>OY720632.1:69959626-71159626 GCA_963169105.1 Ceriagrion tenellum
GAGATCAAGCTCCTTTATTTGAATGAATGTCTCGGTCAGTGCGGGGTTTCTGGACGTATAGAGGAAACATTTCATATTGCTTCGGTTAAGAGGTGAAGCCGAGGAATTTTTACATTCAGAAGGTTGGCTCTTTAAAAGTAATATCGCGGCTAGTCCCGGTATTCTCAAACAACTAAGATGAAGGTCGTTCAATGGAACGAACCTCTGCGGTAGAGCATGGTTTGTCAACGTTAAAATAAGAAGTTCACTGTGCAAGTTTGGATTGTTGGAAGTAAAGCAAAGGAATTTTCACCCTTATGTGCTCTTGAGGGAGACGTAAGGGACTTGAGTTAATTCAAAACTTCAATTAAAATCATTTTATATCTGCCTACCTAGAAACTGCCGCAATTTGCAATAGTAATATTAATGACTCTGGAAAAACGCTCACGAGCACTCTCTGGAGAGAGAAAACTCAATGAACTTTTCAACAGATTCAGGCATAATAAAGTGGAAGGTCATCATAATGGATGTAACAATTGCTCTTGATTCGAAGGTTTTCGGGACGGTAGAAGTACAGCAGACATCAGGTGGAGAATAACCCAAGTCAAGAGAACGTTCTTGGGAAAAATGCAACTGCTGTGCTTGAAGAAGATAGGGCTACATACCAGGAAAGAGCATGTGAAAACATTTGTGTGGAGCGTAGCACACTATGGATGACTGGCAGTATTGATCAGTGGAAAAGCTGACCAGAAAAAAGTTAGAGGCCTTTAAAACCTGGTGCTGAAGGAGAATGCTGAAGATAAAATGGACAGACAAAGTAAGAAATGATGAAGTGTAGAGAAGAGTAGAAGAAGAAAAGACTATATGGGGTGCCATACAGAAAAGAAGAACCAGATGTTCATCACCACCAGTGATGATGGACGAAAGTTTCCGCGGAGTTTAGGTTCATAAAAGTAAAGTCTCGGGTGTTCTTCTGCGTGTAGTCACAAAAAGACACCACGCGGAGGAACGCTAGAGAGCTGACTATAAATAAAAGTAATCGCTATTTTCAAGAGGTAATTACTCACAATGTGTTTCGTTTCAACTCTCTGAGTCATAATCATAATTATCAACCGTATGTAAGTATGTAATTCCTCCTTTTTTTCAGTACCTAGAACCTGAGGATAATTAATTGAGTTAAAACACATCGTACTATTATTTGAAATCTGTAGAAAAGTGCAATTGTTATTTTTATTATCTATGAAGTCTCTTGTGAATCTTTTCAATCTGCTTACTTTGCGTGCGATTTTAAAATAATTTCCCTTTTTTTTTAGATTTTTCCGAAAACGTTCTTTTCCCATACTTTCGCAGACGTTTACTCCAGTAACTTTTTTCCCTAAGTATATTGTACAAATGATTGCATTCTGAGTGATCATTTCTTCTAAAAATGCATTTGTTTTCAAAAGTTTAATTTTTACCTTGACTTCTTTATCCATATCTCTCGCTCCATCCAGAGATATGTTATCTGTTTATTTTTTGGAAGGTATGTTTATTTTAAGGAAAAATATCCACCATTTTATTTTCAGGAAAATGCATGCGAATACTTGACGAGTTACAACTTGAGGGGGGAAGATTTTGATTTTATTATTTTTACAAATGTTGTCTTTCACAGAAGTAGGTGCATTTGCTCAAGGTGTTTCCTCTAAATCTCTTCGTTTCGACGCATTTGTTGCAGGAACGCTGAGAGTTTCCCATGAAATTGTCGATCCCGCATAATTAATGAACATAGATAGGCTTTCCATGGACTCTCTGGAGCCTCTAAACTGGGCGAAGTGATGCGCTAAGCACTCTGACGGAATCCGAGGACTCGTATGAACACATTCCGGATGCATTTCGGGTTTTTTCATTTTCTCCTATCTTCCAACCGATTACGTGGATGAATCCGCTTTCATTGCATGACATGCCATCTGCTGATGCCTGATTAAACAAGGCTTAGGACCCACGGAGGGCAAAGACTTGTCATATCACTCGGACACCATTCTAAAGCCCTCCATTTTTTAAGAACTAATTATGCATTTTGAATTTACATTTATTTCTTAAAACACGGAAGAACTAACTTCCTCAATTGCCTTTATTTATAGCAGTAAAATTTTCCGTATTAATTTAAATTAACATACATAACCCTTAAAATACGAAATGCGAAAAATGCGATCGGCGAAAGATTTGGTGCAGTATTTGGATTTGGAGACTACTTGTTGAGTCCATGTAAATTATTACAGAGAACTACTTACGAAATTTTTATGTTTATTTAGGGTTTGTTGGTATTTGAACATGCCTGGAGAGGGTTGAAATTAATTATTTTACGGCATTCCTAATTCTTTAGCCATTTTCTGAGATAACCTAATGAGATCATATTTACGCATGCATATTGTGCAACCACGTGAATCTCAGTTCAACGTAACATGCGAATTTAAATGCGTTTAAATATCCGTACTTGTATGCATTCGTAATTGTAGCAATTAGTAAATGCCTACCTACATTGAAGAAGGCGCGTTTCTACCAAAAAATAGTGAGGAAACTTTTTTCCTCCTTGTTTTGCTGTAAGGAATATTGTGTAGCAAACCATCACTTTCACCGCCTTACTGTTTTAATAAATTAAAGGCTCCCCGAGAACTTAAAAGTGAATGCTATTGATAAAATCAATGTCATGGATTGGAAACTTTACTGACCTCTGCAATGAGCAATTATTCTTGCTTCCCTCTCAAAGGCTTTCTGAAAAAATAAATGTAACAAAACTATGATTTCCCAAACCCCTAGCCCTAGATCAACGGGTCAACTGTTATCTGTTCCTCAACTTTCCCGCAAACTCTCAAACTTTTCCCATTAACAAAAACCACAAATAAAAAAAAATGTGTTGGGACATTTTCTTAACACTTGTGTTCCTGATGATGTTATAAATTGGCTACGTGTCTTATAAAAATGAAAATATATGCAGAGATGTATAAGTTATTTTATAGTTTGTTAACATATAATGGTTAATGGTTAAAACTCACTCCAATTTCACCGCCATTTTATCATTCCACTAGTATTTTTATTGTCATTGCATTGTGCGGTTATATTTTACTCGTAGACGGAAAACAGATTTGAAATGAGATCATTAGGGAAGAAGGCAAAAGAGTAGATAAGGAGACGGAGAATCGAGAGGACCAACTATGGTGGTTGATACTTCATACGTTATAAGCTTAGTTCAGGATTCGCCTAAATAAATCAAACATGGAAGTTATCTATAATTTGAGCTGGTATTTGCTGATAATATTTTCCTCAACACTCCAGTGCTCGCTTGGGATCCCACGGCATCCAAAGGTAATACATTTTACAATTTTTGCTTTGTAATACAACGTAGCCTTCTCATTATTTCCATATCTTTCAAGCAAAGCTTTTTTATCCACTCACTGTCGTTTCAACCCTGTGACTTTATGTATACGGTCAGTCTCTCGCCGCAAAGCCTGAGTATCCCATGTGACCTCTCACGTGATAGTTTTGTATAGACAACATGAAGCTTTTCTATTCGTCAGTATTAGGTAATTTTGCTAAGTATTATTGTTTTTCCCGATGATTACTTTTGAAAATTTTATATGCCATTTATTATTGTTACCTTTTTATTTCAATATTTATCAAAATGTATTTATTTTGTTCAGACAGTTTTCTCGTAGCAAACGCAAAGCACACGACATTTGACTAACCTCGTACACCACCAAGATATACTGTTTATTATTGCCAGGATAATGCATGGCATTCTTTTGTTGATTCGACAGCTTTTATATCAAATTTACTATTTATTTTTTTATTAATTATGGTAAACTGATGACTAGAGCGCGGAAAAAAGTCCTCGAATTTGCAAAAAAAATTCGCCTAAAAAGTCGCAAATATTTTTGAAAAAAGTCTCCCAAAAGTGTGAGGTATTTTTGTGAGAAAGTTATTAAATTTAACTTAATTATTGGAAAAAAAGCCGAGATATACGAGTTCATGGGTTTCCGAGTTTTTATTTGGACTTCAAGCAAGCAAGGAAAAACAACTATTTACAAAATATTTTTTAATATTCTGAATAACACTTCGTTTGATGACCAGCAATTATGGAAGAAAAATGTTATTCCCTATTATTTTTATAGCTGATAAATATCTATCTTTGTTTTGGGAAGGGAAAATTTAAGCCTATATATATACCTTAAATAACAGATGTTATTTTTTTATTGCATCCTTTAAAATATAGAAAAAATATTTACCTACTTTCATTCTTTATAAGTTTCATTGCCTCGACAACGCGTCCTGAAGTAGTGGCAGACAAGATTTTTTTCCATGTTTTCCATAGTGAACGTTATGCGACGATCGCTTAAATAAGTTTGTGCATCAAAAATAATCGTTCAACTTTACAGGTTGTCATAGGAGCATACCTCAGCGTAGCCACTTCATATGCAGAGAGTTTTTGAAAGATGCTTGATGTCTGCCCCTTGGACTCTCCATTGAGAATCTGAGCTACATCACTCATCAACTCGAAGCCTTCGTCTTTACTCAAAGCATTACACAATTTTGTATAAACACTTACGGCTTCTTCACCCTTTACATTTCCAAGTTCTTCTTTACATACATAATTAACGACACTGAATCACTTAGACTCAGGATGGAAGATTCAAGGTGTTTTATTGTTTCAACCAAAAATCCCAAAGGATGCTGAAATGCATATCAGGTCTAGAGGAAGTGTGTTGTCTTCTAGGAGTTTTCGAGCATTTTCTACACATTCTGCATCATCTTCAGGGTCAATATTCTGTATAAAGTGAGGTAAAAAATTAAAATAAATTTTTCCTCTTAAATTGGGAATTTGCAGTTGTAGTTATAGTTAAGTGATCAAAACTGGCAGGAATTCTATCACCGATGATGGAATTGATTCATCAGTCACAAATATAATTACTGATATTTATATTCTTAATTTTTTCAAAGTGCTGGGCATTTAACACACAAGCATCCAGCCATGTTCCAAATCTCGTGAGGACTGGGTCTGGAGGCAATGGCAGATCATAGCAAAGTGTTTTATATACTTCCACGCGCGATGGTGCTATCAAAAATACCTACAAAAATATTAAATTTGAGTCCTGAAGTAATAACTTAGCGATTTAAATTCATTTGTAGCTTTATTCAGATTTAGAGTTTGTACCTTTTTAATGGAAGACACCCACTTATTTGCAATGGGAAATATTTTGCGTATTTCTTCACGTACCCTGTGAAGAGCGTGCACTTTGCAAGTGATGTGAATCATTTTAGGGTAGAAAACGACCAAAGCCTTGGCGGCTGTAAGCATGTACGCCGCTCCATTGGATAGGCGAAGAAGTAAATTCTCTCTAGCACTGATATCTCCAAACTAAAAAGCTGTAAAAACATTGGCGCGGACATTACGATAAATACGGTAAATTTGTGACAAAGAAATCATCAACATAAGTTATACCGTTAATTTACTTCAGTTCTGATTTGAATATGCTCGCTTTTTCAGCAGCAATTACACTGTACAAATTTAGGTATAAATACTTACTTTAGGATTTGTCAATACAGCGTGCAACCGTTTCATTATTCACTCTTTCAAGTTGCTCGGATCCCACGAGGTAGAACTTATTGGGCTCATCTGGTTTCAGTTTTCCAATCAATATACTTCACACTTATAGACCCTTAACATCAGTTGTCTCATCAACAGTGGCATATAATTTGCTTTCTTTTAGGTCATATTGTGGATATTTTTCGAAGGGTCGATACATTAAAATATTTAATCAGTTACTCTATTCATTAGAAAATATAAAATACGAAATCTCACGTTGAAAATTGTTAAAACACGCTCCCTGGACTTCAAAACGTATTTTCGTCGTGAATTTAAGAATAATAATCAGCTGAGAAAACATTACTTTCCTGTCAATACTTTATCATAGAAATTTATTTCTTGAGTGCTAAAATAAGCAATTTTGAGAAAGAATATTTCTTCTGAGTCGGTATTAACATTGTTCTCATTGTGTTAAATGAATTGCCATTTACCACTTGACATCAAGAGAGGATAAAGTTTATTGCGAATGGATAGCGATATTGTATCATGTATTAAACGATCTTTCTCAAGGCAGCACGTAAAATATTTTTATGAAGTATTTTTATAACTTAATGATTGATACTACTAAATTTTAGTTTGAACTCATATTATACCAAAGTTTTTAACGCTTCTTTACTGAGAGCAGGTATGTAATATTATTTCGTTGATTTTTAGAGTATTTTCTACATAAAATATTTAAAAATGCACACCTTTTCTTGGAGTATTGGTAAGTAAGTTTTCCGAAGAGAACTCTCAGATGGAACTGTCCTTCTTACATATTTTTCCACAAAAGATGTGAATAAAGGGTGTTTTGATTTGCGAGTAGGAATGTTCACTGCCATAAACAGCTCGCAAAAGTCCAAAGCAAACTCATCGCTGGTGGATGTAAATGATAGTTGGCTCTGTCGTAAACTCTGCAAGCTCACGGTTTCCTTTAATTTCACTTGATATTGACGCAATAACCTGTCAATGTGCTGTTTCATATGTGACTTTTTGTCAGATGATGTCTTGAAAAATATTGAGAAATATCATTTATTATCAGAATACCTTAAAAGTAGGCAATTCAGAATCATTTAAATAAGTTTTGTATATTATTATACGAAATTATTGTTAAAAACACATGTAATTTATAGTTAAAATATAGCTAATAATACAGACTTATTCGGGAATTTCAAACGATGCTTAAGGTAAAGATTAAATTCTTATTATTATTAAAGTCGTCAAATTCAAAAGTTGTGTTGATACTCACGGTTTTTTCACAAGCATTGCAGTGAATACTGTTGCTCAGTACTTGCAGATACTTGCATAGTGAAGCATACGCAGGCAGCTTGGCTTTTGAAGACGCCTGTCCTTCCACCTTATACATTTTTCTCACTTTATATCTTAAGCAATTTATACCATGCTCTTTATATCTTGGGCTACACAAATGAATGGACGACAGTCTTACGACGCTTTGAAACCTCAGCAAATGACTGAGAATTTACGTGACTCGCTTGTATATAAAAGAGAAGAGTGTTCATACAATGAGCATACATTCACCGGTCCTTGTTAAGCCTTTATTTTTCCTCTTCGCTCGAGTGCTAAGGGCGCATTGCCTGCCGCGCTACAATGTTGGCTCAGTTAATCTGTGCACAAAGCGACGCATGCACCTCGTCGGAAACTCTAGATGGTCTTTCATATAATTGTATCATTTTTCCTCAAATCTCCTAAACAAAAGCATACAGGGTAGAGATGTTTACTAGTCAGCAGACCACCAGGGTTCAAATAAGCTGGTTCATAATTATATCAATGTATTCTTTCAGATCAATGTATCCCGGGTGAAGTCTTTGGACACCCCCAGGAAAAAAGCTCAAAGTGCGAGGTGGCCCAGGAAAAGGAACTAGTCCCCCTACCCTGAATATGTGATTTTCACACGCGTATCGCTTAGTCAGGGGGGAGCTCTACCCTCACCTATCCAAACCAACCTTCGGGTTGAAGCACTGAATGAGAGTGATTCTTTCATGAACGGTGGAGCAATAGAAAGAAATCATTGCAATTTCCGGAGCTATTAGTAAAATTTCGCTTTAACAGTTGTCAGGAGCTTACATTTTTGCAGTACATCTCTGCTCCATGGAATACCGCATGAAAAACACATATCAAAGAAGTGTCCAATACCTAGTTGAGCAAAAGTAATCACAACAGCCAAACTTAGGCATGTTGTTTCAATAATAAAGCCCGGCAAAGTCTGTTTTATCAGAAAAAGTCCCACCACGCCAAAATAGCCTCTAAACAAATCATTAAAAAAATGTTTTATTTAATTAAATTGTTGAAGATTTGTATTTAAAATCCCACTTTTACAAAAAGTCAAAAGACATTTTTTTCCGTGCTCTACTGATGACAGTGAAACAGTAAGAGATGAATAGTGATTATTCAAGATGTGAATATGATTGTGAGCCACTACAAACGTCAAAATAAATATTTTGTTGTATTTATTTATAGAATTGTGTTTTAAATGGTAATTTAACCCTTGAGTTAGGAATTTACAATTTTTTTAGCTATTTATGTGAAATTGAAGTAGTGGGATATTATGGTATCCCATGCGATCACTCACGCTACCAATAAGAGCGCGAGCAGTCGAGTGTTAACATACGGACCAAGAAATAAAATGTTACCCTATCCTATTTAGGTTTTTTATGATTAGTTTGTAATTTTTCTCCATGGATGGGCATTATGGCACAAAATCTTACAAATTCTGCAATCACTCGGATAGCTGTTTCGTATTTTTGTTGCTAAACATAACACGGGGTGACTTCGTGGCTCAGTCCAGCGTGTACCTTTCGTCTAATCCGTACGGTATAGACGTTTCGAGGAGATCGATGTGTGGTTGGCGCACCACGGGTGGAGGTGGGGAGGGGGAGAGGCGTAGGAGGAGGGAATGCACCTACACACACAAACACAAGAGGGGGTGGCAAGAGGTAGAGGGAGAGATAGATGCAGGGAGAGGACGAGGCTTCTGCCGCCGACTAATGGAAAACGATCCCCGCCTGCGTCCTAATTACGTGATCTATTATTTACGTTATTTACGGAGCGTCAGTCCGTCCTCCCACTCCGCGCGGATATTGTTGTCCTTCTCATTTGGATCGCCGCTGCGTTTTTTCCCTCGATCTCGCGCTGCCGCCCAATACCGCGGATATATCAATTTTCGAACTTTGACGAATCCGATCGGCAACTTCTGTTTGGGAGTACGACGAACACGCGTGTTGCTGTACAACTCAACGAATTATTGAATCGTGAGCGCTTATCTAGCTGTCCTGAAGGAAAGCCAATATGTAGGTAATATTTTTGTGTATAATTACATTTTCAATAATTTTATATAGCTAATTGCAAATTATATTTTATACTCTACATCTATCATTTGTTATTTCTTTCTTTTGCTGTTTCTTTCTCTTCTTGCTCGGCTAATAAAAAATAAATATTAATAATGTACCTGTGCATATTTATTTGTCCTCTAATTTTATAATGCAAACTACAAATTATTTTTTCAACTCTATTATTATTGCTATTTTCATTGATTAATTTCTTTCTTGGCTAATAAAAATGAATATTATTACCCCATTGACAACCGATCGAAAGCATATTATTGCGTTGTCATGGACATAAAGTAATCATATACTTCATATAATTACAAACAATATTTCAATGTTTCATCGTGTATTTGGATGAAATAATGTGCAAATAGTGAAATATCAATACCTTGTTAATTCTTCGTATTCAATGTACCTAATATGTGCAAAAATGTATATGTAAAGAGTTGGGAATCCCTTAATAATATTTAGGTGATATTGCTTCACCAGCGTCTATTTTCTGCTGAAAAAAAACGAAAAAAATATATGCATTAATTTTTTTTCAGTTTAAAAAAAATATAAATCAATAGATGAAAGGTTTATCCGTTAATATTCATGATAACCGTTTATAGAGAAGTTGGAAATTCAGGTGTTACCAGTTACTTGGGATAATTTAGTCAATTACTGGATTTTTCATTGTGCACCTTGTCAACTTTTGTCAACAACTGGATTCTTCATGGAGCGCATTTCGAATATACTAATATTTTCCAAGAGGCTTAGAAATTTATTGAGCGTACAACTTTTTGGAGTTAATAACGCAAATTATTATGTATGAACTCTGTGACTTTGGCAAATAATTTTTATTTATCAAATATTTAGATATAAGTAATTCCTATGCATGCCTCACTGTTCTTACCGTGGAATTATAGTGTTTATATCCCCTTTAACGAGTACGTACTTACAAAATTAAGATATTTTTATTAGTTTAGCATATCATTTATTTTCCCATTGGCAAAGTAATAAAGAGCTATTTAAAGTATGAGTTGAACTTTTGGAAGTTATTTTTAAGTTATTGTTGTAAAAATAGATTTTTAAAGACGAAAATTAATATTTTACTTGACCTTTTCCTGATTGGGTTGAAGTAAATACCTCATTACAAGGATATTCTATTTCAGCACCATGTCATTTATTTTTGAAAATCTCATCCTTGGTTGCTCGATACCATTTTCAGTTTTGCAGGAGAGTTATGTATTAGGTCGCAGCCCAATAATTTAAGAAGAGACGGTGACAGGATATACGGCTTAATCGTGCCTCGATCTCACGACTCATGAGGTCATAATTTGATTCACCACCGAAACCTCATTAGTTTTGGTCGCACCTGCGTTCCCCGCCGCCTCCAGGGAACTTGGGCCTCGACGGCGTCAAACCTTCCGCCTCGCGCAGTAGAGTTGAGTTGTTGCTAGATACAACGGCGCACCGACGGATGTCCCGACATTGAAACAAAGCCGTGGAGGGCATCCCAGCATATTTTCAGCGCCGCATTTAACGCCGGGTGGCAACTCATCCAGCGAGGTCTTGTCATCAATGCAAACGGAGAGAAGGGTGGGAGACCGTTCATTTTTGGATACGTCATCCGTTCGATGTCCGCACTAAAGCAAATACCCACGGTGGGACTCCAATCACGATGCTTTGGCCATCGGAAGAATAGACGCCTTTGCTGCGAGACCGACTGTGCCCTCGAGCGCCTATGTGTCTATGCCTGCTGCTCTTTATGGCCTTAGCTCTTTTGATACTCTCGTTCAGGGCGTGGGAGGCGACTCTTTACCGTAGGAGATTTGTTTGCCGGTCTGAGCAGAAGAACAGTCTTGTGTGATATAATAATTGAACATGGGCTTCATTTCTGTAGTAAAGAATGAAATAAATTTATTTACTTTATATTTCCTCGGAAAAAGATCTAAGGGACTTTTAAATTCGGCATTTTTATGGCAAAATACACGTAAGAGAAGCTAGATATGAACAAACACGCTCAAATTCATCCTCAAGAGATTAAAGTCCCAATTAAGTAGAAATTTACCTCTTCCAAACGCTGCAAAGTTATAAAACTGCTCTATTGTAAATCATAGCTCATAAAACCCTGATCTCGTAGGAAATAACAATTTTCTCGTTGATGAAAGTAGTGGTAAATTTTACTGGAGAAGAAAGCCGATAACTGAGGTTATTTGCTTTCTTTAAAGTCAGGTTGGACTTTCAGAGTGAGTTAACTTCCGGATGGAAGGCAGGATGTGATAAGACCCATCAGCTGCCTTAGTCAAATCCTCATACAATGCAACAGCCGTTTGAAATCATAAGACCCAATTTGAGAGAAAAATTATTAAAAATACTCCGTATGTCCAAGTAAGAATAGAATTTTCTCTGCAGAGTCTACGTCACTACCAGGATTCAAACCCAGGCCTTCAAATTGGATATCAAATACTACAGCAACCATTTCAACCCGAACCAAATCAAAGTGCAAAGAGAGGAAGAGTAAAAACTTATTTCAGCCAAGAAAACCTGGGAATTTTCCGTCGAATCTAGCTTAGCTCAATAATTTGCATCACTGCATTTTTATGGAAGATTTTTTATATCAACTCTATGGAAAAAATTTTCCAGAATGACACGACTGTTTCGATGTGTTGGCCAAAGGACCTGTAATAGTCTAATAAAATAATGCAAAGGAAAATTCTTGCCTATTATTCAGCGTTCGTTGCTGATTGTTCCCTTTACTACCGGCAAAGGAGGTATGAAATCGTGACTTGGTAAACAAAAATTCCAGTGCTACTGTGACTATTGAAGTAATATAAGGATGGTAGAATTTAGGTAAATGAATGGAGGGGAGCTATAAATGAGAGTAGATCTATTGTCTGGAATGGGAATATGATATGAATGTTTACATACTTAAGTTGCAGCTATACAGTGTCTACCGACTGCCAAAAATCAAATTGTCTAGCTGAAGATATTTCGAGCCACACAATATTGGTTTAAGTATTCCATTCTTAGCTTAATGAAAGAAAATATGAATATCTCCATAGTCCTCATTAATTTTAAAACTTCTTTTTGCCTGTTTTTCTGACTATTCATTCCTGTAAACTATCGAAAAATAACGTACATTATGTAAGGTATCTCGTGTCTCAGATAAAAAAAAATAAAGAGAAAGAAAGACTTTAAAAAATAATTGCATACGAGCCATTAACGATATTAAACGGTAGAAAAATGATAATAAAATCCAGTAAATGTAAAAGCCTTTTTATATAAGTAACATACAAAAGAAAAAGTAGGGATACAAGCTTGAGAGAACAACAAACCAGGTGAGCAAGAGACCGATCGTTGACATTTCTCGTTCGCACGTTCGAGGAAATACCTTTCCTCTGATTCACCGATAAGGCTGGGTGTTGTACTTACTATTTAGCAAAAGGTTTCAGGTTTACTACCAGATGTCCATTCTCAACGGGGTGCTAGGGCTATCATCTGATAATTTACGATGACCAGAACGTGCGATGAGGAATGATCCCCGTGTTGAAGCAACCAATACCGATCGTTCCCTTATTGGGATAATTTTACACCCTCAAATTGGTGACATTGTTTTGTACGTAAAAAGCACTATGACCCGTTTCCACTCAAATGGAACATTATATTCTTTTCCTTGTATTTAATTTCTCTGGAGTTATAAAATTAACTTTTTCCTGTAAACTTTCTACGATATATACAAGTATTTGTACTAACCGAAACCTTTGAGGTTGCCACTTGAGGGGAATTCCGCTGGCGTCATTGTTATATTTTTAGTTAAAAATATAACAATTACGCCAGGAAAAGTTAATCTTTGGGAGTAACACATCGATAAGAATTATGTGACTTGCAATTTAACGTAATGAAAAAGTGAGTTATCTTTCATTCTAAGCTATGGTTACGAGTTTTATGATGAAATTTTTCTCTACGCTAGTGATTGGTTTTACAAATTCTCACGCCATGTGGCTACTATTTCTCTGCCCACAAAAGCTATAATATCACGCAATTAGACATTTGTATTTCGATTTTATATCTAACAAAAGGCTCGAGGAATTCTCTCGTTCATGCAAAGCTAAAAGAAACGACAGTGGGTCTGTATCATATGACTAGGAATGAATTCACCTAACCGGTTCGTTACTATTCTACGCATTGAATCAAAGCTGCACCATCGTATCTTCTTCGTTGGGGTTCAAAATCTTCCACACATCGCATTGAATCTAACTTTTGTTGATTTCCATGAAAATTTGTCATTAATATCATTTTCTACAACAACCGTTTGTTTTGTAAAACTGCCGTTACTGTTGTATTGTATCTGTTTTTATTATTTTACTGTATTTTAATTTACTCTCCTATGACGTAATAATACATATCTCATCTGCTTTTGATTCAAAATTCGTACACCTTAAATATCATGCACGCTGATATACATAAAAACTCAAATCGTTAATTCATCAACAAAAGAAGATTTTTTTATTTTGAACGTATCTCCTGGTTTCACATCTACATCACATATATATCGGGTCGACTTTCTAGCCATCTGTGTAGGAGAATGTTTTGCTAGAATTTATCAACAGAAACTGATCATTAATTCCAAGTCCCTGATATCCAAAATTACAATATATTCGTAGGATTAAGATACAGATAAAAAGGAGAGGAGACTAACAACTTGAGGTTAATGGCAATCAAGCTAATAGTAAGGAATGAAATTATTAGTTTTATCAGTGAAATAGAGAAAAAGAGGATAAAATTACAGTTGCAGACAAGGAATTCAAGAGTTGAACATCTAACCCGAGGTACAGAATTCCGCATACTCTGTGCACACGCATTTATATTATTGGAGGAGACGAAGTGAGTGGGCACTGCACACTCAGTTTTTTAATAACAATTATCTGGTTAAAATTGTAACAAATGATTCATTCACTTCTATTTCACCTGATCTCATTTTCATAAAATTCTCCTAAAAACTTCATTTCTCATTTCCAATTCCTGAATTATGGGGTCATGTCTTTGTTATGTATTTATTTGCTTGAACTCGTAAGTAAGCATAGTCACTGGCACGCATGAAAAGGAACTTCTAATGTCTAAACACCAGTATATAAATTAAGATTCTTTTCGATATGTATATCTATCTCTCTATTACCTTCTCTCTCTCACAAGATATCTCTTTCATAGGATTACTATTAAAATATATTTTTCACTTCCTCATCGTCCTACGTGGGTATATGTTTGTTTTGTATGCATATCTTATGTTCCGATCTTGCAGATAAGCCAGGTTAGTGGCTAGAGTGGAACATGAGTCCTGACTCTTTGTCTCTATGTGATAAAATAAGATGTTTATCGATCTAAATATCTATCCAACCTATCCATTACCACCCTATATCTATCTGCTCGTCTGTCTGTCTGTCTCCTACCCTCTCTCTCCTCTGTCCACTCTCGACATCGCTTTGGGCATCCAGGACTCGGGAACTCGCAGCAGACACGCACACACAGGCAGACGCGGGCACACGGAACACAGAGGCCGCATCAGTGCGCCACTTACCCTAATAACCGAAGTGGAGGGGATCGATATTTGTATTACGTATCGCGTTCCCTGGACCGCACACCACCTGCACACCATCATCGTGGGGAAGGGGATGGGATTGGAGAAAGCATTCCCCCTCTCCCTCTCTATTTCCCTCATCCCTCCTGCCAACTCACACAGGCAACCAATTCCACACTGGCGTGTATACATTTGTGGACAAGTGTGTGTGCGCGCTCGTTGTTCACCGCCAGTAGGCGATCGGTAGTTTCAGAGCCACCGGGAATGCCGCCCACTTCACGTACTAGATGCTCCCCGGCTGGAAAAAATCGAGAGATGTACTACATGCAGGGATAAATGTGGAAGCTAACACTAAAGTTTTTGACTGTGAGAATCCAGGGAAATAATCCTTGACTGAGAAATTACTTAACCGCACCCCACAAATATAAAGAGTCAGTAGCCAATCTTGCTCTCCGCTCATTCAGTAATTACCGATGACAATTAATGCCGAGTAGAGGCTTAGGTTGGTCCATGAATATTTTCTTTAGATGATCAAAAGTATTTTTTTATTTATCATTGTTATTCGTCCTTATTGATGCACTTGCGCAAATAGAACTTGCAGAGCATTGAGTATAATCGTGGAGAAAATATAAGGTAAGGAAACCAGAGAAATTGTGATTTCTAATGTGACTAAAATGCGCTTTTTCATATGAGGAGAAAAGTGTCACTGATGAATTACTTTTAAATATTTAATCATTTTGACCGAGGTACTAATTTTGGCTACCGAGATACCGTTTTTTTCTTGTATTTATATTTTGACGTGTTTTTCCCATGCCTATATTGATTCAATATTTTTTTAATCCAGTTACGGGGTTAATACTCATGCGAGGATTTGCACTGGACAAGCCTTTATTGCATGCGTTTCATGAATCTCTCTACTCTTCTTGTGCATGCATAGGTATGCTCCTACGACGGTAAGAGTCCACCCCTGGTTTCCGAGATAATCCGCCTCAGGCATGTTGTTGTTGCTGCCGTCTTGGTATACTAGACCTCCTCTTGTGGTCAGGGGAGCGTCGCTCGATTTGGTGAACTCATGATTCAAGGGATACCATCCAATACGCCCAATACCCCTAGCAATTCTGCAATAAAAATAAACTCAAAGTGATGAAAAATAATACCATAGTGCTTAATGTTGCTTAAGCCTAGGTATCATTATAACCATTGATTTACTCCTCGAATCCTTCTCACGGACAGCAACGATCTTCCTCGTTGATACAACAACGAATTCTGATGTCACACTTAGTAATAAAACATATATATTGTAAATCAATAATAAGAATTTATGGTTAAAATTCTGAACAGGTAGATAAAGTTTTAAGTTAAAATGCTCGCCTTATTTATTATTATCTGGATCGTCAAAATATATACCACGTTCAAGATAACAGCAAGATCTTAAATATTATTTAACAATAGTAAAGTACTTTAAAAATTATGTGTTATATATTGTTAACTAGTAACATATTCCTAATTTTCACTATGGATCAATGCAGTTACCTGAGACCTATCTATATTCAGATGAGAGCATGTCGCTCCAAAAATTGTAATGATATAAGCAGCGAGGAGATTAACATAAATATTATACTCATTAAAAACGTATTCTGTCGGACATATGCAATTATCAGAAGAGATGTTTTCTATCCAGTATAGTTAAACTCTGCATTGTTTAATTGATTCAAACCAATTCAAATTATAATTAATTGTGATTATCTTTCCTCTTGCTCAAATATATTTCATAGTTTGGTATGACAGAAAAGGACGTAGAACTATTGGAAAGCATTAAGCTACGAGAGAAATTTGGCTCACGACGTTCATGAGTTCTAGCTTTCCAAAAAAAAGATCCACCTTTCGGCATCCGAAAAAAGTTTTTGGTCTATTTTATTTCGATCAAAATCTCAGTCGTTCTCACCTTTCGGAGCAAATATTTTCTCCTTCACGCGACCGACGCTCAGCAATTGAAATTATTCGATTGAGGCGCCGCCGAGAGGATGAGACAGAGAGAACGTGGGTTGGAGATCACAAGGGATCCAACCGACCGAGGAGATTCCGGGCGACCGGAGTTCAGTCTCTCTCTCCCTCTCTCCACGAACGCTGCAGGGGACAACACACACACATCCTCACCTCTTGATTTTTCCGGGTGCCGAAGCGATCTCATGGCAATGAGGCAGGAGGTAGAAGGGAGAGTCCGGGACACCCCCTTCTCGCCCTCTGGCCCTCGGAGTGCTCGCAATCACGCGCTCTAGGGCTCCGGGTTGCCGGCCGGGATCCCTCACGCAGAATCGCACTAGCGGCGCGGCGCGGCGGCGTCCCCATCCCGTGTCTGTCAGCCATGCGCAGGCGCGGCGACCACGCACGGGACGAGTGGGGTGCGGACGGGACGCGGAGCGCGGGATTTTAAAGGTCGAAATTTTCCGCGCCTTTTCCCGCGCCGCGCTATGTGGTGGGGCTGGATCACTCCAGGTGTGAGGGATGTGGGAGGAGAGGGTGCCGAAACGGAGATGCTTTCGGGCGAGATCGTTTTATTTATTGAAAGAGAGACTAACCTCTATCCATCGTGGAAGCGCTGTCGGGTGCTTGCTTGGCCTCGGGCCAATCAGCGGACGGCTTCCACTCTGACTAGGGAGACCACGGAGTAAAAATCCCTTCGCTATACGTGTCTGTGCTGTCTGGCTGCATATTGCTACTGGCCAGCGGGCCTCGTCTGAAATGTCACGGTAAGCAGACATTAGCAAGGTGGATAAACAGGAGATAAACCGTGGTTAGTCTGTGTGTTGAATCCTATGATTACAAACCGATGGTGGAATAGTTTTCAATGTGATTTGTGGAATTTCCTCCAAGAATATTCACAATCCATTCGAGAGGATCGGCCGGGAGTATCGATAAAAAAAAAAGTTTTTCATTTTGCAAAATATGGAAAGTGTAGGGCGATAGTAATCATTAAATTATTGTCTTTGTCAAACAATTGTAGCGAAATATCTCTCATGTGATCTACTCCGGGGAATATTTTAGAAAACACAAAAACTTTGCTGCGTTCCGCAAAATATAATATGCTAAAAGTTCAATGGCGGTTGCAAAAATATACCAACTATGTCTCCATCTGGTGCATGGACGTCTCAGCAATACGTAAATTCAGTGTATTATATGAGTAATATTCCCAGTGCTACCACTCAGAGAATTTAGGTTACGTATGTGGCCGACTATATTATTTTAATGACGATAACAGATATGAATTTTAATGTGCCGTAGTTTATGAAATCGGTTAAGCAGTTTATTATATCTACTGCATATTGAGCAACTAAAAAAATACTGTGCATCATCTTCAGCAATGCATTGGTCCAACCAACTAAGGCAAAACAACGTTAACTTAAAGTTTTTATTAAATTACGTGTTGCCAGTCTCCATTTATTCAACAGTATGCTTGCTTGCAACATAAATGTAATTCCGATTGATTCAGCCGTTGGCCAGGTAAACTGACAACTTTGCTGAGCAGCATTCATCGGCAAAGAAATTCCTATGTACCCTCCGAATGATTCTTCATTTATCCAAAATTTCTTGACGGTGCTTCATAAGTGTTACCTTTAACTCATAAATCTCGGGACAACAACTATATGACTGAAAGTTGAAGGGATATAGACGTAGGATTGAAGGGTATGTGAATCAAAAAAATGTGAGCACAGAAAAGTAAATCACCGTTGTAAGCTGTAGACTAAATCTTCGTAACCATTTCGGCTTCCAAAAGGGAGTGTAACAAGACCCCGGAACATAACTCTCTCTCCATTCTAAAAATTTATGCCTCGCGGAAGGAAAATGACCTAAGTGAGGAATAGTGACGTATTTGCTTCTGAAAAATGGTGAGAGTAACGAGCAAGGGGGTTGACAGTTTTTCGTACGGATGCTCGATAAATACATACGTTCGTTTGAGGATATATATTTCTCCGAGACGAAAGACCGTCGCGTGAATAGAAAGCGGCCGCGGCTTTGAAAGAGATGGCAGAAAAAGAGGAGAAAAGTTCGACACCGATCGTCCGAACAACGTATTTTTTTCCACGAGGGCAAGAGGGCCGTCCGAGGATTGATAAGGTCGGTTTCTGTTTGCACACACGATTTGGGGCGGCGTGGATTTACTTGGCCGCGCCGAGCACCGCTCACGTCGCGCGTGTGGGGGAAGAGCAAGCGGATGGGTTGAGTTGGGACGCAGAAGGGGGATGGCTGAATGGAATAAGCGTTGGGGCATTGGCGCCAATAAGTACAGTAATTTTGCGCCGCTCTGAAGCATTTAAGCCGAGGCTTTCTCTCCCATGGATTCCTGTTGGACTATTCCTGTGATTTTCTCTAAAAGTTGGAGTGTTTCTGCTGGAAATGCGTCAATCAATTGAGACATAACTGTATTTTCTGATTTTGGTAAAAATACGTGCTCCTCCAATGAATTTGTAAATTATTATTAGGTATATTATTTACTATTTAAGTAGGAATACAAGCGTTCAGATTTAGCAAGGATTTATTATTATATATATTATTAGAGAATTAAATTCGTAGGCCCCGGTAGTGAAGAGGTAAAGTCATCGTCTGCCAGTCCGAGGGTTGCGGGTTTGAAGTCCCGCCTGGGTGGATTTTCCAC
This sequence comes from Ceriagrion tenellum, assembly GCA_963169105.1. Taxonomy (NCBI): domain Eukaryota; kingdom Metazoa; phylum Arthropoda; class Insecta; order Odonata; family Coenagrionidae; genus Ceriagrion; species Ceriagrion tenellum. Next base: position 69,978,763 of record OY720632.1, read on the forward strand.
CTGTCAGAAATTGGTTGTTAGCGTTCGTCCATCGTTAATACGCTCAACGTAAGAGATCAACTGTGCTATTTTCGGGGTAGTGGACATAAATTAATAAATTTGTAAGCGTGGGTCTTTCGTGCGACGAAATTTTTGGGAAATATAAAATTACATCGGTAAGGTAGTTAGTGGTTTAGATAATTACAGGACTATGCTTCTTAAATAAAGTAATATGGTGTACTCGAGGCGCTAACTTCTTATTTTGGAAAACTAATTAATAGTCTACGGCTCATACTTCCTATGTTAAAAAGTGTAATCGACTGTTAATACATCATCAATTATTATTCTAAAAATGGCCTTAAATATGAACTGATTAAATTTTACTTGCTAGTCCAAAAAATAAAAATTATGCCTAGTGCCATAGAAACCCAGGTCGACTATGATTATTCAACTTGTCAAAAGGCCGACTGCGTGCCAGCACGTAGAGTTGTGTTGCTTATCGCTACAATTTATTACAAATAAATAAGAGTAAACACTTCAATTTATGATTATTATTATGTGATGAATATGGTATGTTTCACAAGTTGGGATATTAATATTAACTATCAATTTTTGTGAAAAATAATGTCATTCGACCAATGGTAAATTTTCAGGCAGTAATATCTTGTCATTTATTAATAAGTAATTACCAGAGTTTAAAGGAAAATTTGAATTTCTCTAAGAATGAAAACGTGCACTTATTGGCTGAAGCTATCGTGACGTCTCATGCCTGCTGCCGGAAAACATCTCCTTCTCTCAGCTTGATGAAGCGTATTTTTAAAAGCGTATAATCTCCCGTTATTGATTATGAATTGTTCAGGCGTATCTTCATGAGGACTATTTAAATAATATCCCGATATCCCACACAGCAGAGGATATACTAAGAATATCCTATTTTGATTTTCAATATGCCTATTTGGTTTCAGGGACGTTGGGATCATTATTGAATATTCATAGAATGTTCTTAAAGGATTCGCATTTGAATATTCTGCGAAAATTCCTGGGATATTCCTGGAATATTCTACCATGCCTTTCGTCATTATATACCCTTGCAAACCATAGTGGGATGTTCCTGGAATATTCTTTAAAAGTGGGCATAGGATTTTTGAGAGCCAAACGAATGTATATACGACCCAGTACGCCAGCTTGTGCCATCTCATTTCCCGTTTTGGACTACTCTTTTGGTTTACCGTAGTTACTTCGACTAACTTTTGGCCCTGCCTTCTTAGACTTGTGAACAAGGATTTACAGTGTCCTTGCTTGTGAATTTGGAACATATTTTTGTCTAGAAATAACATACATTACATTTTTCGTTAATCGAGACAGATCCCCCAAAGCTCAGTTGGTTAGAGCGTCGTGCTAGTAATGCGTAGGTTGCGCGTTCGAATCCCCCGTGGGACATTTTTTATCTTCCCTTTTCTGATGAATTGTTATGAGTTAATGTCCTTACTGTTCAACACGAAAAGAGAGTATAAAAATTTGCTTGATAAAAATATTACCCTAAATATTCCTTTTATCTAAATATCCCAGGAATATCCCGCAGGAGTATTCCTAGTATAAGCTACATGGTAACGTCGTAAAGTGGCTATGGAGCCATCCTGAGACAGCTGTTAGTTAAATTAAAATCTACTAGGTGCGCTACAATCCTCCGAAGAGAAGGGATATCTGCACGATTGCCGAAACCCATACTTATAATGTATGTCGCTTTTCCCTTCACTTTCCAAAATATATAGAGAAGATATTTCCCTTAAAGGAAGTGATTTCTGAGTACTATCAAGAAAACTAAAGGATATTTCTTACAATGTGCTACCTGGAGTGGTTGACAGTTGATGGTGTTAGGAACTACATTTTCTTCATCAGAATGCGGCCACCCATCATCTTAAATCTCATAAAATTCTCCATGTCTTCTTCCAACTGTTATTATATTAAGGAAATTGTTTTTGCACTATCTAACAAATAGGCAATTGAAAATTCAAGCTTAATGTATATAGTAACTTAAATAAAACTTTGTATACTCCACTATAGGTTTAATAACACGACCCGGGTTTCGACACTTCGTGTCATCTTCAGGTCTGTAGAAAGATTTGATCTGAAGTGTCGAAACCTGGGTCGTGTTATTAAACCTATAGTGGAGTAGGCAAAGTTTTATTTAAGTTACTATGAACTACTTCCACAAAGTCAAGCCTGGAACCATTTCCTTTGTGCTTAATATATATGTTATAATCGCTAATCCTGGTCATATTTTTCAGCCTTTTTTTTAAGTGAACAGTTTTTTTTCGGGTAGAAGAATTCCTGATTTTAAATGGGTTGTTTACTAAGTAAAGAGTTTGTATCGTTTGCGAGCAAACGACATTATTAATTCGGCTAGTGTCTTGTATCATCGTATTTTCCGTGGGTTTACCCAGTTGGCTCCTTAAAAATTGGAGTATTTACGGAATAATGATCATAAGCTTTAGTTTAAAAGTATTTTAGGAACTCTGCTCAGAGCAATCGAAATTGGAAACTTACACTAAAAATATCTAATTTTAATAACCAATACGGTAAAAAAATGCCATCCAGAGATGCATTTCGTCATTTAGAAACAATGACTTTTTATATCGACTTACCTTAAAATGATCTTCACATACAGAACATACAGTTTTATCACTGATGGTTCCAAATCGCTCATCTCGTCGAACTGCTATCATCCATGTCTTTATTCTTTTCTTCTCCTTTGGAACGGTTACGAAAACTTTATATGGTGAATTTGTAGAAATATTCGTACATAAAGGTATACTACACCACTTGCGGCTTCCAGGTTGTGTGGTCATATTAGCTTTTTTAGCTGTAAATTCGCCTGATTCTGTATTCCCGAGTTGTTTCCAGCCTACGACATACTACGAGGCAGACATGTGACGTCATTGACTATTGCAGATGGTGCTGGTGTGTTTTAACGCACCGGAACGGCGCGAAAGTTTCTGAGTTAACTTGATGTATATAGCAGGAAATTTATGAGAATGTAACTACACGGCGCAGAATAGTGGAGGCTGATTGTCAAAATAAACGCATACATGAGAAATAGGAAAATAGCCTATTCTGTATGATGTAAGGACTTGATAATTAATAATTGGGATGCTCTTATATAGTTTCAAATAACTTGCGCAAGATTAGCCCCATTGAAACAATCCGCCTGATAACGAAGTCTCGGAATGCTTTACTCCTCGCTCTGAATGCACTTTTTCCTTCACTGCATGACCAGAGATTTAAGCGAGAACCGATTTGATATTGCGCCCGCTGACCGAGGCACTTATTTGAACTTCATAACCCCAAACTCCTGCCTCTACTGCTCCCACCTGACCTCGCCCCTCTTTTCTCCCTTAGTCCCATCATCTCTCCCCACACACTATCCGCCTCGCCATATCAGTCAGTCACGGGCTAGGAGAAAAACAAGAGTTTACTCTTGCCGACAAGATGAAAAGGTAGGTGCTGGAGCAAGGGCGACGGCTACACGGAAGCCATGCAGATTTGGGAGCAAATCCACATCCCTGGCTAACCCGCGACGCGCTGTTAGCCGCTCATAGTCCCCCATACACATAATCCTTCCCCCCACCCTTGCACTCCCAGCCCAAAACTCACCCCCTAACGCCTGTCCGGCCCCGACTCCCACTCCTTCAACCCTGCACTCTCCCACTCTTCCTCTTCTGGAGCACGGGACGTCACCAAAACCTCTCCTCCCGCGCACCGCCGGGCCCTCCCCATAACCCCGTCACCCACCGCGCACCATCCAATCCAGGATAGGTGGACCGTCTGTCCAAAATTCCCTTCCGAACCTCCGGGCCTATCGGAGTCCTCCCTCACGGAGACCCAGGGCAACCGAGGCGAGTGCCGGTGCACACCCGCCCACACCCTCGCCCCCCAAACACTCTTCCAAACTCCATGCTCTCGCCCTAATCCCCGTCCCAATAGCACCGGGCGGCACCCAAAAGTCTGGCGGATAACACCACCGCCGCCATCACCATCAACACCACCGGCCGTCTCCCGATACCTCCCGGTCCCTCTCCCTCCCTGTGCCCCGTCCCGTGGCTTTATCCCGACTGTTCTGAGCCCCTCCCCACCCCAACTTCACAACTCCTCAACCCGATGCCACCCACTCCCAATAATTCTCCTGCCTCCCACTATTCCCCCCTCTCCCCCACACCAATCTTTCCTCCCCCCCTCCATCATGACGATGTACGCTGCATTACGTGCCCCGCACATATGTGTTACATATGTATTGTTATATATGGACCGTGCTGCTGGAACAGGTTGGTGCGGCGGCGGTCGCTTCCTTCTCCCGCATGTTGTAGCAGTAGTACCTCTACCTCCAATCTCCCATTCTCTCTATCTCTCTCCTCCTTCTCCTCCTTCACACACGGAATCCTCCCCCCCCTCCTTCGACCACCCCGCCCTACTCACACCTCAAAGGGTCATCCGCAGCCAATATACCCCTCTCCACACTCCCCTCCCTACCTTCCTCCCTCCCTATCTTCTCCCCTCCCCCTCGAGCGACGCTTCCCCCTTCCAACACCCCGTCGCCCATAGACAATCCCTACACCGTGCATTGACAGGGCCCTAAACAGCCGTATAGGGAGAGAAGGAGAGAGCATGCAGCAATAGAGGTGACCGCGCTCACATATCTCTCCATCCCCCTCCGAATAAACCTCTCTCACGTCTGTGAACCCCCTCCCCTCTCCCGACCCTCCTTCCCTCTCCCAACCCTCCTCCCACTCTCACGTCTCGTCATTTGATCCTTTATCCCTCATCTTCATCTTTCCGTTTCCATCTTTACCCTCTCTATCTTCTCCCCACGTCATTCTTCTTCCTTCAGTCGTGTCGTCTCTGAAACTTGAGTATTGCGCTTTGCTGTAAGGTGGCTAGACCGTCAAATGATTCAAATGACTTTAAACGCCAATTCTCGATTCTCTTAGATTAGCTCACCTGTGGTTGAAATGAACAACGAAACTCCACCGGTGAACACATTTTTTTCTGCGAATTGAACATGAAATTACATTGTGTTCAAAGCGGCAATGGGAGAAGAATGAAGGCGAATTGTATTTTTATTATAAGTGCCATTATCGCAAGTAAGTGTTTATTAAGCCCTTTTACACGGAACATTTTATTATACAATCGAATGCATGAACTCTTGCATGAGGAAAATTGCACCGTGTAAAGCGGCAAATTGTATAATTTTCTGAATGACTTAACAAGAAATTAAACGTGCTCTATTTCCATTGTTTCTTTTACATTCAATACTACATTCGTTTGTACAGTAAAATGTGTCATGTAATACGGCCTTAAGAAGTGAATGCTCAGAGGGAATTGAATGATAATCAAATGTAGGCTATTGCCCATCGTTTCTTTTCGAGCGATTAGAGTATTCCTGTTATGATGAAAGACAATATGTCTGGGTTTAATATAGATAATAAAGTTGAAGTTGGCTCGAATGGCTGCCAAAGTTTGATTAAAATATTTTTGCCAACTAATCTCCATTTTAACACATCAGTTTTGTTTTAAATAGGTATAGGAAGTGATTAGTGAAAGCGGCAGTTTTTAAACAATAGGAAAAGGTTGAAATAGTATTTGATTGGCTCTCGCAGCTGTGGCAAATCCTCCAAGTATTTAGTATTTAAAATTAAATTTGCAAATTTAATTTTTGATAGTATTTGAAAGTTTTAAAAACTTTTCGATGGTTTTCATATTGAATTAGAGACTTAGTCATTAGTCTATCTGGTCAATCCAAGATCAAGAATACATTTTAAATATTACTCTTATGTATATTTTTTAAAATACGATTGCTAGCTCTTCATTGAATGAAAAAGAACACTTTTACCGAAGAATTAAATGGCATTTTCTATATTTGGAGCTTAATAAGAAAAACATTTAATTCACCTCTGGTAAAATGTCAGTTCTAATCTTAAAACCCCTTAAGGATTGAGGGTATCAATTACGAGATCAAATAATTTCTTTTTACAGCAATAATCCTTATTTTTGTAATGAATTGAGAAAACATGAGGAAATGGATTCGAATGCCGACGGTAATTTTTGTAAAAACAAATCTCGAATGATGCAATTGTTTGTTCGCTTAAAATCTTATGAATTTGGATTATGCGTTGGAAAAGCATAGCTTTGTATAAGGGAAAGAATTTGCTCAAATCAAAGTAAAAAAATGTTTCTCCGTGAAAGGAAAAAAATACGGAGTGGACCACCATTTACGGAGCTAATAAATCTATCCGAGGTCTTGGAATTAAAACAGGTAGGCCAAATTGTGCATGATGATCGGTATACATAATTTTGTTTATTTAACGGTAGTTATTTTTTCTTTATTGTAGTAGAGTACTCAAAAAGATCAGTGAAAAGTTTTGAATCTCAATCCCAAAGATGTTTTCCTCTTTTCCAAGTACATTGTAAAGCACATTTCCAGTACCCATCTTTCTCATGTCCCTTACCTGCATGTTACCTCTCACTATCATTCAGCAGAGATATTGACATATAATTGTAATCGGTATATAATTTAGGCTCTAGGTTTTTTTATTAACTGTCTCAACTGACCCTACTATAATTTTTAAAACTTTCTGCGTCATTTATACCAGAACATACGCTAGTCTGTAGACGACATATGATTTTATTATTATTTTGATGATGCAATAATTAATAATAATAAATAAGTCTTAGAACCAACGCAATATTCTTTGGCTCATGATTGGCAGTCTGAATATTTACGCAGGCCAGAGGTTTGGTTTGAAGAATACTGTCCTTCGTTCATATTCTACTGTACTTTATTAGTATTTACATTTGTAATTACATTACAGCTGAAGTCTGTATTAGTAATTACATTTCAGCTATCATATTGTCTAATTGAAGTTATTTTACGCTTAAAATTACCTATAAAAGTTGTTTTTACATCCAATAAAAATAGTTATCTCTCAAATGAAATATTTGTAGAGATTTGGAATATTTGAGGCAGGGAACTGGCACCAATAAGCTTTACCAGAGTGATGAAATCCCGAGCAGCTTGCTGAGGCAAATAACAAATAGCAACCTATTATTTAGGACGATGACATTGCCGGACTGCAGAGATATAGTTAGATTGAATTTAGTCTCGCAGGATGGGGAAATAACTAGATGAATACTAAACTAGCGCCGCCACTCGCTCAAATTACTTTTCCTCCCTCCCTCTCCTCTCGCACCCTCTCCGCCTCCACCTCTTGTCACCTCCCCACAGATGTGACTTCGACTTCCGCCACGCGAACATTTTCCGCACCTCGTGCCAAAGGAGCGCGGTGGAGAATAAAAGATTAGCCAAATAATCGCATATGAGGTTCCTTGGGGCCGCAAACCTGGAGTGTATGCACGCTCATCGTGAGACTTTGGCAATCATCTCACCTCGCACATAATCTCTTGTGAAACTCATCAACTTCACCTGTCTCCCCTCCCAAGCCATCAACTCTGCCCTCAAATGCCTCCAGAGGACCTCATGCTTTATTAATTGGCTAGAGTCATCTAGGCTCTCATTGGGTATGGCTTATGGCTGAATGTCTCCTAGTTTCAATTAGCAAAAATATCAAAGGTTTTTGCGGTTTATAGAAATTTGAAAGACTAGTGTAATGAATGACTTTTTTCGTTATTATTACGGTCCAATAAATTAGAATTCAAATGTATATTAGCCCATATTTTCTTAAGCAATTGATGCATCAGCCTCCTCTGGTCAACTTAAAATACTAATCATGTTAATACATTGGCTCACGCTAATGATATTTTTAACAATTTTTTATTAAAAATATGTTAAAATCACATTTTCAATTAGTACTTTAAACTACATCTTATTAGAGCATCTTCTAACTATTCAAAAAATACCTTATGTAAAGTAAATTCAATATATCGATTCAAATGAATAGAATTAAAAACAATTGCAGCATAAGCTTTCTAAGAGCGAAAAAAGAGACACATGGGCAATATGGATTTGTATTTTTGAATTAGATATGAGTTGATAAATCACAAAGATGAATAAATATTAATGATACTTGGTGTGCTCAGTAGTTAAGGAACCTCAATTTTTGTTTCTAACTCAATTTTCAGATGCTAAAAATATGCACTATTCAAATTAAACTGAAACACAAAGGAAATAAATTTAGCAAACAAAATAAAATGTAATAATATTTTGTTCTTTCACAGAGTGACTCACAGATATAGTACAATTGACATATTTCTCAAATGCCAACATCGCTGTAGATTTTTCACTCCCTTGACCTCCTTGTATCCTTCCGCGGCACCTCCCACTTTCATTCATTCACTGCTCCGTGCCGCGTCTTTGTGTATGTTACTTCTCCCGCGCTGCACTGCTCCCCTACTACCCACCCACCACTCACCCATTACCCTCCCTCGTACTGCTAGTGTCTATTCCCCTGCCTCTTCTCCCTCCCCTCCCTTCTCTCCTTCCCCCCTTTCCTATCTTGCCATATATAACACCTCCTCCCCACCCTTCCCTCTCCGTCCAACTCCCACCATCCTCCCTTTAAACCTCGAACCCTCTATCAACATCTCACGTGGAATGAGCAATTAACAGGAATTGCATGAATATCCCCACCTCCCACTCTCTCCTACCTCCCACCCATTCCACGTCCTATTGCACCCTCTCTCTCCCTCCCTGCCTTCTGTCCCATCCCACTCGTCCACTTGACCTCTCATCCTCCCCCTACCACCCACCCTCTTCCTCCCCCTTCCCGTCTTCCAATCCCTACATCAAACCGCCGCCTAGCGACGTACCACATGACGCTTCCCCAACCTCTCTACTCCACCCTCTGCCCACCACTCACTCCCCCGGCCTAGCCTCCCTACCCTTCCCTCGCGAGCCGGAGTCTACCCACCTCCACCCACGGCAGCGCACCAGTCTCCCTCACTCCTCCGTCCTCTTGTTGTCATCCCCTTCCCCCGTGTTCCACCCATGCACTCTCCCCACCCACCGACTATTCCGACGACCCCACATGCTGCTGCAACTCCCGCGTGTCACCCAGGATTGCTCCTCGGATTTCCTCCCTTCCGTCCCCTGCCATCTATCTATCTATCTATCAACAGTACTGCTTTGCTACCTTGTAGTAGTTGAAGAATTAGCTTTTTATGATCTACAACTGCGAAGGTCATATTGAGCCGTCTTATCCAAGGCCTTAATCCTCTGACGAGATAAATGCCTTTGCCCAAGGCGGGGTTTGAATCAGAGATTCGTCGGTAGTAAAGTCGGGATATTAAAGACTCGTTCAATTATCCTGTTGTCGACTCTCAGCCCTTCTAGAAGATATAACTTACAATATGGCAGAGGGACAATAACCATGGCTCTTTATTCTGAAAATACTTCCTCAAATTGTTTCTATCATATAAATACAACTTCACAAAGTATTATCTTCTCTTATGAAAATTACGATATTTTAAGATCCAATATCAAGGATTTCTTAATAAGGATATTTTTGTCGTCTATAACCCCTTTGGAGTAAATACACAGTGTTTTCTGGAGATTATCTCTAGTAGCATTAATTTTTTTGTTTTCAGCTGCGAAGGTTACATCAATGTATTTAATTTTAACTCTCAAGCCTAAGAAAAATATGACAGCATTACTTCAGTAGGGATATGAACCCACGATTTTAAGCTTGCAAAGCCGGTGTGTATCTTAGCTCTTCAATTCCCTCATTATTCACCTATTCTCTCAATCCAAGAATTTTTTGTTTTCTAGTTTCTGCGGAAGAATTAAAGGGTCGGTTTATGGGTCTCTGAAGTTATAACATTGCGCTATAGCGTCAAACCATGGCTGTTAATGGAATTTCACCTTCAATCTCAACCTAACAAAACATTCTTTCTTGTGAAGGGATTTGGACCCTCAATTTTTGGATTCCCTAGTCAGATTCAATATTGCCAGTAACTGAATTCTTCCTCCTTAGATTTTTTGCCGTAGCATCGGGCTTGGCTTTATATGAGCTCCACCTGCTACGGTTATATAGCAACGGTTTGTTCAATACTAGCACGACTCAAGTAAGTATTCCCGGGGAGTCTCGAACTCTCAATATTTGAAACTCCAGATGGGTTACCGAGTGATGGAATGTTTTGTAGCGGTCATCTCTGCTTTCTTCTCGAGGACCAACAAATCCTTTGAAAATTATTTTTCCAATTCCGTGGGGTATATTTGATTCTGACAAAGACCAGAGCAATGCTCTTCGTTTCATTTATTTCAAGATACTTTCATTTGAATTTATTTCAGTCTTTTAAATGGAATTTGACGGCCTGGTATCCTGTACACTAGATTATTCTAGGTTCTATTAGGGGGGACCTGTTCCTAATATTGAATGTAAAAAGAAATTCCACAGTAAATTACAGAGTTATTACATTTTCATATTAGATTAAGAGTTATTACATGTTCATAATGATAGCTGTAAGTTTAATAAACATCGCAGGAAGTATACACAAACAACCCATGCTTTGGCCTTTTAGCAACAATTATCAGGCGCATGTGGAAACAAGTTCTTAAAGAGATATGATAAGTAATATCATATTCCCGATGACAGTAGTCGACGTGATTAGAAGCTACTATTGGTTAAAGGGTTAAAGGTTAGTCATCATCTCCCAATTTATTAGCATTTATTTCTTTACAATACTGAATAAAAACCTCACCACTAAAACAAATTGTTTCTTTATCAATACTTTTAAGCATTCAATTGGCTATTTGGTGGGATTTAATTTCAGTCTGAAGAGTGCATGAATAAAGCTGTTTCATAAGGTAAAAATGTCCTGTTGAATGCCTTGAATCAATACAAAAATATTTTTGACAGCCTCGATATTCAATAAAGAAGGTAAAAATTTTTCGAACATAATATGAAATAAATGGTATTAGAATTTTTAATTTTCAAAAGATTTCAAGAAATATACCCAGGAAAAAATGGATAACTGAAATTATTTCCTTACAGCTCATTTGAGAATTATATTCATCATTATTATCAGAGGGAATTATATGAAGCCCTGGCCTTACCAACACATAGCCCTAGATCTCATTAGTCTATATTTTTATCATTCCTGTCATAAAATAATAGCATAACGAGAGAGGCGTGCATAATAGGAAGTGATTTTTGAGATCTTACTTCACAATCTTTTGAAAAAATTTGGAATTCTGAAGACTTCTGCGTGAAACTATAACAAAGGAAGGTTGCACAAAATTTTTGCAAAGGTGGAACTTGTTGAGTCACTGGACTGGGTCATTATAATAAATTTTTTACGAGAACATGCCAGATTCCTTTATAGTGAACCTTATACATATTTTTCCAAAAAAATTTTGTAACTATCGTTATATATCTTTCATATTCTTGTAGAAAATTAAGCCGTTTGAAAATTCTTTTCGAGCCGGTAAAACTACATAATTTCAGTTCTTAAACTTTTATTGTAAAATAAAGTATTTACATATCGAGTCATTTTTATAAAACTGGCATGTATATTTAAAATGATATAACTCAAGGATTAGTTAGCAACACTATTGCCACACTCATATCGTCAAGCTTAGATTTGTTTGCCATGAACAAAATAAAACAAAGTAATAGTTGGATGTGTAAATTGGCGTAAAGCTTATATTATGCTCTAATTATCATTCCCAAAATTTCTATCTCAATTTGAAGCATAATTGTAATGTCATCCTGTTAATTAATTATATAAATTTGAATGAAAGTTAATGAGTTCACAGTGAAAATCAAATGATGAAAACTAGGGAGAGGTTGCATGATTTGAAGGAGCCCTTGTGGGTAAACTACTTACGATGCTAATTTACTCTGTTCAATGAGTGAGGACAAATATTTGTTGCATGCATTCGTTTGTTTGATCGTGTAGTAAATTGCGGCGGCATTTAGTAGAAAATAATGTATCCATCAAAAATGGTCTCTAACGTTTCATTGCCGCGTGAGAAGATTTACGAATTGAAGGCAACCTGAAAGATAATTATAATGTTAATAGTATAGACACATCTAATTTATTCCTCTATTAATTTAATGATAACTTTGAGTGAGGTATCATTTTAAGAGAGACTATATACACAAATCCAAAATTTTACCGTACAATCGAGAAGCCATGATAAATTTATTATTTCAACTTCATTTGAATTTTAAACGCGAAATAGCACATATATATTTAAGCCTCGAGGGAATTACCTTTTTTAAGCGCAAACCTTAGGTCAAAAACATTTTTCATTTTTCCCAATTTTGAGCGTCTTGATACCAAGGTAAGAGTGCAAGATGACGAGTGATATTGGTGGAGCAAAGCCTGGTGTGGTACATTAATTCTGTTTTCCCTTGGCTTATTATTAAACCCTCCTTATACAACGGCATTCGTTATCATATACTGCGAGAGAGACGAGAATATATGTGGACCCAAGAAGTCAAGGGGTCTAAGTGACATTTTTGAAAAAAATAAGATAGGTACAGGAAAGGGGTGTGAAAATATTAACCTTTTAGGTGGTAAAGGGATCCAAGTGATTTTCTTGACAGGTGCTGCTATCCAGGGTAAATCCACTTAACTACTTGGTGGGTTGTACCAAACATTGTCAACTTTGACTTTAAGTTTTCTCTAAACAATGGTTTTGTTACTTATACCCCTTGACTTCTGGGGTCCTCATATGTCTTCGAAGACATTTGGTCTCGTCTAGACCTCAGTACCCTCTCTTTTTCCTTATTTCCCAGAAATTTGGTACCCGAACTATAAATAGCATTTTCGTCTCTATTTTGGTAAAGAATTGAGCCTTAAAAATGATGTGCTTAGCAGATAATACGGTCTAATTGATTTTTATAAATTTAGTGCCCTAAGTCAAGATCCACCGCCAACTCTTATTCTAATCTTCTCTAAGCTTTCTCATGAGAAAACACAATATTATAATGATCGAAAATTGGTCTGATCCGATAGCTTATTAAAACTGAAAGTCAAATCGAAATATAATGTGGCACAAATGGAGTTCAAGAAAGCTTAGGTGTGTATGCTTTACTAACTAATGCTTGTATGCTTAACTAGCTTGAGTATTCTTCATCAGCGATTGTTACTCATGAAAATACCTTCTTGCATGTAACATTTTGTTACTATTTTGCTTTTACTTCCTCTGTGTTGTAATATATAACTGATTTCGCAAATAGCAATTTTTTTTAAATAAAAAACAGGTCAAGTAGACGAAGGTTTATCCACTAATCATTCTCTACTTATAATTTTTCTGTAATTTGCGAAGTACTTAAGTCCAACAAAATTTAGCAGTAATACTGATATATAACGTGACTATTTTAGTGACAACGTATATATCTTTACCAATCAATGATACCTGTGTGATTTGAAAGTAAAAAAATCATAGTGTCCCTGCATCTGGGCAATAATCAAACATATGAGGCATTTTTCACGTAACTAGACAGTGGGGGTTTAATTGGCGGAATACTCCTCATACGATACGTACGGATACGATACTTCGGATAAGAAAGTGAAGGTTTTTGCAAAAAGAGAGGAAATTTTCAATTGACTAAAACTTCTGCATTTTAGTGTGGTGAAATAAAAAAGCTATCAGCCTCTGTGCCCTGAATATGGAAGCTCTCTGATCTCAAAGCTTAATGCCAGTCGAGCTGAATTCTTTCTGGCCCGGTTTTATTTTAAGTACTTCAGTGGAAGTGTACTTATGCTAAAGTGGAGGACTTTAAGAGAATTCCAAAGGGGTTGGAAAACTGAAGAAGACAAGGATTGAAAAATGTGAGGAGCACCAAACCTTGAGTCTAGTGACACAGACATAAATAGTACTTTCACGAATAATAAGCCGAAGGATTGGAAGGAAAACTGAAGACAATCTCTCGAAAAACCGATTTAGATTTAAGAAGAGCAGAGGTACCATGGAGGCTAAACTAAGCCTAAGAATAACGGTGGAGAAAACAGTACATGTAAACAAGCCACCGCATATAGTATTCGTTGACCTGGAGAAATCCTTCGGCAATATTGAGTGATGCAAAATTTTTTGGGTGCGGGAAAAACTCGGATTGAATCACGACAGAAGAATAATTTATCAACTTTACAGGGAGAAAATACAGAAGTCATATTGAAAGGAGAGAAATTGGAGCAAGTATATTCCTTCACCTGTCTTAGAAGTATCATCTCGTGGTACCGAAGAAGTACAACGGACACAAAGCTAAACAGTATGGAAAAACATAGGTGTGGATCGTGGCACTCCGTAGATTTGAAGCATGGACCATAGGAAAACCAGATAAGATAAGACTTGAACCTTCGAAACCTGGAGCTGGATGAGAACCTTGAAGATAAATTGGCCGGACCAATTTAGAAATGATGAAGAGTAGTGAAAAAGAGAAGAAGAAAGAAACCTATGTCACACGGAACAGAATAGAAGAAACAGATGCGTTGGACGCACCCTGCAGCAAATAAGTTTAAGAATGGCATAATTGAAAGATAAATAGAGGGGAAATTCCCAAGAGAAGACCCAGGAATTAGTTCATCGACCAAATAAAGAGGAAAGTACATACGAAGAGCTACCTGGATGTAAGGAAAGTAGTATTAATTAGGGAAGAATGGAGAGCTGGAGTTAACCAATTTTAGGATGAGGAACTTCAGTGAACGAATTCAAATATTTTGCACATTGCTCAATTTTGTAGTACTTGTCGATCACACTGGAGATCAGCATTTTTGTGGACTCAGATGGACTCCTGTCGGAATACCCGCGGTGGAGAAAAATGATGCGTGACGCCGATTCGTATTGAGGGGCCATATTGGGCGGGTCCAACAGTACGACACATGACGACCATTCCTTTCATCTCGGCACACGATGTACGACCCGCATTTACCTTTCCCTCTGTTCGGCATCGCCCGCCACATGACGCATTTGATGGGAGCACCAAGCAACACCCGGTCACAGAGGTAATGACACCCCAAGTCTAAGCTCTCTCGAAGTCTTAAAAATATGCGGTAGCGCAGTGAATTTAAAGAGGTGTAAAATATGGCCAACGCGGGAATAGGTGGTTAAGTTTTAATCCAGGAACTCACAGGTTACGTTTCCAGGAAAAGTATCATGCATTAAGCTAATTCAGTCTAATTATTTAAAACTTAACCCTCTCACTCTCCCCAGATGGTTTTCTTAGGCTCCAGAAAAGCGTAAACAATAATGGGCGGGTGTATGCTTAAGGTGGTTTTGGATTAAATATGTGAGTAAAAAGAAAAACCAAGTTACATGTTTGTATTTGTTCTGTTTAAAATATAAAATTCAAAGTAATTTTCAGTAAAACTAGTCCGAAAATTCGATTTTATTTAAATTTCAGTTTATTAAATGCACTTCAAGGATGCTGCAATCATGTTTTCGGAAAATCGGAAATTACGGACTATGAATTTGAAAATATGAGAAAATCGATTCTTTGAAATTTAACGTATTTTTACGTCCTTGATATGTGGTAAACTCCATCGAAGTTATCCCACAGTATCCCTCGAGGTTTTTACCTTGTGTACAAAAAGAATAGCGCTCGATATTCAAGTCCAGTGAGGGAATACAAAACCATGAATGAGCTTCTCTCATTTAGAGGAGGTTAAAAATATGATCTTAATCCTTTGGTTTTGTGTATTTTATAAAATATCGCGGAATTTACTAAGAAAAAAGTATTTGAATTCACAAAGATACACATCATAATTTTATCATTGCCGGTTTGGTCAGGCTGTGACAGCATGAAAAAACAATAAGTCTGTATGAATTTACTCCTTTACTCCCTTACTACATGCCTTCCCACTCTCGTGGCTGTAGGTAATATTGTCTTCTTAGATGGCCCCGTGAACCAAATCGAGCCTGAGTCTTATACCTCCCAACTGCTCTGTGGAGATCTTTTCTACCCGTTTCTCCGATATTTGCTGGACGTTTCCGAACGATTGGAGTCCCAGTCCTTTAATTTGGTCTACACACTAGGTCCTGAATCAATTCGCAAATTATTTCATCACGGAGGATTTTTCAGGCTCCCTCACTGGATTTATGTCCTTTAACCGTTCTGCTTCTCAAATTTGTAAATATCGGCTCAGCTGAATACGCTTCCGGAGCTACGTGTCAAGGTCAAGTAAAATCGTACGGACGAGTGTGTTATGAACTCATATCTCGCTTTTTCTTTTACACGCTTGGCAGTTAAAAGAAGATGGTGCAACTTTCTGCATCTATTTTTTATTTCTATTTCATATTATTTTTAATTCGGAGGAAGATTTACTTATTTCAGATTTGTAGTCCTCAATGATTATCCATTGTGTTACACAGCTTGTGTGCTTTCCTTCAAAATATTGGGTAAGATTTCATTAGCTTTGCAGCTGTTATTATATTTCAGAAGGCATCTTTAACTGGCATATTTTATATTAACAAGTTTTTAATACAATAACAGTCGAATACAGGGGGGCATTTTCACAAGGAATATCGCATTTTTATGTCCAGTCTAGCTATTCTAGAATTCAAACCTTCATCCCCTATACTCCAGTTCTCTCTGTCCCTCTTTCTCTCATCCCAAAGCACTTCCAGGTGTTACGTAGCACTATTCCTACGTCCGGCGAGTGCTCATCTGGCATGAGGTACAGCAGTCGTTCATTAGCGCGAGAAAAGGGACAACAAAGCGGGAAAATTATATTTCAATCATCTCCTGGCCACCTCAACTACTGTGTGGCGTTTAAGCGATACGAGGCGAGACGGAAGGGGAATGTTTGGGGGAAACTGTGGGAAGAGGTGGGTTTTGGTGCCGAAGGAGAGGAGTGGGAGGAGAACCTCGTGAGTGTGGC
Source organism: Ceriagrion tenellum (assembly GCA_963169105.1). Classification (NCBI taxonomy): domain Eukaryota; kingdom Metazoa; phylum Arthropoda; class Insecta; order Odonata; family Coenagrionidae; genus Ceriagrion; species Ceriagrion tenellum. The sequence continues at coordinate 69,995,581 of OY720632.1, forward strand.
CAGGGTGAGGTTTCTTTCTCTCACGTTCCAAACCTCTCCTTTTCCGTGCCCCCACCTTCGGGGAGAAAAATCATCCAAATCTTTCTTCCGAAAATCACCCACAACCCGATCCAATCCCACCCTCACCTCACCCCATCCGTTACCTCAGCATCACAGCATCCTCCCCGTCAACTATTCAAGCGGCGACATATGCCTCCCGCGGCGTCTGTGGGTGCCTTCCGCCCCGCCACCGCCTCCCTCCCGCGTGGTGCCTCATCAACCCCGCACCCCTTCCATCGGCCTCGTAAACCTCGCCTCCGCAACCAACATCTCCACCAACACTAACTCCGCCGAGGCCATCCGCGCTAAAACCCGAGTGTTGGTGAGCAGAGAGAGGGAGAGGAGAGAGAGGTTGCTAGGGATGGGTGGGGTGTGGGTAGTAGGCTATCAGCCGTCCGAGGGATATCTCCTTCCCCCTTCTCGGCACCCCCCTCCGCTCACCTACGCCGTCTTCATTCCTCCGGCACTGTCCGCACCGCGCATGCGCCGACGCACGTTCTTTTCTTTTCTCTCTCGTACTTTCTTTCTCCCTGCATCTCTCTCGGAATGACCGTGCAGCGCGTTCTCGCGCAGGCGTACTCCCTCTCTCGCCTCTCCTCCTCCCACACCACCTGCCATTTCTCCCTATCCATCTCCCCCTCCCTATTCGGTTTCCCCTCCCTCTAGCCCCTCATAATCGCCCCGGCAGCGGTCATTGTGATCACCGAAAGGAATATCTCTGCAGTGCCATCTCCTCCCTACTACTCCGAACGCCCTTAGGGGAATGAATTGGCGGGGAAGGGATGGTTGCAGGGCTAGGGTAACCCTCTCGCTGAAACACCCCACTTCGACTGCAACCCCGTGGTCTCGCTAAAAAACCACCCACGCACCCCCTGCCAGCCTCCCTTCGTCCTCTTTTGTTGCTGCCCCACGGTGGCGGGTACACCGAGCCAACTTCCTCCCACTCCCTGCAACACACTCCCCATTCAGGGCGAAAAATTGGGGAAAGTATTCAGCGATGTCCCTTATTCTCTCCCAGTTCCCGCCGATGCACTCCCTCCGAGCCGAAAAATGGGTAAAAATATTTACCACTCTCCTTATCGGTTATACCCTGGCCGATTCAGAAAAATATTACGAAGAAATTCATCATTATTCTCTTTTTTATTTCCTTCCACATCCCCTTTCCTTTGTGATTCATCTCCGCTCCAACTTCGTGCGGGTATAGCTGGCGCAAAAGTTCCTGCTGCAGAACTGCGCGACTGAAAAGGAGGAGAAGGTGGAGAAAGTGGTAAATGAACGGAGAGGAGAAGTGAGGGATGCAACGAAAGTAAGAGATTATGCAGGGAAAGAGAGAAGTCGAGGGAAAAAACTAGTTACTTCATGAAAAGAGCTCGAAGCATTTACTTGTTAATCAAATCGTTGAAATCACCCATCGCTAATACTTTAATTGGGAACCTATTTTGAATTGTAATTAGGAGATTAGTCGAATTTGATTGGTATGTATTGAGAAGTCGTCCTTCTTCTCGAAGCGCTCGGGACGCAGCAATTAGGGTGGTTTTCTGGCTGACCCTTCGCACTACTGAACTTCCTTGCCCCGTTTTTCAGTATTTTGAGATTTTCTTTGCCCATGTCCGAAACTCGTCCACTCCGCAGCGCCAGGAACTTACACTAAGACTGTTTCCTTGGTCGCTTTCACTCCCATTCGGAATTTGCCGTGGTACGAATTCAAAACTATGATCGCAGTTTCAGATCGCAGTTGCAGATCGCAGTCCCGTTCCGGTGGCGTCGCAGAGTCCAAGCCTATTGCTTAGTTGCTGCAACTTCCCTGTCAAAAGCCTTCGAATCATTTGCGTCGCATAATTGCATCTGAGTGACTGATACGCTTGCGTTAATATAAATTTTTCTGTTGACTGTCTATTTAACCATGGCTATTTGTTGTAAATATTTTGATTCTCGCATGTAGTGACTGTTGATGTGCATTCTTCTCTTTTCTAGTTTTATCGCTGATCCAATCTGTGAAAGAGAACTTTTTCAATTAATATCTCTAATAATTCACTCTTCCCTCTTCCATTATCTTACCCTTATTATAATGCGATAAAATCACTTATCGTAGCTTTATTTCTCTTTTCTTTTCTGATGACTAGTTTAAATATAATATTTTTTCAGTTTATAGCTATTAAACTGTGCTCCAAATAAATCTTCAATCCATTGTTATATAATTTGTCCTTGTTCTCTATTTTTCCGTTTCCTTATCAAGCATTCTTCTTTGCTTTCGTGTTTCATAGGCTTATGAAAAGCTATTCCTTAAGCATATGACTCTGTAGTTAATCTCTTATCGTGGCTTCAATCGAATTTATATAACTCTGAATCACATTCCACATGAATGTTTAGATTATATTTGGTATTTCTCCGAACAATCGCGTTTCAGTGCTGTAGTATTTTCTACAATTTATACTTACACAATTAGAGCTAATGTTACCTTGTCACATTTCCATTTTATCTTAGGACTCGAGACCATCCATTCTCATGTCTGTCTTAAATTATGGCACTCATACCTAGCCCGAATCACAAATACTTGTGTGAAGAAAAATATGGTTCAGTATTCAACCATGCATTCTCTTTATATTAATTTTGTACATAATCGCATAAAATATCCATAAAAAAGACGACTAAGGTTATTTTAGCGTAGAATATGATTATTTATCAATGGCACTTATGAATAATTTTTTAACATTGTACATCTAAGGCCATAAGATTTGCCATCACTTGATCGCCAGTAATTGCAGAGACAATAGTGCTCACTAGTCTATTAATATTGCTGTAGAGATTATTTAACATATAATCCACTGATGATTTGTTCAATAAAAGAGCATTTGTTTTATCTGTATATTTATAGATTACGAAAAGCAATATTGCAACTGCGATCATAGTTTTGAATCCTTGATCTCTCGAAAGGAAGGAGTCTATGCATGATGCAAATGAAGAGTGGGAATAATATCGAAGCGTTTTGACAGGCGCCGGAAATTTCAACTGAGTGTGATGACAAATGACCGACTCCGTTAGATTTGAGAGCGCCTTCTGCGCTTCCATTTTCCTCCAGAAATCCAACCCTCGGGCATTGTAATCTCTTTTGGGCGTGATGCAGATTTCACCGGATTGATAGGACTCGAGTTCTCCCCAAGCGTTCGTCGGAGTCTGAAAATAAAAGAAAAATTGAATAAGAGTGATGTTTTCGGAATCAACTCGGCGCTGGCTTGCATTATGTTTTACGCCGATGACGGAAAAAATAGTTCCTCTAGAAAACTTTTACTACCCCACATCCCGAAGTATTGCTAACACCACCCTCCCACCGGCCCAGGACGCCACCCACCCCACTCACCTCCATTACCCAACCACCCCTCCTTCCCAAATTGACTTCCTTTCGTCGTCGCCTATTGCGCAGCCGCTCCGCGCATGGGATCTTTTTCTAGGCGGGCGCAGGCGCGTAGTGCGTCGCCTCGCTCAATTGCATTTCCGAGCGAGGCGTTTTTCGTTAAACAAAGAGACCCCAGGTTCCGACCGAAAAACTGATACTTTGATTCGGTGGTGGGAGAAGAAAGGAAAAACAAACGCGTGTGGACTCCGCAGCGACGTGGACAAAGCAACTGGTGTTGGTGTGGGCGACGATGATGATTGGCCACCTTGCGCATGCGCCTATTGGTCGTCGGGCCCCGCGCGCTTTCCTCCGCTTCGTTTTTATTTTCTAAGGGGTAAAATCGGAGGAGTATTTTGTGTACAACCAGAAATGACGCGGTTAAAAATATTTTTACAGAACAATTAAGTATTGGTTTTTGGAATAAATTTTGAAGAGAAAATAAAATGATATTATTCTGGGTGGAAATAAATGGATCATGGAGTAATGTCTAACGTTAGGAGATATAGTTGGCTGCGACGGTTTGAATGTTTTGCCGCAAAATGTTTTCAAATAATTAAAACTTTGCCGATGTTATGCCAAAACTGTCGTCACTTTAGATTGTGATGCGTGCCTATGAATCATTCATGCGATCGAGAGTCCTCGTACCATGCGCTAATTAACTCTGTTCAACGCTGACATTTTCTGTCACTCTGTTCGCCATACACGAAAAGTGTATCTAAGTCTTCTCTTTGACGTCAATTTCTGTAGCTCTTAGTGTATCTCTTAACAGTGAACTTGCATTGCCAATTGAGGACTATAATTAATAATACTAGTTTTTCAGGCCTGAACACTTATTCGCTTGCGAATACGGCACATAAACACTACCAGAAATAGTCCCTATTACGAATTGTTAATTACTATATATTCTTTTATTCTTCATTACCCTTATATGGCATCCGAATTTGGCTACCATGATAGCAATATTTTATTTAATATAACTTTAAATCATGGCCAAACAAAGCTTTTTTTGAAAAAATTTGGAGCGCGTAGGATTCTGAAGGTTAAGTATGACTATTAACCCTGGTAAGAGTTTGAGAAGACCATTTAGCAAGGGGCATTTATTCTTATAAAAATGTCCATATTTTTATTCGATTTCTTCACCTTTCTTTACATCCACTGCTTACACTGTTTATAGCCGGAGGGATTAAATGTACATTTATTTTGATGGGAAAAGAGGGGAGGTAGAAGGGAGGAGGGGTAGGAAGCAGATCGATATGCAAATAATTGCCTGGGCCTTCAGTGAACGAGCAGTTTGATTTTAATGGTATTAGAGTGCGAGTGACTGGATTCGATACCCTCACTTAAGTAGCTCTATAAAAATCTACTGTTGAGTTTCAATACTTCTTTTCGTAACTATTTTTAATTCATGTAAAGATATATTTCATATGAGAAAGTAACCAGTAGCAGTCAATCAGAATGTTGGTTTGCTGTAGCTCTCCAATTCATTCTACCGTCATCTGACTATTTCATTCTTGCTAAAAACTTCTCTCTAGCGTCTTCAATGATATGATTTCATTTTCTATAATACTCGGTAATAATTTCATTTATTTCTTCATTCATTACTACGTGTAATCAGCTATTATTTCGCCAAAATCGTTCCTCTCTATCCCCATGTAGGAATTTGTCACTGGTGATGTTCTCTTATTTCTTTGTCTATTTTTCACCACATTTTCAATGACTTCATGCATGGGAAAAAACTTCAATCTTAATTGTTCAATATTGGACATTGCTATATTTGTGCTGGTTAGCGCTGGTGGTACCTTTCTTTGATCAAACATTGGAAATCAAATATTATTTTAATCAAACGCTGGTCATCAGATTTTGGAGGCCATATTGAGCCTGAATTCATCGTGAATCGTGGAACTTTGACGGCAGGATCCGAATGAACAAGCTGAATATACCCTCTTTGGCAGTTTACTCGTATGGTCCATCCGAGGACTCATGGATCTACGGTTATAGTTATTTATAAAATGTTCAATTTCATCTACAAGAGCAATATGTCTAATACTAATATGTCAAGCAAATGCGGATGCACATAAGAGACCGCGGCAGTGAGAAATTGTCAATATCTCTAATTTCATTGAAACCCTACCTCTGCCGGTAAATTGCCTCTGATAATAAGTGCGCAACTAACCTCATTTCTGGCTATTGTATTTATACCGCCATTTCGAGACCACTGTTCCTGAGTCGTGCACAATTTGAGAGATATAGCGAGTAAAACTTCACGATACTGTCAACAAATGGCTATAAAACAGTGATTTACTATTGCTAACCATTTTAATATTCTTAAATTCCTTTAATTGTTACCAGGGATTATTATCTTAAATTATCTATTCTCTTTATTTTCCAGTGGTTATAATACACGTTCAATTTTTCTTGGCTTCAAAGGCCTATAAAGATAAGAAAAGGAAATTAACGGGTAGAGGGGTAGAAAGGCTTCTTAATATCTCTAATTTCATAGTAGCTGTCTTTTTTTAAAATTGTAATCCATTTCCTTGCACCTCGTTTCATTGCAAGTGATCTTGATTTCATATTATTTTTGCTAACGACACATTTTATTTTCCATCTATTTTCGAGCATTCAAAACGCATTCTGAATTTCATTCTATTTTGCGTTTTTATGATTATGCTTACGTTAATATCCTCTCATTATTTGTCTATATTATTGTACACGTTATTCTAGTGGTCATATTTATAAAATGGAGTAGTTTACTTTGAGAATGTACATCCACTATGGGTAAAAGTCAAGATGCAATGAATATATACAAACATATCCATGGTCCGTGTACTTTTTCACAATAAGCTCTATTAAAAAGTTTTCAAATTACTTTTGTTTGGTATGACAGAAATGAAAAATTTGCGGATGAGTATACCAACTTCAATCAAAACAAAGCTTAAATTACAGTAGTCATCATTTTAAAATAAAATCCAGTAAAAGTCACTAATTATATTTTCATTTTCCCGAGATTTTAATAGGTTTAAGTTAAAATTTCACGTGATAAACATGAAAATTATTTTCCAATTAATTAGACAAATATTAACATACCTTGAGAGGATTGGCTCCCCATTCCCTTTTTCGCCGTTTAAGAAGCCTTCTTTTTTGCTGTTATATGCCATTTTATACTTAAAACACTTGCTCCCAAGCACGTAATTGATTGCTACGCTTATCGAATTTAATGTATAAGTGGCTACAATTTCAAGAATAGAGAATAAAAAATATCATCAAGTGATGAATGAATTCAGTCAGAGAAAATTTACCAAAATATAACTCTTTTCATCTCAGTGTTAATAGTTTCTTGCGCGAATGAGAAGCTAAGGGGTATTTGCTAACAGAGTACCGTCGGTTCATGAACAAAACATGCATTTGCTTCATTTTCTTCATAAAAAAGACTTCTCAGCGGAGAGATTTTTTAGGTTTCATAAAAATAACTTCGGCGTGTATTACGTCAAATGTCTTAAAATACTGAGAAAAAATACATTATTTTTCGCTTTATCTCTGATGAGAATTGCGTGAGAGAACTTTTTAAATTAATATTTCTAATAAAGTAGATTGTCGAAGCACGTCCCATATAAACTGCTTCTCTCTTTTGGCTAATAACTCCGCGACAAATATTCCAGGAAGCCTTATGTTTAATAATCTTGGGTCCATTTACATTTATGCATGGCTATATTTTGATCGGTCTACTTTGATCACAACTTTTATGCACTGCAGGCGAACGGCAGTTATGTTCCAGTGCCCGAGAAGGGCGTGTGGCCACGAGACTGGACTCAGGCCTGGCCCGATGGACTCATTTCTTTGTTCAGGCCACACCCGATTTTCGGAGGGCCAGTCGTGGGACCGGTTGGTCCAGGCCCCCGGGATCTGTTAATGGGTTGGTCCGCGGGGAACGCGGGTTGATTCGTCGCATCCTTCTTCCTCCCCTCTTTTATCCTCTGCCACGCCAAAAATGTTCTCTTGTCGGGGCCTCACTCTTTTAGCAGCCGCAAAACGGTTTAATCCTTCTCCAAATACCTGGCTTACCCTCATAAAAGTGATTTTATGTGTAACAGCAGTAGTCCTATGCTTGCTACTTCGCTAGTGTATATTTTTTGGATCTCTTAGATGAATAATTTAAAATTTCTAAATTAATTTCTGTGCATCCTCTCATCTTCGGCCTTCCAATATTTGTATCAGGATTACAAGCCTCTGGTGATTCTAGAGGCGGGTTTGAAAGAAGCGAACATATTGACGCTAGGTATGTTCTTTAAGTTTTTGTTCAGAAATAAAATCAAGAAGAAAATCAGTTTGTTTTACTGATATATATATCTTTAGCTAGGTTGTTTTTTCGCAGTTACAATGTGTAATATAATTGTAATATACTAAATATCAAAGATTCATTGTAATAACCCGTTTCATTGTTATCTTTCTAAATATATGTATTATTTTTTTACTGTCGTATTACTTTATTATACCTATATTTAAGGTCTCATCGAATTGTACCTCATACTTTGCATTTATGATTACGATCGATTTTTCTTTTTTTGTTTCTTAGATGTGTGTCATTTAATAGCTTCGCACATTTCCTATGCAAGTTGAATGGTCTGCCTCTTTGTAAGAGAATGCTCTATCAAATCATACTATTTATGCTCTGGGGTTATGTTGTGAGTAAATTAACCTTTTTGAGAATATTCACAATTTTTATTGAGGAGTGAGGGATATGTGTACAGTCTTTTGTCCAGTATTTTTAGAAATAAGCCGTGACTATTTCTGAAGACATTGATATATTGCTTTCCGCAATTTACACTTTAGGCGTTGAATATCATTTCTTATGCCTCATTGCATTTCTACTGGGCCTATTTGTCAGAATCTGCCAGTAAAGTTTCCTCAGAAGTCTTCATAAATTCTATAAAATTTCAAAATTTCATTTTAAGTATCACGTCCGGCAACCACGTTTGTACACTATTTATTGAATAAAATAGCAGGCTCTCGGAGTCCAGTTTCGATATTTAAGCTCTTTTTTGGCCAATCACTTCCAAATGGAAACGCCATTATGGCACTAAGCCTCACTTAGATTTTCTTTAATCAGAGGTTTTTGAAGCGTGATGTTCAGCCAATTGTAAATTGGGCGGTCCTTTTATCCGATGTACGTTGTTGAATGTTGTCCCTCAATTCAGAAGAGTTAAGCAATCCGTTTGCGCCAAAAGCTTATTACCATGAGTATACATATCGAGGCAAATGTATTGTTAACTTACGCTTTTGGTGACATTTCAAATATTTATGACCGCTTTGCTTCTCATAGTTATGTGAAATTACATTTTGTGATTTAGTTTCATGAGTTTTGTGTACGAAATGGACTCATCCTCAAGCTTCTTTTTTTGGAGTTTTTTTTTCAAATTTAATGAGCAAAATGTCACCATTTTGTATTTATCTGAGGGTCCCCTTAATTTCTTTCAATCACTTTTTTATTCTTTATGCACCATTAGCTTTCACAGTCGTGACGCCAACTAGCATTTCCTGAACCTGCCTAACCTATCTTTCCTAAAATGTCAAAAATATGGGAACATCTTATAATATTAGATAATGCTTGATTTTGAAAAAAATGAACAATTATTTACAATTATCCTTGATTAAAAAAAAACCCTCATATTCGTGGGTATATTTAACATAGATGGCTCACACAGGAATCGGTATCTCCGTCATTTGGTTATATCTCTTTCTGCATTATTTTCCCTTTCAGTCGTCGTAAACTGATTTCAAAATCCATCCTTTGTTGCTTAATATAATGGATGTTGCTAGTTTACCGATTATCATAAAATTCTTTCTTTCACTAAGATGTTTATTGCATATTTCGTAGTGACATATGTATTCCTAAAATATTTAGTAAATGGAATGTCTCAGTAGAAGTAGGTTTTCACCTTGGGAGATGTAATGGATGTCGTTAATTTACCATTTAATCATAAAAGCCATGTTGCATATTTGGTAGATTGCATATTTTGAAGTAAAATATGCAATCCTAAAATATTAAATGATTGGAATTAGTCAGTAGAAGTATGTTCTCACTTTGGGTGAACACTGGAAAGTCGCGTATTATAATTTTACAGAAACACAATTACGGAGCATGGTGTTGGCGCTTCAGCAGTTTATTACCATGTCGCGAAGTCATATCTTTTCCATTCCTCGTATTTTAGGTTAGTGGTACATGAGAATTATGACGGCTAAAATAGAGTCAATGAAGAGTCCCATGTATTTTGATGCGGGGTTTGACCGTGTCCACCGTTCGTGTTGTACTAACTGAAATGTGCAAAAACATTACTTAATGCAACTTTTTTCTTACGATTAGGAGAAATTATGTGTTATCCACTTCAAATGATATTTTTAACTTATTTTGAGCATTTAATCGAGATATTTCCAGACACATTAAACAGCCAAGAATATTTTAGGAGTAAAACCGGTAAAATATCTGTTACTGGAGAAATATTGATGTTTGAAACTGATGAGGTCTGTTCCATGACCAAAGTTTGTCCGAAATGATGCGTGTCCGCTTTTCATTCTTACAAACATGACAGTCTAAACGTGCTTGCCATAATATCCGGTCGTTTTTTTCTCAAACTCAACATTTCCCTCTGTTCAATAGAAATCGATTGGTTAGTATGTACTAAAAGACGGTTTAATGTAGGCATGCGAACGAAAGTCTGTTCACAACGTATCACGAGAGCATAATGGACAAGACGCCTCTAATTCATTCCCTGTGTTTCGCTGAATTCAGTAATCACTATAAATAATGGTTTCATAAATTTATCGGAAATTACAGTGGGCAGAAGTTATTCTCCATTAATGAGGAAGATAAATTTGAAAGTATTTAAAATTGAAAAAAATATATGTTTGGGATGCTCTTACAATGATGTTAGCAAGCAGCCTCCTTTTTGCAGAAAATGCTTCATATTTAAATAAAAATGTAAGCCGATTCATGACATGGCTAAGTTGGAACAATTTTTTTATAGTCCAAATGTATAGGAAAAAATTCTGAAATTGAACTATAGGAAAGAGTGAAGTTTTCTCATTAGTTGGTTTTGGAGCCTGAGCAAACACTGATTGTGCTGATGTTTCTATCTAAAGCTATATTTTTATATTCAATTTGGAGCCATTTATGTATAAAGAACATTGTTTTTCTGTAAAATTTCTTGTATTATCCCAGATAATGTGGAACGCACCCGTGATATGCCTGTGTAAGGTAAAAATATTCTAAACTCCTCCGCTTCCGCGTCATTTTCGTCTCCACTTCCACATTGAAGTATTGAAAACAAAATCGTTCTTTGCTTCGTGCGTCCACCACCATTCCCCTCATTACACCAACTGCCACACACCTCCTCTTACACACCTTTCCGTCAAAAAAGAAAAAATCTGAAAGCCATGCCGCACTTCGGTCTGACCGAGCATCACACATTTCGCGAAATCGCGGAGGCAGAAAATTAAGAATGACATCCACGGACACCGGTCATTGATGTTTTCGAAGGGGAGGAGGGCGGGAAGGGGAGAACGAAAGCGGTGGGTGAGCGGGCGGTGGGACTGTTAGGTGGGTGTCGAATGAGTTATAAGCTATCCGTGCGATTTATTTGCAGTCAAAATGCACCGTTTTTGAACTTAATGCGTGGCGGGACTTTGGGGGAGGGGGTTGGGCCGGGGTGGGAGGTGGGGGATGGAACGGATCCTACCCCTCCCCTTCCCCACTGAAAAGGATATGCAGGGAGTGATCAGCGGTGCTGTTGGAGGAAAAACGTCGGGAAGTGGGAAGGGGCTGAAGGAAAGTTGCGTGAATTTGAAAGAGAGAAGGGAATTGTCGAAAATCAAATGCCCATAAAACAGAATAAAAAGGGGAAAAAACTAAAAGCGTGGACACATTTTTGCATTGTGTGTGTTTTTCAGGTCTTTTGTTTCTCGCCCCTTGCTTCGTCTCTTCCTCTTTTATTCTCTCCCTCTCTCTCTCCCTCACTTTCACATCCATCTCTCATTCCGTCTCCATCCACTTTATCCCTTCCTCCTCCTCCACACTCGCCACCGTCCTCCCGGCAGCCGTGGCTCCCGTTAACCTAATAACATCCGGACATATTTTGATTGAGGGCTTTATATTTCTCTCTTTCCCACCCATACGGGGCTTTTATATATATTCTCGGAATCACGCGGCTAGTAAAAGGTGAGCGCGGCCGTTGGGTGGCTCGTGCACCGCTTTGCCCTTCACTCCCCCTCTGTGCGTGCGTGTGCTTTAACCTTTCAAATATTGAATATGTTTTATGATGTTTTATATCGGCCATCCCGACACAATCGTTCTCTCTCCCTCCATGTCTCTCTCCTCCACAGCCTCTACTCAGCGAAATCGAGGTATTTGGCTCGTTTGCAGATTATTTCCTTTTCAATATTTACATCTTTGATCAAACTGTTCGTTATCCTTCGAAAACGATACGGTCTCAAATCCTCAATCCTATTTCTTTTGCTCAAACTGTCCTTAATCCGAAATCATTCCTGTGTTCTTAAGAATGTTCTTAATTTTCTGATGGATATTCTCATATTTGGATTATCAAAGAAGGCTTTGTTGATATATCTGTTCAAAAAATCTATTCACAGAATTCCGTGGAACGAGAATAAAGTTTAGTCAGTAACTCAGTCATTTACGACTAAGATGTGGCACGCAAAAGCTCTAATGATAATTCAAGCTAAGTTGTTGCGCTAAAGTTGGTCATTTAACATTTATTTAAACCTTATTAGAAAAGTATCATTCCGTTCCATTTTCCAACGGGAATCATTTGCTCCATACTTTTTTTTCCTGGCGTTCAAAACACAAGCAACATCCTAGATCAATAGTTTAAGCTATATCTTTGTAAAACTTTTCCATAGTGCTCCTGAAATAACAAAACAACAAAGTTTTATAATTTCGGAACAACATTGCAGTGTAAAATATAGCGAATCGTTTTTCAAATATTATGAAATACTATCACTGGCAATTTTCAAACTGTTGAAAAGGTTTCTTTCTTAAGAAAAGCATTACTACCAGTCCAGCGCGGAATCGTTATATGCATTTGGCAAAATAATGCGTATAAAAATCAATAATATTGCATCTAAGACTGAAGGGTGTATAAATATACACAGTAATAAAAGAGACAGTAATATTAGGCTGAAAGCAAACGAAATTAAGTTAGGAAAGTTCTGTTTTACTGCTGATTGTAACGGAATCCATGGAAAGTAAACAGGAATTATATTTTTTCATTGTATTATTGCTTGATGTAGTGACAATAAGCTAAACTTAATTGCTTTCCGCCCAGTTTCAGTATTCAATTTTTTGGAGCAATTTTTGAACTTAAACCTAAACTTAAAAAACTTGTTATTACTCACCCAAATCTAGTTTATGTCATATTTGAAGGAATATCTCCTTCACTTCTCTAAAGAAATGTAAAGCGTTGATTCATCACTTACTTATTTTCATTGTGGGTTTCGGACACTGGTAGGCACAGGGATACTTCATTGGTGGCCAGACCGGATAGAGCAACTCTTATTAGTTCAATTGTGAACATTGTGTAGGAACGTACATGATGATGTTGATGTCATTTAGTGCTGAAAACAGCCAGTAGGTCTCTTATGCCGATAAAATGCTATATTTTTTTACAGCTTTATAAAAAACTACTCGGCAATGCTAGTATTATGGATAGATGTGGATGAACGGTGAACTTATAAACCACGGTTTATCAACAAATACATGCATAAATAAGAAGTTTCACGTGCTTCTTATGCTTTAAATATGTACTTCAGTGCACTGAGAGAAAATAGTATATGTTCCACAGTAATATATGTCTTATGGCGCTGCTGAATTGAGGGATTCTTCTCCGATGCCCTCTAACTATTACTGGTCAATGGCTACGGTGTTGTTCGTTGACTTTCGATGATGCGACTCTAAAAGCTTCCTGGGCATTTATTTCCCATTTATTATAACTCCCGTCGAGCGAAAAACGACGGCGGGCGATGGATTGAGGACCCCCAGATTTGATCCTGCGGAAACGCAATCACACAGCACACGCACACACAGCGAAGATGGCACCGTGCAGTGTCACACGCTCTCGCCGCAGTTGCACGGGGATGAAACATTCGCGTTCGTTTTCACTTTCGCGGCGCTGCACCGAAATCCGGATTATAATGCAGTTTGATCCGAACGATAAAAAAAGGAAGCTTTTATGAAGTTCATTTCATTTTGCGCCTTCAATTACGCCGTGATATTTATACCAGCGAAATGTATTCTCTCCGTCCCACCTCGCCTTCCCCTTCGCTCAACACGTCCGTTCCCTCGCGGTGTTCGGAATAAGCGATGTTGTTTCTTTTGCCAATTAAAACATCGCTCACGATGGAAACTGTTCATTAACCTGTTGCTTTGTATGCAAATGTATATGTTTTGCATTCCGGAAAATAATACTTCATTTATCTTGTCGCCAAAGGGCGCACACATCGCGAAAGTAAATATTTGGTCGGTGACACTTCGGCAGAAAAGCTTAGAGTGGCGGATTATTATTCTCTGTGCTGTCGCGTGGAGGAAATTTTTCTTACACTCTTGGGACCTCTTCAGTGCGCATTTATATGAGAGAGTTTTATGACGAGTTGATTTGATGTTAATGGAGAGTAAGGATTGTTTTGGTTTTTAGACCAATTTTCTCTGGAAAAAAAATAATTGAGGAAATCATAGGTTATATTGTCATATTTTTGTTGCAAAATTCTTCTCAACGTCCAGAATCTTTTTAGTTATATTCATTACCTATGTTTTGGTATATCTTATTTTAATTTAGCAAATGACAGCTGTTTAGTTTATCTAGTTATTGGATTATTTTATTATGAAAGACCTCAGTGTTACGTCCATACCAAGGATAATTTCCAAAAACCGCAAGGAAAAGCATTCAGTACGGACATCCAAATTGTTTGTAAACGTGGCTCAATGCTGACGTGCATGGAATACGTCTCTCTAGAAATCTTTTTATCCTTGTAGACACTGAATGGTTTGATATGGTAACTAATTATAATATTGAGCGATGAATTTGGAACGTTTTTCATATATATGGAACTTTTCTGAAGCATGATTGAATGGCCGGTGATAAAATGTTTTTCGCATCAGGCATGAGAGAAAAAATGCCATGTATTGTTTCTCCTTTTTTCCCGTTTGAATTCAAGATATGATTCAGATCAATGCTATGACGGATTGTCATAAGTTAAATTTTTAAAATTAAAGAATTTTTATAAGTTAACATTTGGACGACAACTCATAGATACGCCCATCACGTGGAATGTAACGACTATTTGAAATTATTGAATTTTTAAAATGCCACACTTAATGCGATAAATTATAATTTAAAATTTTCGGGTGGTATATAGACCTTAAGTATTATCTGGAAGCTGATTAACTGTGTTCTCATTGGATAAGTTATTATTTTGCTCACTGGTTTCGTTTCAAAATAGTCGATGGATAAAATAACACATTTTGTTTGTTGAAGTCAGAGATGGAAAATAATATTATAAACCACCCACCAACCCGTCTCATGCATTTTGATTCGCGTACATGCCAAGAATTGATATGCACTATAACCTCCTTCTTCAATCTAACTAGTTACTATCAGTCTATCTTATCTCAACGAATGCAGCGATTTACTGTCATGGCGCGCAAAATAGTATGCCTATGTGAGGTTGGGAGGAGAGATTGAATTTTCATTCCCGGTACGCAAAACACGTGTTAATTCTTTGTGCTCGGTCAAAATTCGTGCCCTGATCACACGCTCGTGCTGTGTCGCCGCCTGACGGGCTCCGCCCCGCGGTCGACGCTCCACTCAGTTGCCGGGGACACGGACTGGGCATCGCCGTCCGACTCCGCTGCAATAAACGCACCACGGCGATTTAGCTAGCCACTCGGGTTTTGCATTCTGCGGATTTTAATCGGCTACCTATCCCCGAATACATTGCCGCTAAAAAACTTACCCCATGTCTTCCACATTTGGATCATTGTTTGCCGAACTGTTGCTCTTATTTTCGGGTACCGAACAACAACATTGCAAAAATAACATTTCTCAGCAAATTTTATGCAAACCCTTCTTACATATTGAATTTTTTTGGAGTTTTTTCCTTACTCTTAGTACTTTGAATGGAATGAAGAAAACGATTTTGAGGCAATTTTGATCTGTTTTTTGTGTTGAATGAGTCAAAATCAAATGTAATACTTTGTG
The DNA here is from genome assembly GCA_963169105.1 of Ceriagrion tenellum. Lineage (NCBI taxonomy): Eukaryota > Metazoa > Arthropoda > Insecta > Odonata > Coenagrionidae > Ceriagrion > Ceriagrion tenellum. The sequence goes on from OY720632.1 coordinate 70,011,274, forward strand.
AGAGTAAAATGAAAAATTTTATATAAGGAATAATTTGAAATATTTTCTTTGTTTCTAAACACGTAGTGATTTTTATTGTCATATTATATTGAATTATTATAACATAAGCTGACCGGGAAAATTTCTGGAGGACAATACTGAAGGAGTGAAATAAATCCCTAATAATTATCTTATCTCCTCTTCTGGCAATCAAAAGACATCAAAATATCGGGATTATTATGCCCATTTGTCAAGCTTGTGCCATAGAAAGTTGTGAAAAAATTAATTAGCGGAAAATAGTCAAATAGAAGAAAAAATGTTAGTGCGCCATTTTTTTGAGATTAATTTGGCGCCTTTTCTGGGTTTCTCCATGACTGTATTGCGCTTTTTCTTATTTTTTTACTTCAACTCCTTTCACTAAATATATTTAGTCTTTAAATTTTCCAAGTACTGTTACTGTATTATTTGTTTTTCATTCAGCATATTTTTCAAAGACCATGCTAATTTTTATACTCATCTTCCCTGAAGTTGATCAAATTTATCAACACTACTCGTTGTGGTACTCCTTATCATTTATTAAATCTCAATCTATATTTAACATATAAATATTCGATTTCAAAACTACATGCCATTTTTTTGGTTTGCTTTTCTGCTTTGAGGGATCATTTTTGTTGAGTAAAACCTGATCTAGCTCAATCCAAATGATGAAAATAACGGAGTTACTGGATGGATTGTATTTTCATATTTTTCCTTGGATTTATGTCCTATATGGTATCATTTCTTTATGAAAATCCCGATTTTTTTCAGTAAAATTCAATAAAACAATATCTGATAAACTCTTACCTTGGAAGTACGGCTTTGCAAAAATTCAGTGTAAGGATAGGCAATAAAAAGAGAGAAATTCAATGATGATACTAGTGGCAATGAAGTGTCGTTGCTAGATGCTAGCAAATGTCTTCATACTCATGGTATTATTTGACCCCTGACCGTACACAACCACACGGGATTGAAGTCCGACTACACTTACCATGAGGATAAATTTACTGTACCAAAAACATGATTACAAATTTATGATGAGTGAACTAAAGACGCAGCTTCATCAGATATCATTCACTTATCGGCTTCATCGGCTTTGTTATTGTAAAAGTCATGAGCGGGCATTAGCACTTTGTTTAATTCTAGAGGTTCTAGATACATACTAGAATGGTGTAAGACATGAATCAGCTCTCCTACTTTACAGGCTTTCTCAGTAAGATCTACCGTGAATTTTGCAAGACCTACTCCAAGTAACCTCGAAGATATGTTGGCCGCTCCCATATCTTGCAGAAAATAAACAAAGAGTCACTGAATATGGATATAATTCTCTCCATTTGCTGGTAATTTTTGCATGTTCTTCTCATCACCAAGGCATGTGCTCAGTTTGTTCTGTTATAATATCCGAGTGTAAACGTTATGATCGCACAATTTTTGAGTGCGTAATGAATTATGAGATAACGCTGTTTCTGGCGCGCGGGTGAAGAAACAAACCAAAACCGGTTGGACTGAAAGTCTTACAAGTTTGTCAACTCACCGTAATGTGTTATTCTTGTTTTATAGGCGTGCAGATGTAGATGGGGACCGTGGATTTTCCTCTGATGGGTGCCATCTCCATAGGCTATTCTCAATCTGAAATTAGAGGGCAAGTTGGAGGAAATTTTGTTACGTTAAAATTTTTGTGAATCAGTCACAGAAATTTGGGGAAATTATTAAAAAAATATTTTGTACTGCTTAATAGTCATCTGCTTTCAAAAAATGAAAAGAATTAAGTTGTTTGTTTCTAAAGAGTTTATAATCCATTGTCCTACGCCACTCTATGCCCCAAGAGTTGACTATAAATGGTTCAGGTTAAGTTTTCTGTGCAAAAATGTGACTCTTTATTCTAAGTAAACTAATTTAATTCGAGATGTGATTTGAAGAAACTGAGGGGTATAATTAGCGCATAAGTATACCATGTAATTACTGATAATTAGGTAAAATTCTTCTCCTACAAATTCAAAAAGGATGGGTTAACTTGGGCACCAAAACCAATTAATTAAAAAAAAACAGAACTACATCAATAAGAACGGCTTAGCAATGACAGTTTTGTATTTTCAAGGGAGATCAGACTTCATCAGCTTCTATGGATCACCTGAAATATTTATATCCAGCAAAATACTTGTTCTTTTAAAATTTAGCTATTAATATTATCCTTCTACTCGAATCAGTACACTACCAACAGAATCACAAATGGCGCACAGTACCACTATTAATGGCTTAGGTTACCTGTCAAAAAACTATCATTCCCATTCACTTCATTCTTTCAGTATCTAAGACAATAGCGTCCATCTATTTCAGGATGTAAGCTTCCATTTTGAAGTAGAATAGAGATTTTTTTCGCCGCATAATTAGGCCTTGGAATTGAATTGGACAACAGTGAGGGGCGAGCACGGACCGGGAATTCAATTTTTTACGCCTCTCTAAATGTTAGTCGTTCATTGTAATCGTGGAATTGAAAATCTCTGCCCGTTCGACAAATTCCATTGATGAGTGTCACAGCAGATGTTTTTGTCGACGGAATCCCGAAAGAATCTATCCCATGGATAATTAATCAGGTACTTTTTTGTTAGCCTCTTCCCCCTTTCTGATCGAGCATCACAAATATGTTCAATGGAGAGAGCCCATGGTCCGTTCTTATTAACGTAATTCACGTTTTTAGCCGGAGGGACCAAAAAAAATATCCCGCCGTGAAAAATGACATCTGGAAAAATTCCCCTTCACAACTATTCTCCAGCTATTGACATATTGGATCATATGGCATTATAAAGTCATTCTTCATTGACCGGTGTTTTAGTCTCTTCGATAAACAGTGGGCAATGAACCCATTATGTGCGAACGCTCGCGAATGCATAAGTTGTATTGCGAGTGCGAGGGCATTGGAAGTTTATATTTACGGCACTTTCCGCAGAGATTCCCAAATAAATAAATCACTGGAAAGGAGCGTGACTGGAATTGGATATGAGCTGATTCGCAGTCAAAAGATTCGTCCATTTTTTCCCCATTTTTTTTCTTTTGACGGCTGTTCGACGATTAATAGGCATATATGTGCCTACATTGCAATTAAACGTGCTTATAAATTTGGTGCAATGCTAATGGACATCGATCATTAATGTGAGCAAATTATTGTCAATTCCTTTTAAACTAGTTTCGTTTCGTATTCCCTTGTTGTTTAGTTTTAGTACGCATGTGTTTCAAAACTAACAATGACGAATGATAAACTTTGTTTTTTAATTTGTTTTTATGCTGTATACCAACGTTTGACAAACTTCTTCAGCTTTACTGGAATGGTTGCAACAATAATAATCAGGCATTTCCATCATCTCAATCCGCATGAAATTTGAGTGAAAGATATCATGGATTCTTGTTTGATGCATACTATTACCACGGATATAGTCCTCATTTATTTCACAAGTTATCAAACTTGTTTTAAATCTAAATAGGAAATTGCAGAATTACATTGTTCATTATTTGTAGCAATATCTATTTTTCTGTAGCTTAATGCTTGCTTTGCACAAGGAGGATAATATCTTTGACGATGAAGCGTTTTGGTGTACAATGAGGCTGATGACGTGGAGCTCTGGTAAAGATACCCGGGAGAGGCTGGTGATGTGCTTGATATGGAGTGTGGCGTTGTACAGGGTCAAAATCTGGACTCTGAAAAGGGCGGATAATAAAATGCTCCAGAAGTTTAAGGCGTCAGTTTGGAGACAAATTAGGGAGAATAGAAGGCTAACGAGAAAGTTCTTGGTATTTTAGGCGACGAATGGAGTGCTTTTGATGAGATCAAGAGGAAACTGGGTAGGTGGCTAGAAGAGGTAATGAGAGGTGGTGGTTAACATTTTGATATATGTGAAAATTAAGATTAAAATACTACAGAATGGTAAAGCCATGCAAGATTAAATATCTGAAGAATATTCTCAGATTGTCAAAAAACCTTCTTTAACCCGTCAGATAACTCAAATACAATAAATCATACTTGCTTTGAAGGAGGAAATTACAGTCCGAGGCTGGCATCAAAATATCAACATTTAGTGGTCAAGTACACAATATTTCATTGAATGGAACAATTTTGCGTGCTTGAATCTGTATTATTCTGTTCAGGTAATTGAGAAATTAAGCAAAGGAGACCACTTGTTTCAGCATAATCCAGTAAAATTAATCCGTTTGGAAAATTGAGTGCAACTAAATGGGCTAAATTTTTTTTATGAAGAAAAAGAATCGGGCAATAATTCAATTTGATTCATCTGCATTATAATATACGCCATCTGATCATATGTAAATTTTTTCACGAAGCAATTCTTAGTTCGAATCAAAATAGAGAAAAAGCACAGGCTTCACTATTTTCAGACAACATTGGGAGCGGTACGTGGATTGTGGCAAATAATTAGTCTGTTTATTTAGGAGATGGTCATATAGCTAGTGGTACAAAAAGCATGGATTTTCATGCTCGGTCTTTGTCGGATGAAAATTAATTTACCATATTTGTGAATCGTAATTAATTTTGTTTGCCTCCGGCATAAATTGTTTAAATTTTGCTAAGATTAAAAGTCATTATAAATTTAATGCTGAATTCACGTTTTCAAATGCTCAAACATTTTGAAAGCTCAATTACTTTATTTCAGTCGTTGATTCCATCAAAACTATTTAAAGTAATTAAATTTATTCTGCATATTCAAAGAATGCCGTTTCTCTTAAATAATTAGAATCCAAAATATGGTATTTTTCTCCACAAATTTGTTTGTTTTTTCCTCTCACAAGGAGGCAGAATACCTCCTCTTCCTAGCAAATGCAACGCCTTATGTTTTCATCATTATTTTAAAGGGTTATCGAGTAACAAGAGAGCTTCTCTGATATTGCGACAAAAGGTTTAATGGCAAATTACCAATATACATTTGAGACAGCCGATCTATTGCATGAGAGAGTAAAAATTTTATCACTTATTCTGAAAACATCGTTGTGGTCAATGCAAAAAAAGAACTAACATTTAATTCAAGGGCTCATTGATTCCTCTATTTGGTAATTCTTATTGTGACTCTGTTCAGAAACCTGAGATTTGAATAATTGCTTTTTTCGAGAAAAAATTGATCATTCCTTTACTTAAGTAAACTTAGACAATGTTGAGTCCATAATAGTATAACCTGATCAGTGGAGAATGTTATTTATTCTTAAAAAAAATTATAGGCCCTAATGAATTATTTATGACTAGACATTCTCAAGCTGGAGGAATTATGAAATGTTTAGAAAGTGTGATATTTAAATAATTTTTCCAAATGCGTATTAAAAGTTTGCTTTCTATCAAAATAAAGTTTACAAATTATTGTGTGGTGGCTCCTGGTTGTCATTAATTCTCTGCTCCAGTTACATTAATAAACTCGGATCAATTTGGAATGTTTATCCATCGCTACGCAAAACTGTTGCATAATCGCGATATTTTAAACCTCGGAAAATAATAAGAAAGAATATAGCTGATGTTATGCTCTTAATGTTACCTAGTATTGTCTGTCTCAGTGGCAGTAACAATGAAACACCTCACAAAATACTTTGAAATTCTAATAATAATATGATGATTTTTCGCCGTAGAGCTGATTTACTTTGATTTACTGAGAGCTTGAGAATCTTTTAGAATGATATTTTATTCTTGAGGGAGTTATCTTAGTCTAATTTTCAATGGCGTCAGCCACCTCCGCATGTTATTTTAGTATCAGTACACGGATGCCATCCCTTCTTTGTGCATTCTTGTTAAACAAGCTAGAGCAGAAAAAATCTTGTTCAAGGAGCAATTCATCCTTAATGTGGTAATCAACTTATGGCACAGCCATGACTTCATACTTATTGGTCATAGTTTATATATACATTGGGGTGTCGCATTGGATGAAAATAGAAAGCATTTTGTTTTGAGGCTCTACAATGCATGGTCTATGGTGCATAATAGCGTTCTTTCCTTAGAAGTAGGCAGCCGACGATGCACTCCTTGCACTAATGCTAGTGTTAGAAGCGGCCATAAATTGAACGAGAAACTGCATCTAGCACTTCATATAATACCATAGGAAAATATTTTAGCTATTAAAATAAGCTATCAAGAAAATAAAAAGGGTCAGTTAAACTAGTAGTCACCAAATTTTGCTATTTATACTGGCGAACGATGAAATTATAAGTAAAAACATCATTTAATGCAGCTTTAATGGAAGTTAAATACCACCACAGTGTTGTGGGAATTGTTTTTCATAAAAAAGCATGCTTAATTTCCGTGCATAAACGCCATGAACACATTATTTCATTCACAGCTGAGACAAGTTAGGCTAGGCAACCACCCAGCATGAGATTCTTTCCTGGCTCAAGTCTGATTATATCGTCAGTGTGAAAAAAATGATAGTGCATTAGTGTAATCAGGGAGTAATTATAACGATCAAGTTCTCTAGAATTTCCATTATGGTTCGTGGATCCATGGCCAACGTTTAGACAGCTTACTCCTCTAGTACTTCCAGTATGAGAAATGGACCAACTAAACCGGAAGCCCCCTTTCTCTTCTATTTACCATGAAAGTCTCAAGAAAGTCATAAAAAATGAAGTTTATTAATTATATAAACCACCCCAATTTTCACAAATTTTGAATTTGTTTTCAGCAATGTGAGTAACAATGTTTGGAAGAATACTGCAAACATAATCAAATTGACGGAGAAATTCGTCGTCGAAGAACTCTGGAGGAGAACTGGGAGAAATTATACTAAGCGGCAACCTTGTGAAGTAGAACACTAATTTATTGGAATTATTTCTAGACATAATGTCCCTCAATTTATGGCAGCAAGAGAAGTTAGTCGAAAGACCAGCAGAGGAAAAGTGACACACTAAGAGACACGCTAAGAGAATTATGAGGGATTTTTATCGTCTTTAGTCAAGCGGTTGTCAAGCGGTTATCTGGTAATGAAATAGGAGTTTTCAAAAATAGTTTTCATTGTGATTTCAGCACTATTTTGATGGCGTCTGCTAAATTGAGGGGATTTTGATCCTAGCTTCTTATTTCCTAATATCAAAGTACTTGTATGATTTCACAGCTTGTGGTTGAAAAGTCTTTAAATCAACGGAACACATTTAAGGTCATTCACAAAAACATTATCTTCTCTAGTTCTAAAATTTCTAAAATCATCATTTAAAATTCATAGAAAAACACCAAACAAAAATTATAAGTTGTAGTATTTTCTGATAAGAGTTTTCGATTTTCAAACGTTACATTAATTATTCTCGCCATTTTATCTTAGTCAAAGTATTCAATTTTTGTTGGGCTAAAATTCTTCAATACATTTTTCCTATGATTGCATAAACTTAGCCATACAGTAGAGTCCTTTATATTTCACGTTCTATATAAATTTAAGGCCAAAACAAATGAACTAATTCCTTCAAAAAAGGTGTATTTATTTATCCTAAGTCTATATGTAACTCGAAATTATTATGCTGACAATCGGTACGACCAAAAAGGCATGTGCAAACCCACTGACTTCTGGGGAAAATAGGACTACGGCGAGTCAAACCGGCGCGCGGGTCGGCGGCGCCTCATCCTCAAGAGGAGGCGCCGGCGACGACGGGTGCTTGCTCCCGGAGACTCCGGGGAAAACCGAAGGAAGGAAGCGAGGTTGGCCGATAAAATACGGCTCGCTCGCCGGGAGAATTCTGACGGCGGCGGCTTTGGGGAGCAGGCGAGGGGGTGTTCGCTGGCACCGGGATCGTTCTTGGGCGCGCGCAGACGCCGAAAGCGGTTTTGAGCATTCGCGAGGAGGAGTAGTCGGGGAGGAGAAGGGGTGAGTGTGAGTGGAAAGCGGAGAGGGAAGGATAATCGAGAAGAGGAGAGAAGGGCTCCCCCTTTTGCGGTGAGAATAAAATAACTGCGACAACCTGTAGGAGTTGGCCATTGTGGGAGGGTGAGGAAGGGGCCGCGAAAGAGAGCGATGTGTGTGAGAAAGCGTTTAATGTGTGTGTGTGTGGATATACATGTATATATATCTGCATGTGCTCGTCTCGTCCTTGGGACGAGATGGGCGCTCTCACTTTCTCTACCTTTATATCTCACTAACCCCGTCTCCCGTCATCAATATTCCCCGCTGTGTCCTCGGAAAGAGATGTTTCAATTGGCGTAAATGACCCATTTGGTGGTCTTTGTCTTCGGATAGCTATTTTTGAACAATACGGATGCAACAGAGCTTTATTTAGTTGGCATTTAAAAATAGGAAAATATGTTTCGGGTGACTCCAAAACTTGGTGGATATAAGCTCAATTTTAGTCGTCGATTTTTATGATTTATTTCTCTACCCAAGAGAATATGAAACATTGAAACAAGAACTTCTCGTTACTTGAGGGTTGAAATAGGGAGGAAATAATATATCAGATGGAAAAGAAGAAAATGATTGACTTTAAATGGTACAACAAAAGAGTTCAAAACGTAAGTCATTGAAAGAAGGGACACCTGCCTGTAAATCTGTCATCTATATACTCCCACACCCACATAAAGACTAATTTGATTGACGAATATTGCTGTTAAAAATATTGCAGAACACAACACAGTATGACATATCATCATATATAATAATAAAAAATATAATTTCCAATAAATCTGTCACCTATATACGCTCAAACCCCCTTAAAGACTAATTTGATTGAATATACTTTCCACTTCACCGGAAGGGGAAAGTATATTCATGAAACCTAAAATACAAAAAAAATTGAATTCTGAAAGCAGGTAATTCAACTAAAAAAGAAATTTTTCAACAAAAAAGTCCTGCGATATTTTTCCAAATAAAGTCAAAAAAATTTTAGTTTTGAAGAAAATGGTTAAGGTTAATACTTTGTGAGCATGAGACAAAATTTGCAAAATGGCACTTCAGTTTACGATTTTTAAAAAGTATGTCTGCGATTTTTCAACACGTCTTACATACTTCAACGTTATTATTTGGAACAAGGTGTTTTACAAAATGAGCTTCAATATCTATATCATTTAACCTTTGACTATTTTCATTACTCTCAATCAACTTGGTCATAGACAGATTGTCATCATTCAAACTCATTGGTGCAGGACACTTTTCAGGACAAAATTGATGTAACACTCTGCCGATGATTATCATCCTCTGACGTAGTTGCTGCAAATGCAAATAAATGGCCTCAGCTGGCGACATGGCGCTAACCGGGGTGATTCTTGCTGCTGGAAAATAAACATTCTGTAAAGTCTCTTCTTGGTAACCCTTTTCCACTAAAGTCTTTTACAAACCGTGTTGTTTCGTCTTGAAAACCCAGCGAGTATCAATAGTCTTTGCAATCTCTGGAAGAACGATAGATGTCCACGTTACGTGTTATTCATGAGAACGTAACACGTTTTCAATGTCTTCTTTTAAATTGACTTTATTTGCTTCATCATAACCTTTTAGATCATCCACACTAAGACAGAATGTAGTGAAGAAATGAAATCTTCATATTTCTTGGGTAGTCTTTTTTCCATTTTATCTCTCCTATTCTCGCTTCCAACCATATTGTCCATTTTTTCGTCGTACTCCGCTTTTGGCTATTCATCTTATTCGAAGTCAGTTTACTCTCGTTTGTACAAAAATTTGATTCATTCAATCGTACATCTTGAGAAACGAAACTTTCGTTAATATTTTGGTCCCAAATGCGACACTCGTATCTTTTGTAGCCCATCAAATGGACTTCTCATACCCTTGATTTCAATTTTTCGCCAATTTTGGGCAGTTTATAAGCCCTTGGCGTACAGCCACATACTCCCCTTTGGACAGATCAGTTTTTTTCATGATATACTTTACTTGGAATGTCTCCGAAGGCGGCTAAGGCTGGTAGTCTGTTGAGTTGATAGGCTGCGAATATTGTGTTTCTCCCCTTAAGTATCTCGGAAGATTCGTTTCTGCAAACATGGAGTGAACAATATTGAGTAATGTTTTGCTCGCTCAGACACTGACGCTGTTCTGTTGGCTTGTATAAGGTAGAGATGGCTCTAGACGTATGTTCTTTTGCTAGCAAAACTTTTTATATTCATGCGAGTTTCACTGTCCTCCGTTATCGCACTTGATACAAGCACATTTGAATCCAACTCCTTCAACTTACCTACTACGCTGCTCCTACTCTGCATTTATTTCTCTTCTATTCCATTTGTTTTAACGTTTCTTCCATTTAAGCTAATTCAGGGAGACATATTTTGAATTAGGTAATGGCCTTTGCATTTCACGACGTATTGTCGAAAACAATAGATAATACTGAATGCTAACTTAGGAGGTGTTTTTTGGAAGTAAAATAAAGATCTATTTCATTGCTCTTCTCAGATTATTATTTTTTCTTCGCATGTTACTCCCCTTTCTTCGTGTTCACGAAGTAATTTTCTGGCATAATGGTTAATAGAAAGCCGAAATCAGGGAAATACTCAGTAGACTTTTTTATATTATCAATTTGCTTCAGAAACCGTAAAAATGTTATCCTCCGTCAAATCACTGTATCTGAGGATTTACGTTTATATTTAATATAATAAAGTGTTTAATGAGGTTATAGATGTTTATAGCGTATTTTGTTTCTCTATGGTAATTTTTTTGTTTTTTTTAAATTTCCGCCTCTATCAAGATGCTTTAGATAATGTTAATTTTTCTTTGAACCTCCAAACAAGTATCAGAGCATGGCAGCAACCGCTTAATTCATTGTTGCCAAGAAATATATAGACAAGAAATAACTGTTATTTTCAACTAAATTATAATTTAACTTAAAGACAAGTATTGTGAGTTGAAGGACATATTTTGTTGATTTGTGACTCCCTTCATTTTACGATGTTATTCTGCTTGTTACCATCCAGTGAAAAATTGTATTTTTTTAAATGTTACTCGGGATCCATATTTAGTTCAGCTTTATAAATTTATCTACTTTTGTTTATGCATTTTTATTGTTTTATCGACCGTTTACAGATTTATCGGTTATGATATATTAATAGTTGGTGATGAAATAAACATCGAGGAGCTCTTATATTTGCATTTCATCCGGACCGAGCGCATTAAAAAAAAGTCAAAAGGTCATTTTATCGTTTCGTGAACAATAGCGCGGGCGGGGGTTAAATAAAAAAATATTTAGTCGATGCCGCGGCGATATATGTTTTATCCGTGTTGAATTGATTTTCTTGTTCGCACGCATCAATGGCCGCTAAATTGGTTGACTAGTCGAGCAGAAGGAACGAGCTTAAAAGCGATCCTTTTATTTCAACGCCAATAACGGATGTGATATTTGTTTGCCTCCCTCTCACACCGTTGTTTCTCCGCCCTTCTCTCATTTTCCTCCCGGTATCCTCTCTTAATCATTAGAACCATTGACACTGACCACAGATCCCGAATCGCGATATTTTCGTCTCACGAGGAGATATAAAAAATGGAGGATATTCATATGATAAGGCCTTGATTTGAACGCGATTTTAGGAACAAACAGTATAAAAGCTATTTCGGTTATCATCAACATTGGCCGTTAATTGATAGTTATTATATATATAATTTATATATATATATAATTATATATATAATTAACTATTTTTAGATGTAAATCACTGTAGTGCATTTAAACGTTTAGGAAAACCAACAACTTGGATGACTTACACTGAGTTTCTCAGTCTTACGCTTCTCAATCAAAGAATTGTCTAAATAGTTTTAATCAATTTAGAATAATAAATTAATACTGATATCAGCGAAAATCACAGAAATCCTTCTTTTGTATACAAATTGAATCGAATTACAAAAAAAGGAAGTGCGACATGGAGAATTACAAAAGATTTCTGTTGAAGAAATTTCAACAGTTTCAGAAAGTTTCTGTTGAAAAAGCCACAGAAAGTTACTAGCGTACAATGAAAATAAAAACAATGGTATTTCTTTCTCACGATCAAACATTTTACTTATACCTAGACTTCAAGGGCTATATAAGATTAACTGTATATGCCATTTATGAGTAGTATTCTGTTGACTACATTCTTTTTCATAAATATTTTGCTCTGCCTGACGACCAGTTCTAACATTTTACAGCAAATATCGCATCGTATACAGTGGCCAAAATGTGTTGAAATTGCAATAGTTTGAGAATTGAATGTGTAGAGTAGAACCTCGACCATACAAGTGATGGCCTTGTATTTAGGTTGAGCATACTCACTAACTATTGTTTACAAAATGTTGTGTTCTTGATTACATTACGCTCTTAGGCTAGCATCCACTTGCTGTAATCCTAAAACTCTCCCGTAGAAATCATTCAGAAAAATTGTTAATTATCAGGACCTACCTCGAAAAGTTTTGTTTCCTGTGCTTGAATTTGTAATATTCCATTGTTTTCTTAGTGAAAACAAGATAATTAATATCTATCCTTTAGCTTTTTCTCCCAGGCACTCAACTATTAAAAATGCAAATAACTGAAATCAAAGAAGAGTAAATTAATTTGCCCACCAGTTACATGTGCCACTAAGCTAAGAAAAACAACGTATATGAAAGCAGGGAACGTTCTTGGGATCGAGAAATAGATGATGCTTTTCAGTTGCTTAAAGATCGGATAAGTTTAATAAAATAAGATGGGATAAGAAAGTTTATTTAATTATATTACAAATCTTTCCAGTCCTCATCGTTTTAAAATACGGCAGTCTTGTTGCAATATCATTTAATATTTAAGAAAATGGATCAAGGAAAATCAATTCTACCCACAGTCAATAGTAGAGGTTTCCCTCATAAAAATTCCTGAATCCATTCGTTAGTGTAATTTTTTTATTTTAGTTTGTTTTTTTAGTTTTTAATTTTATGATATATTAGTAGTTGAATTTCAGTTATACCCTTGCTGTCCAAAGACTGACGTACTTACATGGCCACCTGTGCTGGCTTATGCCGACATTTCTCTTCGTTGCTCGATGGTCAACGTTCACTTGCGTCAACAGAACGTAACTTTCCGGGGATTTTGGCATCGTGAGCTGTCCTATCCTTCCTCGGACCAACCCGCTCCCCGTACTCCCCATGTACTCATTATCGAAACATTATCGAAAGCGTGAGACGCCCAACCCTCAGTCGGGGACCAAGTTTATTCCTCCATCACGCGACGAAATTGCATTGACTCACGTGCTTGTGTTTCATGTGTCTCTGTATGCACTTGCGCTTTGTGTGTCTGTGGAATCCTGCGCGTGCATAGCCACGGGAATGGGGATACGAGCGGAGAGAAGAAACGAGAGAGGAGGCATATGGGGTAGTGATGCACGATGTTGCAGTGCGATGTCTTTGATGAACGATATATTTCTGAGATATCGCAATGTGATGTAGACCGAGTAGACTGTGCGGTATTGGACATTACGATGCAACTCGATGGATGTTGCACTATAAAACTTCTCGTCTCAGCAAACGTCACGTCAATACAAATTTATATCTTACTGTCGCGTCGAAATGGAACATGGCAAAGCCTTTGTACAGAGATTTAGGTGGTATATGAAATGAATGCGAATTAATTAGATATATGCATACCTCGCTAACTAGTACAAGGTAGCACATCTATTTCGATGATAAACATCTATCGCAGGGTCATGCTAGCTTTTGAATATCCTTTACCTCCCAGTATAGAGTTTGGAAGAGTTGTATGATTTCCGAGTGCATACACCGGTATGGAAGTTTGGGTGATACATAGTTTGTAATACAGTACGGTGAATGCGCGTCGTACTATATCCGATAAATTTCTTCGTATGGAGAATTAACTTATATCGCAGTGTCATGTACGTATTTAACATCGCACACCCACAAGTGTGGGGTGGGGGAGAAAAGTATAGTTTCTGGGAGGCGATGGCTATTAATAGAATGTCAATGGCTGCGCGGGGGAAGGGATTGGCTGGTTGGTTTTGGGAAGTTTTACACAGGAGCGGGAGAGGAGGTGGTGGGAGGTGGAGTGAATTAGGTGGGGCGGGAATGGTGGTGTACAGTAAATCCGAGGGCGGAGGAGGACCATAGTGTAGGTTGGGTGGGTCCTAGATGGTATTTTCGGGTATGTGGCGACCGGGTGTAAGGGGGTGCGGTGATGGTGTGGTGCCGTCAATGCGGGGCTGAGACGAGTAGGGGGATGGTTTAGGGGGTGCAGTTTGGGCAGCGGCGGCACAGGGAGGGGGGATGGGCGGGCGGCGTGGGGTTTTGGGGCGGGTGCTGAGGAAGGGCGCACACGGGTGGTCCGAGATGGGTCGGTCGCCTCGTCTGGGCGCGGGCTTTTCGGGTGTCCTGGCGAGTGGTGGGCAATGCGGATGGGCAGGGGGAGACGAAGCGATGGATTGTGCGGGTAGGAACGCGGGGTGCAGCGATGCTCCGGTCGCTGATATCAGATTATGGCCACGGGCCCGTACGTCCTTCTCCCCGCCTCCCCCCGTCTCCACTTTCCCACTCCAATATCCCCTTCCAAATCTACACAAACCCCTCCTCCCTACCCTATTTCCAATGGGTTCTTTAATTGTAACGCTCGATCAATCCCCATCCTTCGCCACTACACCCACAACGTGCTTCTCCCAACCCTTTCGCACACAACTATCCCTCATCAGAGCGCCCAACCCTCCTCCCCCTTCTGTCTCTCTCTCTCTCTCTCTCTCTCCTCCCTTCGCACCCAGGATTACTCCCTTTTGTCCCCTACCGTGCAGTGGAGACCCCCCTCTCCGCCGTCGATCCGCCACCCCCTCACGAGTGCATGGTGACCTGCCGGGAGCCAATGCGTTCTATGCGCGGGGAGAGACACATAGAACCTCTGGGTCGAACTCCTCTCTCTGTGTCCGTGAAGCATGTATCTCGACTGAACAGTGTGTTGTGTCTCCTCCCGTCCCCTCCTCCTTCCTCTCGCATTGCTGTCGCCGCCTCCACCTCTCCTCTTGCCCTCCTCTCCCCTTCCCTGTTTAACCCCACCCGACCTCACCTCGGCGCGACCTCCCAGCGCTTGACCCATTGGCTCACCTCATCAATCCAACACTTTTCGCCTCCCATCCGTCAATCCTGCCAATCAAAGAAATACAAAAATGTTTGTATCCTCTCCTGAAGCAAGAGGGTGAAAGAGGAAAATTCTTACTTATCATAACTTTTGTGTTCGTACTCTGCAGAGTGAATAGTAAAATGAATACTTTAAAAATTGATATACATTTTGGTGGCATCAACCATGGGATGACCAATGTGTTTTAACTCTATAAGAAAAAAAGTATTTTAACTTACTTCGATTAATTATCTCGAGCATGGTTTTTTAATATACTGGAAAGACGTTACTTTCAGACATTGTTAATCATGAAGGGATCTACAAAATATTTTTACTCTTGGACTAGTGTGTTAAATAAGAAAACTGTATCTTTGAATGAAGAATAAAACTCTCCGAATAAAGAACATATTTCAATATTTCCTCCTGAACCTCCTGTCCTTTTCCTTATCCCAATAGATATTTTTGGAGAGTTTAGAGGAATTATGAGCCTTTACAGTCAATTGAGTATGACGTTAGGTTAGAAACGGAAATTACTTTTTTCTTTAGTTATTCAATAGAAAATATTTATTTTTGCTACAGGGTTTTTATATCCTGGGGTACACGCCATGCGTAATTTATTTTTAGCAACAGTACTATGCGATAATCACAAAAAATGCGCACTAAAATTTGTTAATGATAATACTAAGTAAAATTAATAATCATAATTTCATAAACAATAAAATGGCACTCCTTAAATTGAATAGGAAAATAATTAAAAAGTAAGCCTTACTTTATATCCCAAGACCTAGAGCGGATTTCGCCGCTGTTGTTTTTAAAATCCCCCAAAAAATAAATAAAATCCCTCAATAAACAATCAAATAGCGAAAAAAACCTGTCAATAACAAATAAGAAAAATATTCATCTCACCATAAACTTATCCTGTTAATCATAATTGGTACAAATCACAGAAAACCCAGAAAAATCGATACTCGGGAATTAGTAAAAAATATATTTTAGTAACTAACCATTGGTCTTTTGAATAATCGTTATTTTTAATTGCTGATGAGGGAAAATATAGGTTCACTGGTGAGAATGTTCAAAGGATTCGCGACGGAGTTTGAAGCGGCGGAAAGGCTTTCATATGAGCATTATGCCTGTTCTACAACTCATGTGCGGATGGACTCGGCTCCGCAGAGCTCGGAGATCCATATGGGAGCGATCAGACGCTGCGGCAAGCCATGTTGATCCGTGCCTGCTAGGCTGCAGCGCAATGCGATAACATTAGCTGCGTGCACTCTGAGGTTCCCCTTGTAATGCAAAAGATAACGTGCGTTCCAACAAACGCGATAAGAAACACGATTATCGGCATTCCGATCCCCTTGATTGTGATAACGTGACTGTATGAAACTGATAAAAAATCTACTTACTAGTAATTAATACTTTAATGTGTTAATTAATTTAATGTGTTGATAGTAATTAGGAAATAGGACCTACAAGAGTGGTCAGTGCCTAGTCAAATAAATTGATTGCTGGTGAAGGATACGATACAATGGGGAACCAAGGAATGACGGAGGGAAACGTGGCGCCGGTCGGTTAGCTAAATTTTACTAAACGCTCCTAAGGCTCTTACAGATAAAGTGCTGAATTTTCAGAATTTCACCCAAGTGGAGGTCTAGGTACCACAGAAAATATTACCTACGATCCCGGGATTTGAACAGGGACTGAAAACAAACCTAATTATGATAAATTTGTGAAATATCAGGAATATTTTCAGTTAAAAATAATATTAGCTTTAAGAACCAATGCTAAGAACCAATTCATTTATCATGGAGCAATAATTTCTTTGGTTGCAAATTTTGGGATATAGCAGATCAGAATCTAATTCTGGCCAAAGGAAAATGCCATTTTTGAGGATAGAGAAAAATAACACAAGGAAGAAAATTGATGGGCGGGAAGCAAGAGGAATGAAGAAGAAATGGTATAATATACTCATTTTTTCAGAAATTTATTTGCCCTTGAAGAAAATTTTGTAAGCAAAAATGACAATATACCATGACAAAATTAGGTAAATTTACATAAACATAGATTGAGAATAATATGTCACAATAGGTACTGCTAAAACTATGGAACACATACCTTTTCAAGACCTTGTTTTCAAATATTTAACCAAAATGTTAGATAGTGTAATGTCGCTAGGAGAATATAAAAATTGGAGTGCTACAGGATTAATATACATTGAATTTGATGATCTCTGATTGAAACGGAGTTTCCAAATGCATATAAGGTATCACTATTATCAAAATGATAGTAATGCCATATTTATCAACCTAACGTAGTAGCTAGCGAGACGTGATCGCCCCTAATCGTTGGTAATTTCTTTTATACTTGGCATGTCAATGCCTAAAAACTGATTGCAAGTGCTCTACGGGGATCTCGAAATTTGTTACAGCATGGAATTCGAGTTTTTAAGCTTAGCATATTATTGCAAATAAAGTTTCTATAGCTTTGAATGAAATTCACACTAATGGGTCGTTTATTATCATCTAATTATTTGCAAATTTCCCTCTCCGTACGAACGAGACTAGCCATCATTCCTGACTTCATTGTTTCCCTCTTTTTCGAAATCGCTTCAAAATTCAGATTTCGCGAGAGTTGACTATGCATATTTGAGGGCCGTTTCATTCAATCCGATAATTACAAACCGTGGTGGTTATCGCGAGCAATAAAATTTCCGAATCATTCGGCCCGGATGCGCCGTGCACCCTGCCGGACGGAGGAATAACGTCGAGTTTTTATCGGCGGCGTAGAGTGAGGGAATGCGTCAATCCCGACCAACACAACCAAGAGGCCGGCCAACCAAGAGCCCAAATATTATAAACGGATTAAAGCTCAATTTACTCACTAATTGTAATTTTCGGGCAACAGTGTAATATGAAGTCAAATAAACTAACTTTTTAACACCCAGATCAGGTCGAGACCCGAAGATTTATATGTGCGCATCTCTCTCGCCTCCGTTCTACGATACTAGAATATATGTGTACAGACACTCACTAAATGTACATGGATTAGAAGCTGGGCCCGTGTTAACGTTTGGATACCTACCGATCTCATTTGAATGCCCAATATCAGTAGATTCTCTGCCTCTCTCCCTCTCACGATAGGTGAGAGCGAGAGAAGGGAGGGTACTTTTAATTGAAAAAAATGATACAGGAGAGGGAAAAAAATACATCGCTCCGATTAAAATCGCTGCCTAGGCTTATTCGTTATCAATGTTGTTTTCGCCTCCGCCTAGTCTCTCTCGGTGGGCTAGTGCGATTTTGGAGCATTTAATGCCGTCATTCCGTCACGTTTGGTGATGAGACCGACGTCGTACCGTCCTATCGCTTTATTCCTAAGCTGACATTATGTGGACACTAAGCCTCATTAGTCAAATCTCTCCAGGACCCTCCCTTTTTTCTCCTTCCCGAGTCCTATTTGGTCTCCTTTGAGTCCTTATTTCGAGGAAAAGGCCAAACCTCTCTCCCAATTTTTCCCTTCCCTCTCCTTTCTTTCGCCTTCCACGCCCTGAGGGTTCCTTTCTGGTCGGCCTACTCCTTTTCTTCCTCGGTTCCCCGTTACTTCTCACTTCTCTTCTCCGCTGAAGATAGGATTCCTCAGCACCACCCGGGCGCTTCTCTCACGACAATTTCTCTCCCATATCTTCTTCACTTTGTGTAAGCCTGCATGCCCTGTTATATAAATCAATATAGTCTTATTTGACAGAATTTTTTGAAAACTAGCGTTATTTTTATAGAAAATTATGTGGATGCGGTTTATCTGTATTCCGCTAAATGATTGCAACATTTTTAATTGCATTTTTTAAATTTCTACTTCTAGTTTAAATGTATTTAAATTTTCCATAATTATTGCATTTCCCTAATCCTATCTTGTGATTTGTAACCCCACTTTTCTCCCGTAGCCTTCTACGGTATCCATCTTGAAAAACTAAGGATCCAGAATTTTTTTTACGATCCCATGGTAGAGTAAAACATTCCTCGCCTTTCTAATGAGCGGCTTTTGCCAGCATAATTACTATTTTTTTCCAAAGTTTCTGGCTTTAAACACCAATTTGACATTAGTAAACTGGTGGTGACTTTTGACTGCTCACATTCTTCACCGCAATTATTAAATGTACAAAAAAATAAATACGAAAATAATGAACATCATTCTACTGATGTTTCTCATAAATTACAGTAAGTCCTTTTAGTTCTTTGATACTTTTTCAGTGATGGGAAAAAGTAGCTTCCACATGAAAGAGAGCAGTTATAATTGATGTTTTAAAAACTCTTTGCCTTTCCCCGAGCTATCGCTGGAATTTAATTGCCACCACCAAAATACAGTCCCGGTCGCATAGTGTGACCAACTTTGATTTACATCCACAAAAGCCGAGCAGGCTGCTATGTTATGGTGATGTGGCGGGAGTATCTTCATGACCGCAAAACTCATCTATCAGGCGAATCAAATCATTGTGAAAAGTCTTGAAAAGAGAGTCGCTTCACTTAGACATAGGGATAATAACTCTAATTCAACCTTTTCACCAATTGAGTAACTGATATTTCCTATCCACCTCTATTTTATTTACGGCTTCTCAGTCCATTTTTCAGTAAACAAATTAAGAGTGAATGAAAATCCGAGCAATGCAATTGACATTTATACTCGTGTTTTGCATTCGCTGGTAAAATGCACAGCGCAAATCTCCAAAAGCGACTTACGGGATTAATTAATTAAACGCTGGCCACTCGAAATGCATTTATATTTTCAGCCGTGCAGCGGTGTGTTGCCAACCCCTCCCCTACATTGCCCTATGTACTTTTCACCTCCCCACCATGCCCTCCCTTCGTGTGCTTTCTCCTTTCACTCCTTGTCATTCCACTCTTCCCTCTCCCCCCTTTGGAGACTTTTTCCCTTAGCATGTGCCTTCTGCGCTTAGTTTTCGATTTTTCAATCAACGCCATTAACCCCATCCTTTCTCTCGGCCGCCGTTGCGGCCCAAAACAACAATCCTCACGTATTTATCTCGCTATTCGACAGCCCTCGGTTTGCTCCGTCTTCCTCTCCGCCGACCATCCACCTTCCCCAGCATGCCGCCCGTTTCCCACTATTCCTGCGTTTTCTAACCCTAGACCATTGACCTTACTTTAGGCAATTAGTGATGAGTCGATTCCAGGTGAAGTCCATTCCAAGAAATTCCAAGAGGTTAAGTTAAAACCATTATTATGAACACCGTTGTTTTCATTACATGTGCAGGATTAACTCATCAATTTAATTACAGTTGAATTAGAACTATCAATGTCACGGTCACATGTGACCAAACTCTAACAATTAGTATTCATAATTTAAGGTAAATACTTGGTCATTTAAAAATTTTTATTTTTAGCGTTAAGTATTGAATATCCATCATGCATTCCCATTCTGAGAACATCTACGAAGTGAAGCCTAAAACAGAAGAGTTAATTTATGATATTTTGAATTATAAAAGTACTCCATGCGTTACGTTTGCAGCAAATATGATGGGAGGAAAATTTACTATGCAGACTAGGACATTAGCAAAAAATAATAATTTTTTTGCAATTTAAGGGCCAGAATCAGAGTGGCGGGGGATTTGAATAAAATATTGACCGATACAAGGACATATTTGAGATTCTGGGAGAGTTAGAAATCCCCAATGGCTACTACTGAGTTGGAAAAATTCACGAAATATTTATAATTCAAATTTTAGTGCATGTTTTTGCTGGTTGAGAGCTAGAATTGTTTGCCAAGTTGGAAAATTCTGAAACATTAGCTGGAATCGGTTCCAGTGTGTTTGAGTCATCACCTGTTCACCCAGGAGCCACAAGATTGTGATTCCCTCCGAGGTAATTTTTTTCTCTCCTATGTTTACGGTTATGAATGTCGTCTTTCTATTCCGATGAATAAGTCTAATGTGAAAAGCCTTCATTGCTGCTTTCGTGGACAATGATAGTTTTGTCAACATATAAAGTAAATGGCAGTTTTTAAAAGCAGGTCGACTGGTTTTTAATTCTCATGTAAAGGATAATTGGTATTACATTCAGTTATGTATTGGTTAATCCCCAAATTTTTTTTCAGTATGACCTGATTGCTGCATCTAATACCTACAATACATTTAATAGACCCCATATTGTCCACCCCTCTCTTGATTTTAATCCACTGATTAAATAATAGTTTGATAACCTGAACTATCCAATTCTATTTTTTGGGCACTGAATTCTCAGTTCACAACGGATGATTAAAAAATATAATCTTGACATAAATACCATTTATATAGTGAGATATTTTATCGTTTACTTCTATTTAATTTATAATCGAGCCAATTGGTGTCTATCAATCTCTTGGGCTGAGCCATGGAGGATGGATTTCCCTCTGTAAGATGAAACCTGAGTCACAGTGAACGGATTGTTAATTCTTCAAAAATATTGCACAATTATGCCAATTTTTACACACTACCGGTTATTTGAAAAGGAGCCTTTTAATAAAAATGGATTCTTGGAATCAGAACCAATTTTGTTAATCCTCTATTTCAGCCTAAAATTATAATTAAACATTTTGTGGTGTGTAACATTGTGTACATACTGTTGGAAAAGAACAGAGTTATGATTTAGTATAGCCTCACATTTCAAATAGTTTTTCAGTACTCAATACTCGAGGCCCCCTACTCTAATCCCCGACCTTACTTAGAATCAACACTGCTTTTTCAACGAAAAGGGTGGTATTATAGTTAATATGATAGAAAAGTCACAGTTCATAATTAGCGCTGTATCATTACATCTTAATGGGCGTAGTGTTGTGGTAAAAAGGCAAGGTGTCCAAGAATTTGGCATTTGAAATATTAGGAATAATTAAGATATGACATTATAATGTTGTCTGAGCGAAAAATTGAGTCATGTTGCTCTTTTCACACATGATACAATATAGATAAATGTGTAAAACTGCGCGCAAGGAATTCTGTACCGGCTCTTTTTATTTAACAGTCAAAATTTGTCATCCGTCAGACAAAGATATGCGAATATTATTTTAATGAACCAGATCAAGATATTGTGCAAAATTAAACCCATTTTGAGAACAAAAGAGATTGACAGTGCCTATTGTCTAAGGGATGAAAAAGATAGCATAAATCCCTCATAATTTTAATAATAATAATTTAATAATAATAATTAAGTAATATTGGAATCAATATTGGAGGATGAGAACACTAGTTCATGACGTATGATCTTCAAACAACTGCTAAGGATCAGAAAACAATCACAAACAATATGAATTTTTACAAAAGACTCGTAAGTCTGAATAAATATAAAATTGAAAATCATTACTTATAATCATAATATTTAATATGCATTTTATGGTACAGTCATTAAAGGAAAAAATCTTTAAATACTACCAGTGGAAGATCTATTTTTCTACATTTAGGGATAAGATAATGATATTTTTTGCATTTAAATGAATGATTAGCCATCACTATCAGGGCTTGGTTGAAGTAAATATGACGGATAAGGTTATTTAATACGGCGAAAAGCAGTGCATGCCGCTCGCAATGATGTCACTCATCGCGACAATATTTAAACGTCCGTTTCCCCTTCGAGTGCCTGTCCCCTTTTGAAGGCACAGCCGCAACCATTGTGGGCTCCCAATGCCATTCACACCGCGGGATAATTTCCCCCTCACCATTTCGTCTGTCCCTTATTCTCGTGTCAGTGCCGTTGCCGATGCGTGCACCGTCCATGTGAACTTACGGGACATGGGCCTCGGCGACGAACACCCTGCCACAACGTTGCTGATTACATTCATGGCTACCCCGGTGCGCGGCCCGCGACACTCGTTTGGAAATCAATTGAGATTTTTTTATCCCCTTTTTTTTCAAAGGGATATTTCCGTTTTTTGTTCCACCTGCGGCGGATAAAAGTTACCCGAATAAAAAGAAGGAAGTGCACATTTGGAGCGGCAGTTGCGAAATGGAGCATAACAGAAAGTGATATGATGGATGATTGTTTTTAAAGCGCCGATTTGTTCACCACTTGTTCGTCTTGAAAGGCATGTACTAAAAGTGATCCGTTTTGCATTTCTGAAATTATAAATGTTTATTTCGTGTAAGGTGCTCAGCGAAGACTCATTGAAAACGTCAACATGCATACAAGTGTGCTAGAAAACCATGAAATTTTCCATGCCATTTTGACAAATTTAAAAGTGATTCATCATAGTGACTACCCGAACATTTCTTAACCATTATTTTAGGAATAATCACAACTCAACCACTAACATTAGAGACTATCTGACCAAATTGGGAAATAAATGTTGGTCTAGGAAAATTTTAGGTCTTTGTTTCGGTCGTCGAAATATAGCTGCGGACATTTAAAAGAAATTAATTATAAAATACACAATATTTAACACGGATTAATGTACATGGAATCTACATCGAAAATTTTTACTGTTAAAATTTTTGATTAGTATGGGAGCGAAAAAAACAAAGAGATAGATTTGCATATAATATCGGCGATTGAATAATGGGGTAAAGTAGTTGGTGATGTGTGGGGGAATAATTAGAGGGAAATGGATTTAAATGCTTCAAGGCATGGCAGCGGTACTTCATTTTTATATGGGTGCGAAACAAGTATTTTTAAAGTCACTTCTGAAAAGTTTTTTGGGTTTGTACCTGATAGTGACACCGCTGTGTTGAAATATGTTGTACCAAAACCATGTCGGTACAGAAAATAATTCTGTGGAAGGAAACCAAGTTACTTTTTCATTTGTGACATATCTTCCACCACGATTCTTCATTTTGTATTTCTTTGTTATATTCTCCAAGTTGGCAAGAGTGTTGTGAGCGTGTACCAACGTGAGGGTAGCGATAAATAAACTGGGAAGATTTTTAAACGGAGGTAACATGAAAGTACGTTTTCCTCGGTTAAAGTGTTGAGAATTTTTAAGAGAACGTGAACGAGGGAGATCACTTCGTTGGGTGAAATAGAAGGGTCAATTTTTAACAATTATGTGGCATTTAAAATTAGCCATGGTTATAACAAAAAGGCAAAATTTTAAGCAGAAAAACCTTATTCTTCCAATTTTCAAATTGACATTTGTCACAAAAAAGTAGTCAACATTTTACATAAATGGCCCTAACTCTAATATTCATTATACAGAAAAGATGGCGAACAATGTAATTTAACCATAATTTTTTCCATCAGGTTTATTTAGTTAAATCGCATTTTTTTCTCTGATGATTTCTTTATTTTAAATTTATCGTTGTTGAATTCTAATTAAAAACATTTACGGAGGATTTACTTGGATTCCTAAGGCACTGATTTAATGAAAATATTTTGAATAATCCTCTTTGGTGTGGCAGATGTAGCATTGCAGTATGTTGAGTACCTTTCTCCCCTCACCCTGGCCTTTCCTTCCTCTTGTGAGATGGAAATTCACTCGTTTCACATACTGCAGCAATTAATTTTATCCTCCCATCCCTAGACCATTCATCATCTTTTGCACCTTCAATTCAAAGGAAACACACACCGTTTGGGAAAGCTCGCTGATTCAAGTGAAATCGAAATAGAATTAAATTGATGGAAGGAATTGCACATTCAGTGAGTGCGGCAGGTTAGCACATAGGAATGGGAATTAGGAAGAATAATTGATTAACATGATGCTCACATTTAGGTCATCCACTTTTGGCCGTAATTTTTTTTTAAATTGAAGATATTCAGCTGAATCAGAGCTAAGATAGTAATATACATGACTGGAAATAAAATATATCAAAGCACACAGCATTTTTGGATATGAACTTGTGAATCTGAATAGTAAATACAGCTAACACGGATACGCGTAGTTTTGGATACAAAGTTTATCCCCTGGATCACCTGAAATTATTTTATGTTGGGTACACCCAACACAAGAGGTAAAATTTGATGTCACCAGAGAGAGGTGTAGTCCAATGAAAATAGTACCTGCAAAACAAATTAAAACTGATTTTTCTCCAACATGAACTATGTGTTCGTATATCTTTAGTATTTCCTATATTTTGGTATTACAACCTGGTTGAGGTGGTTGAAGGACCCTAGTTTACTGCTATTACAACCACAAAAGCCTTTTATCATTCATTTTTCTTTCAGATTCCTTGGTCATGACCTATTTAAAATTATAAAAAATATTCCTTGATCATGAGGTAAAATTCTACTGTATCAAGGAATCTCCATTTCTGGAGATTGCAAGAGACCTGGGACAGTACTCAGTCTTACGGGTGACGTGTTAGTATGGTGTACTTGTGGGTGGGAGACATATCATTGCAATCTAGGACTTTCAACGTTATCATACTAACGGCGGAATATTTCCCGGAATCAAAAAAAAGAGAAATGGGCTTATTAAAAGCTTCAAAGTACTTCTCACCTAGATATTAATGATTCGAGGAATAAGAGTCTTTAAGAGTGACGAATAATTATTTCACCGAGCAAGATAATCATATAAACCTCGATTAGAAATAGATAGAGTAGGACAATAAGAAAAAGTACACATCACTCATACGCTTATTTTGTTTCGTATTACTACGTACTGAGTGAAAAAAGCCTCCAAAATTTTATGAACTAATGGCTGTGTAAAACCAGTGGTTAAATTTTCAAAAGCCAATCTATGTCATATGTTTAAACTCGAAAGGACAATTGAGTTTTGGACAAAGCTTATCCGAAGAAATGAAGTATAACTTATAAATATTTCACCAGCCGCCAGGGATAACATTTTACCTCCGTGTGACATAGACGGAATATATTTTCATTGCAAATATTTCGAATATAACACGGAACAAATTTGTTGCAGTTTATCGATAGCAAATTAATTTTGTATTTTTATTCTCCCTGATGAATATACATTTAAATCAAAGATTGTTTTTATTCATCTTCAAACTTTTAAACATAAAGTCTTCGTTCAGACTTGTTTTCACTTAGTTTATGAATATGTGCTGACGTTTTTTCCATATTCCAACACTGTAATTGAAAAAATGGGAACAAGCAACGAAATGAATCGCGTAAAGTTGCTATATGTATTAAGAGTTTTATTTGGCGTTTGTGGAGTATATGGAGGTGGTTACAAGACTCGAAATATCAATACTAGACAATACATTTTTGGGAATAATATAAACATATAAATAGTGTTTTCGAGGTTCATGATGTATCAACCGTTAATTGGTCGCAAGTTACAATTCTAAAAAAAATCCACTAAAAATGATTCTCTTTCACTCTCCCAACGAGCCACCAACAATAAATAATATTTTGCAGATACGAGATATAATATTTTTCAGTAAGAGCTACAAAAAACGGAGGTCTTTTGCTCGAGAGAAAAATTCTTCGCTAGCGTTACGGAAACAATAACAATTATTTCAGAGAAAAAATAATTTATATTATTAGGTTACAATTGAAGTCAGCTGAATAAATTGAGCGATCATCCCCTGGCGTAAGGTCGCAAACACAAGCCAGATTTAGATGAAGACAATGAGACGCAGATGCAACCTAGAGTAAATATACAGTAAGTGGTGGAACAATAAAAACTTTTTTCTCTCCTTTTTGTCATTGCAGATAAAGTAAAACGTTTTGAAAGACAGTTTTTTCTTGGAGTTAAGGCTGAGCTATTTTCCAAGGATTTTTATCTAGGTTGTTTCGTTGAATTAGTTCCTATTGTTGTAATTTCTTAATCATTACTATTACACCTATCAAATTTATTTACCGATAGTTATGAAAAAATCTTTTGACTATTGGTATCATAGACCCGACGCGACCGTTTATGCATGGATTCGAGTTCAAACGGTAAAGCTGAAATTGTAACTAATATTACCAATTTATTGCCCTTAAACGTAGTTAAGAGAAATGAATGGCCCCAGTACAAATACAAATTAATATATGATATAATTGACTTTAAAATATCATGAAATTATGAATTATCTCTGATAAATCTTGATTAAAACTCTGTATTAATTTTCTTAAATTTCGTGCATAACAATAATAAATTTTATGTGTGATTCATAGGTCATGTTAATAATGTTGGTAACAATAGGATAAAAAGACAACCGATCATATCCTCCATACAAACTTACACGCACTCATGAGGCTTTCCCATACTTGAATTTTTCACACACATTTCTTGCGGTTGCCACGTTTGAAAAAGCGTTTACCGACGGGGAAGTGATTCGTTTGGGTTATTCTGCGGGGGTTGGACTCGGGGAAATCCCCGCAGTGGCTTGTTGGTTCCACCGTTCGGTTGACGGGCCCAATATCTCGGCGGTAGATGTTTATGCAGGATCCCCTGCTCGCCGGCCATTCTATCCCATCTAAATTGATAGCCCGGAGGTTAATTAGATTACCCCATAAATACTTATGCCAGCTTCAGTTTGTGGTTGGCCATCGGTCACACGCCACGGCCAAAAAATACATTTTTCGTCCCGTGCGCGGTCACTCTGGGTGCTTGCCTCACTTACTCGTGTCACTGGCGGAGGCCAATGGGTTTCGATCGCCTCAAAAATGTGGCACAACCGCCGCATTGAATATTTTACTCAAAATTGTGACCGATTAAAAACGCCATGGCCGCCGCCGAGGCTGCTCTGCCCCCTGGCTGGCGGCGGCGGCCCCGATAGCTAACGCGAATCTACCGATCCTGGAAACAATGAATGCATCGCTGCGGCTTGTGTTGTTCCTATGAGACTACTAGCTATACGGGATGAGAATCGAATGATGAGATCGATGGATGGCATCCATTAACAATATTGTGGGTGCCGGTTGGTGCTGGTAAAAACATCGACCGCCTGTATTTCAAAGCTAAAGTGGACTTAAACATGATTCTCTCGTTGTTCTCGATTAGTATCGGCACTTAAATGACATCGCTTTCCGTACAAATTGCTTCTGTTTTTTTATCCATAATCAATGATAATAGTAAATAATGAATATATAAATTTTTTAAACCCCTTAACTTATTGATCTTTTCTTTAGTACACCATGCGCTTCCGAATTCTACAACTCTTTGTAGAGTATATAAGTTTACTTGCAATATGTGAAAGACACATGAGTAATATATTTTTATCATGCATTGTGAGAGAGTTGTCACTAAGTCTCGTCCTCAAATTCCAGAGAAAATATAAATCTTACACGTGCTTTCTTTGACAATAGTAATACCTCTGGGAAACTTCTGGGAAACAATATTTAAAGTAGTCCTTACGAGTTTTTCTCCGGCAAACATATTCGTTGTTTATAGGCATACAAGAATAATATTGCTGCTAAACCTGAGGAGGAGAGTAATTAGGCATGTGAGATCTACAGAAAGAAAAAGAATGAATGCAAAATTGTTGTGAAAGAGAGCAAGGAAAGAATGCGTACGGATGAAGCGAGCACAATGTAGAGCGATTATGAAGGCCATAAAAAGCTGTTTTGGAAATGGGTAAAGAGGGCTAAGATTGATGAAAGCAGGGGAATGAATGCGGTAAAGAACAAAAGTAGAGAAATCATGTGGGACGAGAGCAATATTAGGGACTGCTGGAGGGAGTATTTTGAAGAATTGTACAATAATATTGCAGGCGTTGAGGATGACCCTTGTGAAGTAGTATGCGAGAAAGTGATGATGGAAAAGGAGATCAGGGAGAATGAGGTTGTAACGACTGTGAGAGCATTGAAAATGGTAAGGCTGCAGGTTTAGATGGGATATCCAGTGAAATGTTGAAGTGTGGGTGTAATTACTCATTTGTCGGCTGTGTGAACTATATAATTTATGCTTACAGGCTTCTGTTGTTCCAGGAGATTGGAAGAATGCAATCATCGTTCCATTGTACAAAGGGATAGGAGGAAAAACCGAATATATAATAATTACAGGGCCATTATTTTATTGATCATTCCGGGAAAAGTGTTCAGCAAAATTTTAATCTAAAGAGTGAGGAATATTACTTCTGACAGATTATGGGGTGTGCAGTGCAGGTTTATGCTTGGGAGCGGATGTAGTGATCAGCTTTTCGCGCTTCAGCAAGTGATAGAAAAATTTATGGGCGTCCGAAAGAAAGTGTACTGTGCATTTATTGATTTAGAGAAGACATATGACAGGGTAAATAGTTGTGTAATGTTTTAAAGGACTATGGAGTGAGTGGGCAGTTATTGAATGTAATGATGGCAATGTATGATAAGAGTAAGGAAAGTGTGAGAGTTAACGGGGTTCTGAGTGATTGGTTTTTAAATAAATCGGGGTATAAAGCAAGGATGCTTAATATCACCATGGCTGATTAACGTATTTATGGATAAATGTGTTAGTGATACATGTAGTGAAAACGACGGTGTTCTGATTGGAAAAGTAAACGTGCGAGTTCTACTGTATGTGGATATTCCTATTTTGATCTCAGAGAGCTAAGAGGGATTGCAGAAGCTCCTAGATAAGTTTTGTGAATCAACAGAGAGAATGGAATTGAGTTTTAATGCGTGCAAGACTAAAGTAGTAGTTTATGATAAGGAGAATTGAAAGAATAAATGTGTGATGAGGGCGAATGGTGAAGTAATTGAGCTAGTGGATGATTTTGGTAAGATGCTTACGAAAGATGAACGGATAGATGAGGAGATAAAGAGACGTGCAAATGCTGAAAGGAAACTGGTATGTAGCATGTGGATCATATCATATCAGGGTATGAGGGCCTGTTTAAGGAAGTGATAATCGCCGTGCGCAAAAGTGTACTTATCCCCACTTTGTTGTATGGTAGTAAAACTTAGGTATGTCAGGGTAGACATAAGAGGTTAACATTTAACTAAGTCTATACAATAATCTTCTCATTATTAATGCAACACAATTAAACCGCGATGAGTAACATTCTTTGTTTTAAACATGGTCTGGTAAGAAATCAGTCTCCAACCTCCTATGATTAAATTGCCAAAGAAACTCAAGAAGACTGAAAAGTGTCCGAAGATCAATGGTCAAAATTTTGATAATTTTTACACCATTTTATCAACTCAATTATTTTACTTCTCAGTAATCAACCACATAGGTTATAAAGAAACCATACCAAAACCATCAGGTGGCGTTAGTGTGAGTTTCTACCGATAATCAATTGGTATGAATAAATTTACTTTTCTATTGCCGTCAAACTAAGGCTTTTAACTGATTTGTACTCAAACATTACAAAATAATATACATAATTTTTGTATGAAACATTTTACGCCGAGAAGCTACAAAGTTTTACTGCTTTGAGTGCATGAAAGTCGATTTTGTGAATATATCGAAAATAATCCGTCATTGGTATGATGGTATCACTGAATCATTCTGCCATCAGTGAATATATCGAACATGCAATTATTTCCATCGATGCTTAAGGCTATTAACCATAAATGAATACCCCTACGAACAAACGGAGTTCTATCCACATGGGGGAGGTGCGAGGTCGCGAGCCAACCGGTTCCACCTATACAGCCGTCGCGGTTAAAACTTAACTCGTGTATATTCCACAAGGGCGGCTGGAATTAGATTTGCGAGGCGTACCTATGCCACCTAAGCGGAGAGGTGTATTTATGAATTAACGAGCGAGGAGCGTTTAAAAAATCACGCCGACCCCTGTTATCATTCATTTTTTTATGTTTTTTTTCACAATTTTTTGGGAGACGTGACAGCGGCTCCTGATGCAATAATTAATTTTTTTGTGAGCTTTTTATCCTTTTGCCTCTCGCGGGTGCTTCAACGACGCGGCAAGCACGTTTTAGGGGCGTATTTTATGCCCCCTATTGGCCATAGTAGGAACAACTGCTATTTCAACAACCGCACAAATCGTGTGCCGCAGGCAGTACTGAAAATACATGGAAATTTAAGCAGGAGAAGGATATTATCATCGATTACATGAAGAAATTAGTACAAAACTTTAGTGATACCTTGCTCATTATATTCGAGTAATCGATTAACCGACTAAGATCCGTGCATTAAATAGTTGTTTCTAGAAATATTAAATCCAGAACTTTATCTTTTCAATCAAGTCACCTAGTATATTTTCAATATCTGTGACTGGGATTATAGCTTCATGTTCAAATTAGATTTATGCAATTTTTAAATCTTTATTGCTAAATTATGTATCAGAGTAACAAATATTTTACTATGTCCATTATAAAAAGTTAGATAAGTGCACCCTAACAGTGAATAACATGCTGTGAATTTGATTTCAAGCTGTATTATTTGGCTTTGTTATATTTTACATATTTCACCTTAGGAACCACTTCCATTGTGTGCTCTTGGCGTAACTGCTGTAGACTTTTACTTTTAGAGCAGCAATTTTTAACCTTGTGGGTCGCGACCCCTTTTGAGGACGAACGACCCTTTGATAGGGGTCGCATCCATCGCAAGGCCATCGGAAAACATTTCCGATGGTCATATGAAGTAACAACGAAAATAATTTTATAGTTGAGGGTCGTCACAACTTAAGGAATTATTTCTAAGGGTCCCTGTATTAGGGAATTTGAGAAAAACATTTTTTTAAGGCTTAAAATGCCATTAAAATGGAGGACGAACTTCAAATTTGAAATTTAGCTATACCAGAATTTTTATCCCTTTCACCTGCTATTTTTTTCACGGCGCAATGACGAGTGAAAGGGAGGCGTATGTAATTTCTTAACTGTTTAAAATGTAATCACGAAAGGGAAAGGAAGAAATCAAGTCAAGGAAACTGATAAGTTAGAATACTTTTTAACAATTATGCTATAAAAACGATAAATTGTGATAATTTTTTATCGCTGTGTTGAAAGGACAAGTGGTCTATGGTCTGTCCGAAGCAAGTAACTACCGAGAAATATATATTGTATCTTTGTGCTTAAAACTTTGAAAGTCGGTAACTTATCTATTTGCTTTACTAATATATACCGAGTTGCTCCAAAAATGTGACGAATGCAATATCATCAAATGTCGTTCTTGAATATTTAACATACATTCCCATTCCAAAGGGCTCAGTATGGGCAGAAGTTGTCCTGTAGCATCTTAACCCCTTCCTTAAGATATGCAGAGATCGTTTCAGGTGCAGTATTCCGCCCGTTAAATGGGAAGTTAAACCATAGGTCAATTGACCCCTATCGTAAAGATATGGCTGATTCCAAAACCTGGTTTCTCTAAACTATCTTCTATTTCCCAAAGAATTTTTTCATACCAACCAAGCTCACTTATTCTGATGGTGCTACATGTCCTCAAATTTTGGTCATCGAACCAACCGACCTACAAATAGAATCACTAATAATCCTAATGATATATTGGCAGAGGTTAACCCTTGTGTATGGTCGGCTGGATGTTTAACACTAAGAGGGAAATTAAATGCTCTATTTCTTCTTCCGTCTACATTATAATATCCACATCTCCAGTAGCAGAATTTGGCTTTTTTAGTTTACTGTACGTACTATTAGGTTGATTTAATTCTTTTCTGGGGAAAAAGACATTTGTAGCAGATTTGAGTGTCCGGCACCTTCCGACCGTTATGATTTGATTAACTTAGTCTCTCTTTTAGCGGTGTTTTCTAGTCAGGCGCAATACACACGTCGCTTACATATAGAACTCTCACGGGGAAATGAAGAGACCTTAGTTACTTATACTCCCTTTGAACTTAATCCGGCAGGATAACAAAATATGCACTAGGTTTGAGGATTTCCCATAGCCAACATCTGCGGTTTTTGAAATATGAACACATAGTTGAACTGTTCGGCTGATTTTTAGATCCAAGCCAACCGGCGTCTTTCAAGGTAATGCGTGTGTTTGTATTTCGTTTTGACCACCTCTCTCGTGCCCTAGGATAGACTTCTCCAAAAGATATCTCTCTCAGCCGATGATGTGCTCTCGCTATTTGGGATTATCTCCTTGTAGTGTGTTTTTCTGGGTGGAAACTCAGTTTCTGAAGACAAGTGACCCCTGCTATGGAAGTAAGTCATCTTTCCCGAGAATGGCGAATTATGAGTATCTATATTATTCATAACACTTATAGATATTGTACTTTTGGAGTAAAATATTTTTGTATGCAGTTTTTACAACTTTTGCAACTTTCTTATATCAATGTAATTATTTTGATTCCATTGATAGGTGATAATACATGTTAATTTTAGTTTGAAATATAGCATAAGCAATGGATAAAAATGAACGATGAGCATTTGCGGAGGTAGAGAAGGAAAGTATTGGCGATATATCCAATTCAAAAGAAATATATAACCTGCAGGATAGTGTCCACGACAAGAGCATCATATGTTAGTAAAAAGTATTGTATAGCACTAAAAAATATGATACACGTTAAATAGAATACATAAAATTAGCTAGTAAAATACCAATACATAATTTGCTATTGTTTTGGACTCATTAAATAAATAAACAAATAATCCTGGGTGTCCGGCACTCGTTTTTGTTTACAATTTCTAGCTAATTTATCCTCCGTTGATGTAGATTTTATGTAAACTTGGTGTTAGTTGAGAGTTTTTGTTTTTAACGTAAGAATAAAAACGTCTAACATTTTACCAAACTATTCCTTATGATGGCAGTTGATAAACTATTATTATGTACTTATATTTTGCTTGGATAAGAGAATATAACTTGAGCTGTGAGTGCGGGTAAAAAATTCCCTACAAAAATTTGAGAGAGAAGAGACGGCGAGAATTGTCTCAATTATACATTTTAATAAAACTTTTACTTCAACTGTTAATTATATGTCTATTAATAGTACCGTCATACATGTATTCATAAACATCCCATGTTCGTAGGGCATATAGGACGTCCTTGCCATTATTAATCCAAAATTACGATTTTTAATGAAGTAACCGACCGAAACATTTGTTCTTTTATTAATTGCCCTTAGTTTTAAATTTTGAGACGTAAGAGCAAATTAGGTAGATGTCATAATATTTATCTTATAAGTCTTTTGTAGAATTAAGTCTTAGTATACTTTCAATTTGAGTGACAGACATCCTCCCTTAAATTCTGCTATGATGGTTTCTATGGTAAACTCTGCTAATGAATCAAACTGACCCATTTTTCTTCCTTTTTCAGGTACGGATAATATGGCTTGGAAGAAATTATAATGAGTGGCATCCGAAAAAAGACGCCCTACCCGAAGGAGATCCGACTAGAGTGGCTAGTAAGAACATAGAAATAGAGTGGAGTATATAGAAAAGTTGATAAGAGAGCAATAAATAAGATAGATATAAGATATAAAAAAATAGGGAACCTTGGTTTTTGGTTAAGTCGAGATACGATAAGGCGCTGTTGAGGTGGATGCAAACTTGAATTGAGGT
Organism: Ceriagrion tenellum; assembly: GCA_963169105.1. Taxonomy (NCBI): domain Eukaryota; kingdom Metazoa; phylum Arthropoda; class Insecta; order Odonata; family Coenagrionidae; genus Ceriagrion; species Ceriagrion tenellum. The sequence goes on from OY720632.1 coordinate 70,045,560, forward strand.
TTCTAGATTGAAAACCCATCATTCAAGCAAAGACTCTTCCCTACACATAGAGGTAAACAAAAGGTGGTTTAAATAGGTTTACACTGAAGGTAAGAAAATGACGTGCCTAGACTAAGGCAGTATTCGTCCGCCTCTTCAAACAGATACATTGAGACTTTTAGGTAGATATTAAGATATTATCTTTCGTTAACTAAAAGCATACTTTCTTCTTAGATTGAGTCGTTAACCTAAATAAAACCTTGAATAAGTCGTGTATTTTCATCTAATTTTAAGTTTTCTTTGTTGACAAAGAATGGTTTCCATTCCACTTCATTTCTAGCCTTCAATTTATAAAATTTCACGCAATATAACCATGTTAAGCACATGTGATCAATTCGAACAATCTCTAAGGAAGTCTGCTTATTTTTTGCAGAACTGGATTATTCTGCATTTTTATTATAATTTGTCACACGTGTGGATCCTATAATAGAGCTTGTGATTATTGTACTTAAGTAATCACTTGAGGGCGGTTAATCTAACAGAGTTACTAAAGGTGAATGAAAGTGCTGTAAACTGCAAACTATTCTTCTTAAGGCGTTTTATAAACGCATTCTTATCTCAATAAAATGCTGAAGGTGGTGCTTTTGACTATTTGCTATATGTTGCCGTTTGAAAACTAATAGACCGTAAATCTAATTTTGGAGAAATTTGCTCTAAGAAAAAAATATTTACCGAGTTTATCTGGAACGAAACCAAAACTCATATTACATGTCTTCACGAAGAAGCAGCAGTTTCAACAGAAAGCGCTGATGGCACAGATTCAGAAGATCTCTCCGGTATGCACTGCTTCAATTTTGAGTAAGCATGAAGTTCACAGAATTTGCCGGAGTACTGTGATTTTGAAGCAATGAAAATCTACCATATCGGTATCCCCGTAAGGTACAGCGTTAACATTAACCATTAAATGACATGATTATTTCTTCCAACGAAGAAGTTTCGAGCTATTTAAGCTCTCAAATGAATCTCTGAACAAAAACTGTTTGGGGAACATTAGTCTAATTGAACAAATACATGACGGCTGTATTCAATTTTTTTGTTACATTCGTGAGTAAGGTTTAATGGTGACCGCCCTTAAGTGCAAGCATTTTCATGTGCATTCAGATAGCGAGAAATCGTTACAGTGACATCCTGAATCCAATCCAGGACTGTAGGGTCGCTTTTCAATTGAGAGCAGAAACAAAGGGAGTGCAAAGGGAAGAACAATGAGTTCCATCGGAGAGTTATGGCAGATTGGAAAGGGCCCCCTTGTTGGAAATTGGAAAGTTTATTCCTACAAGTCACCAAAATGGACCCAGAAATTAACACTCAGATATCCCCGAAACTTAATTCTTGATGCCGAGCGGAAAATGAAGGTGCGGATTAAGGTATGGATATGTTCGATGGTAGTTCGCGCATAATGGTAGCATTGGAGGCGATGAACTCTCTCCTCGGTTTAATAGAACCTTTGGGATAAGGTTAGGATTGGTTTAAGAAATCGACGGCAAGTGAACTAGAGGAAAAATCTTGAGGAACCTGAAGATGCGGTGGGTATGGTGGCATTACTACTGCTAATGTCTTTTTAATGCAAGAGATTGGTTTCAATTCCCAGTAAAAGTTGAGATTTGCGGTAAAATTCATATACATGCTCAGGTGTTACTTGAAGTGCATTTAAAAATAAATTTCTGCGTCCCTCGGTTAGACCTAATTGTATGATGGTATTAAGGGTTACTGCTAAGAGTTGGCTAATACCTCTGACGGATTTTTCACCTCATTTCCTCCATGAGTCTGCTAATCCTATGACTGCAATAAGCTCACATGTTTTTAATAATATAAATGACCCTTGATTTCGGTTTCTTTCTTAAATTAACAAACTTATGAGGAAATATAGCTTGCAATTTAAATACAATTTCTGGCATTCCCAGTACCAGAGACAATTCTTTTTTCCTACTATGTAATACGTGAAAGTCCCGGTGTTTGCAATTAAATCAATTAAGTGAATGAAGAAATATCTGAATAAAAATTGCTTGGTAATCTTCCACAGATTTTTATACTGGCTCAACGCGTTGCGCCACACTTTAGCAGCATCAGGTTGATTCTGCCACGTGCTGGTAAATAAATTTATGGAAGGTTACCGAGGCTTTTTATTCAGCATGAATATAGGCAACATCCACCAAATCCAGTCTGATACTGTTAAAAGTGAGGGTCTCAGGCTAACCCGGCGTGCAATGCTGAGGAACTACACGAGGTATACACCAGGCAAGAGATTTGGTTGCCGTCGTTTATATGGCCATATATCAATTAATCCATTGTTATTCAACCCTGTAGGTGTTGGTGAAGGTGGTCATCGATACGCCGGAAACCATAGATTTTTTCAACCCAATGGAGATCTCTTATAGATTAGCACCATATTAAATTGTAATATTCTTCTTAAATAGCCAACAATGTCAGCTCCTTACCCCTACAATTTAAGTGGGTGACCTGTTAATCGTCTTTAGGGCTCTTACGTGATGTTTCTTCAAAATTTGGGTGGCATACATTGCCAATGAGGGTCTCTGATTGCTCACCAGTTTACTAAATCTAGTTTTATGACGCCGTTTGTTCATAAATGATTCTAGAAAATTATTTTTAATTTTTGCGTTTTTTTGCCAGCAAGTATCGCCTTCCAGAGAATGTTGTCCGAATACCATTGCTAACTCTACCAACATCTTCATTCAGGCTGATCCAAATGTTAACAGGGCGTCGAATTATTTGCAGAAGCCACCATCCTGCCTGAAAATTTCACTGACATCGGCCGCCTGAAAATATCCTCTATTTTCTTACTCCTATCGCAATGTTTACCTACCTACATCATCTAGCTTGTGCTTTTAGGAGTGTGAATCATGCATTAGTCTCTGTGATTTTGTTTTAACGCTTTCTGTATTTTAAAGATGGATTTCCAGCAATTTTAGTTTTAGTTTCCATTGTCCTAATGTGTATATAATTTTTCAGTTACAATTACATAACGAGGGTTTCACTTAACGTGTATGGACCATGTCGAGATTTTATTGAATTTTTGGGAAGAAGGGCAATTCATCATCCTAAAGACTTCTGTAGTAGAAACATAAACACTCAGTAATATCAATTGTTTTCTTAATTTTAGACCCAATTGCTTAAAAAAGCAACTTTTTTGAATTAGTGTAGTTACAGATTGTAACCAGTATTTAAATAAGTGTTTATTTCCAATTGCATAATTTGGCTCACATTATTAACGGAAATTATTGCATTGTTATGATTGCTATGGTACTTAACGATACATGCACATGAAAGGAGGAAGTTGATAGTTGATATTCAGTGTACTGATGAATGTGGATCCAAATCATAGGAAGTGTACCTGTGTCGTTTGATCACCACTCTTAGGTGTAATTGATTGAATCAATAGCTTTATTTATAGAAAATCCACGCAATATCCCCACTGCATAAAGAATTCCTCCTCTGTTTGCTTCAGGATTGTTATCCCAAAGGTATAAGCACTTTCAGCGAGTTTGAGACAATCATTCAGTTCGTTTTAATTGGCACTCGGCGGGTGAAGTGCGTGCAAATGAGTTTTGCTCGGAGGGACGCACGGGTGAATTCAAATGGCATTTCGTTTCATCTTTGCTTAAACGGGTTGGAATCACTGATTACTGATTCCAACGTAGTAGAATTAGTAGTTCCAAAAAAGATTTTCGAAAAGATCCAGTCCAAAAGTAGATAAATAGTTCTGGGGACATTTAGATGTCAGTGTTAGGTATTTATTGATACGCGTTACCTCACTAAAATCAGAATTTATGTATAAATTTACAAAGAAATACTCTATTCATTTTTTAGATCTGAGATATGCAGAATATGGACAGTCAGGAGAAAGTATTGAATTTTAGCTAGGCTGGATTCTCATTGGCTCTATTTTAAATAGCCGGGTTTTTTGTTTAGCTGCCTCTTCATATTTTCACCATTAAATAGAAAATCCAAAAATTATGTACGTATGAATGCACAGATCATAACATTGAATTAAGAGATCCTCTTCATCTTCAGGTTTGCTGCATTTTCTTAATTATGATTATGGCTTGCCGAGAACATATGATTGTTATTGTTCCATGGAGTCATATGGCTTAAAATGTAACTATTTGTTATGAAATAACAAGTGGTGCTACTAGTGTTAATGTAGCTCGCTTAAAATTTCCCTAATATTCTCAAAAGGTGGTTATGAGTAAAGCCAAGTAGTAATATACGCGTTCTTCACTGAATTTATAAACTTTTTCTCCGTCCAACGAGTAAATCTGGAAACTTTTAGATGTGATGAATTTCATCTACCAAATAAAAGACTTGCACTTGTAAAAAAAGTACTTGACTAAATTAAATGCTGTGAATAGTGCTACAGAGGTACGAGAAGCATTAGAAGGAAGTGTGCAAGTTAAATACTATATATAGCTACAAATATGACAATAGTGAAATATTGGTCCAAGTATCGGGGTATACTAGGAAATTATTCACTGTCGTCCCTGGTAGGAGGTTGAATGGGTCATACAAGAGAATAAAAGTAAGTGGTAGACAATGGAGTTCTTTAGTCTAATGGTTTTCGCAAAAAGGGTAAAGCCAGCAAATTAATAGTAATTTTATGGATGCAATTTCTCGAGGATGATGTGTCAAGCATCTCCTTCACATTCTTGCATGTGCTATGGTTTGCACGGTATCGTTTTCAAAACAAGAAATATTCTCGATGACTGCAGGGAACAGGGGAAATTGAGACTGATTTTTGCCATGCTAATCGGCCCGCTATGGTGGTAAGAACGCACTTAGTATGGAGGGAGCTGGAGCGCCTTGGGAACCTTATCTTGGGTGAAATCGCTCTGGGAAACGCTTTCAATTTCGAAATATTCTCCTAGGGAGAGGTAGACTGTCTAAGAGACATAATGGGCATCAGGAGTATAAAAAAAAGATTGTATGAGGCAGGAGTGTTAACGAAAAATTTTAGAAAGTATGGCGAGCAGACTTGACGTATGAATGGGCGTGACAAAAAGGTAGGACTGGTGCTCTAGACGTGAGGGTATGGGCGAGGTAAAAGGGGTTCTGGTCGCTCAGGAGAGAACCAAGAGATGTGTGTTTGGGTTAAGGTTGAGAATAGATAAACTGCAGTGGGGAATGGAGATAAAACGCTGAGTAAAGGAAAAGGAATGAAAGTTAAAGAAGGATAGGGCAGAGGAGGTTTACGGAAAAGACTGAGGAAGGACGAGTGGAGGTAGAGATCGAAATATAAAGGGAGCAGACGGTTTAGGAAGTCGGGAGAAAAGAGAGCACGCTTCAACGTCGTAATTGGAAGGCAGGGTTTCATTTTTTCCCTCTCAAAATGCATACGAGAGAGAGAGGAATGGGTATGTGTATGAGTGCATGTCGAAATGAATAGAAAGGAAGTCTACGAGTAAACCATGCACTCTCTCTTTACGGGTCTCCTGAGAGTACATATCGTTAAAAGGAGAAAAAATGTGAAATAAAAAAATGTTTTCCCCCATCCTCGCTATCAGCCTTTCACTTTTTTTTCCAACTCCCCTTGACTCCCGAAATATTGCACCGCTCCGCCCCTACGCCTGTACTCCCTTTAATTTTTTTCAAGTCTTTTCTTCCCCCATTCTCCCTCGCGTACTCCCACACACGTACATATACTCACGCGATCCCCCAATTACGGGACAGAAAAAAAGAAGTCGTCCGTTGGAATTGAAAAATTGTTTCATTCAGCGGATTGCGAAATCATCGCCGTTTTCCCCACCAAATCGTCGCCCCTTGAGGCTTGTAAAAGTGGGCGGCGACCGACCGACAAAAAAAAGATGAAATAAATTAACGTAATAATGAAACCTTTCGGGCGTTCTCAATAATGTGAGGGGTACTAGAAGGTGAGACGATACCACGCCGGCGTGAAACAATTGGATAATCGGATTTTCTTCTTCCTTCATTTAAGTGTGGGAGGTTGATGCAGTTGGAGGGGGGAAGTCCATTGAAAGTAGGCTAGCGACCTGCATAAACGTTATCAGTGGAAAGTCAAGTAGGTAATTGTTTTGATATTGTTTATGGATGAAATAGAAATAAGTGTATTCTACTAGTGTAGTTTTATTGTCGTTGTGTTGTGTCAGTTTCAACCGGTGGCCTTCAGAATGGTGATGGGTGATGAAAAATTCTCTCTTTTGAGTGGTCGATTTCCTATATTTATTTACCACTCCCTCAAGAATAGGACTTTAAAGTAACCGCCGATAAATGCATTATATATAAGATTATCTGTCTTTCTATTCTAATAATCACCATGGTTATCTTCACAGTAATTGACAATTTCCATATCAAATTACTCCTTTAAACATTACGTTGGAGAACTCGCCACTGACAAAAATGTACAATCACTAAAACGCGCCATTATTAAGACAGAATTTTCTCATTTCCATTCATTTTATTATAAAAGGTAACGAAGGTGAGTAACGATATCCTTAGTTTATCCGTTAGCTATTATAATGGCATGAAAAACTTACAATTATAATTATACGTACAATTTATAATCAAGATAGTGATATTTGCTGAAGGCGTTAAGCTTCTAGATCCTTCTTGGTAGATATATTTTTCCAATCATTGCGTCCTATTTTTCTTCCAATGTATAAAAATGAGAGCAAAATTACTGTATAAGAGACTTGTTAACGTTAAAAAATAATTTTCAGTTCTTGGATTCAATGGAATAACCGGTCAGATAAAAAATAAAATTCATCGGTTTTGTGACGAATTTTCAGTGTAGATCATCTTCTATACTTTTGACTATGGCGTAGAAATTAATGTCAAAATTCATATGCCACTTAGTGAACCTTTAATAAAAGAGAACCATTTAGCAACTAAGATTGTTTCTTTCCATTGCTTTTGCTGTAAAACGTGAGAAATATAGTAACAAATACTATTCGAGTCAACTTAACTGTCGAAGATGAAATTATTTTGCTGCAATCATTGTATTATCGAAGGCATTAGCTTCCTTTTGTCATTAGGTTTCACGTTTTTTGCTTGTTTTAGGTTCCCATAATTCAGATTTGTCTGGGATGTGGGCTGCGTGCTCGGAATCAAAAGTGCGTGCTCCTGTCCCATCTTTGGAAAGGATTTTGCGCCGAGACTTCGCAAACGATTTATGTGACCAAACATTGGTGTCCAGTGCCCTCGCAAATGGCATTCACCTAAAACTAATCCATCGATTCCCACTGCGGCATAGGTAGGGAGGCGGCGATAAGCGATTTATGGATGGATGACTGTCCGTTTGTCTGGTGTGCATATGCTGCGGCGTTAGTTGGGTTGCATAATCCGATGGATAATGCGCGGAATCGCGTTTCCGCTCTGCAAATATTAATGACCCAAATGATCGCGTTTTACGATGCTACTGCTTTGCTTGAAGGTAAAGAGTAGCTAGATATTTTACCCGATGCGTTAAACTTTTTCTAATAAACAATTATGAAAAATATACGGATAATCAAAGAATTAACAACCGAATCTCTTAAAACGTGGAGAATTGATTGCATTCACAAAGAAACTTGGATTGAGTTAAGTGCTTCGGATAGCAGAAATCGATTTTAGGGTTTTATAATAGGCAGACTCGCATACACCGACGGTAAAAATTAACCGAAATATTTCGGGCCCTTTGGGGAATAATTGGACCTTTTTTTGGTTTAGAAGTATAGCGTGTAAATTTCCATTTTCCAAATGACCTGCGCTTTCCAATATACTCAAAACGGTCCCTGGCAGAAATACTGCTTCTATCTGTTTGTTCGTTCTCTTTTTTTTCGTTCAACACTACTAGAAATACCAGTTAATGTTTGAAAATACGTATTCCATTTTTATGTCTTACGTCAAAGTAGATGGTGTAATGTGCCCACAAATCATACATCTGACTCATTGAATTGATGTTAAATAATGCAACGTAATGTAGGGATGAGACTATTCGTGTTCACTATTTTAATTTAACTGTCGTCTTATGTTCCGGAAATAAAGAAATTTCAGTTTACGCTCCTTCTTCGCTCGATCTTGACAACTTCAATTAAATTAGAGCGCTAACTTTTTAAAACCCTCTATGAACTTCTTTTGTTGGATGGTCATTAGGAAATGAGAAATAGAATATGACTAAACCAATTTTGTTATAATCTCTTATACTGGTAAAAAAAAAAAAAAAAATATATATATATATATAAATTTCTATGGAATCATAATAAAAAAAGGGATTGTTATTTTAGGGAAATATGAGAAAGTGTGAGGGTTTATCACTGAGACAGTGATATTGGAGAGTTGGAATGAGAAAGTTAAGGACAGAAATAACTTTGATGACACTATGGAAGACTGAGTTGCAGGGAAGACCCTCAACACTGTATTTTCTTGATGGATATAGATGGACCATCGATTGAAATCTCCCAGACTTTTCTGCCTCCTTCCCACACCGTAATCTTCCAGCCTTACGCCCCTTCAACTCCCGCATCGTCACTGTCGTTGGTTCTACTACCCCGTTATTTTCACTCAATGGAAAAAATCGATTCGTCTCCCACTTCTTCCGCTCATTCCACTGTTCTAAAGGGTCCCCGATCGACTAAGGTTCAGTGGTACACTGGTCGTTCATTCCGTATGCTAAGCTGTCACTTAAGGTGGTGTAAAGGGGACGCGATGGTTTGGCAGGGGGTGCATACAGTCATCTGTCTGTGGGATTGGAGGCGTAGTTTGGGGTAATGGGCAATAGACAAGTGAGAAAGATGGGCAAGTTGGGGGAAATTCGAGAAGATGCAAGTGAAAAATGGAATGAGAAATAATACGTTATTAAATTCGCAATATCTCATCATTCGCAGTAATAAAAAATTTGAACTTTTAGAGTAACCTATAGTGCTGTCTGAAAGACAGTAATGTACTTACAAACCCCCCATCCTTGAAATAGATCACTCTCTGAGGAGTGGAACAAATATGTAAAATTAAATATATTTTTTAATTAAATAGCAGGAGAGTAGTATAAAAATGTAATTTTAGTAAAAATGAACGAGAAATGATTAATTTTACTTTTTCCACCAATTAGGGTAGTTCATTTGTTTTCATACGTACCTTTGCGATAAAAATTAGTATGAATGGAAGTAGCTCAGTTTTATCACCGCGATGGGCGTCAGACTGTTGAAAAGACCTAACTTTCATCTGTGCTGTTTTATAACTCTAATTACGCCTACATTTTTGTTACCCATAATAATTAAATATAAATTTTAATGTTTCTAACGTAATATTTTGAATAAAAAGTCAACATCCATATTTATACTTTTTCCCTGTTATTTACAAAAAATCAACATTTTTGCTGCTGTTTATCAAAGATAGAAATTAGTTCCTGGACGTAGGATTAGTATTTTAATAAGGGATTCACCTCTAACCTCCTTCAATCTTTTCATTTTCCTATGGAAAAAGCTAGCTCTGAGAATTCTAGGTCATTGCAAGGTAAAGAACTGCTATGGTTTATGCTGATTTATCTCTATAATGTAACCATAGGGTGAGGAGAGTTCTACCGTCACATAATAAACTGTCATTGGACCCTGTGCAATCCTTACCACCCTACTATTACATTTAAATTCTAGAGCATCAGGTGCAGATGCATTTGACTGTCTGACTTTAAATAAAATTAACTTTTGTTTCTTCCATAGCTATTAAGACCCTTCGTTTTCTCTTCAAATTTGTTGAGCGTAATCGTCCATCGCTAGGAACCAGTTGAGCCAATATCATTCATATGCTGCATTCATTTGGGGTGCGTGACTACTCACTATGTAATTGGAGAAAGGAAAGAAATTGAATGGTAGTTATAAAGTGTTCCATGGAGTGCCAGAGGGATGAAAAAGATCAAGGAACGAGTGGTAACTCCGGAAAACGTGTGATTTCATGCCCTTGCTAAAACTCAATGATATCTAAATGATGCGATACTTGTAAATCGACATAAAAATGTGCAGAAGAAACCTCACCACTCAAATTAGAAATCGCAAATTGTGCCATTAGCGAATTTTATGTTGATTATAAATGCAGAGAGGAAATATTTGCGTGAGAATCGTTTCTGCATTCTGGAGCTCAGGTGCATCTCGAAAAAGGAATTCGGTGTTCCACGAATGATATTCGACGATTCGTAAAAATGGCGTGGATCCCGTGGCAATCTGATTCAACCACGAGTCATATCTACGGAGTACCTACCCCTTAATGTGGTATCAGTGTGGCGGCGATTTGAAACAGTTAATTTTTTTTAAATACCAATGTATGTTTACTGCATGCGTATCATGCTCTTTATCGCCCTTCATTCCATCGTCGCTTTGGTTAACGTTAAAGCCAATGGTATTTCGTTCATTGAACGATTCAACTCAAATTTCAGCTGCATAGACGCGGTTAAGAACTTCCTATGTTCCTGACATTGCACCAGAACATTCACTTTTAAATACTCCATTTTTTTATTCCGTTTGAATATTTTGTCTTCATTTCAATTTTTCAGTGAAATATAGTTAAGATATCGGCCTAAATATGGTGACTTTCACTAATAATTAATTGTATCTAGTTATTGGACAATATTTTGTCAAATTATATGAATTTATCTGTGCAGTTTTGGCACTTATATTGATTATTTTTTGGTGCATTGCTCCGCTTTCTCATTACTATTATTATATTATTTTCGAGAGAAACCTTCCTTACTTACTTACCTTCCTTCTTGCTTACTTACCAATTACATTTAATAAAACCGCTTATTGTGATGTATTATAATTGTTGACCAACAGTATAATTCATATTCCTCTTCATTCTGTTTGCTTATTATTTACTCTCAATCCAAGAAATATCACAAAAATCACAATAATTTGTTGAATTTCGTAATTTATGCAAAAAGCATAAGTATTAGTGGCAAAATTGTTCAGAGAATTGCTCATCAACTTTGCTGCTAGCTTACGCGCAATAATAAGTTATGTTGGATCATTTTTTGCAAAAAAACAGGCTTCACTATCATGTGTAAATTCTTAGTTTACTACCTAATTAAATCTATTGTTGAAATGAAATCCGTGAAGATAAACTCTTGAGAATATTGAGATTTTTACATATTAAGTGCCATTTATCGCACCCTGCAAGCGGGATAGAGAATAGCAAGGCGTCACTCCCGCGGATTAATTCAACGGGTAAACAAACACATGTTAAACGCATAGCCGTTACTTTCCAATTGTTCGAAATTTATTAAGTCATCACGGGCAATTTCACTAATTTTCGGAACAGTTGTGAAGGTTGGTAGGGTGGGTAGGTCTGGACAATGGGAGAATGAAGGGGAGATGGCAAAGTGGATCGGCAGGGAAAGGTGGTGAGGCGAGCCGCGAAAAAGCGCCGTCCTTTTGGGAGCTTTTGGGGTTGGTTTTGGGATATAGAAGGGGTTAAAAGAGGGGCAAAGAACGATAGGAGTTGGAAGGGAGGGGGAAGTGAGAGGAAGTAAGAGTGTTTCCACCTTTTAAATGCATTTTAACCTCACTCTTTTTCTCTGGAGTTTTATCGGGAGGAGAGCCGGGGTTGGGAGTGTGGTAGGAGGTAAAGAGGTGGGGACGGCTTGCTGGAGAGGCTTTGGGCACCACAGAGAGAGAGAGGAGAGTGATGCGTAGTTGAGCGGGGTGTTTGTGTGGTGGGAGAATAGTGGGCAAGCAACGCGGAGGTCAGAGGGAAGTGGCGGAGAGAGAGGGGGGCGGTCGGTCCTGGAGGGGATGGTTTTGGCCAGAGGGTTGAGGAGTGTGAGGACCGTACGTTTTCGGGTGTCGCGCCAGGGAAGGGGTTCGGGTGGTCCAGAGAGCAGCTGTGGAACGGGACTGTGCAGTGTAAGAGGAGAGAGGGGTAGGATGGAATTCCGGAGGGGAGTGTGGGAGAGTCAGGTGATGTCCTCCCTCATGCGCCTGATTATATCCCATAACGGAAGGCTTTGTGCCCAAATTGGACATTCTGACGGCGGTGTTTGAGTCCGAACGGCTCGCGTCCGTGGGTTTGTGAAAAGGTAGCCTGGCGGCGGAGGCCTGTTGTGTGGGGGGGAGGGGGACAAGGAGTGATGACTGGGGGTGGAGGAAGAGGAGGAGGACTAACTCCCTCCCTCCCTGAGGGGGTCTGCACGTGGAGCGGTCACGGAAGATGGGGTGGGTGGGTAGTGGGAGTGCTCTTGGGCGGAGGGCTCTGGTTTGATGGCGGCGGGTGGTGGAGGGAGGTCTGGCTGCCTCTCGCCGTCGGTGTTCCGCAACATACGGCCAAGGGTCGGGCCCCGATTTTTCGACCCCAACAACACAGGCCTTCGGTCATTTATTCCTTGCCCGTTCTCGAGTCCGCTTCTCTCTCCCCGCACCGAAGCCGAGCCCGGCCGTCAGGGCCCCCACTTTTCCGGGTCACTTAATTGCTCATCGTGCAAGAATCGCCAATTTTATTTGAAGCTTTCTTTTCAACGAAATTCCCATAATTTTGATCACTTTTATGAGAAACATAGAATGGCACGTGTTTTGGTTGTTTCTCAGCAGAAATGCATAATTTTTTCTTGACAAATGTTAGGTCTGGTTGATGCTTCAATAGCAACTTCGAACAATTTCAATGATGCCACTCATTATAGATAAATTTCTGAATGTTTTATGGTTGTTTAAAAATTTAGATAGATGTGAAGTTTAATAACTATGAAGTACTATGACAGTTTGGTGGTATAAGAATACTGTGTAGCTCCAAATAATCACTCAATGGGTAAAGAGGAGTTCATAACGGCTTTATGAAAACTCTATTTCATAATTTTCTAAGCAATCTTGCAATATGATTCCTTGAGTCTAAGATTTTACACTTTTTCCACAATAGACCCCCACCAAGTAACTGAGTTTTGCCACCACAAAGTAACTGAGGACATCATTCATATATTTTGCAATTTTTTTCCATGCAGGAACTATCCCACTTGCATACCTGCTTACAGTACCTACTTCATTTGTACAGTATTTTATATGGTCTCTCGCTCATACTTAGTAAGAATTTAACACTTCTGACGTAAATGGAAGAGTTACTTTTGATCGAAGTGAAAATTAATGGAAGTCATCAATGTCTTTGGTCAGGTCTAGGTACTTAAAGTGAAAGAAACGATTTCTTAAAATGCATTTCCGAAACTTATCCATGCTAAAAGTATCTAAAAAATGGAATATCACTGCACAGAAACCGAAACAGAAACTCAGTTTCTAAAATTTCAATGCCCTATATGGCCCATTTCTGATATTCATGATCGTCATTTTCCATAGCCCCACATTTCCAATTAAGTCCTGCCTCTGCAGAAACTTTGTTTTCGCCCGCGCGCGAAAAACGAAAATTGCGCAGGACGTACACGGCGAGTGGTATGAGGGTTTGGAGATGTGTTCGCCCGCACTTTCTTCCGCAAAAAATACTTTTAAAGCAAGTGCTCGAGAAACGCGGGAAAACCTCGGTCCGGACTAAGTTTTGAAAGTTTTTCCGTCGCTAAGTGCGCGTGCTTGCCGAGAGATTTGCTTAAGGATATTTGTAGAGTTTCCATAAGTACAGAGTGCTGAATGGTGACTACTTTGGCTGAGAAATTAATTTTAATGCTCCTTTTGGGAAAAAAGGCACATAATTCTATTTCATATGTGTAATAAATCGTAGGTGAAAGTCGTCATAATTACAAGTGTGAAGTAAACAGAGAAGGGAAGAAAAAAACAAGTATATACATTTTCAAAAAAATGTATATTTCCCAAAAATGTATATCACTGTTTTACATTAATTTTTATTTTCAGTTTTAACTCTGGCCAGATTTTCTACCACCTAATTTTATATTTACTTCGTTCTCAGAAATATTTTTACTCAAAAATACAGATATTTAGGGGAAGGAGGTTTAGTCGGTAGATTGTTGGGCTTTTAACCCTTTATATCGGGTTACAACCCATAAGAGACCTTAATTCAGCCCATAAGGAACGTTTTGAAGTCACGGGCAGCACAGGGATATGTACTTCCCTCCTCATACCTTATGAGTGAATATTGTCCACCTGTGGACTTAGAAGATCCTACACCATTTGATGGCGTCAACTCTTCCGTAAAACAGGACTCATAAAATCTACAATTTTTGCTTTGTTTGGCATTAGATTTCATCAACTTTAGCCTGATTCCTCGTAAATGATAAATCTTAAAATAAATACATTCTCTCATGCTGATTTTCTCAGCCCTTTAACTTCTTTTTCAGAGAGTTTGAACTTAAAAAGGGTCGAGGTAGTATGCATAACCGACAATCGATAAATGACGTTCATGGAATACTTGGAGTAGGGATTGCAATTCGACCGGTGGCAACTGGAGTGGGCGATGATTTTCAAGAAGTCGTAAACGACCGAAAAACTCTTTGTGCCCGCGGAATCCGCGCGCGCGTCGAGGTACTTCCCCGACCCCCCACCACATGTCCTCCCACCGCCCCCAATCGCCACGCGGCCACTCGTGTGGGATGGGTTTTATATTTTGACGGCGGCCGACGCGGCGGGCTGTGCACCGAAGCCGTGCGGGGGATGAGGAGAACAAGCGGAGCGGGGCAGTGCACGGGCAATGCCGCGCGCGGCCGTAAACAGTGATGATGGTGGAGAGAGAGAGAGAGAGAGAGAGAGAGAGAGAGAGAGAGTGAGTGGATGTATTTATATGTAAGTGCGCGCGAGACTATAGTAGAGGAATGAGCGAAGGGTTTTCGAGGGATGGGGTTCCAGCAAATGGACTCAGGGTACGGGGTATGAGAGAAGACGTCGGTAACGAAAGGGGAAGAGCGGGATATGCAGTGTGGGGGGTGTAGTGGGTGAGGATAGAAAAGTTTTTGGGATTGTATGTGCAATACGTGTGCCTTGGGTGGGGTGGTGAGCGGAATGGAGGGGGGATTTAAAGAGGGGTAATGCATGTGACGTCACAATCGATGACCGAAGCGGATTGGTCGCTTCCTATACCCCTTGGCCCATCCTCCACGCCGCACGAAAACCTCCTGCAGCCCCACCCCGTAATTTTTAGCCCCCCCTCCCCGACCTTCCCATTCCACTGCACAGTTCACTATCCAGTGTTTCCCACACCCCTGTGTCTGCCCCATCTCCCCCTTGTCTCCACCTCCTACCCCCTCCCACCACCTACTTCCTTGTTACTCCTCGGTGTCATCCCCACCCCCACCTCGACTGTCCTAGCAGGTGAACCCCTCCCAGCCCTTCCTACTCACCTCATTCCACTCCAACGTTTGATTCACGCGTGATTCCCATCCCCATTCGTCGCACACGGGGAGAAAACGCATACTCCTAGCGCCACCTTGCGTCTGTGTTGCGCGTGACCCCACCCCATTTCCCATCCGCGCGCCCTTAGACCCTCACCCCGCCCTCCTCATTCCACCGTGCCCGTGGCAGCCATGAGCTCACGGCCAATGCACGCGCGAGTTTCAATTATAATAATTAGTATATGCAGGAGGAGGGCGAGTGTAGAATCCAGAGTGGGATGGTGGTGGCGTGGTGGAGGGTTGGGTATGTGGTGGGAGGGTTGAGACAGGAGGCGAAGGTGACAAGGGGAT
Source organism: Ceriagrion tenellum (assembly GCA_963169105.1). Lineage (NCBI taxonomy): Eukaryota > Metazoa > Arthropoda > Insecta > Odonata > Coenagrionidae > Ceriagrion > Ceriagrion tenellum. Next base: position 70,061,155 of record OY720632.1, read on the forward strand.
GGGGTAAGCGTAAAAAGGACGCATCCGGTGGGTGTGGGCTGGGTAATGGGAGTACTCTGGGGTGGGGGTCCAGAAGGTACATGGGGGGGACGTAATATAACTAGGAGTAGGGGTAAGGATAGGAAGTCCGCGTATACTGGGTTGGGATGAGCTACATGGCGTTGAGTACCCAAGGGTGGGGGCCCATTGCACAAGTGTTGATCCGTGGGGTGGGAGTGTTCCCAGGAAGGGGATGTACTGGCACCCCCGACCCCTCCGGGGGGTCGCAGCCACCGTAAACTGACGGGACTCTGAGTGGGGGTGGTGATGAAACCAGTGGCGTGGGAGGTGAGGTGGTCAGTGCAGTCGTGGGGGGGGGGTGTTTTGGGATCGCGAGGAGGATGCTAGTGTGTATTTGCATTTGTGCTCAGCGCTCTCTTTCTCTCTCCGCGGTTGATTTGCCAGGATTTACCGCCATCGCTTTCATTTGTTGCCCTTAATTTTTTATAACTTCCTAAGGTTTATTTTTTGCCCCAGACATTTATCCCATTTCTGAAAAGGGTAAATTTGAATTATTCTATCAAGTCTCCTAGAGTCCATGGTCGTCCTACCTTGAATGTGATGTCAGTACGAATGTATGAAGTCGTGAAGGCAATTACAGTACTATTAAACTGCTCAATTAAGAGTTTCTAGTGCGCTGGAGAAAATGCTCTCCTTTATTTATAATCACTGTGGTCATTTCAATGATAATAGTTTAACCGAAAAAAATTCGACATGACCTACACACATTTTTTCATTATTTACCAATTGATGTAAAAATATAATTTGTACATTATTCAGTAATTAGATATAATTCATACATAATGCAAATGGATTGAAATGGCGTAGACAAACTTGAAATTATACAATAACATCACGTGAGGAGACCTCATTACATAATTTTAATACCTCTTGAACAATCCTTATCAGTTCTGTTTCACGTTCAGCTCTTTGTAATAAATCTAAAAAAACATTATCATTTATTCCAGCGTATGAGTTTATATCTAAAAGATAAGTAAATGAAAAATGTTTTATTTTTTTATGGCAAATATGTATCTTTATTGGGGAAGGCTCACGTAAATAAGGTATTGTCACTTAAATCCATTCGCAAAGTTTCATGAATGATGTGACATTTCATTCATTTCATTTATTCATGTATTTAGGTGTGTCTTGTACCTTAAGAATTTCCAATATGTAATCACGCTACAACTATGGGAAGAAGTAGGTTGAAGTCAACGGTCTCCGGCAAGAAGAAAAATGCAGTTTTAATGCAAAGTTCTATTTTCTATGATTAAATATGTATCCTCGAGCTTCTTGGGTTGTTGTGCATTGACTCGTAGAAAGATGCTAATTCAAAAGAGGTAAACAAAAGACGTACTCCATAATCCAATGAGAAATCCAAAACGTTTCCACACTTTCCGACAATAGGTGTTTTGGTGATCGTGGACACACGCAGACCATGCGTATGATGTATTTGCAGATAAATATTTTTCAGCTCTACCAATGATATCACGTCAATGCCACAATAAGCCATCTATAGCCACGTAGCCCTACTATGTGACGCTCCTCTGACAGATTAATACGACTTTGAATTAGGTTAAATATATACGCACATGTTTTTAATTACATAAAGCGTGAGCATTCTGTTGTAAAAAAAGTCCCCGCTCATATGTTACCTGGCTTGAATTTCCCTCGGCCGTGAGCGCCTGCCTGCGCCGACACGAGAAGAGGAAACGAGATGATGCGGAAATATTTTCCGTGTGAGTTGGAGTGCGATGACGCTGAATTGATGATTCCACATCGCGGTGCTCGCTTCCTCCTGCGCAGCGTCGTACACAGCCGTTGTTATCGCGTGGTGAGAATTGCAAGAGCCTGCGGGGAATGAGGTAAAGGGAGATGGGGAGAGTAATGAAGGAGGGTAGGAAGGGTAGGGTAGGAAGGGAGGACAGGAAAAGACGAGAATAAGAGAAGGAAAAGAGACGGGGAAGAAAACTTAGCAGAATGACGGCTGCTTTCTGTATTAATTTTAAATCACTCATAAAAACAAAGTGTTTAGAATAGGAAGTGAAACGGCAACTTTGGAATGCTAACAAAAAACTGTCTAAACTGAGAATGATCCAAATAAGCGAGATTTGTACCCTCGACGTCAAAATCAAAAAAACAAGGGGTTTCCCAATTTACGGAGTAGGTTGGCCAACCTATTGCATATACTGAAAAAAATGAGGTTTGTGAAGAAATCACTTGATTCGCAGTTTCTGTTGGTATCTACCATGTTTTTCATTTATTAGACGAAAGTTATTTTTAACAGTATTTCCATAATGGGTATGGTAAGAATTTGTACATTCCTGAGTTATAATATGTATTAAATCTCATCAAGCCTTCCACCGGGTCAAAGGCAGTATTTTGTCAACCGGCGTTTTGAAACTCTAACGTCATTGTTTCAGTCAATGATCGTCCTTTTGGAAGAATAATATTTATATCTGCAAGAAGGAACCAATGTAATCGGTGAAGAACTTCAGCATTATTATGTTCATAATAGTGTTGAATGGAGAGTAAACGACTTGAGGCGACGATTTAGACATGACTGGAGAAAGAGATGGGGAAAGATAAAATAGGGAGGCATAATATAATATACGCAATCCATCATGCTACAATAATAGCTCACTTACTCTTACGTGATGCAGAATCAAACACAGGATGACCAACATAATGGCAAGAAAGGTAATGACGCGTTAACAGGTAAACTTACCATAATTTTACTAGACCTTATCAGTGTGTAACAATTGCATTAACCATAAATTTGTTGAAATTGTGTTTTTTCATTGCAAATAATTCATTGATTTCTAAGATTTGTCGACTGATCACCTATGATCTACCATTTAACAAGCACGATAATCTATGAAACATTCCAAACATTGATAAATATAATTGCAGCAAACGTTCACGAGAGCACTCGAATATTAGCAATGAGTGTGTGGGGAGGGCAATTATTTGATTGAACCTCATGATGTTCACGATGAAATTTCATTCATTTTAAAGCTGTTTAACGTTTGAGGTCCGCTTGCAAAATCACCCGGGAGCGAATTCCGGGAGAGTAATTAGAGTGGGGGGAGATGGGCGAGAGGCGAGGGAGGAGTTGGTCCACACTTCGCGGTTCCCCCCTGGACTTAACCACCCATCGCGCTCCGCCATGTCCGAAGACATCCAATGAGACCACGTGAGGAGCATCCTAATATTTCTGAGCCAAATTTCCTTCCCAGAACTTCCTCTGTGGCCGAGAATTACCGTGGAAATATCGCTTCCGAATGTTGAAAAAAGTTTGCTTTCAAATGGGGAAAATGCTCCGTTTGAATGCAAACTTTCAAAAATTTTCTTTTCAAATATTCGTCTCTTCAAACATTTATTCATTTCACCTATCAAATATTAATAAAATACTCATCAAATTTTAAATCTTCCATTATCATGTAAAATGAAATACCAAATTAGAAAAAAGAAACAATTATTTTGCTTTCTTTGTTCAAAAGATTACATAATTGAAACGAGATGCAGCTGAAGAGTATTAGCAGGAAGGATATCTCTGCCAAAGGGCTGATTACCGCAAACTTTGAGTTACCCTCAACCAAACCCCATTTGATTACAGTGTCTATATAAAATTAAGAATTGCTGGAAAATTCCTATCGCCAACTATTTAGAAATTTCTTGTTCGTGTACTTAATTTCTTTTAACATTTTATAAGACCTATACACCTCTATGCGGGGTAAACCGGTCAACTCACACTAACAAAGACTTTGTCTTGCATAGGCAATCAAAGGTTATTGCTAATATCCTGCTGCAAATAAATGGGAGTATTAAAGGCAAATCTGGAATTATCGAGAAACTAGATGTTCCTCTTTCGATTTCCGAGGGATCCCTTGTGTCGGGAGTTAAGAATCTCCAGAAAATATGCGGAAAAGGGTGATGGGTGGGTATTGTTATGGGCCGAAGGATGAGGTGGAAGGAAGCAATGAATGGGGCGTGAGTGAGAGAAAGGTGGAGGAGGAGACGGCGGAGAGAGAGACGGGGGGCAGGAAGAGGGGGGTGTTAAGAGGGCCGGGAGGTCGGCAATTAATGAGACCGTTAAACTTGGGCGTCACACGTAATAACAGGTCCACAATGGGTCGTGACGATGTGATGAATCGCTCAGGAAGTATTTTTGTTGAATATGTGTCCGGCGGCGTCGTAAGCGACGGAGGGTTGGTAACAGATGAACGGGGGGCGGGTGGGTGAGGATTGGAGGAGGTGGGAGGTGCGGTGGGTGAGTGGAGGGGCGGAGGACATGACGTCGGAGAGAATGGAAAGGGGGTGAATGGAGGGAAAAACTGAAAGGATGAGAAGTTTGTAGGTATGGGGTCCGATGAGAACGAGACATGAATATTATAATCAAAAGGAAGACGCCCAGCTGCGACCCGGTGAGTCTTTTTCGCTTTTTATCGTACGGAACCTCCTCCAGCCACTCACCCCTTTCTCCTATCTCGTCCCCCTATTACCTCACCCTTCTTTTCTCCCTTCAACCACCCCTATCTGTCCTTCTTCGTGATGTACCGCCTATTCATGTAGGTGAGCATTCGGTTCGCTCCTTTGCATGTGAGCGTGCGAGACGTGATGTAACCTTATATGTCTGTTCTCAAAAGGTTTAAATTGAGGTTAGAGAGTTGGAATTGAAAAGTTGTTTTGATGAGGAGAAAATATTTTTGTGAAAAGACATGAGTTTTATTAAGTTTTATAAAATGTAAAAGAGGAAATCACGTTGATTTGGAGTCAGAATAATGTTTTATTTATCAGTAAAGTGGCCCATTGGAAGTTGTATTCCCATGCTTCTCACGGGTCTCCCTATTTCCATTATATTATTACTAGTAAAACTTGGTAACCGTTTTGGTTACTTCAACCATATTATAAGATTGATGGAAAAGTTTTACCGTATGAAATAAGAGAATGCTAATTAGTTAACCCTAGAATTTTCTTTAATACTAAAAAGAGGATGTCAATGCAGATATAGTCATTGCTAGAACAAGATACTAGACTTATGCTTGACCAATGACTTAATATTATTAGATATTTGAGAAATGGATTGTCAATTTCCTCTAAGTATGTAAGAGACAGAAAACCAAGAAGCAATCCACATGTTATTAATTTTAGATTTTTCATCACATGTCAGTGTTTCAAATCATAAAAATAGATATTATCGTCCACATTTTATATGTTCTGGCTGCGCTCACATGCCATTAGTTTTCACGCATTTCTTTATTTCTTTAGGAATCACTCGTATTTTTTGAGAAAGAGTGGAGACAAAAATAGCAGGATGAATGTAAAAAATATATTTTGTCCTTTCCTATTGAAAGCACTCTCTTCTCTTCCGACCTTTCACTATTCCCTTTATAAACTCGTACATTCCTGACGAAGGGTATTGGAAAGGAATTATTTCATTTTGTAGAGCGTTCTCAAATTGATGGTTCTGCCTTCAATTTTGAAAGGACTCATGAAAAAGAGCTCGACAGTAACGGAAAGGAAATTGAGTATTTTTTGCTCAAACCATTCTTCTCATGGATATATTCCTCCAGAAGAAAGAATATTGAGTTAAGACATGCTTTAAAATGTAATTTTGATGGATACCAGTTTTGTTTTTGGTTAAGTCAATCTAATCCAACGAAATAGATTCCTCGCTATTGCAAGGACAATAGGTATTCTTGTTTGCTAGAAATACCTTAGAGAAGGCTGACATTTTAGGAAAGAACTCGAGTAGTATTGGGGGATAGGAATTAATTTGCACACAAGATGAGAAATTTCAGAGCATTTGTGGTATTATAAGAAGTACTCAAAGTCCGATGATATTCTTCTTCGTTACGTGATAAGGTTAGTCCAATTTTACACAAAAATAATAGGATATATCATGCAGTTAAAAATATTTATCCATATTAAGGCCAATGTACGCTTGAAGTATACATTCAAGAATCATGTTTACTACTTAGAAAAAGATACTTACCTTCGAGCCACCGTGTCCCTACCAGTAATGGTCTCAGAATATAGAACAGTATTGCATTATACAGGATTTTAGGTCTGAAGTTAAGAAGTTCCCGAGTCTGCTGATTGAAGAGAAAAAGGAGCCTTCGAAAATTTCAGATGTATACTTAAAATTCTAATTTTTTGATCCTACACGACATACCCATCCGTCCAAAATAGGCCTCGATAAGCTAAATTAAATTAGTAGACAGTACGAAATCATTTGAGCTTCATTATTCATTATGCTGTTCTACGATATCTTGCCTGAGAAAGTGGAGTTTACCCGATGAGCTGTTGGCTTGTCAGCAGGTTCCTATTTAAACACAAACACCCATGCCCTGAGTGGAATACCCAGGCGGTACTCGAACCCGCGACTCTCAGTTAAGCAGGCGAGGACTTCACCTTGCCCAAAAAATCATCCTACAATCATATATCTCCGTGGTGAATTACTGTATTTTAGCCAATGAATAACGGCAGTTGAAGTATTTAAATTACCTGGGAATTAATTGAAAGGATATGGGTTGGTAGTTATAAGGATTTTAGAGGATAGTGCTAAAAAAGGTGGTATTCGAAAGTAGAAGAGAAATTATGCCCAAAATTGTGTTTGAGATTAGAAATAAAAGATGGCAAAGAGAGATATTGGGTGTTAAGTTTTTTATCCCTTAACTACTATCGTGGTTTTTGGCCTCGTACACACTTTCGAATTGCTCTGAAACAACAATCGACACTCGAACTGCTTCAAATTCAACTGGATCGCTACCTCCTTCCCTAGAATTACATTGTAACCGAGGTTGCTACGAGCGGCCATTTTACCACTACAGCATAAAAAACTTACGTCGCGTCAAAAAAGACCGTTGAGGCTTTATGGCAGTTTAGGGTTAATGAAATAACATGGACGCTAAATAACGTGAACGTTAATATCCTGCAGGCGCTTACAGGGAGGGTATGGATAAGGATGGAGATATTAAGAGGAACGGGAAAGAAAATGAAAGAGATAGCTTCAGCATGACGGGCTATTGAGGAAGAAAAATTGCTGAAGAACAAGAGAATAACAAAATTCAGTAATACAACCATCTATATTGGGTTGATTTTTATAGTGATACAAAAAATCTTTAATATTACTAATAAAAATAATTAATACCGAGATAATTCATTCATAGCGTTGAAAAATACCAAAAATATAAATACAACCTCAGTGCATCCGTCAGTTTGTAGGAAAAAGAAAGCCGATAAACTAGCGAGTTACAGCTTAAGAAATAACTACACTGTAGTTTACCATCCGTAGGAGCATCCGATAGATGGATATATTAATGTCAATAAACCATTGTGAATGAATTAGTCTCTCCCGATAAAACATCGCTCTAGCAAAGGGCGCTCACTTAAACGCAAGCAGGGCGAGGAAGAACGAGGGGAGAGTGGACTTTCGCTAAAAACCTTTCCCCCGGCGCCCGCGCCCGGAAGTTCCCACTCAATCCAAAACAGATTCGTCCTTCCTCCAAGAACGATAACAGGTTGGCGGAAGGAGGAGGAGGATGGGGTGGCACTTGGGGTGGGTGGGGGTGTGTGTAGAGGTCTGCGGGGGGTAGGGAGGCGGAGAAATAGAGAGAAAGGGCGGAGAGGTGGGGACAAGAGATGGGATGGGAAGGAGCGCACACGATGCCCAGACGAAAATCGATGAAACCGTTCATTTTGGGACGAAGTGTGTAGTGGGGGAAGGCGCGACTTAATTCATTGAGCAGAAAGCAAGCGGGAGTGGGAGAAGTTGGCTTTCCCGTGTCTGCGCTCTCCGTGGGAAGTGGGTTGGGAAATGCCGCGTCGTTCACTTTTGGAATCCGCCGAAAGAAAGGGATTGAGACAAATGGAGAGATTGGACTCGGGTGCGTTATCAACCCGGTGGAATTCCTAGTCAAGAATGCGAGTGGATATATTATTTGATTGTGATCACCCAAATTTTAGTCATGCTTTTCATTTCCTCTATTTGTTGAAGATGTGACCTTAAGTGGCCTGTAAATATATGCGTTACTCCTGAAAAAGTTTTTACTGTTTCACAAACACAGCACAAAATATGGCAATCAATAATGTGTTCGCTTTATTTTTATCATGCAAACTTCAGTGGTGTTTGTATCGAGTCAGTACTCATTTTTGTGACACACAACACCTGTAACTTTCTAATGAGAAATACATTTTAAGGGTGTAAGCCCATCGAATATTTTTCTTAGAAGTTTGTTGAGGGTAATTTTATAGCCTTTAAATGTGTGAACCGTTCATGACTATGCTTTTTTCATATCTGGAGAATGAGAAGTCACATTCCTGTATTTAAAGGCCCATTTATGTACCAAATATTATAATTTTTTGTTGCAGTTTGTTTTAATAATAAATGAAATAATTATTTTTCCCAAGAGAATCCTTTAAATTTATTACATTTCAGAGATAATTTTTCAAATTTTCAAACCTAAAATTTCATTTTTATAGCAAATTGGTTAGAATGACATTGCATTCTGTCTCTAAGACCTCTTATTATTAAGTTTCGAGTATTTAATATTTTTAGTTTCTGGAAGTGGTATACCTTCAGGTTGCTTTCATTTAGTGGTAATTCATTGACTAATTAACCAAGGCCAAGAAGTCAATTATGACCAAGTAATTACGTATTGTGGACATTTCCTAATCTGTAACGTTTCCGCGGATATATGATAACGAGGGGATTACAATTTAAGAAATGACAGATTTTTTACTATCGCTTCAGTACTCCAATTGTAATAGGTATAGAGAAATAAAAAATTAGACACAAATTAAATTCAAGAGACAAAATTTAATCATTTATTCTACCCGGGTTGAGTTTTAATGTTAATGACGACTCGTGATGTTGAGATATTCCATAAGAGCGACCAAATAGGTACGAAGTTTTTTAGGATAATGAAGTATGATTATTACCTGATGGAACTTTGGTCTGTTCGCGTACTACACGCTTTCATGTTTATATTTGATCATTGTTTTATCTGCTTCATCCTTCCTAGACGAACCATGGTATCCGTCGTCAGATACCTTACACTTATTCTTCGCCGTCCGCCAGCAAACTTCCCGCATGCGTGCTCCGTCCCTCCCATACCTTCCTTCCTTACTCCCCTCCGACCAGGCTCTAGTCCCCCAGCGGGGTCACCCCGGCCGCTGCTTCCGCCCCCATCATCGCCGTCCCCTTGCCATGCGGGGGTCGCGGCGGTGGGGGCGACCGGAGGCGGCCATGGTATCATCTCTCTTCGTCGGAGGCCTCCGTCTCCCCCGGGGGATCACTCGCATAAGTGGTCGCGGGTGGAGGAGGAGGCGCAGGAGATGGGTGGAGAATTTCGGGTCCTTCCGAGGCCATGGAGATATCCGCGGTTTCGAGCGTGGGTGGGGGGCTTAGGGGAGAGGGGCGGAGAGGCCAAATTTCGGAGCCCTCAGGGAGGTTTGATCCATGTTCAATACGGACGTGAACGTGTGTGCATAACACCGAGGGCCAATAGTAAGCAACATGGATTAAAGATGGGAACGGGAGACGTCTTAAGTGACGTGTGCTTGTTATGCAGAAGAGGAAATCCATCATAGGTGCTTATTGCAATAAAAAAAACTGTTCAGTTATGTTTTATAAAATGCGATCTAACTTAAAATAAGGGTGGTCATTAATGTCAATGAATAAAAAATATTCATCATCATCATCATCGCACAAATATAAATGTTTACGGTGTGCCACTATTTTTGGTTGGCGATTTTTATTTCAGTACGAGGTATTTCACATTTTTAAACCTTCTGTATTATCGGGGACAATTTTGAAATCACCTATCTTCTATCATTTTTAGGGATCATAATAAATATTGAGTGTTTTAAATGTTTGACCCTGAGAAATTTCCAAATTTTCCTTACCTATTTGAAATTGCTCGTGAGACGTGTATCGGCCCCGAGTTGTTCCGTTTGGACGTAATACGGATTCCTTAACCTAATAAAAATCTTTCAGAGTCCAGGCCTCTTTCCAGTGCATCTAAAATTATCGCGTAAAAACTAGGAAACTATATTTTGCATGTAGTATACTAAATAATGCGTTTCCACTTTTCACCATAACATTTCGTTTATCTGCAAAATGCAGAATTGCTGCTTGGCAGGTCTCTCGGTCGGGCGACGAACGTAATTTCATCATCAGGTTATCGTAAATTTGTTTGAAATTATTAATTTGACCACTAGAAGAGGCCTCAGGTATTTGAAGTACAAGGACCATTTTAGAAATCTGATTTATTTATGTTTTACGTTCGTAAATGCTTCAAAATGTCGTCATACAAATGGAGGAAAAATTTAAGTCACTAGCTACTAAAATTAACTTTATTTATGTCATGTTGAATATCAGCCGTGAAATTGAGATCTAATTTTTATAAGATGTAAGTCAAAATAGAGTTTCAAAAGACCCATTTTGATGATTAACTCATAAAAATTCATGACGCTGGCGGATCTATTATTATTAGAATTGTAGAGCACATCTTGCATTTGCAGATTTCATATGGTTTGAACATATTTATGCTTTTCGGGTTAACGACAGTACAGGCAGTATCATTTGTTACAAATGCTTCATTCTATTCGCGGAGAAATAGTTCTTAACATCTGATTCGATAATTTAAGTCAACTTCAAATCGAGGAGAATTCTCACCAGAAGTGTTGCTCGTTCAGGCCTCCCATTTGACGATTTAGCATCACCGTAGTGTCGCTTGAGATCTAGATCTTGTGGAGAGCATGAATATGCGAGGAAAACATCCTGAATTGTAATCACCTGAGGGAGAGTGAGATACAGGGAGAGGGAGGAGAGGCGTGGTCATTCGCTAAGCTTATCGATGGAATCGCCGCATTGGCAACGCTGCGCAGGCGATGGGACGGGTGCGAATATGTGTGCAGATGGGAAGCGGTGAATGATGATGGGGGAGGAGGAGGTAGGGATGGGTTCCACTTGCTGTGGTATGGGGAACTCTCTCTCTCTCGCTTGTAACACCCGATGACGTAGCCTCAACTGGCCGCACTTGTGATCACCCGTCGCCGAGGTTCCCTATTCGAGTCCCGACCTCTCCGTCCCCACCCGCGCTTCGGAAAACTTCCTTGTAAACCTTCCGTTTTCCTATGACTTTTAATAGCCCTATATTTTTCTTTCCTTCTGTCATTTTTTCTTTTTGCTTCATTTTTCGCTCTTTGCGTAGTTTTTTTTCCATTTTCAAGCGACTGCTTTCTTAAATGCAAATGCCTTTTCCCAATACGTAACCTTTCTGGTCGGAGATGGGGCTCTCTGGGGAGTATTTTTACCCTCCGCTTTGCTCGACTTTAGGGCTTTATTGATACACTCCATCACTTATTTTTCCATTGAAGCACAATTTGTCAGCACCTTGCATCTCTGTGCGCTAGGGTCTTCAATTTTTCATCATATTTATCTCATCTTTGAGAAACGACATTTAGAGCACGTATCTTTCAATACACTCCGAATCACATTTAAAATTGAAACTCCAGACGTAGTCTAGCAAAAGTAATAAACCAAGAATATCATATTTAAGGAATACTCATATTAGATATCTATATAGTAATACATATTTCCTGTCCTAGCGTCATTTACGGATCACAGATGGTCTGCGGCTGGCAATCCTTTTCAACTTATTTCCTTATTTCGTCAAGCAAAGGTAATTTTGTACGTCTTTAGCGTAAAATTCTTTCCCGTCGTCTATGAGTGCAAGTTTCAGTTTTATCACATAGTTCTTGCATCAGTTATTTCATCTTAGTCGCTCTCGCTAAATATTCTGGCGATGGTTTTTACTCTTATCTTTTTAAACACAGGAAGTCTGGGAAGAACTAACTTTATTGCAAGCAGGCGTATTAAGTTGCCTGCAAATCACTCCAGACTGATCCTAATCCAATGTGTTCCTTTACTTTTTTGCTATCTTCAATCTCGTTCTCCGGTTTCGCATTATCAATCAATGATAACGAACTGCGATAATGAACTACATTTCTTAAGACTTTGTTGGTAATTTACCCTTATTCATATACTTATTGATATTACTGCCATGATATCACTGACACTGCATGATATCACTGACACCTGCTTTCTACGCTGGTTGTGTATTGGATTTCTTATTTGGCGGTCCACTTGATTTTATACCGGGAACATTATCGTAATTAACCGATGCGCGATGTCAAAAGTATTATTCTATCCCAATGGAATCAATGTATTCGTTATAGTTTGTGACCGTATTACTTTGTTTAGGAGTGCCATAAACCATATGATAAATTAACCATACTAAATATTCACTCTCATCCTTTAGAGAGTGAGGACAACGAACTATATTAGAGTTTCCGGTCATGAATTTGCGTGAGTTATCGACACTTAGACCACCAGAGAGAATCATTTATTGAAAAATAATAAAAGTACATCTATTAGTTAATAAAGCTACCGATAAATATTTTACCTCTATTCTAATTGAGACAAGTGATTACAGGGGAACCATGAATCGAAAACGTACGCATTTATCAATCACAATCTATTGATGTTCCATATCCCTGTCGCTTGGGGTATCCTTACTTTTATTACTCACTTGGACATTCTTGATTTACTTAGGCTCTGTATTGAGCTGAGTGGAGTTTATGTATTCATGAAAAGGAGCATGGAGCTAATTGCCCGAGATCAATGGATTCATTTTCAATTGCGGAGTCCGTCGTCGCTCCCTATCGTTCGTTGCGCTTTGGGAGCATCTTGTGTCCCACTTGGCTCGCCTCCACTTAAGGCGAGAGGGTCATTTTCGGGAAAAGGCACTTTCCGATGGGCCATCGAACCCCATTTCTCCTTCTCTCTCTCTCCCGTCGTCTTCTCCTCTTGGCCTCCTCCTCCTCCTCACTCTCACCCTCGCCATAATCCCCTACCTCACTTCTCCCTCCCGCCTCCCACCCACTCCTCGATCAGATCAATGCTACCGACGGACGTGTGCGTACTGAGCACACGAACACCGAGCACGAGATAGCCTCACGCGACGCGAATTGATGACACTCCATCGTTTCGTTCTCTTCTTTCATTTTTCTTTCAAGAAAGCTTTTAACCGCGTCTCGGGAAACTTATTACGTGAAATAAAAAAATCATTTTCAGTGGAATTGACGAGAAAACTTTAGAATTGAATAGTCTCTTATTGCTTGAACGGAAAAGAATAAGTTATAAACCGACGATTTGCTGCAGAGGTGTTGTCTGGTGAGCTTCAAGGAATTATGATAGGACTTCTGTTTTCAACTTACGTAACTCACTTAAACCCATGATTAGGAAGTGATAACTCAATATTTGTCATTGGAAAAGAAACAAATTTAGCATTTATAAAGTGTAAGTTGCCGGAATATTCATTCAATCAATGAAGACAACTTTGTAGACGTTGATAATGAAGATTATATCCCCCTCAAAAAATTCACAGCAATCAGTTTCGGGATCAAAACCACATCCCTGACTTTCTGGGAACTACTTATGTTCGATAAAGCGCATTTAGTGAATCAGATGACAGGCTTTCTCAATCAGCTGAGACTATAATTAAAAAGAGCTTGCACCATTGAAATTGGAGGTAATAATTGTAAATGTAATGGCAATTGATATGGGAAACATAGCATTCTTCCTGATGTTCTGCCCATGCGTGATTATTCTTGAGAGGCTTCGTTGTGAGGGCAGAATGGGATAGGGTAGGAGTGTTTCTGAGTGTGGGCGGGGTTGGAGTATCGGAAGCGATTGCGTGACACACTTGAGCGGTGCATCGTTATGGATTTATGCGATCATCACGCAAAAAGAAAAGTTCTCCTCCCTTTCCTTCTCTTCTCGTCGTGTGTGTGCGGAGTTTATTCTCGCCCCTTCCACCGCGGCGATCCTATCCCTCCCCCAACGTCAATTTCCCTTCCCTCAATGTCCTCATCCTCTTAGCCTACTCCCACACCCCTACATAGGCCGACTCCTCTCACTCTCTCTCTCAGTAATAAAGAAAATAAAATAGAGTCGTTCCGTAGTAAAGAAGAACCGACCAATGAGTGTGTGACGCTTGCGGGAGGGATTATTATTTGGTGCTACACGGTCGCGCGAGAAAGATAAAGCACTCAAAGAGAGTGAGAATGAGAGAGAGTAAGAGAGTTGTTTTAAAAACTTCATTTATCCGTCGGATGATGGTATCGCCCTCGCCGTTGTGTACAGCCTCGCATCACTTTTGCGTGAATTTGCAGTCAAGATAATTCATGTGAATTAATGCCTATCGCGTCGCTGAAAATAAATTACGCTTCTCTTTCTAATTTTATTTGTAATGTGCTCGATATTTTTCTTCCATTTTCTAGAATATTTTTTGCTTGTTTTGCCGTCACTAACTTTTCAAAATAATGATTAGTCTTTAGACTTTCTATTGTCCGGAAATGACCAGTATTTTCTGTTAGACACGGCAATGGTGGTTCTCATTATCGATTTATATTCCAAGGTACAATTCCATTAGGACCAAATCATATTTTAAAATTAAGAATTATTTTTTTACACACATTATGCTACAACATCTTTGGTGAGTTCGAAAAACATTTTCTGAGGAAAAATTAAATATTCAAGGCCCATAGCTACAATTTTCTCCATTTGTGTTTCAATTGAAAATTTCAAAAACAGAGGAAAATTTCTTATACAAACGCTAGCTTCTCTGATTAGCTGCACCCTAATCTAGGACTCCTTTTCATAAGTAAGCGGTGGGGTTTTGATCGGATTATCTCATGGAAAAGCATTTTCTACCTCTCCGAAAATGCGTTTCTGCCCCAGAGAATAACTTAACATGGGAGGGTGATTGCGAATTTCCCGTGCACTTGTATACCAAATGCCTCTCGGAAACCAAGATACTTAAAATAAGTCTATTTATGAGTACGCGTGGTGAATTGATTAAACTAGGTGTACGCCTATTTTATTGCCACTGGTAATTTTGATGCACCATATTTGGAAGTAAGTATTTTATCCATCGAGGAAATTAGTATTCTCAAGTAACTCTCATTAGTATTCTCAAGAATGAATTTCGACATAGTGCCAATTAATTTTTTGAAACTTCATTGGAATTTCAAAATTTTCACCGAAATTTTTTAGTTGAATTGTTATTTTAACATTTCTCTTTAAAAAGTTTACCACTAATATGTATCTACTATAGTTTTCGGTAAAAATATTTTCCAATATCGGTCTTTGCACCAATTTAATGCGATGAACATATATTTGAGGATATAATGGGTGCTAAAATTTGAGAGAACTTAATACATTTACGTAAACAGCAATATGGGGGCTACAAAGCTTTGATCAATACGAACTGGCAACCTTTTACTGCCTTTGTTTTTGTGGAACTCATATTATTGGCTGAGCGGTGTCATTTAATGAACACATTCCACGATGGAAAACATTTTATGAGGTGCCTGTGATTTTATTTACGCTTGCCTGAGGCTCGTCACGTTTAATTTTGCCCTTCTGAAATCACTCGCGTCAAACCCTGCTTGTATTAATGTCGCGCAATTTAAATGAGTGATTCTTTTCTTGCCGAGAATCATCTTATGCCCACGCCTTATTATGACGATGCAATTCTAACATTCTCCTGATGATACTTCTTACGGTGAATATTCCATTAATAATTGTATGTTAATTTTGGCATTAAAGATATCTCGGAATTTTCGTTCCTCAGAATCCTAATCTCTCCATTAAGGTTAAGCTCACTTCCTATCATTGCTAACCCGTTAGGGAAACGTATTAATTTTCTTTCACTTATTACTCTCCCCGACTTTTCCCTTTCTTGCCATTTTGCTCTATTCATTCCCCACAGTTATTAAATTTATTTACATATACTGCCCATAAATTACCTCTAGTCCATTTTTTGCCATACCTTACTACTCCCATTACTGTTTCTTTTGTCTCCATTTTCAGTCCCTCGTATTTTCTTATCATTTTCTGTACCCGTGTCATATGACTTATTATGTTTCACTATCCTCAATATTAATGATTTTTATGAATATAGCATTAATTCATGTCGAAACTTTTATATATTAGAAGCTCGGTAGGCAATTGACAGTGATGATATTTGAGAAATAAAACGTTGAAATGGTAAGAGTAGGTTAAGTTAAGCGCAGAAGGAGGGTGGAAAAGAATGGGAGAACTGAAGTTGGCCCATTATTCAACGGATGATGTCAAGGAGTCCACAGTTTAACCTGTCGTTCAAGAGCCGCCGCGATTAAGGTGGGCTCTCCACTCATCGATGTTTGGCGTACGGTTTAGGAAATTTTGTCCTTTCCTGTACGCGACCACTTGTTTACGAGATAGTAAATTGGCATTAGAAATTTGGCAGTGATTTGGTCTCCTCTGCTTTCTTTTCCTTTATAGAATTAAAATAAAAAGTAATAAAGAAGAATTAAGAAGGACTACTCTATAAATTCGTTCCAGGTGCTTGATTTTAAAGATTTGAGAAAGACCTAATTTAAATAAATACTTGGGTATAGAAAAAATAGGCGTAAACATAATTTCAATAGTTGAAAAATGAATTTGGTGTCATAACGCTTACACTAGCCATCGCTCTGAGCTCTCCTTTACGTGAAAAAACCTATGCGGTCACTTGTGAGAGAGCGATACAAAAATAAATCAAATAAAACAATCGGTATGATAATGCATCTGTGGTAGTTCACATTTTGCCTAATTTTATCTATTAATATCTAATTTTGACGTAGGATGGGGAAGGAATAAAAACAGTCTAAATTGTTTGACATCGTATGAGTTTTCGCTAGCAGAGAGATATCAGAGGTGGAGGGAGCTCCGGAAGGGAGAGATGCGGAGGGGTTTGCGGCGCTCTGAACTATTGGCATGTTACATCGCGAGAGATCGGGAGATGCTCTCTGTCCTCCCTCCCGCACCTCCATCTCCTGCTTTCTTTCTGCACCCTCCTACAGCACCGCACCACCCCTTCTGGCTGCACTCCGCTCCCTCCACCCCTCCGTAACATAACCCTGTCATGTGCCGCGTCGTGACGGCGATTCCCGCGAGATACTGTACCGCCGCACCACGGCCACCGTCCTCGCCCCACACCCGTTACACTCCCACGTACCCTCCCGCTCCTCGTCTCCGCGACCTACCGTGGGCGCCGACCGGTCCTTCGAGGCCCCCCACGGAATACCTCCGCTCTTCATAGCGCCACCACCAGGCCTGGTCCCCACTACTGGAAAAAGCCCCAAGTTAGTCGAAATGTCTTGGTCACTAACGTGAAGAAAACGGATGGCAGTGTGCAATGGCGGCTCCTGATGACACCATTGGTTATGTACTCTGTTACTACAAGATCTGTGCTCTGCTGGACTATGGATAACTATCTTTGAAACAGAGACAATTGAAAATAATGCTATTTGTCGCATTTGCTTGGCAAGGATTCCAGGTCACAATTGCGATATCGTATTTAATCAATAAGAATTAAGTTATAAATAGTATGAGGCAATGATGCGTTGCTATATTGGCTGATGTCGCATTCAAATCACATTTCTCTGATGCCCCGCACTTTTTCCATATTCAGCACGTCTTCTGAAAATTCATCCTTATTTCATTCTATTTACTCATTCTAATATTTCTTAATTCTCTCAAGTTACATTTCTTGCGCATATCGTTTTTGTTAAGTGTATTTTAAGGAAGATTTATGCCATACTGTCACCTGGGCTTTGGTCTCAATTTGCTTATTCCTGTAATCCATACTCAATGAAGGAGATCATAGTATTTACTGAAATTTTTGTTGCACTGGGCAGAAAAGTGATTAATGGCGAAGAAAGAAATATTTCTACGTTCCTAAGGGAAAATTAACATTTCTTACTAAATTTTGAACTATACTTGAGACCGCGTCGACAACAAAAGCACGATTGACAAAAATGCCTAATTAATCCAATCAAGGTGTCACAGAGCTGGATGAATAGTTAGGTTTTTACGTTGACCTTAGTTAAAAAATCAATGGAAATTTTTTCTTATTAAAAATAGTAAAGTGGAATATCTATCTCTATACCCTATAAGGTATGTAAGACACACAATATATATGAGCTAATAATTCTCACCTGCAGATTTCGTTGGGAAATATATATATATTGCTTTTTCATTTTTAAAATATGCACGCATGTTCATTTGCAAGCCCTGCCACAGTTTTTTTCATTAAGATTTTTATTGAACATCTGAGGGCCAAGATGTGTATGTGAGTCAAATGGTGAGTCTAAGGTATCTTATGATTGGCAGCAATTGCTACTTGTGCCTACTTGTGTTACCGAGTAGTATCGGTAAGGTTTTGATACCTCATCGCCTTAAGCAATGTTAAAATCGTATCACAATCGATACAAGGCATTCTTCCAAGGTCATAAGACCCTCATTTTCCCTACAGAAGGCAAGTAGAATTAGTGTGAGAAATTTGGGACCTAGAGGGAGGGAATTGGAGATGGGTGGCCACCTGAAACATCTCCGTGCCCATCACAACCCACCCCTTCCGGTTCTTCTCGAATCTTCCTCCACCTCACTCCGCTCCCACCTCATTCCACACTCCCTCAATTCATTAAAGATGGGGTGGGGATTCACTGCTTCCCGTACACCAGCCACCACCTCTTTCCCCTTCATGCAATATTGCCGTGGGAGGGTGAGGGGCGAAGAGGGGTGCCTCAGCGAGGACGACCGATTAGGGATTGCTTCCTTCTCATCACTGACTAATAGAGGCAGCCACTGGATTTTCCTTATTTCCTTCGTAGTATTTTTCACTCGCTCTCTCTCTTCCTACAACTTCTTCTCCTGTGCCTTCAAAATGACCGACCCAAATGGTCTTCAGCAGTCTTCAGTCATCCAGACGCTAAGACTCTTTGCGATTAACTCCTCCGAGTAATCGCAAATTCTTTTGAGGTTCTGCTTATTGAGTCGGCCAGTTAAAACATTTCACATCCTGAGTGGAGAGTCTTGATTGACAGCTCCTATGGCTTGTTTTCACAAACGCATCCACTTGTGCGTTCTTGATGTTTTAGTCACTGCAAATAGTACCGGCAGTTACTCCTATTATGGGAGAAGTTTTAATGTTCAGTATTTTCTAAATCATCTATTATAAAGTGATTCATTCATAAGATAGTACAAGAGAGTAAACATACAAGCAGAAATAAATTGCAAAATTAGTCGGGAGCATGAGATACCGCCAAAACTTTTATATATTTTATGGACCAGCAATAGGAGAATTTGCGTTCTAATATGGATGAGCAAACTTTTTATGGCAAATACACGCAATTGGAGGCTGTGTCGTGCACCGTCACGTGTGGCTGCATAAAATATATTTTGTGTAATTTTCATCTATTATGTTTAACCAAATTTATATTTAATGGCACGCTTTTAATGCGACTTCGATTTGTAAGTTATGATGTATCAACTTACTACTTACTAGATGCTGTGTTGAATGAAGGTTCTAACTTGCTATTCTTATGGCCTCCCTTTGAGTTTATCTTTACAATATTGGCCTACAAACGGTCTTAGCGCCAAGATAAATTGTGTGTCTGTTGAATGTGTAAATATCACGTCAATTTTTACCTAACCGCCGGGAACCAAAACAAGTTTCTTTGAGAATCATGGCATGTACCTAATTTACTTGTGTAGATTGTATGGTAGTGTGCAATTCAAGTATAAATTATCTAAATACTGATGTATAATTAATTGTAATAATTAATGGCCAATATTCTGTCTTTAATTTTTGTACTCCGAGCATAAAGCATTGTTTAAATTTTGAACGAGCCGCAAAATTCGCAACCTATTGTTTCCACCATTATATCTGTCCCAATTGCCAATGTGCCGCATGTACCACTTTTTAACACGAATCTTATATTAATTAGATTATTATAGTAAATTACATTGCTTTAAACTGAACCAAGTGGCGACTCAACTAATTAATTATTAGAATTTAACAAAATTATTCATCTCCATCGCGAAAAATACCTTTGACTTTCAATCAACTATTTCATTAGTTTTCTTTATCTCATGCATACAATTTTCTTGTTTTGTTCCGACTCCATCGCAATTTTTATGAAAAATACCTCGTGAGTCCGAAACACACGCCGACGGTTGAGATATGATGTTCTGTGGCTTAATTGCCGCCTTTGGACCAACACATCTCGCGAACATACATCGCTCCAGGGCTCACCCAATCATGCAGCGCGGGCCAACGGCGGGAGACCAAGCTCTCCACACAGCTGCTCCACGTTCCCTCAGCAGCCATTACTGCCCCCTTGCATGTAACCACCCATTTAGTGATGGACTTATGTTTTAAGAAGGAGTTGCCATGTCCAGGAGAAATCTGAGCTCAATGACTCATTACTATTATAAGTTCTTCTTTAGGTTTATTAATTCATCTATATACGCACGATTATCCTCCATATTCTTAGCAAAACCCCCAGGGGTTATTTTCTATGTCCATCCAGAATCAATGTGAAAATAATTTCATCATGAGTGGTTTTTATCAGTTGTATCAATTACGTTTACTTCAAGGCTTACTCTTTCAATACGCCAAACAAATGTTTCGTGGAGAAACGATGCACCAATACAAGATTTAAGATGTCTTTTATTTTTTAAATTTCATTTCAATCTGGCGCTAAATACCATATTTAAAACACAAAAACAATTAAACTTGCATTGCGGTATTCTATCGACAAAATTCCGCGAAGTGTTTAAGAGACCGTCCCGATCAAGGCAGATGATTGTTTTCCTTTGTGGAATTTCATTAAGTTATCCGCGGATAGTCCCGGTGTACTCATAATCGGTTGCATAGCTGGTTTCTTATCTATAATTTTCTATTGGGTGTACGTTGCGTTAGCAGAATAAAAGGTTTGTCCTTTAAAATGCAAAACAAATAGAGTTATATATCCTCAACGACCGGTAGCCTATAAACGGAAGAATGAGGATAAGTGGACATATTTATCAAAATAGTGAGAAAGAGAAGAACTAATTCATCCAGAGAAAGTTGTTTTGCAATCAAGTGCAGCAGTTTTAAGTTCTAAATCTTGCACATATTATTTTCACCATCTAATGAAGAGTCATAGTGATTCAGATGAAATGCTATGCTGTCGTTAAGTCGATAGAAATGGATTAGCTGTGGGAAGCTCATGTATAAGTGCCTGAAAGAAACCGTGATAGAATATGTTTGACTGTTGCCTATCGGGTGAGTTTTCATTAATATTTCTGAACTTTTCTTTTGCTGTTTACTACACAAAATATTAGAAAAATATTTTTCTTTTTTCATCAACATTTTCTGTCTTGCAGAATAGTAAAAGTTTTCGATCACATTTAAGGGGGGAAAACATTTAATGCATGATGCATATGGCTATATTATAATAGCATAGCTTTGTTAAAGAAGCCATTTGAACGGCTCTTTCCATTGCTTGATTGAAGGAAGATTGCTCTTTCCTTTGCTCATTACCATGGCACATTTAGTCCTCCATTTATTCAAGGTTACATCAGTAAAATCTATTTAGACACAGCCTTTTTGAATATTTTTTAAAATTTTGTCTTGGAAAAATATATTTCATTTCATTTTATCGTAAAGATGAGTGTTTAAAAACCCTTTTTATTTCATGCTAATTGTTGATGCATACTTTCTTGCTTTTAAGCAACATATTCCATCATTCCAAAGTTTCTTATGATTCTGAAAAAATGGTTTTTTGTTGCTTTTGGTAAGTTGAATGGAGCAGAGTCATTAAATATACAAAACATACAATGTTATCTTTAATCAATATTTTGAACTTAACTATGAATAGAATGTAAAAAAAACACCTAGAATTATTTTAAAAAATTGCAAAAAAAGGATTTTTATCCCAGATAATTGCCTACAGTAATAATGATAATAATAAAAATATTATTTTACTCTCATACCGTAAAACTGGAGGTATAGAAATAGTTAAAGTTAAATAAGGAGGTTCCAAAGCTTATTAAGTTAACAAGATATATTTGAATCTAGCTGAAACATCGACTGACGCCTTTCCTTAAGATATTTTTGATGATGACGGACAGAGAAGGTGATACCCGATAAAATATCTAGAAATAAGTACGACCAGCTATAAAAACTGCATTCTAGTTTTACTCAATATAAAATTGGGGCTAGTGTATGACAAATTAATGGAACAAGGGATCAGTAGAATAGAGATTAACTCAGGGGAGTAATTTGATTTCCAGAGCTTTTCGTTAAGAATTGAAAGAAGGATTACTCAATACCTTGGATCATTGGGATTGGCATTGCTTGACTATGTCATTTTCTCTTCAGGGTAAGTGGATCTGAACAGATTGAAGACTTTTCAGACCTTATCTAGTACAGGATTGCGTATTGTAAAGCATACCGGGAGAAAGGAAAACAATGCTGTTTTAATTAAGTGAAAGCAAGAAAGAAATCTTCTGAGTCAGTTTCAACGAATCTGGGAAAACGTGAGAAGAAAAATAATAAGTGAATGCTGAAGGCCGCAAAGGAAGTAACGGTATTAGACTATATTGATATAGATTGTAGATGAGAATATATGGGTAAATACATTTTTACTATTATGATGGCAACACAAAGGCCTGTAAGGTTTATTATCAATGTCAACAACCAGGAGTATTTAAGCAAAAGGAGCGCTTTTTATCGTTGTGCTTTATTCAAAGCAGTTGTTTAGGTAAGTCCTACAGGATTATTACTCACGATTGTTATTCATTAACCTATAACGTTGGAGTTTTCATTTCCTACATTTTTTTAAACTATCTCCATGGCATGTTTACTCTGTTGGTACTGAAGGACTGACCTATTTGAGGTGGATATGTCTCGTTGAAAATGATTCTTAATAACAGATATTAGTAATAAAATGGGTGAAAAAGTCCAGAAACCCACCCTGAAATACGATAGGTATATTTTATACTTTTGCCAATGGTAATATAATTTGGTTAATTAAAAGATATCATCTCGCGTTTTATCCTCAAATACCAGAAAAATATCAATTAGCAAATTGTCCTTTATAACCTAACAGAGCAACCAAGCTCAGCTAATATATAACTTCATGCTACAACATGCTGAAGCACACTGAAAAAGTGTTGCCGAGCTTGTGACGAAAGAGCTCTCAAAGCACGTGAGCATAACACTACCGAACTGAGAGAATATGTACCTAGCAAGCTTTCTAAGCAGTTGTTGAAATTCTGCTATCGAGAATGCGACTGAAATAATCGCTGAAAAAGGGCTCAGGATGTGCTGCCAAATTTATTTCCAAATTTATAAAACTTTATTCCTAGCATATAATCTCTAAAAATGGTTTTCTTTCTACCAATAACTGGTTATACCTTTTGTACTGCACCTCGAATGTCATTCCAGCCATTTTTAATAGTCACACACGAAACTTTTTCTTTCATCATTCTCCATTGCTGTTGGTGCACGAAGCTTTTGCAGCATGATTGAATTCGTGCTAACGGCTGTAAGAAATGCCCAATCCCAAGCGCCCATTCAGGTTTTGGAGGTTTGGGACCTCTTGCATTTGGAGTTTGACCGGTTTGGGCCATAAGTTATACGAGGATCTCAGATTGCGTGCTTCCAGGCCTCCATCTACCCTTGCAGTTGCCAAGAACTTCTTGGAACGAGGGCTTCATGATGAGATCTTGAGTGCATAACTGCCCAGTGAGCTTCACGTGTGTCTATCCAAAAACGGTTCGGCAATACACGGCAAAAAGCAAGAAATCACCTTTTTGGCACAATTCACCAACAGCAGTTGAATTGGTGTCAAAAACACTTTCTGGATATACCGCAGTGAAATTCGGGAGTGGTGTGTTTAAAATTTCTTAATAGCTTCTAGGTGTGCCTCATGTGCTTCGAAGTGATAATTGAAGAGGGAAAGCGCGCTCATCGTTAGATCACGATGTAAAATGTTTGTGCTTTATTCTTTTTAAATTTCTAAAAGAGAAAAAAACATCTTTGTTTCCAAAGGCTTTTGTCAGCTACCATTCACCATCGTATATTTTACTTGCGATCAGCCAATCTAATTCATTTTTATTTTTTATTCTATTTAAAATCATCTATTTGAGCTTGGATAATGACCTGTGTTTGCATAAAAGCATACATGGGCAAGCATTTACCAAATTATTCAAATTCGAAAGGATCGATAAGAGCGGTGAGGCTGGAGTAAATTATATCGGATTTTTATCGAGTGTTAATACTTTATTTACTCCTCGTCCATTGCTAAAATTTAAGCCTGAGTCTCAGTGTACGAAAATGTAGTGGGCCGCAAGCAAAAAAATTACGTAGGTACCACAATTGCCATAAAAAGGTACATAGGGCTAGTAGCTGTTACTCGATGTATATAGTCATTGCACTCAAATATAATTTAACTTTCCCCCTACTCGTACCTGTTACTTTGGGAACCACACCCGTGAATGAGACAATATTTAATCGGAACACTAATGAATAGTTATTTCCGTATATGCGTTTTCAAATAAATTTCTGTCGATATAGAGCGAATGGATATTAGCATTTCTAACCACATTACTATTAAATACTAAATATGTGTTAGTGCCCGAAAGAGTTTAGTATCAATTGATTACTGACGTAAAATCTTGCATATTTTATTGATGAAAATCAAACCAAATAACATTAACATTACTGAACTGATAACTTAGCTGGCTTAACAGAACTGATTCATTTTAATGTTGTTAATCGTTAACTACTTGGAGGTAATATTGCCAAAAACGGTACATAAAAAATTAAACTTTTACTTAGCACTAAAAAAGATCGGTAAATGGGGTATTTTTAAGTTTTAGAATCCAGAATTAGACATTGAGAGCTGACAGATGAATAGCTATTTCCGGCAGTGAGAGCTACCTTTGGGCTTGAAGAGTTTTGGGTATCTAGAGTATAGAATATGCTAAGCATAATAATAAGACACACACAAAATTAACATAAACTGATCGAGTGGAATTTATAAAATGTTTAGCGAAGGTTTAAACATTAGGGTCATAAACATATTGACGTGAGGTATTGTACTTGAGCAGTACAATTTATATCGTTTAATGTAGTACATTTCTAAACATTCCGAAGACTGGGATCAAAGAAATTTCAAAAATCTTTCCAAAGTCAATAATTAAAAAAATGGTTTTCCAAGAAAACCCTAATTCACTGCAATACTTCGAGTTGCTTAAGTTATATAATTAGCCCAATTTGTCGATTGAGTGCCTTTTAAAAAGGGAAAATGAATGTAATTGTAACCTTTGTCCACAAATTCTAATGAGGTGTTCATAAAATTATATTTTACTCAGCCACTGCTAGAACCTCAAGTTCCTGCTAGCTATTTTAATATGTATATGTCTCATGCTTAGATATTGAATGTTTTCAAAATCGGCTGTACTGAATCCTAAAATTGGTTTACTGATGCCTTTTACTCCACTCTCCATATTTTTTAGAGTAATCCGAAAAAATTCCAAGGCCTTGTTCATTTTTTCAGTATATCTATCAATGTCATGGAACACACCAAGAATTCAGAAACGGAATTGATGCAGGAGTGATATTTTACATTTCTTCATTTTTTAAAGCATGTTATTACTTACATATCGGCGCGTTGTTCAAAATTAAGGAAAAATAATACTTATACACTTTTGTACTCCGATTGTTATAGACTCATAATGGCACCCTCCTAGTTGTTAGGAATCATCATAATAATATGAAGCCTGTTTCATCCCGTCTGGAGAAAATCCGCAGATATGTATTTGAAAAATATGCTATGTGTTATTAAGCGATGTGTAAAATTGTATTGAATTGCAAGAAACCAATTTGATAGTGTATTTATTTCCAATTTTTCTATAGATAGTACTAATTAGGACCTTCATACAAAGTTTCACGCATGTCTTTTTGCAGATAGAAATCACTATCTACTACCTTATTGCGATACTCTTCCTGCTGAGTCAATATGTACTTCAGCACTGAATTCTGAGCCTCTTCACGTCTTCACGTCACGTTGAGTCTTACATATTTTTTTTAATTTATAGGTTTTAATGAGTGTGCGTCAATATATATGCTCTGCAGAGATTCAAGGCAATCTTAAATGCATGGAATTACAATGAAGGTAGACCCAGGCTCAATCAAACCACTCTTTCTGACTAAAATGATGATCATCGCAAATTATTTCAGCAAAAGCAAGGAAGTCATAGATATTTTACAAATGTGTATCAGTAGTTAGGCTAGTTAAGAAGAGAGAAATGAAGGCCAGTGGAGAGGGGAGGAATTCTTTTGAATTTTATTTACTAATTGAATGGAATTTTAAAAATGGTATAACGTTTTTGACCTGAGGTGAATTAGGCTGAGTAAGGTGCCTGAGCTTATCATTGAAACAAAAGCAAACATTTGAAGCAGATATTTGGTGGAATTCATAAATGGATATTGTGCGATAAAGATAAATTTGTGATTTGTGAAGGAGAGACTTTATTTCGACTGATCGTTAAGATCAGAATTCCACGATCGCCCACATTCACTTATAGATTGTTGTTCATACTCAGACATGAAGAGTTGTTCCTATCGATGTTTTCATTAAAATTCTCGGGTTTGCTTACTGTGGAAAACCGTTATTTTTAAGTCGTTAGTATAATAAATCATGTGTACATATTACCCTGAAAGCCATCTTGATGTGAGTGCGCGTCAGTGAGTTATCACTAGCATACGCTATAATGTACAATTATAAAGTTAATGAAACTTTGACTGACATGGCTTTCATTAGTCTGCAAAAACCTGTCGGAAGGGGAACTTAACAACATGCACTACATAATTGGTAGGGTACCAATGAAACAGAATCTACTTGTATTAATTAATTTTGCAACTACATAAAAGAAAAAGATACAAGAGTAATGCAAGAATGATGCGGAACGTGACGATAGACGTAAATGTGATGTAATGCTGTGCATGACAGCAACTTTTTTGGGAAGGTAACGAAAATACCTTCCAGGTTAGCTGCTCTGCGTTTCGAAAAGGTCCCATTCCAAGAGTACTTGAACGGTATGAGAAATTAAATTTTAATCTTATCTTATAGACTTTGAAGCCAAATAATTTCGTGACCTTTTTCTCTTATTCTTTCTATTAGTGCTGCTAATACTGCTCAATCAGTCGAGTCTCGCTGAGGGCTCAATACACTCGAGTCGCTATAACTCGCTCTAATCTAGCGTATAATTCCTTTTTTGGATGACACTGGAAATATAGTTTTAAAATGGTGGTAGGCTGTTGATGTGAGCGAATTTTGTCTTTTTGCATTTACTATTCTAGCTACAAAATCAATTTGATTCAAGCATCCAAATTTTCTTCCGATATATTTGGATGTATTCAATCTCATGTGATGACAATCTCACTGAAAAGACTTTTGAGGCAAAAACGTTTAAGAAGCTGCAAAACAAAATTTCCTTCGATATCTTATTTTTAGTAATGGAGTACTTACCGTTTTTCTGAATTTATGTTCAAGCATTAATTGAAATACAAAATAATTGTATTATTAATACATTTATAAATTTATAGCTGGAAAAACTAACTTTTTCTCAATAAATGCGTATTTGAAAATAGGGAAACATTACCTTGGGTAATATAAAAAAAATACTTCGTCCAAAATGTATCCGCGCGCAATCATTTTAAAATTAGTTGAAACCCTAAAATGCGATTACTTAATCATAAACATAATAAAACGACTTAGATTTGCTTTTGAAATCTATTCAAGGGACCTTGTGTCAATTATCAAAAATATTGTTTAGCACAAATAAGCTAAGAAGCCTTAGACAAATATATGGCCCGAGTGACGGAGGGCACTGCGCCCGTTTTCCCCCGGCAGACGCGCGAGGGCTGGCCGGGGGATTGCCTGAGCGCTCGCCGCTCTAGAGGAACGATACACTCGCTTCCACTCGGCCGGGAGTCGTTAGACGGAAAGATCGGCCAGAGCGACCGTCGTTGCCCACGAATTGAAGTACTACTAGCGGTGAAGTTACGTCGGCTTAGAGCCAGCCGTCAGTCTTTTTGATCTCAATTGTTCCCTGTATATCACTCATAGACAATAAAGTTATTTAGGTTATATAAATGACTCGAATAAACGCATGAATAATGCACATTCTTCCAAGGCTCTTATGACTTACAAATAGCTATATTGTGTGGTCCAATTGGTATGTATCAGCATTGCACCCTTTCAATAAGCAATCATATCTGGAAAAAATTAGGGAAAATTTGAAAACATTGGAAAATATTTAGGTAATGATCTAATTTAGTTAATAATTTTGCTATTTTTGGTTCCGATAAAAGATTTTAGATAGCTTCCTAATAAAATGTAAATAATTGTTCTTCAGATATACGGATTCACACTAGATTACTTGTATCGCATAGGCGTGCGTGCTAAGAGTTTATAAAATATTTGCACCAGTTAAAGTTACGTTTATTACATTCCATATATATTCAGTAAGTAGACAATTATTGACTTTGCTGTGATACAGTCATAGTAATACGGTTACAGACAATAATAGACCTTTCCATTGGCGACATCTATCGGAAATACTAATGCATGGAGATATTTTTCCGACAAATATTGCTCAAATTAAGCTAGAAACGGCCAGCGTCTTCACCTGATTCGGTAGAAAAGTGGCTTCAGTATTTGCCTTTCTATATAATTTTTATAAGTGTGCTCTAACTTGTTGTTTGTTCTTTACATCCACTCTTCACTATGGAACTTTTTAATGTGAAAACTCATCTTAAGAAATCTAATGTTGTGATGCGTATCCAGCACTAATTGAGGGTTATGTAGGCTAACTTAGCATTCAACATGATACTACTACTGTTTCCATCGCAAGCATCTAGAGAAGAGCTGTGATATGTGTAACTAAGTGGCTTCTTTCTTTAAATGGTTTGGGGTTCTTAATTTTTGCCTATGTAGTCTAAGGAAGAATCGAGAATAACAAACGATATTTAGGTGAATTTCCCTTGAATCGTAGTCTCAGAGAAATTCCTAATTAGAATAATCGTATTTAATAAATAAAAAGCTCACTTTATCAAATTTGTTTTTCAGTAAATTCAGCTTCACTTTTCAATATCTTAAAGGTATTTTATGACGCTGAATTGAAGTTTATTGAAACTAATCACGGTTAATTAAATCAGTGAGTATTGATTTTTTCTGTTCAAGGGATATGAATTAGGCCTGTACACCATTGGCATGTTTAAACTACTCACTCATTTTAAAAGAACAGTGGAGTATTGACAATCGTGGGTAAATGACAATTTCATTGGAGTAGTTTTTTCCATTCGGAGTCCCATACTTCATGCGAGTCAGGCAGGAATTATGAAACGGGGCTGTTATCTATTCCATAATCGCGTAGTAACGTATGGGCGAGCACCGTCACGTGTTCGAGTGACGCAGAGCATTGGTCACTAATGGGAAAAATGGGTTGGTCGTTTATGGCGAGACAAAAAATTGGAGTAAACATTGCATTTTATTCCACGTAGCTCTCACTCCTGTTTGCTGCAGGTTTTTATTTCCAAAGAGCATTTCAATGGAAATAGACTGTTAGCTGCAATCCGCATTTTTTTTCTTCCAAAGAGGAGCTATCATTCTCGATTAAAACATTGTCTTTACCAAAAAAACATGAATAGCGACTCTTTAAAATTGGCTTGGAGAGTCTTTTTGATTTATCTATGAGATGAATCACAAACGAGGCAATGGTAAAATTATGGAATGCGTGACTAGCCGACGCAAGACCAGTTGCTGGCGGCGACAGATTGGATGATGCGCAATGCTCTGCAATATAAATTCATGTTCACATCATCGTCGGTCAAACCATAATGTAAGACAAGAGCTATTTGTAGTTAAGTACTGAAAAGCGTTCTTTTAATCATCTTCTATTCCATGCAAACGCAGAACCTTAGTTCCATGGGAATTTTGTTTTATTATTTATCCAAACAATGTAATCTCC
This sequence comes from Ceriagrion tenellum, assembly GCA_963169105.1. Taxonomy (NCBI): domain Eukaryota; kingdom Metazoa; phylum Arthropoda; class Insecta; order Odonata; family Coenagrionidae; genus Ceriagrion; species Ceriagrion tenellum. Next base: position 70,091,165 of record OY720632.1, read on the forward strand.
CGTTGAATTTCAATAATTGTCAATAGAGATACCACATTTTTACATTCAAAACATCCTTGGCCAATGAAGTATTGATTAATGCAATGCTTTTCTTATGGTTTTGTTGGAGCAATTTCATTTAATAAGGGTTCAACTCTTACAATGACTTCTGGAAATTTCTTTAAAATCAGTTTGTACATGCGAGGAGGACATCTCCAAATCAATGCGTTAATTAAAACTGAGTTAATTTGACGTTTACACTTTGCTTATTACATAGCACAGTTGCAATCATAAAAAATAATTTTTTATTAGAAGTGTATTGACCGATACATTTCCGAATCGTAAATATGTTCTACTCACGCACCTTTCTTAAAAATTGTAAAACAATAAAAAAAGACTTTGAGGGGGTTCCATCAAATCATTTCTTCAATTATTTGAATGAGTTTTTCCATTTATTTAATATAAATGAGTAAAATACATTTGATGCCAATTAAGTGCTCGTAGTTTGAGTGTAAAGGGTGATGTTAGAGACATTGCAAGTTATTCTGCAATTCATTCTCAGTAGAAAGTTAAGTTACAATTTTTACGAAATAATTTACAATGATTTATGCTGCCAAATACTTTTTTAATACTCTTCAAAAAAATTCACGAATTGCAACCAAAACTCCGACGACGTCAACCACTACTGTGATAAATCACAAATTTAACTTAGTTGAATGGCGTATAGTGAAAATAGGGTCGGGTATGATTATTCTCTCCTACTTCCATTCATCCTTTGCTTGCTTGGACCAAGCCAAGAGAAACCGACCTTTGTTCAATATTTTGGTCTTCCTAGACTAAGCAGCATAGCTCAAGCTTTTATATGTGCAAGCCTGACACGGGTCCTCGTCATCATCTTCCGGCCAAAATTTGGAAGCTTTGGCTTGGCTGCGCCTCGGAAAAGTGCTCTTAGGAGAAGTATTTATAACACTCGAGTTATTCCCTTACGCCTCCGTACGCTGTATTTTCTTGACCGTGAAAAATATTCTCTTGGCAAGATCTCTCCCGTAAATTGCATTACCGCACCGAATTACGCAACATCTCAGAAATTGCGTCGAGAACGTTGCGTATGTATCCTCACAGCATTTCGGATGAATGTGTTTTGCATCCGTGTCGCACTTGAAAGTATTTTTAGAGTGGTGAGGAAAGATGAGAACAGGGAGAGAATCAGGGGAGTGGGTTTAAGTGAGATGAACTGGGACGAGCGAGAGGAAAAATATTTTCCGGCGAGGAAATCAATTCAACCGTTTCCACCTTCTTACCCTCTACCTCCGTGTTCCCCTCAGCCATCTGTCCCGAGTCAAAGGCCAAGTGTGAGGAGGAGCGATCGGGCTGTAGCGAGGTGAGGAGGGCTAGTTATATACCGGCACTGCGCCCTCCAGAAATTGACTTGGCTCCGCCGCCCGGTTCGTGGGTGTATTTCTCGGGCACCGTGCACGCCATCTCCGGGGCCGACACCAGCGCGGAGCCCCGTGCCTCTTCGCCCCATGGTCGGCTGAGCCTCGCCGTCATGGGCGGGCTTCTCCCGCCGGCCGCCCACGGTTCGTCCCTCGAATTGCCGCTAGTGATGGATTAGTGCGCAGGGAGAAATAAACGCTTTTTCATCTTAGCCCTCTCCCTAAAGTAGTCCCTCTTTATTTATCTTCCTTAATGATTTGACTCTCTCTCACCATAGTTTTTCTTCTGGTTAAGCGCTGGGCTCATGTGTTTTTGCCATGCTCTCCCGCAGCATATTTGAGCTCTTCTAACAGGTTTATTGGCGAGACAAACAAACTTTTCGCTGGAAACGTTAGCATCACTTGGTCAAAGATTGTTTTTGTTTACATTCTGTTATCACGTGTGAAAGTACCAAGGAATCCTAAATTCTAACTCTCACCGTTATGGCAACGTTTAAAAATATTTCCGTTTTTCTTCAGCCATCTGCATTACTGTGTATAAAACTATGGGAAATATATTGTTATCATTTTAATATAGAGGTAGATATGCTATAGGTCTTGGACCTAGTGGAGTAATTTTAGGTTTTTCATAACCCTAAATTAATTAACTTTCTATCAATTTCATTTACTTATGGGCAGTTTTTGAATTTTTCTACGGATATTATCCTCAGTTCTACACTTAACTTAAACAAGGCATCAAATTTTACCGTCCATTTTGATTGGAACTTATGTGCTTCAAGTTCAGGTGTAATAAGGTGATTTGGATCATGTTTTAAGTCACATTATGAATTTAAATCTAACGGGGTATAACATAAGCTCTCTAGCACGTCCCTTGCACGCTAAATATCCCGGTTTAAATTTAATACGTGATGGATTGTTCCAATGTGATTGATACGAACTATATATCACACGCATGGAAGGACATCTGCTAGAAGTATATTTATTTAGGACTTTTATTTTTCGGCTAGAAACAGAAATTTCACAGCAATGAAAACATAAATCACAATCCAAGTTGAAACTACCGAATGTCTCCCTTTACGGGACTGATAATGCTATTTTTATGCTATATAAACATAGGAATATGCTTGCATACCTGATAATTCTGAGAAATGTAAAAATATTGCATATTCTTAACCATTTAGAAGATTCTAGACGATACTCCTCTGCTTCAATTTTCGGCCCCAATTGGTGATTCGCCGATAAATGATTATACTCTGAGTGCACAGCATATTGTTGCTTTTCTTACGAGTTCCTTACTCTTACAAGCCATCTCTTATGCTTGGATCATTCTAATCGACCCGTTTTAATTAGACCGAGATCGAGTGAAAAAAGGTATCGCCGTGAATAATCGCGAACCTTGGAAAAAAAACTTGCTGTTGAAGGCTCTGCCACACGGTTTTCGAGAGAAACCAGACGACGTCTTTTCCCGAGAGACCGAAAATCATCGGGTATACCGCGATAAGTTCTGAGCGTGGCAATTAAATTTTTTTCGTCTCTGAAATAATGGACTTTTGCAGGTCCGCGAAAAAGCTCGGCAGCGCCCACGGCTGTCACGAAAAATATCCAATTCTTGATTTCCGGAATATGAGTGGAAGAGTCTTTTAAAGGAGAGCGCGGAGCGATTTAACGTCAACGCACAAAAATATTCGTGAGGACTCAGGCGGAAAAGTTTTCAGCATCAAAATAACCAAATTGAAGAGAGTGACCAGTGCCCTGGGGACGTGGGTGCATAAAATAATTAACCTCAGCTATTCAAGAATATACAAGGATGCGGTGTTTTTTTAGTGTCAGCGCTATCTTTACCGTCAACATATTCCAGTTCTAGCCTAATTCTGTTCTTCTCCCCTACACTCTCTCGGCTTCAAAGGCGTGATTTCTGATACTTGGTCATTCAGGCCTGCTCGTTAGACGATCGCCTCCACTAAGATCAGGATTCCCAAAAATATTACGTGAAAAACCTACTCAAAGGAGATTCCATGGAAAATGACACGTTATCTGGATAAAAATGAACTTTTCCTCACCAGCAAAATATGAAAGTGACCATATGGAGTAAGAATAAAAATGTGTAAACGGAACAGTATGGTTCTGTGCGCAGGATTATTTCTAAAGATATCATTTATGCAATGAGATTTCTTTGTGTTTAGACGTTTCGGAACATTTTAGAAGGTGGGGTTCGCATTGTAAGAAAAATGTCTACCTATGGGTTGCATTGAAACAACAACATTGTATATACAAAGTATTTCTTAAGAAACGTGGTAAGTACAACAACTTACTTGTTCTCCCAAGCAAAGGTAATACCGATTTGTCCATCTTATAGAATTCTTCTGGCTATAAAACATATTCCCCTGGATTGTAAAAAATCTGTGCATTCGAGATGATCACAAAATATTCCATGGACAACGGCTTATGTGCAACACGGGACTAGGGGACATCTTCGATCCGATATACCTCTGTATTAGGTTGTTTAAATTTATTGCAAATAAAAGTTATGCATCAGATACAGAATATATTCAACTTAATATCTAATTCGGTTCATGAGATAAATCCTTTTAGCATCTAAACATGATATATGTGGGTATTTCTTTGTTTAAGGTGCCTTCTTCATCGTCTGTGAGACAGGAGTATTGATCATTGATCCGACCTTCTGTTTTTCTTTCTTCTATCGAATTTCTATTTTGTGGTTGGGCTTCTTCAATCTTCTACATCTTCTCTCATTCATTCTTGATTAGTATTGAACATTCCATTAACCTCGTTTACCTTTCTGCAAGATATAATAAACTAATATCGGATTCGGCAACTTCTTACCTGCTGGTATAAATAATTGACTAATTAATAATTAACTAATGTTAAGAGCAAGTGGTATGTTTAATGCTGATTTTATATCCCTTTTAGAGAATTCCCCTTGAGTGAAAAGCAAATCGGAAATCTTGAAAGTGATCCACACTCTTGATCGCATATCTACCTGGAAAATTAAAATGAATGACGATATAATATCAAAAATAACATAGCAGTCTCTGCGGTCGAGTCGAGTTTTTGATCTTTCCCTCGGGGGCGTTCAAGAGAAATGGGAAAAGGATAACCAGAAATATGTTCGGTTGTAATAAAAATATAATGCACGCATTTATTTTATCTCACTTGCATGTTTTCCGTCCGCTTATCAACAAATTGCTGGGTGAGGTAGAGGAAACGTTTTGAGTGTGTTAATGTGAATAAATATTGAAATCTCCTTTTAAGATGGCTTTATATGAGGGTATTTTTATAATTTCGTTCTTCGTAGCTGTTATTTTTCTTGTTAATAATAGCTGTGGTAGTCTGTCTTTTCTATTGGCCTCTCTTCATGGCGTCTTCACCGAGCTCCCTGTAACTTCACACGCAATTTCTCCATCTTTTTCAAAGTGTCTTTTGCCTATTTTTCTAATGAGCAGCTATCTCCGCACCTTCCATTCAGTATGTTCATCCTGACCCCGTTCACCACGTTTGGCACCACCCTCTTAGACTGTCAAATTTTTCTTCCATCGATGCCACTTTCCAACCCCTTTATTTAGTCACTCCGATTTTTTCGAAATTTGTTTCATCACATAACCACCTTAGTACTACTATTTCATGTGCGTGCGTTTACTGTGCATGAAGTATTTTTTGTAGGCATTTGAGGAAGTTTTATATCATTCTTTATGTCATCTTTACCCCTCACTGTTCGTCCTCATTTTCCCTCCGAACCCTCAAATATTACTCACATTGAAGGAAAGTATGGCTGGGACTAAAGCTTTTAAGGGTTTGTCCTGGAATCTTGCACTAGGACCGAATGGGTTGTGGACCTTTTAAGCGCTAAGAGCAACCTTCATAGAAGGAAATGATAGGATGATAATATTTTGAAATTTCTAGCGATGATAACAGGACCCATAACTAAAAAGGACTTCTCGCTTTCCATTCATAAACCCTCTACTATCAAACTCCCTCTGTAAGAGATACGCCTAAAGCATCTTGGAGAATTCCTTAGACGAGACATCTGACTACCATATACAAAAGGTCTCCTACCCTTACTCTAAGGATTGAAAATGAATATAGTGAATTCGGAATTTAAGACATCTCTTTAAATTTAGGACAAAGATGATCATTTTCAAGGTCATAAAATTAACTGGCTGGGAAGGTATGTACAAATGGAATATCAATATATAGGATAATCCGTCGGTACTAAGTTCAGTAGTACCACTAAGTACTAAGTAAGTAGGTACCGCTGATCCTATGATGCATTCTTCAACTTCATTTGTTTCTCGAACAAGTGTACGTTAATTTCAAGGGAATTTTCAATTTCACTTCCCCCGCACTTGACCAAAGATTTTAGTGCTTTTTGTTTGCACAGCCGTTTGAAAGAAAGTTAATTATAGCCATTTGAAAATATTCTCAAAACTATCGTGGTATAAATTTAAAGAGATGTTGAGATATCTGAACCTGACACTGACCTGTTATATAACCTGAAACTATTACTGTTCATCTAAAAATTACTTGCAGTTTGCAATTATTATAAAACTTAACCTTGTATGCAAGGTTAAATTACAAATATGCCGCTACCGTTTTCTCCATTTCCTAAACCAATTTTTTTCAACTTTACAGCAAAATTAATAGCCCATAACATACTATAGCACTATCATGAGGCAAAATAATTCTAAAGCCTCTATTAGGAAAGTTTTGATAGCTAAACTAGAGATTTGAACGTGATAAAGCATTAAAATATAAAAAATAGGCAAGTTTAATAGGATTATAATACATAATGTTATTCAATTTTCCACGAATTTCAGTTAAGCTTGAGGAAACGAGAAACCTTCAGAAATGAAAGTAAAATCGGGTGTTTAGCTATTCGTTCAGCAGTGATTGTCACCTAAATATCGCGAAAAGATTGGCTGCATCTACCCATTGGAAAAGGTAAAATATGCGTAATCAAACTTAAATAACATAACATAGTAGCAGAAAACCTTATTATCCTACTTACTGAATTTTTATCAGACTTTCTCACTCCCAAACACCATCTAATAGGCTAAACTATTGTCTATTTCCACTTATTTTCTACTAATACACCTGCCATATTCAAAATTTCCTCTGGTTAAGAAACTTACTCGTCTAAGTTGTAAAGAACAACGTGGAAATCTGTGAGGGTTAGAAAAATGAAAACAACCTTATTTTCAGTATTTTTGTTATATTGGCTAACGTTGATTTCAGCAGTTGATTGTCCTCACATTCACCTTTAAAATTACGTGTCTTTCCGGCATTTTTGGTCGTTAAATAATGTATAATTATGAATTTTCTCATTTTATCATGATATTCCCGTACAGTCAGCTCCCAATAGTAACAGTATTCGAATACTGTGGGAAGCGATTAATAAAAGTTCGTATCTTTAGTTGGACGTCATCGCACTTTTAGAACTATCTTATAAAAAAATACATCGATACCTCGCGCGATATCACTCGTTCTTTAACTCCATCTCCTAATCGGCTCAGAAATCGTATTCTTCCATCTCTTTATCCGGCCTCTGCACCTTCCCTACCCCAACCTAATTCTCGTTTTTCAACCCTCTCTCTTTCGGTCGTCCAAAAAATAAATAACATCCCCCTCCCCCGGCACCAGAGTTCGCCGCCGCCGCCCTCCCACCACCGCCACCACCTCGCTGCCCTACGCCCCCTCTCCCCCTTCCCTCCGCTTGCCGCCCATCTCAAGGTCCCCCACCGCGTCGCTGGGCCAGCCCCTGGGCCAGCCCCTGGGCCAGGCCGCCGCCGCTGCCGCACAGAGGCCGACCGAATCCGAAAACGCATGCACGGAAGTCCAATTTACCTGTAATCATCGCAAAAATGCCATTTAAAAGGTCTATCGATATTCAAAATTCATATCTGTTGCTAACAATATGAAAAAATATCATTTAACTCTGCCTTAAGGTGCGGATCACTGCCATAAAATTGACTGCGTCGATCATTCTCGTTGGGTTCGATTATCAGGTTGGTGATGTGACTACAGTGGTTGCTTCCAAGGGCTGTATCCAGAGGGCCCGGGTTTAAGTCTCAGTCGAAACTGAGAGTTTTATGCAACATTCATATTGCTACAAGAGCTTTATACATATTAATACAACTGATCTCTGATCCTCACCTCTCACCACAAGTTTAGTCGTACTAAGTGCTTCAGATGAGGAGTTAAACTGATGTCTGATTTGGAGTAATAAAATAATATCTTTCTCCAAAAATGCTATCCTTGCGTTCCATTTCGCCCATTATTGAAGGCGAAAATTGTTTTTAGTCATCCACCGAGTTTATTGACCATACATACCGGCCAATGTTTTGTTGCTCCATACAAGTGGCTCCCATTCTGTGCTGCAAGTACCGTTAAGTGGTACATCTCCAACGGTTTAGAGGTACGCATAATTAACTCTGCAATGGATGAAAAAGTTAAATTAGGAATGAAATTAGGAATAACGAATTATTTTTATGTTACTTGGAGTATATGTTCTTGAAACGGGTGAATTCGGTTCTGATGAAAAGATGCTGTTAATCACGGCTCCACGCAAAAGTTCGCAGTTTTCACGTATGACAGGCGAATTCTCGAGAAGGATTGATATCTGCCCTGAAGATGATATTTCATTCGAGCAATATTTAGATATTGGCTGTCATGGAATCCCTAACCCGGTGAAGTAGAGTAGATGATGACAGTTTGAGGGTGCCTTGGATGAAGGAGAACATTGGGAAATTTCAGACTCGTGCATCAACAATTTTCTACTCCAATGATCTTCATAAGTAAATGCGATATATTTTTTTGCGATATAACAAAACTTTTTTTGCGCTTTTCAAGAACACTAGACGGTAATTTTAAGCAACGTTCTCATAGTCGTATAAGTCTATAGGCAATAGGAATGAGTATCGAAAGGAAGTCATGGATGCTAACCTGCCGTTGTAGAAGAGACTGCCATGTGCTTAGATCGTTGTGAGTGCTACAAGCGAATGCAAATAATATGAATTGAATGATATTTGCACAGTTCTATTCACCTTAACCTCACGAGTGTCATTAAATAATAGTCTTTACCACCGAGCGTGGATAGAATTTTGGTAACAAAATTAATTGGGCAATGTTGGTAAAAATTTGCTTCCTGTTTAGAAACTAGGGAAGATTAAGGAACGGCTTATTATGTCCCGTTAATGATAAACAAAACACGACACGTCCTTTTTCCTCAACACCAACTGAAGATTTAGGTTTTGTTTTTACATGAGACTGTCTGCTTGTATACGTGAGCGTGATCGATGAGGTAATGTGTTAGATTCGGTGTATATTCCAAATAAATATTTTACCACTCTTAACACTACCTGGCCTAAAGCTATCAGCTGATGCGTGCTACCACTGTAAAAAAGATACAAATAAATGCCTCTCTCTAACGCAAAACGATTATGGCAAGGTTATTTAAGCTAGTGGTGGAATAAAAGTTCGAAAAAATCATCGGACACGGTCATTGAGAATGTGAAAATATTAGCAAAAACTTTTGGTCGGAGAAATACCTGTAAATCGGGACTATTGTTCATCAATGCACAATCTTGATTTGTACAAAAATCGAAAGTGTATTCAGCGTGTCCCACATAACGCTCTATAGTAACAGGATTTTTGAAGGTTATTTATAGAACTTCTTCACTGCTGAAAGATGTCTTTTCAGTCATATGTTTACGCTTAGAGTGTACTCAGGTTGTGCTGAATATATTACATTTTTATGATTGAAAGTTTTCCAACAACGTTTTCCGCACTATCATCTTGGTCATCATCAGGAGTAAGTGCATGTTGTCTTTCGTTGCTCCGTCTAACATACTCAAACCTTGAACACTCTTACTTTTCGTTTATGATGTTCAAGATGGTTTTGAATCTATTTTCTCAGCTTCAAAGTACGTTCTCTACGACGCGAACGAGTTTTTAAAGATATGAGTATAGAAAGTAAACCAGTGATGAGGTAAAGAGCAGCTACGCACTTCACACTTGGAGGCATTCGGAAACATTAAACGATAAAAATGCTTCCCAAGCAACTAAACTCAGAGTAATCGACACGGCTCACTGATTTCTTGAAATTATCCGTTGATGTCCTATTTATGTCATCTAGAATTTGAGACGTGATGTTTCTGAAAAAAATTAACGATGGATAGTTGAAATATTTATCATGTTATAATTTCTTTTGGTTGTTACCATTGATTTCATCCAAAGAGCATGATCTACTTCGTAACAGGCGGAGTTTGAAAAGAATATCGCTGAAAATCTTGAAACATTTTTGTAGGTTTTAGCTAGTTTTCTGTTAAGTACCTGCAATAGCACAATAGAATTTCCTAATATCGGCATATGCTGATATTGGGAAGTTACGATCAGATGTATGAAATGGTATTCAAATATGTAGTTGGGTATTAATTGCTGTAACAAATGAATATCATTACGGCGGCTGTTGATGGCTGAATCCGGTACTGAGTATAATTTGATCAAATATTTTACATCATATTCTATCCATGACTTAAGTTAAAAATATTTTGAGAATATTTCCATTTGATTCAGTGCATTTGACCATTTCGGACTTGAGCTTATGATATGATATGATATAAAAGAAAAGAAGGCTGTTGGAAATTTTTAGGAGGAGACATCATTAGTGGCGGTAGGATACACTGAGATGTGGCGACACAAGTGTGATTGATGGAACAATGTATGATTGATCTATGAGAGGGAGGAGAAAACCACTATTTATACTATTTATCCCTTTTTAGCTATGAAATAATCGAAGCTTTATAACACCTGGATCAAATAGTGAAGCATTTAAAAATTCATTTAGCTACAAGTTTAGAACGTTACCTTTCAAAACTAAACTGTCTTCTTGGGAATTTCGAAATTAAATTCCTAAGAATAAGAATTTGAATGGTCATTTTCATGGAGTGAGTTTCAATCCTAGTTTATTTTCGATATTTTAGCTTAATTCATCGGAAATATTAAGGTCACGTCAACCGATGCTGTTTACCCAATTTCCCACTGTTTATTCGTTCACGGTGCAGTATACTGCCCAATGTATTTAGTGTAGGACTCACGTAGTTTCTTTGCTGATTGTTGGAATGGTTAATAAGTAATTTTGCATGCCTAGTGCATTACCTTCATGATCAAGATACGGTAACCTCTTAATAAGAATTAGCAGAATTTTACCGAACCTTTTTCATATCAATATTTCTACATTTGGTTGACTGGAGGGAACGTCAACATTTTCACCATAATTTGGGGTTTTATAATAAGAGACAGTATTCTGAAAATGTGTACAAGGTATTTCTCTCTATTAAATCATTGTTTTGTTACTTTTTGGAATGGAAACTCATCGAATGATTTAAGAGACAATTCACCCTCTTCATTGCCTTGATGGTAGTAGGTAAACTTTTTATATTATGTCTAATGTAGGAAATCACAAGGGCAATCATAAGAGTGAAAAAACAAAGTAGTGAAAGCTTTTTTCCAAAGTAAGCTGGAAAACTGACCTCAAATTGATTTCTACTAAACATATGATATGATTGTTATAATAAACATAGTATATTACAAATAATCCGATGATCATGTGATCATATTTTGTGATATAAAATATATCCCACCTGAATGGACTTGGAAACAGACTGTTAGATATTTTTCTCGACATGAAAATCTGAAAACTACCATGTAACTGACGACTAAAACTGACGGTTTTCCTGATGATCAGTCAACAGTTTTGTGAGGATTGTAATTGTCTCCCGCTACTTGAAGAAACAATTAAATTTACCCATAGTTGTACAAAATAATTCCAATAAATCTTATAAAGGATAGTGCTTAGTTGGCAGACTCTTGACGGAGGCTTTTTCGGATTGGCCAAGTTGAGGAAGATTGGATTCTTGGATGTCTTCCGCATCCTATCCACGTATTTCACAAACTTTTCGCCGGTGTTGTAGCAGGCATCTTCAGCGCTGTATCCGGATACCGACTACCGTTTGCCGCTGTGTTGCCAGCCACCAGTTCCCTATACACAAGTCTCGCGCCTGCCTCATCTGCTTCGGGGGATTCTCCCACTAACATGCCGGGCGACGCGGGCGTCCCTCCCGCGGGAAAGAGAACGAAGGCCCAGCCTCCTTCCCGGACTCTTTAGTTTCCTTCTGCTCGCCCTTTCCCCTTCCTTCACTCTTCCTTCCTCTTTAAGTGCCGATTCCCCCTCGCGCGCCTTTGCGGCACATCTCCTTTAAAATCCAACTCCCTCTCGCCTTGTTTTCACTTTTTATCGAGCGCGCCTCCTCCCGATACTCCTCCTTCCCGTCTCGACGACCTCTTTCCCCTCCACTCCTCGTTTCCCCTCTTCCTCCTTCGTCTCCTTCCGCGTGCGCGTATTTATATACATTTATTTATTTCACTCTCGATGTCACCCTCCCCGCCTTTCCTCCCGCGTGGCGATTTCCTTTTGATTGATGATATTTTCGGCTAATGTATTCTGATTTTTGTGACGGCTAACGCCTACGTGAACCCGCTGGATGAGCATAAAAACATGCGGCATTACCATTCCCGTGCTCGACAAAATGTTCCCTCCGCAATACTTCCGCGGCAGGCAGATTTCTTCGTTATGATCTTAATTCGAGAACAAGTATAGGCAGTTTAGAATGGAATTAGCTAGCAAAAGTCAGAGAAAGATGAATTATACCAAGTAAATGGTGATAAACTCTAATCCCTTTCTATTTCGCTCTATAATCGTCGATATTACTGTGAACAATTAATTTCCATACTGATTTTTTTCTATTTTTATTCTGTTTGCGATTTCAAAACCCTATAAAATTAACTATTTAGTTTAATTTACCTCTGGTAGGGACGGCCTTATGCTCATTTATATTGTTATATGTCCCCTGTTTTTAAGAAAATGCCTACAAGTAGGTTGAAGCGAACTAAGCTCAGGTTTGCAGGCAACGGAGTCATTAATTCATTTTCTAATGTTTTCGTTGACACAAGATGAGTTTTAGATTATACGTAGAGGATTAAATTTCTTCAATTCTTTACCTAATATTTTTAACGGGAAAAAATTGTGCTGCTACGGCTGGCTAATTGATAATTTTTTGTCACGACGAAGAGAATAAAATGAGCCTTCAAATTTGTTGTAAATATAAAAAATGAATTTTGAGATTATTCTCGCTATGTCATAGAGTACATTTGTTGGGTAAAGATACGCAATTTCGGCTTAGCATACTAACATTTTCTACTCAAATGCAATTTTCTTGAAAATTTTAATCCAGGCTAGGTGATGATAAAGAAGTACCTACCTTGATTTTTTAAAGTGATTTGCGCACATGCGCAAATTTCTTTGCTTTTGGCTTTTGTGTTATCGGTAAATACAATGGTGAATACAACTTGACTCTTCATTGGCAATGCTTTTATCGCTTTATTTCTTTAAGATGCTCATTTTAAGGAGATGGTAATCAGTTTTCACATAAAATTGTTACCGTTTACGCAAAATTTGATGAATTTTTATGCATTATTCCGTACGTAAATTCTGCGTAATTATTTGTTTATTTATGTAAATTCATTTTTTTATTTCCCCATTCCAATACTTTTCACATTGATTTGTTGCATTGTCACAACAAAATAGTGCATTCATCCGTCGAGTAATCCCAAAAATATGTTAATCAGCCCATTGCAAATGTAGCATCGTAATTCATTCTTACTATAAAGTTCTATCCTCTGAAAATCGATTGACCCAGGTTTTAAATTCCTATCACCTAGAACGCTGAGAAAAATGTAAATTGGAGCATTTTAATTTTGGGTTGATAAAGTGGAAATACTGATTTAAGATCTGCATTAAGAGTGAATCACATATGCTGACAAATTAACTTAATTAACTTACGGAAGATATAATTTTCAGATTTTGAAAAATATTCGACAAACTTTCTTTCAATATCATTAGTAACACACCTGAAGCACTAAAAAGTAGTCGGTTACCCATGCCAGCGTATTAAGTGGCAAAACCATATTGTCTAATACGTCTATTTATTGGAATGTTACCATAAGTGATTCCCTTATGACCATCACACTTACGTAATTTTCAAATGACCATATTCCCTTTTCCAAAATATTCCTAATTTATCTGAATATTAGTATCAGATGATATCTATCAAAGGTTACCTGACAAATTGAATAGCTATAATATAATATTGAGGGTATAGTTACTAGTTAGTGCAGTTACAAACGTCAGTTACTGGAGAGATACACCCACTAATCACCCCACTATTCTCCTCAATGGGGTATGGTTTGGCGTTCTTGAAAAGCCATAGAAAGGAAAGGTAAAAGAAAAAAATAAGATATTGGGATAGGAATGGGACATGAACGACGAGTAAAACAAACATCGGTGCTTACCCTCGAACAGAACATGACAAGTGCGAAATCAGCCCCTAGAATATACCTCTGACGTAAGTTAACTGCAATGTGAATAAATAATTGTTGATGGCAATCCATTTCTTGAGCAAATAGGACCTAAATCTATAGCGCAAGTCTGACGTGGACATCATTTTAGGCACAATGTCGGGTGACTGGGCGCGCTCGTTGGCACGGTGGGACCTGGCTCATGTCCCCAGGTCGTGCGCGTGCACGGCTGCACCACGCGGGGCAACTCATGGACGAGCAGACAGTTGTCATTTTTTAACTGCTCATCCCAACGGATTACGAGGATCGGTCGGCACATAATTTCACGCTTCAAGCTGTACGCGACGTATTTTTTCGTGATGTGAGCAAACATCCATGCACCTTTTTGATGCCCAACATTATTTTGCAGAATGATTATCACGTTTTAAATTACAGAGATTTTTGATCTAGTTATTCTTTCGCATATTTTACAAGCAGAAAAATATTTTGTCATTCTGTATTCCTTCTCAAACTGGTAAAATTATCTAATTCTTCGAATTATATGTTAAAATTATGTTATTATGATTGATCTTTCGGACTGTAGGGAGAACACCATGTTTGAATCTTTAACTGACCCCCCGTAAAAAGGTCATGAAATATTTAAAAAGATAAAAAATGTTGCTAAAAGCAAGGAACATTAACCAGCACTGGTGCCATCAGTTAACCAGCGCATACACTGAAAACAACAGTAGGCGCAGTTCTTTTCTGCGGGAGATATTTTGAAAACAAAGAGACTTAAAAAGCAAGAATCATTTATCTAAAATTTTTCTGACTTTTACTTGAAGATGTTAACTCTCCAAGAGCTGAGGGACTGCTCTTGCCTTTAACTTCTAGTGTGTCTCAATTCGGGGTTTCCGTTCGTCCAGTGATTACCTCCCTCATTGTCCCCTCTACTGGAGGCCAATGTCTTCATTCGTTGCTGCGTTCTTCTTTTTAAGCTTCCTGCTTCTCCTTACTCCTCTGCCTACCATCTTGTACGCCGGGATGTTTCACTTTTCACAAAATTTTTTTTAGCCATGGTTTCTTGGAGCAGATGCGCCATCAGAGATCGCCGATGCGATTGCAATCCATGTACTTGTCGTTTTTTCACCATTGACGGCCACATGTTGGTTTTCTTATGAGTAAATTGAAATTGCGGTTATTGGCATATTGTGAGCAATTATAACCACTTATTCCTGATGCCGATAAGGCCGGCTATTACCTTGAGGGGAGCAAAAACAGCCCTCACTTTGCCACAGCCACTTCCTTCGCATTTCTTTGAAATCGGGCGCAGTGAATCACTTAATGTATACACTGCAGCTAACTGTTGTGACTTGAAAGATAGCATTGAATATCACTAGACAAAAAACCACATATCAACGCTGGAGTTGGTCTCTCTATTTAATATTATTATTGGAGTTAATCTCTCTATTTAATCGTAATTAAATTGTTATTTAATCGGAAAAATATTGAATACAAGTTATTTACGTCGCACAAAACATGTCTTGTCGTGGGCTAAATGTTTCTGCTAAGAGTAAATATTCCTACTCTTAGCCTATTAGCAAAGCGTAGACTACATAAGATCAACTTTTGTTACTATTTCTGTGAATATTTATTTAAAAAATCATTGTTGTGATTATTATAATATTAATCATCATATTGATTTCTATTTCGTCACTTTATAGATGAAGAAAACTATACTATTTTAGCTGTAAAAATTGATCAAATGCCATGAACATTTATTTACGTTATAGAGGAAAATTTCAATGTTATCAATTAGTTGAATTGTGTTCATGTATTCATGCTTTGCGATTCGTAAGCCTTCAATGAATTCTCTTTGTGCTCTGAAAATATATTTAATGCAGACATGAAGAACTACTGAAGAAGAACTTCTTCCTCACTTATGTCACTTCCTCAGAAGAACCTCATCTTCACTCATGTTGAATTTTTCGGATCAGGAAATAGTTAGTCCGTAGAAATAATTCTCTAGATAATAGATTATCTTTGGAAAAATATTTTTGGCTGATATAGAGATGATTATATTGAGTTTTAATGATCAAACACGAAATGCTGGGTGGATATTGATCCTGATTTTTTTTGCCAAAAATTGAATCATCCACCATGTCAGGAAAAGGATCTGTATTAACTGAGTGGGAGTGGTCATTTTTGTGAATACCGCATGTAAATAATGTACTCTGGAGATTCGGTCATTTAGTGCAATAACCGGTAAAAATGTTTCCTATGTACCCAGTGACAAGCTGCCCGATGTCAATGACATAATCACTTCAAATAATTTATTTAAATTCAAATAGATTGCTATTTCTTATTACTAACAAGTGATCCATTCCCAATTACTCACCTCTGACAGACTTAAAATTTAAAAAAGGAGATTTTTACGGTTCTTGCTGCAAAAATTACCTGCTGCACAAAATAGCATAAATTACCTGAAATATTCAATGATAGAAATGGCCCCGTAAAAAATTGGATTTGAAAAGTAAACACTTAACGCGCAATCGCAATTACTTGGATATCTGAACTTGGTCTTGGTCAATTGGGTCTTAATGTGGTACTGTATTTTCATAAGCTGAAACATGCCGGCGCCGATTTTATGGGACGGAAAAGGTAATTTTTTCCCTGGAGATTTGGAGCGCTCTCTTTTTCGTATTCCACGAAAGAGGTATTAAAAAGTTAGCTGGGGAGGATGAAATAAAACACTGAGAAGAAAAAAGTTGAAAATAAGTTTCTCCAAGTTCTTGCCCCTATTAAGCAGTCTTTGAATTGATTTCCTGCTTATGCACGAGGTAAGTCTACATTATTCATGTGGCTCGGTGAAAATTTTTCTGGACCTATCTTTTCGGTGAATTCAATAGACTCTTTTGAATGATGTTGCACATATCTTTCCTAAATTTGCTGAAATAATCATAAAAATCATCACTGTTACCATCTTATACAATTTTGATCTTTGAGCACGAAGCAATATATATGCAGCATCCGTACGTGGGAGCTCAATGTTCGAGTTGGTGTACCAATATGCAATATAAATTGAAACATCAGAATGTATCTAAAGTTAAATAACAATAAATTAATGGTGTCAGTATTATTATTTTTCATTTTCACGTTACTCAGAACAGAAAAAACCAGTGCCTGTGAATAAACTGACTACCTGATTTTCTTTTTGAAAACTGTTTGAAAGTTCATAAATTTACTAAGTCATAAAAATATTTTATGCCAATCCAAGTTATTCAGTTTTGCAAATGAGTCACTTCAAATTCGAGAGCTTATCATAAGACAAAATGTGCGCTTACCATCATATGGCTCTAAGTCTTATCACTTAAAATATACCTATTGGTAGCATAATTCCTACTTTTACTTTTCTTCTTGTAGTATATGTTATTGTCACTAAAACCATACTAAAACTCTTCAATTTATGGTTTTATATTGCTATGCTGGAAAATATTTTCCTGAATCAGCCAGTAAATTGTTGAGGTCCTCTAGTTAGTGAGACGAACTCTGTAGAAAATTTGAAAATAATATATTTAGCTAATTGAAAAATTCACTTCACGATTTTGTTATAGGCTTATTTAACACTTATTATTGGCAAAGATTATTGGGAATCATGATTAATAAATGTTTGTTGGCATATCAAATTTATTGAAATAAAATTTTGCCACAATTTTTTCCTCATAGTCTCTCTCTTTATCTTTGTTGAAAAACATTGGTTTTAATAACCTGCCGAAATATTATACTTTATTTTTTCCCTTTCTTTGAAGATAAAGGACACTTGGATAAAATCCAGTATCCTTGAAGTAATTGGCAGAATTACTGACGCTATCATACACCCTTTAAGTCATTGTGGGAAAATAATGTGATATTTATCTATTGTAATTATAACTAGCCGTCATCATGTAAGAAAAGCCAGGAAAGAAAAATGAGAAATAACCTCATCTGGGGAGATGACAAGATTATTTGGTATTGCATCTGTGTCTAAAAGAGTTCAAACTAAGAGCATAATATCTATTTCCAAGGCGATTGTACATTGAAAACTTATATGGAAACTGCTCACATGTGGATTTATAGAATAAATACATATTATAACCTGTTTCGAAAGAATAATTTTTTGAGTTTGTTTTCAGTAAGCGTCTCTTTTTTTTAGTCCAAATTATGGCAGGACTTCACCAACATAATTAGTTAATTAATTTTTTCCCCAGTTTAATAATTTACAATTCTTGCTCTTCGTCTTCAATGCACCTATTAATGTTAGCCATGATAAAAACAGATGCTTCATTTTTATTTTGTTGTTCAGTTCAAAGTTTTAATATCTTGAATACTTAAAAATTCGCTAATACGCCTATGTCAGAATGATATTCTACGGTATAAAAAGAAGTTTGGAATAATAAGACATTTCCGAATTCAACGACTTCATATACCCTTTTATTGTATAAGGAGTCCGTAGGTTTTTCCTCTTGTTCTTAGTTCTTAGATGTTGTAACTCATTCAATTTTACCTACATTATCTTTACGTAGCGCGTGTTGATGTATTTACTATTTTTGTACATTTAAAAAAAATTAAGTAACTGAAATCACGGATAAGTTTAACAAGTTCAACGAAATATGTAGGAATATCATCAATTTACTAATGACTAAGATTGGGTTTTTAATTAAGAGGTACAAGTAAACCCTTCTAAAACGATAGCATTTTTCTAAAAAAGGACTTTCATATCGCCATTTTTCTAGCGTTTGATTAGAAAAAATATTGGAAAGGGGATAATGAGAAAGTATCGAGAATCGTGCAGCATTCCTTCCATAAGACTTTGATGGGAAGTGGTGTTGTTTTCACTGGTCAATTTATCTACAGCATCAGAAATATGGTTCCATAAAGTAGTGCCAAAGGTATTATGGGTCTTCCATAATTTTGTTGGCTTATATTGCTTGTGGAAGTGATAATCCAATATAATTCTTTGTTATCACAATAACAAGGGATTTTAAAATGAACCAGGATGTATAGAAAATTGGCGAGGGTCGCTTTTCTCGATTTTGATCCATTTATCAATGTTAGTCACTAAGTGCCTCTTGCTTCACTGTTTATATTTTTCTCTTGTGGTTGAAACATCTTTGGAATGAAATATGAAGACAAATAAGCAGTCTCATTTTTCGTGGCAAACTGTCGAATGTCACCACAGTTTTGGTGAAGGAATGCCAAATATTGTTTTCAAATTATCTAAGACTTTAGCTGAAAGTTTATATGATTTTACTTATAAATGTAAAAAAAGCTAATTTGTTCTTTCGTTCGATTGTTCACTCGTTTAGGGAACTCGTTTTTCTTGTGCCAGAGGTTCGGAGTAAATTCGATACATTGGATCATACTATAGATCAGATCATCATGGATTAGATTGGATGATACTTGATTATATAACTTAGTAATTTTCTTAAAAATATCAAGAGCCTCAACTGTGAGAAACTTCTCTGTTCATCATATTTCTGAATTTCATGAAAGGACGGTGTATGCAGAATTTAATTGTTATGAATTCATGCTAGATAAAGCCAGCAAGGTGTCATCTGAGCTCTATGAGAGCAGGAATTCATTGAAATTCTATGATCAGTCCTGAGCTTGTTGTAAATTGGGCAATAATGTATGAAATTATATTAGCACTTGCTGACTTTAGTGCCTAATATTATAACTGTGAAGTTAGAAAGGTCATTAGATTGAGTCAATGTTATTTATGAATTTCAAACCTGTTATTTAAGTAGACATAAGCAAAAATTCATGTTCGAATCGAAGCCTTGAATGACGATAAAAAATTTCTATGGAATTTAAAGCGATTTACCTCATAAGAACTTAGTCATACGTTGTAGTCTGAGAGACATTTCCGTCAGTATGGTACTCCACTCACGATAGTGAAACCTAAAATGTGCTGCTAGAATAATCTCTCACCCCATACGTTTGCGAGTGCTCGTCCACTATGGAGCCATGCATTGACGTGATTATTCCATTTCACGAAGGAAAGAGTAACCATGAAATTTATTCATTAATATTAACAGCACTAAAGACGGTTGAGATAACAAAATAATAGTTGAAATACTCTTTAAGTAACTCAACCATTAAGAACGCTATTTTTCCTCCGAAAAGTTACCTGAGGAATATTGTTTATGCAAAAAAGTGTATAACAACTTTCAAGTAATATTTTACGATATTTAAAAGCTACACTCGACCCTACCCTTGCACGAGTCACTAGCTTAGATAAAAATCAATGCGATAGTTTCTTTTAAACTTTCACTAATTTATCTTCTTCATACCGGTGGTAGAAGAAATATGTCATATTTCAGAAGTGTCTGACAAAAATCTATCCTAGCCACCTAATCTTTTTACTTAGGATAGGCAGGCTAATAGATGTGGTAATAACTCAGTAGCGGCCAATAAAATGAAGAGTTTGCGGAAGAAATACTAATCCGGTGGCAACATTTACTGTCCAAAGCCGTCTTCAAGGTTAATGAAGCCAAGACTTTAAGAAGAGAGGAATAAGGTTTCCACGTCCAATTTCTTACAATAATACCAACTGTCCCTTTCACATAATTACAGAGATCGTATTTTCGGTAGAGAGCGATCAATAAATTCGACTTTTAAGTAGAATGTATTTTAGATCTCATGATCCACGAGTCAAACTTAAGCTGTTTTATCTACTAGGCTTACATGCACACATCTATTCTATCCAGATATTGCGACTGACTTCAGTAAAACTATGCCAGATAGGATAAGTCCTTGTGTGTCACTTTGAACCTTGCATTAAGGTAACATTTATTTTATGATTCAGTGTTCCTAATATCCATCGAAGTAACCTTTAGAGGAAAGATGGCATTTTAAGTGATATTCTTCAATCCAGATTAATTTAAAAATTTGTCACAACACTGCCACACCGCTTGTAGTAATGTGCATTTCCGAGGTGCTGTTATCTAGCAAGGGTTAAATGCACCATGAAATATTTACTTTTAGGCTCGACTAATTACATTAGCAGAGGAATCTGGACCTAATATCATAATTCGTTATATTTGTATGCCATAATACAGTAACATGATGCATTGAGGTGAAGTCTAAATAAATTGTTAAAAAAGTAAGATACTCTCCATAATATTTAGTCTAAGAATATGCATGTCGATTGTCATAATCATCATAGTCATCAATATTTTGTGATTTATAGTTCTACTCAACTCATAGTTATGTAAGAACAGATTTAATAATTAATGGAATGATATCTAACCATGTCATCACTAAGAACTATGTAATGCATTATCATTATTTTGCATGAGTATGAACACTTTGAGCTTAAGATAGCAATTCAGAGGGGTATTTATTATTTAGTTAACTTTAAACCTACCATTAATAAAGGCATACACGACGTATTTTCATTAAATACTATCCTCGTATTAAATGCTTGGAGGAATTTTTCCATTTTTAATCTAAGACCCTACATTTGGCGAATGGTTTTTTTTAAACACCATCTTGGATTTTTAAGGTAGAATATATACTTCAATTTAGTTAAATTCATACGTGATTTCTAAAATGCTGTTCACATATTTACTTCCGACTAAACGTTCCTTTTGTTAGTTGGGTTTTGTAGTACCACTAAATTGCAGGTAATTGTAGGGTGAACATGCACAAAAGTATGATCACATTAACAATTAATGTAATTATGGACAGGTGTATCTTTATTCTAATATTAAATTCTTTATATACTGAAATTAAGTAAATTTTCAATTAAATTTCATGGATACATGCGTTTTTCATTTGACTTGTAATGAGCAGCACTTCTAATCTTAAGAAAATTAGCTGTTCATTTAAATAGTATAGTAGTGTATGTGTTGAAATATCGTCTATGAGTGCTTATCTAGAAGACTAGAAAATAAAGTCAGCAAAAATTTAGAAAAGGGTAGGCCAACGTTTTTATCACGGCAGAAAGGAGAGAGATTAGAACTTGGCGAGGGATATCTTTACACGTATGTTTTAATTTTAAAACGTATCGTGGTGGCGTATATTCTCATAATCAGGGAATATGCGAATTTCGAATGAATTTTGGGTTTTGTGGAGAACAACAACATCTCCGTAGTTATATGTGCGGATTTGAAATTGCAAAATATTTGCTGCCATGGATTTTATAAAAATTATATTTACCTTTTAATTGTAAATCGTTGCGTTTGTCAACATCCGGGGTATTTGTTTTCTTTTCAAATGCTCTTTAGATCTAAAGTTTTGTCTTTACAGCAGTTGAAATCTCAAGCTATAAGAAATATTGATTTTGTTGGAATAATAAAAAAACTCTGGGGAATTAATGAAATAATAGACGACAAGGAGCCTTTAATGACGCAATAGAATGAATTGCTGCGCGGATAGATTTTAAATAACCTGATATTCAGCTGGAAATTGCATTAAAATGACCGTCCTATCCTTAGTATTTTATTTTTCCGCAAAAACTTATTTGATATATTAAAAATTAAGTGATCTTTTAATATTTTCAAATTATCTGTTGTAATAATTTTCCTGCTGATGCTTTGGAATACCTACCATTTTTTAGAAGAAAGCTAATGGCGAGGAGAGACTTTTTTTGGAGGTTTCAACAGGTGAGGTCACTCCGCGCTCTGAGTATTTAACATGAATATTTATCCATTTTGGGAAAGCAGTATCTTGCGGGTCATTCAATCTCACAGTCCTTATCCTCATCAAACTGTGAAACATTTTCTTTAGATGCTGACAGATTCCTCGAAGTGTAGATTATCTTAATACATACGAACACATTGATCTCCTAATAGGGAGGAAGATTAGCATTTCAATCATCGTGCTTGACATGCTTTCACAAATGTTGGTACTGTTGCCCTTAACATTGAAACGTATCTGACCTATATCGTAAAGTTGCATTTGAATTTACATCACAAGTAGGTATTGAAGTATTGGAGTAACTTTTTCTCAAATGTTTTGGTTTTCTTTAAAGAAATACTTATTTTTTGGCTCACTCATTTTTGCATTCTGAAATACAATGAACTGTGGTGGTTTATTTTATGTTTCATTGTTTTCTTGTCTACATTGTAATATTTCATATTATTCTGTAAACGTGGAAACCTTCTGATGGCCAACGCAGCTAGCGCACACTTCGGCACAATGGTGACAGACAGACATAGCTAGAAATACCTTTCCCTACGGCAAGGGAATAATAGAAATACGATCTTAAAGATGTACAGAAAATGAAAATTTAACTTTTATGATCAGGAACAACTTTTTCATAATATATTTACATTTCTCGATGTTCAGCAAAATTTCGCGGGCAGGTATAAGACAATGGTGTAGGAATGCTGATGGTACGACCAATGCAAAAGCAACCATCCAATTAAGGATGGCAACCTAAGTATAATATAGAAAATGTTATTCGTTTAGCCAATTTGAAAGAATTTATGTAAATGAAGATCTTAGCATCCCTTGCATTATCATCCTTACATCTATATTTCAAAGAACTTTATATTTAATGAGAAAAGAGTTTCTACGATTTATCATTCAATATTAAATTTTCTTTAATTCTCTGTATAAAAATTAATATATTTGTTAATATTTTTCATAGGAATATTAGTTAAACATTTGTCTGATGTCCATTCTCCCTATTAAGATAAATTTTCATTCTTTCTCTACGTGTGGTTTTCATTTAAAGGGTTGTACAGACAATATATTAGCGGAATATTCCCTTCTATTATCGGGAATTTTTTTGTTATGGCACAGTGTTTTAATCACTATTTTCTTCTTTCTTAAAGCCTCAGTTTGCGTACCATTCTTCCATCAGTCCAATCTCACGGATGCTTGCAGTCAAGATTTACTTAAGCATAGGTTAGCTTTTTTCAGATTTTCAAACTCTGTTACTAGTGCTTTTCTTGATATCCCTCTCACAAAATTTTACTCAGCTACATAGGGCCATTTGAACAAATTAGCTTGTTGGATGACAAATAATAAACTGTGAAGTAACCAGTTACTCAGTGTCGTGCTAGGCCGACGACTGACGATCATATAACATCAATATGGATTTCAGAATAATGAGTCGTTTACAGCTTATTCCATATTCCCCCTACTATGTTCAAAAGTCTCTGATCCACTGAAAACTAAAATAAAACTTTAAGTTACACGTATCAATTAATCAGATGATGGCTAAAGCTGCATCAGCTTGGACCCAACCCACTGAATCAGCATCTTCTTCCATCCTGTTTTCTAATCAAAATATTAAAATAAATTCAAACGGGACAAATAAGAGGTCTAGATTATGTTTCTTAAATTTTATTCGAGTTGACCGACTATGATTTAGACTACAGGTGAAATTTATCGGACCAAGGACTTTTAAAATTTTACTCGAAACCAAAAAATTTTTGTTTTATTTAAAAAGTTATTTACAAAAATATTTTACATGTTGAATTTTTCTTTAGATGGGTTACAAAAAAAAATAGTACAACTTAAAAAGTTATAATTATAATTCTTTTTCTGGTCATATCTGGTCACTTACACAAACAACTGTCATAATTATTTATAAATATAATAATCACAAATGAATTTATATATTTACCTTTAAACAAAAAATTACTTTTTATATACCGGACAAATATGCTTCATGAGCAAGTATTTCTGCAATAACACATTAAAAAAAATTTTTTCTAACCTAAGAAATGATAAATTTTCAGTCTAGTCCTGCCAAACTAATGCTTATTAGCAGTTTTCCAAAGTAAAATATTGAGTTGTAATTGCATATCCGTTTATAACAGTTACAGGAGTAAGTAAAATTTAGAAATATAAAATTGTATATTTAGACAATTGATAGTTTCTTCAGAAATTCAGTTTCTGTATCACTTTACGTATAAGTAATTATAAATATGAATATTTTGCTATTATTATTTTCAATATTTAAGAATTGCCCAAGCATAGAAATGAGTCTATTAAAAAAATTATTTATATAAATGACAATAAAATAAATATAGATGTGCTAAAATATAAATTTCCCATATAAATATATAATTATACATACATTAATACATGTAGATACCATTTTATTACAGGTTAACAAAGATAATATTATTAGTCATATCAGAGTTTTTATTCTAAAATTATTTCATCACAGGTATAAATAGAAAGTTGATCTTCTTACATCTAACTAAAATTCCATATACTATTAAACCATTGAATAACGTTGGTACTTTAACGTCATTTCGTTTTTTCCATAGTTATTAGAATATCTAGGTACATAATAATGTGTCAAATTTCTCTTTTCCATTACATGTTTATTATCCTTATGGGTCTTTAGATTATTGTTGAAATAGTTATTTAATACCATAAGATATTCATAACGGTCATTTAAATTTAGTATTCCTAATTTTATATAAAAAAATCTTTTGTGATCAGGGCCATTATTTGTTCCCAAGAATTATGTCCCTGAGTCCTTGTCATTTTGTTTTAAGTCGTATTCACTACAGATTATTTTAAGTATTTTATTCTGAGCTGACTGTATAACTTTCTTATAACAGTTGATAGTATTTCCCCATATAGTCATTCCATATCGTAAAACAGATTCAACCAATGCATAGTATATTAGCATCTTGGTATCTCTTGGGACTAGAGTGTCTGTATTTGATGCAACAGGTAACTAACTTTCCTCAACTTACTGTTTACTTTAACTATATGTTTATCTTATTTAAATTATTGATCAATGGTTATTCCCAGATATTTATAATGTAAGACTTGTTTCAGAGACGTACAGTTACAATTGGAAGAAATACACTTATTGCGTAGGCAATTATGATCATGCAGATAGACTAATATGGGAGTGAACTTAATGCCTTTATTAGAAATTTGAATTATCTTTGATTGAGTGGAGTTAAATATTAAGTCGTATTCATGAGACCAAATTGCTAAATTAACTAAATCTTCTTGCATATACTTTACTGCCTCCTTTAAATTGTTATGAGTTGTTATCAATACCACATCGTCCGTATACAGTAAAATATTACCGTATTTTATGGATCTGAAAATTCCATTCACATATATCGTAAACAATGTAGGTCCCAATATAGAACCCTGGGGTACACCATATTCAATTTTTTGAGATCACTTAGCCAATTGTTAAACTTAACTACCATTTTCCAATTAGATAAATAACTTTTGAACAACTCCAATGCAGTACCTCTGATTTCAATTGTCTGAAGATCATCTAATAGTATCTCATGGTTAACTATATTGAATGCTTTTTTATAATCTATAAACGAAACAATCAAATAATTGTTCTTATCAAGACTGGAGTTAACTATGTCCAAAAATTTTTCCAATGCATCTCTTGCGCCTATATTTTTTTGAAAACCAAATTGATCATTATTGATAAGTCTATACTTTGAGATAAAATTTATCAAGTGAGAGGCTACATATTTTTCAAGTACTTTACTAAGAGCTGGTAATATCGATATGGGTCTATAATTTCTCAAGTCCGTGAAGAACCATTTTTGTGTACCGGTCTGGCGTATGCTGTCTTCAAGCCTTGTGAAACTACTCCTTCATTGGCACTATTTTTTACAAGAGTAGTTACGATGGGTATTAATGCTGGGTGATTCTTGATGTCTCTTATTCGAATCATATTTGCTCGACTCGCCTTATTTTTAATTGTTTAATAATATGATATATATCTGAATCACTGGTGTCAGGAATGTATAAACTATTTAATGTTGCATGTGGAAATGCTATTCCTAGTTTATTAGAGTATTTCAGTTTGAATTCCAGTGTTCCATTAGTAAAATGAATCGCAAAATCATTGCATATTGCACTGATGTGCTTGTTGCGACAAAGGTGATTCATAACCATATTATAATTACTGTTATTTATACCTTTACCCCTAATCATATTGATTTTTTTTCCAAAGTTCCCTACCATTCTTCGCTTTACTAATGGTGTTATGGTAGTACATTCTTTTTGCTTGATAAATTACTTTTACATATTTATTTCTCAAGATATTATACCCCAGATGATAACCTTCATTAGTTTTCCATTTTTGTAAGCCGTATCTCTCTGCTGCATTAACTGAATTTTATCACTATTAATCCACTTATTTTGTGATTTTCTTCCTAATTGATTCACATTTCTCACAACAATTTTTGATTCCTCGTATATTTGGCCAAACATTACACATATTTTTTCATATAATTGGATGGTGCTGGATTCATCCAATAGGTCACTCCAATTATGCCTGTGTAATGCTGATTTAACCATCTTACTATCAATTCTATATTCCAATGAAACATTGTCACCATGTGCAAAAGTTTGTTTTCCAATCAAATCTAGTGTGCAACCAACCATATGGTGGTCAACTATTTTCACTTTCACTACCATGCCATCAATAGAATCGGTATTTCCATTGTAAAAAATATGGTCAACGCAAGTCTGGCTAAGGTTACTATTTTGAAACTCTTCTCAAGTATATCTATTTATCACTGAAGCAAAGCCGAAGCTTGATAACATGTTGAGATATCTCATAGATATAACATTCAATCTATCTTTTATATTGATATTTACGTCTCCAACTATAATTGTATCAAGAGACTTTTCTTCATGTAAAACCGTTTCTAGTTCCACAATAAAATGGGTCTTACTTAGGTCAGGCGGTCTGTATACTGCTATTATTCTTAATAAATATCCCTTTTATCCCGTATATAATATATTTCTCTTAACATATTTCCCGCGATGCTTTAGCTATGATTGATTCACAAGTTAGCATATCTTGCTAATCTTCTTAGTAATCATGTTTTCTCAAAACGCTCGTATCAGGTGACAGTTGAAGCATTATCTAATTTTATCGGCATTCATATCAATGCTTCATGAATTTTCAGAAGTTACATCGTCTTAAATATTTAAAATAAACTGCCAATGACAGTTCGAAGAATACTAACATTATCGTTTCATAACTAACTTGTTTAGACCGAAGATGTATCCTTGACATACCTTTGGGATTACACCTGTGACACTGATTCAATTTACGAAAGTATATAAAGATAAAAAATGTACAGATACTGTTCTTTCAAAGCAGTAGATGAAAAAACAGCTATCTTCTAGATACATATTATAAATTTATGAGTAGAACCAGGTGGGTACTCCCAATTATAATTGCTGGGCCTGGGTCGGCGATATTTGGCCAAGCATGAAAGAGATGCGTCCTTTTGGAGACCAAACGACCCCAATTACCAGTACTTCGACTGAATTGCATAAATTAGATGGCAGTATTATCGGAACTTTTATAGTCACACAAGGATGTACATCAGCCTTAAGTGTCAATTAGTAACAGTCACCAAGTTCTTCACCTTATGCAATATTTGGCAGATCATTTGAAAATGAAAATCTGTATGCAAATCGTTGGAGATTCTGTGCAACCTGAGGTATTATGATTTATAGTTAATAGTAATATGTTTAATAATTCAATAATAAGGTTTATTTCTTTTCAGCATTGATCTATTATTCTTTTTTCAAGTTTTTCAAGTTTAACAATTGGCTAAGTGATCCCAAAATATTGAATATGGTGTACCCCAGGGTTCTATATTGGGACCTACATTGGTTACGATATATGTGAATGGAATTTTCAGATCCATAAAACACGGTAATATTTTACTGTATACGGACGATGTGGTATTGATAACAAGTTTTTCAACAAGTAATAACAGAGAATAGAGATTGGAAAAGTAGAGCAATGGATAAAATATAATTCTACGCGTGAGCGAAAGGCGACTCACCTCAAGGAATGAAAGGTGTGAAATATAAATGCGTATATGTTCGATATGTCTCGGATAGGATACATAAGGAGATTTGAGGTGGTGCTATACAAGTCGGAAATTTAGTGACAAGGAAATTTTTATGGGTCTGAAGCCACAATATCTCTATGGAATGCAGTCTTTCAGAAAGGCACTGATTTAAATTTTTACTAATATTGCTGCACATTAAAATCTCATCGTATAGTGTACCTAAATAGTTACTAGAGAGCTTATAGTCCAATCTTAAGTTCTGTCTCTCAGTTTTTGAGGCTTAATGAATTTGCTCATAATCTAAGATTTTGGCGCTCGGCGGTAGGTTACTGGCCTCCTACCCTAATAGTCCGAGTTTAAAATCGTGAATTCTTTGCCTGAACCACCAATTCCTGCTAGATACCTATGGGGGCTATACGACAGGGCAGAATTTCATCTAGGTGAAAGATGTCAGAAGCCTTTACACTCCTATAGTACCTGTAATCATTTCTTCTCCAAAAAGCGTACATCTTTACATCAATGGTGACCTAACACCTTTTTCCACACACCATTTTTAAATAGAACAAGGGAAAAATGTGAATCAAAGACAGTTCATTGGAATGCAGTTAACTTTTGTTATCTCCCTCATCCGAATTCTTTTGTCAAGGTTGGTGCACTTCAACCAGTATTTTGTCATCTGTAGAGACAGAGTTATATGTGGCTATAGAAGAACCACCTAATTATCAAAATTATCTAAGATTTTTGCTGGTAATTTACAGTAAATAAGAAAAAATAATACTAGGGAAAATGTGCGGCCATCGTGATCATCGTTTATTGATCAGTCCGCCGCACCGATGGGGCTCTGCGGGTACCGTCGAAAAACCATGAAGGCGGACTTGGCGAAAAGGAAGAGGGAAGGACCTCCGGCTCCTCTCAGTCCTAGCACTCTCTCGCTTACCAGAACCTCCTCAACCCGCGCCTCATTCCCCCTCACCCTCTACCACTCTCACCGCCTCGCCCTCCACCCCCTTCTCCTCCGAGATAGAAAAAAAGAGGCCTCACGCTGCATTGAAATTGGGAACGTACGGAACCGGTTCTGCCCTGTCAACCCTTTCTGATTTTCGTGGCACCCTCTTTAACCTCCCGGCTTTACCTCCTCTGCCCTCCCTGCTTTTTCGTCCATGGCCCGGGCCTACGAGCCCTTCCTCCCCCCCCAGAAAGCCTCTCTTTCTTCTTCCTCCCCTTAACGTTTTCCCCCCATTCCTCCTGTCTCTCCACTCCAATTACCTACCTCCTCCTCTCCTCTTCTACTTTTCTTATTCACGGCCTCCACCACCTCCTCATCTCTGTCTACTCCATCCTCTGTTTAGATTCCACAATACCCATTCTCTCCTCTCCTATCTACCTTACTCTCTCTCCAACTCCATACATCCATTCCTCCTCAGGACGCCTTCAGCCTTTTTGGCAGTGCCGAAGTGCCCACCTCGCTCGATCAACCTCCTCCTCTTCTCACCGTCCATCTTTCCACTCCTTCATCTCTATCTCTCTTCCACCGTAGCTTTTTTTGCTTGCTTTCAAAATCCCTTACTCTCTCTCTCTCTCTCTCTTAATGGTACGCTTCAAGCTTTGGAAATCCGAGATCGAGTTTGGGAACGCCCTACGGGTGGTGCAGTAAGTTTTTGAGAAGGGAGGATGGGGTATGGGGGTTTGATCCCCAGAAAGTACACCAAGGTTGACAGACAGCCCAAGCTTTTCCCTTTCTCTCGTTTGCTATCCTTATCTCATCCTCCTCCACTTTCATCTCTCTCCCTCCTCATCTCGTCTCTCCTCCGATCCCTCCTATTTCCTTGCTTCGGAGCAATCTGTCCTCCTCACTTACTCGAAGCTCACTCGCCGCCATCTAGCGTTGATTTTCTACGTTCATTGCTAGTCTAATTCCTCCTATATCTTTAAAGAAGTTTTTCACTTTATCACCATCTCGTCTCTTCTCATGATATCAATTATAATAATCTCAATTTTTCAACACTATTGGACTTCCTTATTACGAGTCAATTCTAAATATGAGGAGGAATTTTAAACATTGAAATCACCTTTTAATTTTGTTTTTATTGAATGGAAAACTAAGTACAACTAAGTAAGTCTGTTAACTGATTTGCATATAAGAAGTTTGGCGTCCGACCAGAGGTAGAGACGTCCTTGGGCCGTAGTTTCTGATTGTTGCTATCTGTGCTTTGATAACGTTTAATTCCTAATTATTAGTATCTATTAAAAGATTATGGAATTCAAGGGACTGTTCCAGAAAGATAAGGTATCATTATTTGGAAATTCCTTAGAGGAAAAATCACTCGCCTTGACAAGGACTCGTATTAGGATCCCTCAATATTATGCCATGTGCTTAAAACAATTAAGCATTTATGTATACTTACGAAAGACTGTATTGGTTATACCCTGGCTATTTTCGATATCCTTGAAATTCGTTTAGATTGTATTATATAAGAGTTATTAATTTCAAAAGTTATCTATTTCACTCAAAGTACTGGATAAACAGAGCCCAAAGACCGTGGTTTAGTGTTCTAACTGACGGAGCGGAGTTCTTGAAGTACTGTTCTCATTGGATCAAAATAACAGCCAATGTTTCAAGGACTAACTTCCGCCACTTTCTGTAACCAGCACCTTCTTCTTATATCCATAAAACATATGTATATTTTATAATGAATAGATAGCCTAAAGTCAGTCTGCCAACTACATCCCCGACCTTATTGAGTTCCATAAATTGTTAAATTGTTCTTCTAATTTTTTGCATCAAATATCATTTGAACAGCTGAATATTTTTTCATACCTGCAAAAAGTTTATTTCTTTATTCTACTCCAGAATTTCCCTCTTCTACGAATAATTATCGCCTCTATCACCAGCTGTATCATGTCATTAGTGGGTACCTATTCTATTTCTCACTAATTCCCCAACTTTGTGCGTAGAAATTATTTGTGACTAAATCCTATGAAATTCAGTCACTTCAATATTCAGGATAAGTTAAGCAGTTTAAAATAATTATTACTTAGATTTCATTCTTATATAATTATAAATTGGGCATATCTTATTGTATAATCGCTTATTTAGGTCAACATTCTAAGTGCAAATTTTGGAACCCTTTACTTATTTCTGCCCTTGACGGATGAGAATTCTGTCTTTAGCATACTCTTTAGCAGAAAACTTCTGTCGCTCATTCATTCCCTATGGGAAATAGGCCAATGCTGGATACTCCTTTGGCTTTTCACCCACAACCATTCTTTTTATTTTTTGAAGGCATGTCTTGAATTGCATCTTTCTCATCATCTGTTTATTGCGCTGGCTATCATACCTTATAAAACAGGTGAAATAAGGATGAATAAACCAATAAATTACCATGTATGTTATTTATTTTTATTGCATTACTTACGATGAGGAAAGCTCATACGAGGATTCCATGTTTTCTATACGTTCCATGCCACGTCCATTTTTTGTTCCTCTGGAACACCGCACGTCAATGCATGGGTTAAAGTACTCACTGATGGTAATGGACTCGTCCATTAGGGTTTCACACACTGAGGCATTATTTTCATCCTTGAGTCATTACTTCAGCTTTCTGAAGTGACTATTGATTGCTCATAAGTGACGATTAGTCAGTTAAGTATTGCTTTTTCTCGCTCTCCTCCCAATGTCGTTTGGTCTCATTTCTCATTCAGATTTAAGTCGATAATCCCTTCACTCGTCCCAAAGTTCTGTCCACCAAACATCTTTCGTCGCAGCTGGCGTGCCACATAATCGGTCTCCTTCGTCTTTGGGCGTGTATTCCTCAATCTGGTTTTCAAACTCGAACCGCATGGGGATGAAAGTACTGTAAAGCAAAATTATCATAAAATCCATAAATTAATTCACTCTTGATTCTCTAAAAATTAAACCAAGCCATGATAACATTTACCATAAATAATAATTAAAGTATTGCTTCAAAATACACTATAGAATGTTATTCTCATTTTGAAATTCCATTCTTTATGTTATAGTATGTATTTAACAAACTTTCTCACTCGTGATATAAACAGCGTCCAAAAGTGAGGATAAAAATTGTTTCAGATTCATCTTTGTGGAAGTTAATTATGAATAATGAGAACTTTGTTTGATTCCACCAATGTATTTTTACTATACTAATTTCGAGGCAGCGACGTCATCTTCAGGTACCTGGTACCTTCAGGTACAAAGTATTAGCTTTAAATAATTAGTAGAATCAAACTAACTTTTGTTCACGTTATTCGTGAGGATAGTATTTATATAACTGGGGTAGTACCTTCCCCATGCATTGTTTATATACAAAAGACCTTTTAAAAGTATGAGGTTTCATTTCATTTTTGATAATGACATCTGATGATGTGAAGAATTGAATAATCATTTTTGTTATCTGTAATTATTCACATGTTAATACGTTTTTATTTTTGATACTTGCCTACCATTAGTTCAACCAACACTGTGGTTTTCTGAGTATACATTGAGAAATAGTATAATCATAATGAAAACTTACACTACCAAGTAATCCGTATAACTTATTCTTCCCCTGGGTTTAGAAGTATTCATATACATAAAATGCGGATTAATTGCGTCCAGTCTTCGTCGTAATTAATTTTTATGACGATGTCTCTCATAAATAACAATGATTACTAACCGGAAAATCATAAATATCGGAAAAAATGTCTGTGCTCATATAATAATGATTTTCCACATATTTACGAAGGGGTTTCAATAAATTTCGCATCCTATAGTACGTTTATGCGCATTGAAATATAATTATCCAAGTGACTGTCATTTGAAAAGAGCTTATCATAGATAAATATTAGTGTCATGTTTAAGTCTCTTTAATATTTGGCGTAAATAGTTTTTATCATGTCAATTGAAATTTGGTTCATTATATTTTATCTTTTCTGCTAACTATTATCTTACGAAAAACTAATTATTTTTTCGAAAACTGTTTTGTACGTTTCTATTATTGAAGCAGTTAAGTTCCCATTTAAGCATAAAAAATGTTCTCCAGCCAGAAAATTAGCACCTTTGTTTCTTTAAAACCAAATCTACTTTCGATATCCCTATTTGGATGCGCTGAAGCATTATACTTACCGACAATAACACACTCAATTAGCGGAAGACTATTCAGAAAGAATAGCTCTACTGATATCAACTAAGGCTAGCTTTCCAAATATAAACCATCAAATCAGTAATTATAGTCTAACATGCATATTTTACCGGTGCTTAATTTGAGAACGTTCCTGAGGGTGTCTATGTTTATTCAAGTTAGATAAATGACGTGGAAAATTATGAGAGTAGGATTCACTCGTACTTAAACTCCTCAGATTCATTATTGATAAACCTATTAATTACACATTATGAGGCTTGGGTTTTGGTGCCCTTAAAAGCTTACTTCATATCGTAGCGTCCAACTTCAGTCGTATACACTAAGACAAAAATATACCTATGCGAATTTTCAACTGCAAGTTCAGAACGCTTCTGTAATATCTGCATCCGCTGGTCCCCTATTCAAGGTGGAAATTTAAGGTTTTATTTTAATTATAGTCAAATTAAAATTTTTATGTCATCTTTTTTTCATTTTATTGAAAATATGGGAAAACACAATTGTATAAGGCTTAAAAATGACTTTTGAGAATCAAGACAAGAAAGTTGTAATCTTAATATACCTAAAATTTGTGATAAATTATCAAGATGCTTTGGTTGGGAGAGAAAAGTGAAGAAAATTATAATTACAAACAAAGAATAGTCTAGTTTATCAGTTTTTGTAGAACAAGTGCTTTGCGACTCGCTTGTCAAGTGTTATCAGTAGAAATATTTTTATTAGAATGAACTTTCATTTGCCCTCTGTCCGGTTATATTCTGGATAATTATCACAAATCGGTTTAGCTTAATATGCTGATGATTCCAAGCATGCCGGTAGCTTATAGCTTGTTTAATCAAGGACTTAACTGATTTAAGTGAGTCCCGTTTTATTTACCTAATCAATATAATACAGTCACACGCACATGATTATCTACTTGCTTTGCTTTGTAGAGATACAACCTGACTCATGCCTTACATCGCTATTATTATTCTCGTAATATCACGGTTATATTTTTACGGAAGAATGATTTGGATTGAAGCTGAGATTAGTTAGACAAAAAATCTACCAATATCACTAATTCTAAATTCGATGGTTTCGGGCGTAGCTTTGTGAAAATCCATTATGAAATCAATAATGAAAATTACTTTGCAACTTTTCCCAGATATTTTTATTAGTACGACCAGTTTCGCTGCATAGGCAACATCTTCAGGTTCATCAACACCTGAAGATGTTGCCTATGCAACGAAACTGGTTGTGCAAATAAAAATATCTGTGAGAAGTTACAAAGTAATTTTCATTATTGATCACTAACTTTAGTCAGTATTGGGAAAGATTTTCATACGATCAATAGGAGACCACAATGTAAAGGAAATACTAGCGCACTCGTGTGTCAAATATCCTCACGGGCAGTAATTGAACCCGCGCCTTACGAATTGGCTGGCAATTAAGCCTCTGTGACTGGAAAAAAACTTGGTAAGAATAAAAACCAAGGTCACAAAATTCATGGACTTGATAGAATACAAGGATAGCCCAAACTGTAACACTACACATTTTTTTCAAGCTTCCTAATAATACCAAAAATCAGGACGTTTAAGTGGTCATCTAGAGATGCATCTTCATAGGTCGCAGAGCCTTGTCACAACGCTACCCTTTCTTACATCTGAACGTTCTGGCCAATTTTGATAACCCTGAGGAAGACAGGCTGCAATATTAGACTCGGAAATACCAGCTTGACACAGAATAAAGACGTAAAAGAAATTGCTTTGTAATTCCTCTTCTTTTCTAATCCATTTTAAAAATGACACTACGAATAAAATTCCCGTAAATGAAATGTGGTCCGAGTATTCCGAAAGATTAGTACTTTTCCATTCAACTACTTTGGACGGCAAAGAGGCGATTAGCGCAGTGAAACCTAGCTTCAAAACCAGAGAAAGGACTAGTACTGTTAGAGCATACACCCTCTAATGAATCGTGGAACATAATTTAGATTATGTAGAAAAGAGAGCGAGCGAAAAAGAGAAGAGAGAGACATGATAAAACATCATTATTTAATGAGTGTAAATTTAGTTTGTGTGTACACCCACTAGCGCAGAAATGTTGATGGCTCGTGCTGTGGATGGAATTCTAAGAAAGCGATTATGCGTTTTCAACAAAATGAAGGAAGATAGGCTAATATGATTTGATGAAATTACGGTATTCACAGCTGATTGATAGGTTTTTGAACAGAATTACATCTAATAGTCTGGGGCTTCATCTCTTTTTCCTTCATATGATGGCTCAACATCAGTTCTCTTTTAAATTCTTCATATCCTCTACCTCCTCTTTTCATACAATATTCCTATCCTATTCCTTCCTCTTTTATTCTTCCCGGCGCTCTCAGTGTTCTTTCCTCTCTAACGCTTTTCAATATTTTGGCCTCTCAAGACGTCTTCCATCCATCTATTTTTCCCTTATTGAACCTCAACTACTAATATAATTCCTTTCCTTATATTTTACAATTTCTCCACGTTTGTATTTCTACTACCCAGCTCACCAAACTGCATCCCACATCTAAAATTCTTTGAGTTCAAGCACAATCTCTCTTAATCTGGCCAAGTTTCCTACCACTTCATCGCTCCATATCTGACTTTCCGTATGTGTTTTCTTTAAGTCACGTCTCCAGCCCCACTTATCGATCCCCTCTATCTTCGTCCGTCGTCTTACGATCTGTACATCTAACGCTCGGAAGAACGATAAAATAATATTCATAAACACTGAAAAGTAAAGGTATAGTGCTGATAAATAAAATGGGAAGTTATTCTCATTTTTTCCGCGATTTTAAATAATTTGCCAATAATAGGAACCAATGTAGGATAATTTTATTTGACTGATTTCTCTCATAATTAGAGAGATTGATGTATACATGGTCCTAGTAAAGAATGTTAATTACTAAGGCAGAAATAAGTATTAAGGGTGGTAAAGAGGAGATAGAAACTATGAGGACCAATATAAATTTGTTGTCTCGGAACAACTAAGGCTGCAAGAAGGTAAAGCGGTCGTCTTTTCGTTTTTAAGTTGATGTTTTGGATTACGACGCCTGGAAATATTAAAAAAATTTCGGAACCATGAGATTAAACATCTTCCTTTCCAAATATTCACTTTTATAACTAATTTTCCTAATTTGGTTTTTACATCATTTCATCCTCAATTAGTCTACTGAAATACTGAAATATATTTTGGTCAAAGTGTATTACCCGCTGATACGGGGAAATTTCGCTATTTCCTCTTTTTTCATTCTATTGTACATATTCAAAAATGCATCACAGCATAGACGGGGCGCGATTAGACCGGTTTTGGGAAAATTTAATGGCATTTTAATACCAGGGGAGGGTTTTCTTAGGAATGTGCCCTCATGTACATTCAAACTAGGCATGCAAATTTTCCGCAGTGAAGAACTGGTTCCTTAGGAAGCCACTCTTGACGGATAATGATAAGTAGTCTTCGAGGGGTGCTCAAGAGCCAGCAATGTTTTCAGCCAAATCTGGAATCTCTTGATAGCAATGCTAAAAATTGTTTTGTTTCTCATTAAGGTGCTGTTTGATGAGATATATCCTGGGAGAAGTTGTGTTTGAAAAATAATATTTCTAGAAAGAAGACACTGAAAAATTACCTTTTCAGACAAAATTTAGACACTGGTTGTATGTGCAAAATGTAGATGAGACCTCACTCGGCAAAGGAAATAGTATGGTTACTACTTAATACACAGTCCATGGAATCATTCGCTTCCCATAATTTTATGGAGAGCTACTTTTGAGGGTTTTCAATGGCAATTGACTCTCTTTTACGCTTAATTATCATGTTTTACTCGCCAAAACGCTGATGTTATTTTTATTCTGCTTTAATTCCACTCGAGAATACGCAACGATGAAATGTGGATAAGGATACCCAAACGAGTGAATTAAAATACAATACTAACAACATTAATGCTTTTTCATTTAAATGCGGTCACACCTGCGTACATTTCAGAACTAAACTTAAATGGTAGTTTATGCAAGTGAGAAATGTAACTAAGTATTGTTCAGAGTTGTGCCATACCGGGCTGTAATGCCAATATTGTTTTACCAATTCATGCTCACATTGATCACGAAAATGTAAAACCATCAATATTGAAATAAATTAAGGATAAACATACGCCCATTGCCTATCATGAAGGAATTATGAGCTTAGTCACGACAAATTCTTGAGTCCTGGGTAAAAAACTAAAATACAGGTATCTAAATAACTTTAATTTTGAGATAGCCTATGCAGAAAATGTCTTGTAGTTTACGGTATAGTAAAACCGTGGTATCTCGCTAAGGACATAATTTTGACTGTGAAATATATAGACTAATTGTGCTCAAGATATTAAGGAATATTTTTAATTGCTTGATATATATTCACTTACAGACTTAAAATAGTAATTTGAGACATATCGGGCGGTAATTTAACTTTTTTTATAAATCAGTAGAAGGGAATTTTTTTCATAAAAATATTACGGCAATATGTTGACGTTGGGATATTATAGGATTGAAATGCACCTCTTCTTAAACGGTTTCGTGTAATATAAGTGATCATTAGCATGATCCGATTATTATTAAATTGGTCGTGATTGTATGTTTACATTCCCATCCAATCGCAATAATTCAATTTCTCTCGAACTATTACAGGGCCAAGGGAGACAAAGACACTGTTTTGGACCAAAAGTTTTAAGGAGGAGGAAAAGAAAGCTTTGCTGAGCATTCCAATTTTTTTGGCCAATGTATCATTATTGAAAAATATGTTGCTTCGTTGTCGCTATTATTCGTTGTCGTATGATCGCAAGTTGCACCCACAAAGAACCTCGAGGAGAATGAAACGAGCGTCAAACACGTTTGTTTATTTTGCATTAAGCGACATCACTCATTTGAATCGTCCATTTCAATGGTCATCGCGATAAAATATTTTCCTTGCGAACGTAAATGAAGTGAATGCGTGTGCGATTGATAGCGTGAGTCATTGATAAACCGTGGAAAAAGCTCATCCAATTCTGGAAACGTGAAAAGAAGTTTCTTAAAGAATTTCTAGCATCACAATTTTCTACATTGAACGGGAAAGAACTTGGCGCGTGCACATTTCAATAAAGCGCTTTGATTTTGACGATTATTTTCTCTCAAAACACATTTTCAACGTTCGCGCAAATTAATGTTGTTTCCTGCCCGGTCAAGAGGACTGCTGCAGCTCAACGGCCGAATCCAAAGCGTTGAAGTGGGGGTCACCCGTGCACTATAGGGTATGCAAACAGGGTACGCAACGGGGAAGTGGGGAAGGGGGTGTGCAAGCGTGCCGTAATTTCGCCAACGTGCTTCGCGGGTGGTGGCGGGAAGCGGAAAAGGGACATCATTAACGCTGAACCGGCATCACCAATTAACCGCGGGGAGTACCCACTTGTTCTTACTTTTTTGAGAATCTGCTGCCTTGAAAGACGAAGCTCTGGGCGTCGGAAATGAGTGTTTTCTGATAAAAGCGGAGCACTTCCTTGACAGAAACTATTTTCCTACGCTTACTTGTCGAAAAACTCAAGCAAATCAATCGCAAGTGAAGGTTGGAGATACTCTCGTCTCGCCGAGGTGGCTCTTATCCGGATACTGGTGTGGGTTAATAGGAAAAATGATTGATAAATTTATCACTATGCTAGATGCCTTGCCCAAAATGTAATTGGTGCCCTATCTCCAGCCTAGTAAAGATCCTACGTAATGGGAGGTTACATCATGAAATAATTATATTACCAACAAATGTCAAATGACTCACGAAAGAAGTAAATTTATCTGTATTAAAAATAGATACCGCTCTGGTACAGTCAATGTCACCAAAGGTTTGACTTTATACCCGTGGATGTTTTGTTTGCCTCAGGAGCTATACATTATGTTAGATACTGTGGTGTAACATTATCATTTTGTGCTTCTATCAATTAAATATATAATAAAATTCGTAAAATAAGTACCGAAATTGTCACTTAGGATATTCTATAACTTATCAGTAATAAGTTATAGAATTCTTTAATGCAAGTGAAGAAAAACGTTTCTTCATGACCTTAGAAACTGAACCAACTCACGTCGCACTGGTTCATTGAATCTTTTATTATTTTAAATTAGGTGGATTTCTAGCCATTTGATCTGACACTACAATAATTAAATTTTTTCCGGGAAAGGCAACGGATTTAATGCCGATACTTGACCTAAAAATGAATATTTGAGAAACAATTCGGAACGGAAGAAGAACCAGCTACTAAAAGATTAAGTGGGCTGGAATAATCACCTATGGCACCTAATTATGAGATGTTATATGAATATTTTGAAGACATTTGAATAATTTTCCAGGATATTTTACTCCAATTGATCGCTTTAGTAGATGGGGTTTTATCTCCATAGAAAAATTCTCATTGGAGGATATTTCACTTAAAAATTACTACCTCACGTCCAGTTGTATAGACTTATATTGTTTTTAATTAGCTTCACTTAAAAGTGATATGTTGAGTAGTAGTCGTAAATTGATTCATTTTCTCTTTCAATCATTCTTCATTTATATGAAAGAGTTCCTCGGTGGCAATCTTGAGAATTCATCAATTGTTATGCCAAATCAATTGAATAAAATATTCCTAGTATTTGCACTTAATTTTTTAAGTTTACCTCACTTGCCTTCATGGTATGATTTTGCAAGCGTTAGATAATAATCCAACCAAGGTTCACGACGTTTTAGATATAATCTCATTTTTTCTCTTAGTTAGTTGTTAAATCTTTTATATAGCGGACAAAATGGTCCCAGAAAGGTATTCTGCCAGAAGTCAAGTCAACCAACGCTAAGGCACACAAGGTTGAAGGCAAGGAAGCACATTGTTAAAACATATATTTGGTGCCAGATCTTATAAGGCACTAAAAATTAGATCACAATTGCTGCCGAGCACAAGGCAGCGGAGAAAAGGAATATCGTAATTTACAAAATTGATGAAGATGAAATAAATGGAGAGAATAGCTTTGGAGAAAGTCTTTGATGATTTGGAGAGAAAAAATGTTTATTAAACTTCTGAGAATAAAAAGTAATAATCAGAGTGGGCAAATGTTGCGAAAAAACTAACCCTTGATAACTGTAATGGTATGAAGAAAGGATGGTTTGAATTGTCAAGGGAAGTATGTCATGGAATTCTTCGGTAAAATAAAGAAGGAAGCAAAACTTTCGACTTTGTTTGCAGTGAACATTTGGCTGAGAGGAGAGGGGAGAAAAGAGGTAATCAATCTTTGGATTAATGGTTGTTGATAATGATTGGCATTGGCAACGCATTACTTTTAATTTTACCTCCTTACAGTTAAAGCCATTCTGTAAGTCTCACCCGTAACTTCTCCCATCTAGCGTCTATTTTCCTCATTTTCTGTGCGTGGAACGATGCTTTTAGAGAACCGTGTTCGTTTACGAGGGAAAAAAGATAGAGAATGGATGAAAAGGTGAGAGAGACATGGGAGTTCAAAAAATATATGGGACACGGCGAACGAGGGGAAGAAGAGGTGGTGGTGGGAAAGAGTGGAATAAGGAGATAAGGGATCTCTCCGCGTGATCCAGGCTCGTCTCTGAAAAGGTTGACCCCCACCCTCATTCTCTCTTTTCTCGTCCTGAATGTCAGGGTGTTGGGGGAGGGCAAGAGTGGGAGACAGAGAGAGAGAGATAAAGAGAGTGAGGCAGTCTGGGAAAAAAGGGAGTGGGGGAGGGTATGGTCGGATGGAGGGGAGGACGAGGTAGAAAGAGGGGGAAAAGTAGGGGAAGTTCATCCGTGGTTGTGCGAATCGAGAGAATGAGTGCGCGCGGTTTTTGCCGCGGAATTTTAAAACGTTACCCGGGGAGCGAGTGTGGTTCCGTTGGCCGGCCGGAGTGGACGACGGGGTGGCCGGCGAGGTGAGGGTGGCAGCTGGGAGCTCGGAGGAAGCGATTCGCGGTGGAACTGCGACCAAACTCCCTATGAAATGAGCTCGTTGAAACTCTGGATCTTAGGGCGTCAAAGGGTCTGTTGCGATAACAACTTTTCGATCATTGGGTATCAAGTAAAGTTATCAATTCTTCAGGAGACTCCCGGAATAAAGCAGAGGTTTTTTTTCAATACCCTTCTTCACTAATTTATAATATGTATGGTATACTTTAGACTAGATTTAATGAAACTTATTTTTTTGTGAATTTAATGGACTCTTTAAAGCCAGTATATGGTTTTAAATTGCAGCACAGCAGTGCGTCGATTAGCAACACTCATATTTGCCATGAGGTACAATAATGATGTTTGGAACGGTATATGCAATGTGATTAAGTCAAGTTCAATTGAAAAATTACCCAAACGTAATAACTTGCTACAATCTTGGGTGGAAACAACCTATATCTTCCCTATTCACATCTATTTTCGGTATTCATAATTTTATTTTAGTTATTTATGTAAATGGTTGATGTGTTACTCATCATTTAACGGAAAATTATTTCATTAAGTAATTTTTATTACCTTTTTTTACTGGTTTCGATTGTATTATAGATTTGAGATATTACCTATTATTCAAATGTTATTATCATTTCTTGTTTTTAAAAAGTTTGGTTAGGTCTTTTCTTCGCCACTTGGACAAAGAGTTGTTGAATTTATGAGCAATGTATGGGACCAATTTATTGAGCAAATTCATAATAATTTAAATGAGAATTATTACTTCCAATTTAGTGTAATAAACAGTAATTAATTTCATTCTGTTGGATTAAGAAATTTAGGGTCATCATCAGAGCAGAGGCTGACTGCCATCGTTTTCAGGGAGCTAATTTTACCCATAAGATGACGGTAGACTGCCCTCGAAACGTTAGTACAGAAGGCAACTGCTACATGGTGGGATATTTGAGGTCACTTTCTCTAGTTGGGGACAATATATACTCTTCATTCATGCATTTTTGTAGTTTTTGTCAGTATATACTTCTATTTCCCACATACTGCTTCTTGCTTATATTACAGATTATATAAATACCTTAAAAATTAAAACACTTTGTATGTTGGCTCTGGTTCTTTTCTGGCGTGTCAACTTATAAGTTTCTCTAGCTGGGAAAAATATATACTCTTCATCCTTGCATTTTTGTAGTTTTTGGCAGTATATACTTCTATTTTCCACATACTGCTTCTTGCATATATTACAGATCATGTAAATACCCTAAAAATTAAAACACTTCGTATGTAGGATCTGGTTCTTTTCTGATGAATCAACTTATCAAAGCTCACACGAGTTCTGAACTGGATGAGACGGTCTACAATGGCCGACGATTTCGATACTCGAGATTAAGAAAATCACTCCTGGTTTGTACGAAGATGAAGAAAATCACTCTTAACTTGGAATAAACAGGCATAAATTCATATTTATTGAACGAATGAGAAGATAAGAGTTTCCTGAAGCCCTGCAATTCCCATAATGGAATCATACTAGTATCAACCTTCAGGAGGACCAACCCTTTTATAATGTAATAGTGAGGTGCAATGCTGTCAAAAATTTCTCACTCTGCCTGATTTGGCTCAAAGAGGTTGTCATCTTTTGCGCTAAAGTGATGTAACATAGCATATTCCTTGATTTCCAGAAGGTATTACAAGGATCCTCACAAAAAACTCCTATATAAATTGCAATCATGCCTAGTTAGTTGAAAAATAGTGAACTGAATAAATGACTTTATCATTTATCGAAAACAAAAAGTAGTTATTGATGGTTTTAACTCGGATATGGTCGAAGTCACATCTTGCTTTCCTAAGGAAAGTGTGATTGACCCTCTTTTTTTCATTATTTATATTAATGACCTAAGTTCTAGAGTTTTCAGTAAATTAAGATTTTTTACAGACGATACAGTTATTTACCGTGAAATGGACAAAGACGCGGACTTTGAAGCTCTGTCATCGGACCTTAACAACGTTCATTTGTGGTGCCAGGAGTGGGGGTTAGAAATAAATATCAGCAAATGCACCACAGTTCACTTCCTACGAAAGTCATCACAAAAGTGCCATACCTACGCTGTGGGTGAAGTAAACATAAAATCTTCAGATTTAGTAAAATATCTTGGAATTACCTAAACTTCTGATTTATCGTTGGGATTACACATACAGAACATATGTGGCGCAACATTAAAGAAACTAGGATTTGTTAAACGTATTATAGGAAGGTCCTAGGATGAAAAAGTAAAAGAGAGATACTAATTCGCTCTGGTTAGGCCACACCTCGAATACGCCACGAACATTGGGACCCTAGTCAATTAGATTTAGCCAAAAAAATTAATGAAATACAAAGGAAAGCAGCGCGATTCGTTAAAAACTTCTACGAGCGTACACATTGAGTCTCACAACTTTTAGAGGGATTAAGGTGGGAGACCCTAGAGACTCGGAGGCTGCACGGTAGGCTTTGGTTGATTGATAAACTCAGAACTGATATTTTTCAGAGTGACATAGAGAATATTATCATGACTCCTCACTACATCTCTAGGTCTGACAGATGTGATAAAATAAGGCAGATACTCTGCCAAACAGATAGGTACAA
This sequence comes from Ceriagrion tenellum, assembly GCA_963169105.1. Taxonomy (NCBI): domain Eukaryota; kingdom Metazoa; phylum Arthropoda; class Insecta; order Odonata; family Coenagrionidae; genus Ceriagrion; species Ceriagrion tenellum. Next base: position 70,135,498 of record OY720632.1, read on the forward strand.
CAACTCGTTCTTTCCGCGAACAATAAGCGACCACAATAAAAACTGAGCTCCACTAAATACACTCCTATAAAATATGTCACCGTCTCATCTCCAAAAAAATTACCCTTCAACACTGCTTGTGACCTAACACCCCCTGCCACACGACCATGCGGTGGCTCGCAGGGTATTATGTAGATGTAGATGAACACTTTCGCTCTACACTTTCCATCTGTTAGCTCCTGGTTAGATTTTGAGAAGTCATTTGATGTCTGAATTATTTCCTGTTGATAGTCATTACGTAATTTTATGCTAAATATTGAAAAATTTCTGCAATAACAAATATTTCAGCGAGCCATTTTATTTAAAACTCTTGGGCATATTTCATGAGTTTATACTCGTTCAAACCAAGATTTAAAAAAAAACTAACAGGTAATTTACGACAATATTCAAAAGTTTTCAATATAGAAGGGATGAAATGGTTCGTTGGAAAAGCAATTATGGCTCTGGACGAGGATAAATTATTTTGACTGCAGATATAAACTGTCACTAAAATTTCCTCATGTTTGAATGGTTAATGAAGTAATCATGTTCCATCTATCCAAAATTAAGCCTCATACTAGTGTAGTTATGATATGCAATCAAGCGGAAGTTTAGGAAAGTTAGGTTATTAAGAAGAAAACTTGAAGTTTCAAATATAGTGGAGGAGGAAAGCAAGTTAGAGGAGAGACTTTAGCGGGGCCGGAATTTTAGGGCAGGATAAGGAGGAGGATAGAACAGGTACAGAACGATATAATGTACTTACAGCTCCACAAGCCATAAGTAAGAGTGTGTAGAAGGAGCCGTTAGAACGTCAGCCATTACATGTAACAGTATAGGTAAGTGATGGATGGTAATAAGAGTTAAAGAGGATATAGAATTCATAAAGGCATATGACTAATGATACATTCTACCTTCGTTATGGACCTTTGCTGGGTATATCAGTTAAATATTTCGTGTGGTGCAAGGTGGATTATTTTGAAATAATTAAAAGATGGATTATTTAACGAAATAACTTTCGAGTTCTAGTTCAGTTTCTATTTTAGTTCTTGAGACTTATTGCTGGATAAATTTACTGTACTCTTGAGATATTCCTTTTCTGAGAAAAATTGTAAAATAAAAGTGAAATGTTTGATACTGTTTTCGGGCTTCTCGTTTGATACACCAAATTTGGAATCCTTCTGCATTACCAATTAAAATATTCATTCTAATTTCCACTCATTATCCTGATTTGAATGTGTCTCAAATATGCCTTTCTGTCTTGCACGATTTAGTGTACATATAATGTCCAATCCTCTTCGTATAGTCTTCAATCTGCTTCATTCTACCCAATAACTAGCCATTTTTTTCCCAAATCATCAACGGTCAGACTAAAGGATAACGGTCGGACTCGCCCTCATGTGAGCTAGTTTATAGTTGGTTTATGCGAAGGAGAATGATACATACTTGGTCAAGCAAATACTTAAATTGACGTTATTGTGTTTTGATGTATTACGTGCTGATGTTTACAATAATTACTAATTGATGCTGGATTATCCTTTCCACAGCTCTTAATCTTTCGGGAGTTGACGAACCAACTAGCCCCTAGACAAGCAATCCAGACAGGTTTCTAAGCAATGCTAGCCCATGGGCGTAGATTCCGGTCACCCTAGGTCAGTTGAGATTCAAAATGGTCTGCATTCCTCGCATGAGGACGCACGCACTCCGTAGCGCCCGCACGCATCCACGCGAGTGGTCTTGAGGTCCTGCCCCTGGCCCTACCACCCGTCCTCCCCGTCCCTTCGCTCCCCTGTCATGGATTTTAGGGGCCCCCGCTCCCCGCCCGACCCGCCCTTCGCCCTCTCCAAGGCCCGGGGGCCCGTCTGCTTGGCCCGCCCGTATGCTGTTGGAGAGGGAGGGTGGCTGAGGCAAGGCAAAAATCTTGCGCTCAAGGGGGTTTGGAATTCGGTGACCGCCAGGTGTTCCCATCGCCTCCGGACTCTCCAAACCACCTCTCCGCCTCGCGGACGCCTCGCTTCCAACGGGGGGAGGTGGGGGAAGGGGGGAAAAGGACTCTGGTTTGAAAAAGTCAAATCTTTACAAAGAAGGTGGTTTGTGAGGTAGGGGTCCAACAAGGACTCGGGAGACAGGACTGAGGAGATATTGTTTGGTTCCACGGCTGTGTTGCAGCTCCAAAAACCATGAGCATGCCTGGAGTGAAGGTTCTCAAAAAAATATCTAATCATCACCAGGGCTTTTATACGAAAATTTTGTAACGTCCATGGGCCATTATTTCTGGTGAATGAGCAGATTTTAATGTGTAAAACTGTTTTCCAAGGAACGGAAGTAGGACTTGACCGTGTCTCAAGATGGTGCAAACTGAGAGTGAGATATCATTATTTTTTCGCATTATCATGCAAGGGTATCCCATTTCTTGGTCCGGTAAAACTAATCCATCATTAGTGAATTTTATGTTCATTCTATTGTATCTAATATTATGGCTTTTTAGGTATATTACGTACTAACCTCTCTCCGAAAATATCTCCGCGTTCCAAAATTTTTTTTCCTTACTTGATACCTAATTGCATTTCCATACGGCTATTATCTTTTTTTCCTTGTACCATCTCTTCACGGTTATCTTTGGGAAAAAAATGAATGAATGGAACTGTAGTGGAAGACAAATTATGAAACACATGAAAAAATTATTATATATATTATAAAAAGGGGTATGAGGAAGTGGAACGGTGGGCACTACAAGAAGCGGAAACTGATGTTGACCTATTGACTCGGATTGAAAGTGTGATGAAGTCAATTCGTTTGCTACTTCGCTTTATATAAAGTATCTTCTGCCTATGTTTGCTACAGTTTATGATACATTCGTTTGTGCAATAAAATTTACCGTGTATAGCGTTAACACCTGTTTATTTTAACTCAATTGATTAGGTACTCTTTGGAGTCCATAACTTAATTCCTTATATATAGTATCTTCTGCCTATATGGCGTTGGCTTTTTTCCACTTTCAAATTTCAAATTCAATTCGTTTGCTATTTCAACTAATTTCCTCTATAGTATTTCCAAATTAATTTTGTAGTTACTTTTTCCACTTATAACCTCAATACTTTATCAACTTCATCGCTTTTTTATGATAAAGAATCACTTTAATTTTTATTTATTACCTTTACCTGCATTCCTTATTTGCTGCACTGATTTTATAATGAAATTCCTACAGCTTTTAAAACCTTAGAGGACAAATCTACCAACATCTGGTCGTCCGCGAATGATATCAACTCTATAAGCTGTTCCCCTTTTTTATTCCTTCACACATTTCTTTTCATGTTATGCAACTCCTTGGCTTGACAAATGTGTCTATGGGTGGCCCTGCCTCATCCCGTGACCAATAACAGCCCACCTTGGATCTGCGTTACCCACCCTCAACGGTGCCATTAAGGTCATGCCCCTATATGATTAGGATGGGCCTCCGGTGTCGCAAATGTATTCACTTATTCCCAGAGTATTTGCATTTGTTTTGTTTCTCAATTAATTCTGTGAAACGCATTTTATAAATCCATAGAGCAAGTCCAAAGATCCTAATAATACTCCATGAATATTTCAACGACATTTCAATTTGAATGTGTTCTATCATATTTGAATAAATAATTCATTCATTTGTTCTATGTGTTGTCTCTAACCTTTGATACCGCCCACTCACGCTTATCGACCAAAAACATTTTCACTCGAATTCATTTTCCTTTCTCTCTCTGTATTCTTTCCATTTCTTCAAATTATCTTTTAATGTAGCTTTACATGGTACATGTTATTGTACGTTGTCAAACGTATGAACTCTTTCATGAGGAAAATTGTACCGTGTAATGCGGTAAATTTTATGATTGTCTGAATGACTGAATAGGAAATAGAATCTGCTGTAATTCAATTTATTTTCTTGTACGGTTTATGACACATTCGTTTGCAATAAAATGTACCGTGTATAGCTTAACACCTGTTTATTTTAACTCGATTAGGTACTCTCTGGAGTTCATAACTTAATTCCTTATATATAGTATCTTCTGCCTATATGCCGTTGGCTTTTTTTCACGTCCTTTTCTCCTACTTTTTCCTTTTCATTTCTTCTATTACCTATTGCTTCTTTTTTTCTACTCGTTACCTTTGCTCCTATAGTTTTCTCTGGAACTGACACAGTACTTGTTTCTACACTTGCCCGTCATTCATCGATTGTTTTCTTTGCTTCACCGATTTGCATTTGCTTATGATATTCTCATCCAACCAACTTCTAAAATGCTGCCGCATTCTGCCATTCATTCTTCTCTTGCTTTTAAACAGATTTTAAAATTTACATCACAATTTTAATTTACATCACAATTTTAATTTACATCACAATTTTAATTTACATCACAATCACGACACGTTCATCACAATTCAGTTATGCTCTAAGCCTGCGATCGCCTATAATAGCTTTTCTAGTGATTGATAATTCTCCTAATTATCTGACAAACCATAGTGTAATAAATTTGGTATCTCACTAAGTACAAGGCATTTTACATGTGTACATACGCCTCAGGTGATGCTTAGCATCAAGTTTTTGTTACCTCTTATGTATTACTCCCAGAAAATTTGACTGCCTTCTTACTGCTCTCATTTCTTTTTTACAACCCTTCCTCTTCAACTCCATATCCATCTCTAACGTATCGCATCGCTGCATTGCACTTTCCTAAATCGAGATTTTTCTGGCCCGAGACTTCTCTCATTATTTCTTTAGCTTCTTAAATCTTATTATTGCCTAGGGTTTCATGTCCCTATTATTACGACTGCTCTACTCCGCGTTTTTCTTTTTCCGCACTTTAGTAATCTTTGTATTTGCTGATGATGTATATGCCCTAGAATATCGTGAGATCATACGTAGAGACCTTTTCTTCCTTCCCGATATATGCTAGTGGGTGACGACCCATAGAACCTATATCATACGGCCTAAGTGCAAGGATTAAATATGGGACTTCCAAGTTCAGGGTAATTGATAACTAGGAGAGCTTCCTCATCTCCGCTTCCCATTGGTGGTTTTGACGTGTACATCCTCTTAACAAGTATTCTATTAAATATTTCCAATTAATGCCAGCATTGTAAGAGTTATTTGGCTACACATACATGACTTGACGACTAATCAAACACCAAGCTTGTTGATTTTTTAGGTGTGAATCAAAAAAATACGTTAGCGCTGAAAAAGATTTATAGGTGGTAAAGGAGACTCGCCATCATAAGCATCATTGGTCGTTTATTCCTAAGAATGGTTAAGTGGAGCCCTCCACTCTTCCCTATCTAATGCTAGGTTCCTTGCTTCATAGTAGCTTACCCTATGTATTTTCATCTTTATTTGGCTAACTCTTTCTTATATCCATCCAATTCAAAGCCCGGAAAATAATTTTTCCCGTCCAAGTTTTTCCTTATTTTTACCTCATTCTCTCATTTGTTGCACTTTATGTCAGTGTCATACATCATTCACTTCCTTGCCTTATAAAATACCTTCCAGCTTCCTTTTTTCACATTCTAAACCCTGAATTTATTTTTTATATTCTTTTATATCCTTTTATTTTTCGGTTCAGCTCTACCCCCTTGGTTTTTTCGTGCAGTTTTTAATGATAGAATATAGGTCAAAATTTACAGTATGTATATCAAAATATTCTATGTAAGCATTTGTGTTCCTTAAATCAATTATTTAAGTTTATTGATATAGAAGTGATTATATATTCTCTTAATAATTCAATAAAGAATTCAGTCTGGGGTACTACCCATGAGTTTTCACTAGGTTTAATGAATGAATGTGAAATTAAATTAACGCTCTCAATAATCCGAAACAATGGGAGTAGCATTTCTCTGGATAGACATTAATAACGTGTAATGAAAGTGATCTCTCCATCACCTTATTTCATGGAAATGAAATTTCGGTAATTGTACCAGTATATGCACGATACCGAGTAAATATAGTTCATGTGAGAAGGCTGAGTAATATGTGTGTGAGAACTGGAGGTAGATTGATATTGTATTGCGCTAATATGCTGGAAGAGGCACATGCAAGTTTCACCGGTATTAGTAACGTAACATCATTAATGAAATGATGCATTTGTGCTGCACATGTGTAATGAGAAGGCAAAGATTTGGCATTCTGTACACAGCTGGAGTAAAGGAGTCATTCTACTATGAAAAGATACAGAATTTTGATATTTTGGCTGAACATTCACCTTTATGAGCACAAAATGAATCCAAATACTACAATAGTTAATATTTGTCAGACATCTGTACACTAATTTTCTTTTCATTTTCGGTGTGAAATGAAAAGGAAAGTACGTGTTGGCACTCCTCCCAGTAGAATGTTCCGGAGGTAAAATAGTCCCCCGATCGGATCTCCGGATGGGGACTACTGGGAGGGTCAGTAGTAAGGATAAGACATCATGTTGATATCGTAAAATCAGATTTTCAGCAGAAGACCTTAAGTTTTTCAACCAATATTTTTTCTTAAACGTGAATTTTTCACATAGCATAGAAAAATATTATTTTTTATGTGTCATACAGTCAACTTTCAGTGAATATTAAGTCTTTGAATCAGCATTTACCAGTATTTGATTAGATTGCATCATTCATATAATTTAGCTCTTCGTAATACAAGAATCGGAGTCCTTATATTAACCTATCAGCATTAATGGTCTCCTTTGATCATTTTGAAACTGATAAATACGACATACTTACTATGCAAATACTTAAGTTTTCACAGTTTTGGAGATATTTGACCCAATAATAATGTGTGAAGTGATTTCAAGATGAATAAGCTGGGTTGAAGTTTTATTACTCAAATTATGAGCTTTGAGATACTTTCCAAGTTTTTCCTATCTTGCCCAATTACACTGTAGCATATAATCGGGATCAACCTGTGAAACTGCTTACATGGCATTAAAAAAGAATTGTTTGCACAAAATATAAAGAATTCAAATGATTTTTCAGTCAAACGTTTAGGAACTCTAATGCCTGTTATCAAAATTCAGATAGTCATACAAGCAGATACATTAACAAATGTTCTGTTCAATTCCATCATGTAATTTCGTATACATTTTCAAATGAATGAATAAATGGGTAATAGATTTGGCCTGTTTTAACCTAAATAATGTGCTCTATCAAGTAATTACGCACATGCACGTGTATAATATATCGTTTAAAGGGGTGGTAAGTAAGGGTGCGATTGTAGCCTTTTCTCTATTTAGCCACAGTTAAAGTCCTGAATGATTGTCAGATCCACTCGAGTAGTGCAGATCTAATCGCATTACAATATCGTATTGAAGGTGTTATCTCTTTACAAAACTCTATGGAATTATAAGTTAGTGGGCAATAGGCTGCTAAAGTCTGTACCTTAGCAACCCCGACTACACACCGGCTGATTTCTGGGGAAACATCAAAGTTAACGTTTACCCTCTCATACACAGAGTCCTCATTTGAGAACGCCTAATACTTCTCGCCAGTATTTAGACGGATAAGTAGCCGTAGCTTCTTAGTTGCCTTCTAGAGGCATTTCGATGCAGCCAAAAGTAAATAATGTTTATCGAGAAACCGAGGACAAGCGCTGCTAAATGTGGGTGGAAACTCATTTTGTTTCTGCAGTTTGAGCCGTCCATATTTCAGTACTACCAGTAAAACGATATCTTAATCAATATTAATTTAAGGATTTGCGTAATAATTATAATATATAAATTTCATTTACAATTGATATTTGAGAAAACGTTGTGGGTCCTCTCATAAGGAAATTAGCGTCATATCAGTGTCAACTGTGTTCAATTTTTTGAAGCTCTAAACATAGAGTGAAAGGCGCATCGAATATTTTAATAGATGAATACTTCAATAAAATGTTTCATGCTGCGTGTTTTTGTAATGTTTAACTGCTTTTAATTACTAATTTATAGAACTATTTTAATGCATATGTTAAGTTAACATTTGTGATGAGTATCGTTTTGCAAATTTACCTTTTGATTTGTTTCAATTTATCACTTTTATTCTTACAAAATAAATTCATTTATATGTAAGAATCAAGTAATTCACTGACAAATAACGAGAAAAATATATCAAACACAATAGTGCACGTATCTTTAATACATCAAACCAACCGATAATTTCAGTATCAAAGCACGTTTTCACAGTTTTCACGTTTGTGACAAAAGTTTTAACAGTGAGATACAATTTTTATTGGCTTACACAACCTATTGCAGCCGTGCCGAAAAACCTGCATCGGCAACGGCGAAATTCTGTATGTAAAAAATTAAAGCTGGCAGTAACCTGAATTTTTCAATAATTTGAGTTGTCTGAATATATTTTTATTTCTGAATTTCAAAGGTTCATTAATATGTTAGAATACCTTGAACCAAATTTTAATTATATTTTATTTCATCATGAAAAGATTATTTTTACTATTATATTACTATTAGTTAATGATTAAAATATCGTCTTCGCCATAGGGGATGGATTCAAGCAAATAATAGAAGACATAAAGCTGCGCAATATTGCTTAAATTGAGAAATTGGAGAGATGGTGCGGCATTTACATCAATAAATCAGAAGGTTGTCGGAAGACATTAATTAAAATAAGACCTATTCTGAATTTTGAAATTAATAATGAAAATGACTTTGTAACTTTTCACCGATATTTTTATTTTTACTTATACATAACATTACTTATACATTTATAAGTACAAATAAAAATATCTGTGAAAAGTTAAAAAGTCATTTTGATTATTGATTTCATAATGGATTTTCACAAATTTACGCCCGAAACATCAGTATTCTGAATTTTCTTCATAAATCCTTCCACAATGCCCCCAATTGAGAGGAATTGCAATAGGTAGATAGCAAGATGATCCATAATAAATGTCGCTCATCACCGATTTTTTTCTTTAAAAAAAGCCAAAGAAATGGAGGAACAAAATATGAGCAAGAGTATTCGAATATATACACTCCTCTGAGCTACACCAGTAGGCTATGGAACAACCCGCCTCTGAGTGAGGAAGAAGTGGCGATGTTATTCTTAGGCTATGCCATAACAATCGTTGTAAAGGTGAATGCTGATAATGTTTTGCCTAGCCTCTTCCTTGTCCAAATGTTTACGGACTTTGGCACATGGTACGTTGGCACATAGAGAGAAAAAGTTGAATGTGGTAAAGTACCTTAAGAAAGGTGAGAAAGGAACCTCTTGCTGTGTCGCTTCGCCTGATGATGTACTGTAACAAGGTGGGATGTCACTAGTATTGTGCATACAATATCATCATCTTTAGGCTTACAACTAAACTTATACACCTAACTTGGATGGTGAATGATTTGTCTAATATTTTTCAACAATACCACGCCACATTGGCGGAAGCATTGTTTTAGAATCCTAAAATAAAGTAAAATGTATTCATACATATTTGCATTCATTAACTCAAACTTTATGAATTAATCACGAAATTCCTGTTCACAATTAGGGTATTCAGAATTTTTGTTGGAAACGATTTAATTTGAAGTAAATAAATCTAAGGAGAGGATATCATGTTAGATTTACATTTATGTGATAGATTGAGGTAGTAGCTTTTGGAAGTAGATGTATATAAAGCAGACCCAAAAGGTAATATGTTAACACAGTACAGGTATGCACAGTAAGGTAAAAGGCAAAGAGCATTAGGCTGTAAAAATAGGTCACATAAATAGCAGTGGAATGACCAAAGATATCTTAATGATAAATGAAATTTTTATGTAAATAAATGATATTAATGGAGTACTGAATCTACTTGTTAAAATTAACGATAAAAACAAATACTAAATCAGTGAAGTTCCATATTGTTTTATTTATCCGATCGATTACAGCACCTTTGTATCATTTGAAAAATCTATAGTCTCTGGTCTGTATACTTTTTTAAGTGTATGTGTTTTTCATGTAATGGTTGACAACATGTAAACGATTTAAGGTAAATTATTTTCAATAGATGACTGTGATTCCTGTAATAGTTAAAAATGGCCTCGTTTTAAATTTTTTAATGTAGAGTAGGAATGTCTAACTTCACATACAAATATGTCTGATTAAGTACGCATCACCACAGGAAAATCTAGCTGCTTTTTAATACGAATTTGATGCTCATTACGGCTCGAATTTTACTTAAATTGTTCCTATATAATTTATTTACCTTGAATGTTATGAACGATAATACATCTCTCTTACAAAATTGAATGCATGCAGAAGAATTGTAGCATAAGGATTGTAGCCATTTTACTCAAATAAGACTTATTCTCTTTATTAGCATCGTTATCTGTTAGTGGATTTTGATTACCTACTTTGTGTTACTGCATAGTTTAAGCCATTTATTGCAGACATTTTTTTATTTCACCTTATTATGAAGATAAATATGCATGACTTACAATAAGAAAACACGTTAAAATTTTGCATATGCAAATTCTTTACTGTTAGCTGCTCTGAGCAGCAAAATTTTAAATATATTGCGTTCTATTTTTACTAGGGATATTGTCGTCACTTGCTCATTTTATTTTCTTCACATCTTTTTACAATTCGCAGGTGACTGAGGTGTGATCATATTATGGAAGCTGATAAATGGATGAAAGAAGTGTATATCAATGAGAAAAAAAGAGTACACACAGTTAGCTCATCAATGCAGCTGTTCTATAGGGCAGTTTCACTTAAACTACTCTTTAGGAGTCATTTCACGAAAATTACCTCCATTATATCCATTATAAAATATATGTTTTTAACATTTAAAGCAATGGGTTTTGCATTTTGTTTTGCATTGGATGCTTGCAAAGTTAAATTCGTTAATCATTGACTGTTACGCCTCAATTGCTGTAGCACATTGATTTGCCTGAACACAAATATTTGCACACTTCTGAAATATTTTTTTGATTTTCCCCCAAGTCTTTCTACCGCTCCAAAAACATCACCATTTGTGCTCAATATGACACCCTGAAATTTAGTTCTGTCAGCAATGCTGCCTCAAATTCACAATAAAATGAAATAGCCGCTCCAAGATGATGCTTCCATGTCATGTGTTTAACACCTTTTCGTTTTAAAATGCCTTCTTCAAAGTATTTTTCTATTACATTCATTTATGAAAGTAAATTAATTGTTTCAGTGCGTATTTCTAGTCATACCTAGACTCTCATAATTATTCATCGCCAAATTTGCTAAAATATTAGATGCGCTTGCTTAAATATTTGTCCTCTCTTCTAGTTTTTGTACTAAATTCCTCAAAAGTGATACAGAATGCTTGGGAACATCCGCTGATAAGAATTCCTAGCCCAATATGATGGACGAGAACAAGACAGCAGCCCTACATTAATAATACTATGCTGTTCATAGTCACGGATAAAGTGTTATCATAAAAATTGACTCAGATATATGAATGAGGTTGAACAGTTCATGTGCATTTCTCCAGTCACACACAGAAATGAATTAATCATATGAATTTTTTCATGGTGATTCACTACCATTATGAACAGCTATAAGCTGTGATATTATAAGCGCTTCGTGAAGACTTCCCTTTTACCACAAATTATGCATTAGGAATGGATGTGACAACCTTGCCACCTTTGCCGTCGTATTTCGTGTTGTGGAAAATATGCGTCATTTTGTCATATATTGTTGTTTTCAATGCGAATTAGGTGATATTTTACTAAACCATTTGCTTCACCCATTGTGTAAATTGTCCCATTAGTGTGAAAGTATATCTTAATCGTTGAAGTAGACCACTACCCGATCATTTTTTTTCATAAGAGCCCCAAGTCAAAATGCAAAGTTTATAAAATATAATATTTTAATTTTTCTCAAGGAATTTGATCTAAAAGTTGGGATGCAACCAATCCAGTGCACTTTATAGCCAATCGCAGCTACCTCGGTTGTTAGAAATGTTTGATATCATGTCAAAAGGAGCATTCTGTTTGATAAGTGCTGTCGTACATACATTCCGATACATATATTTGACCATGGAATCGAGATGTATCGCTTTTGCTCAACTTCCCATTACCAGAAAAAGCTCGTTAAGGCTGATGTTCAGTTCTAAAATCTCTGTTTCCTCCACGATTTCTCATTAGTCATAATAGATATGAGTAATGCGAACCACCTGAAACAATGACTTTTATTTTTAATGCGTGACTGATTCCTTTGGTTGACAGTGTGTAAGAATTTTCCGTGATGTTAATCATTGCTATTTTTAATGTGTTAGCATTGTGTGAACATTTAAAAAATATATGGTTGAGGAACACATTTCTACTTATCTTTAAGAATCTATGGAAGAATATAATGCGCTCATATGGGAAAAATCGGATACACCATCATTTTGTACAGATAATTCATAAAGCGGATCTAAGAATTTGCTTATAGTCGTATGTAAGCTTCTCTCATGCCGCTCTAACCATGTTTCACCTATTAAATCGCTTCCTCACCCCACTACCACACCTTCTCAAAAAGACGCCACTCCTTTTGTAACCATTTGTACATTGACCAAAAAAGTCCTCAATTAAGAATCTGATGATATTATACATCAAAACCTAGATGGCATTTGAGATATTTTACCAGTACAAAATGCTATTTCTGCTTTTCATTATACTTAAATTTCACTTCACCACATTTTTACTTCTCTTTTTTCTGTAGGATTTCAGTTTTCTTGTTATATAGTACTTAAAGACCAAGGCTGTTTTTATCGTCAACAGCCTTTATAATGTTTTATTTTCAATCGTGAAACGGTTAATCTTTGGACAGTTAACTTCAGGATGAAGCAGTTTGGAATGCAATAATTATTTATAGTATACTCATTTAAGCCAAACATATACTAATTTTTGTAGTTTCCTTAACCCAAACTCTAGCCATTACTCCAAAAATACAATGCATTCAGCTCACTTAAACGCAAAACGAAATAAATGTGATAATTTCAAATCAGCGTGCATTTTATTGTATTATACCTGAAATACTAGCGTTTATGGAGCTAAAATTTATTTAACCCTAATTTTCCATAAATATTTACCCTTCGATCCCAAGTTCAATTTGTGGGTGAAATCTTTTATAATCCTCTTTTGGTTTAAAAGGGATTTCCCTATTCCTACTCTTCTAAGTTGAAAAACAGAACGGAAACTTATACTAGTTCAGCATTAGGACATCAAGGGACATGTCACTTAATAGAGGGAGTTGGGGGAATAGTATAAGTTCATGGTGATTACGAATTGCTGCCCCTCCCACTAATGTTGATGCGCCCGTACTCCAGTGATCCTTGGCTGAGACACAGAGGCGTGTGAATGAGGGAGACTCGTAACTTTTCGCAGGACGGTTGATGGCCCCGCAGTTATTTAAAAGACCTTTTTGCACTGGATTGCATTAGCACACAATTTTCGTCCACGCTCAAGTACTTGCGACAATTGATGGCCCGAAAAATACCTCCCACAATTCCAGTGTCCAACTGGCCTTTCGGGAATCGCTCTGGACACCCAGATGACCCCATGACCTCGTGACGTCACCGGTTCTTTCCTCTATTTCCCCCCCGACCCGCGCTCGAGGACTGGCGCTGTGTATTCGCGTTTGCATGGGCGTCTGAAAGGGGGGGGGGGCTGAGGTAGGGGGCGAAGATTCGTCATGAAATATTTCGAGGGGTCCGCATTGGAGTCATAGTCACCGTGACATATCCTCCCGAACATGCGAAATCCCCGAATGGTTTTGGAGCGGCTCTCGGCGAAAATATGAAGGCGTAAAAATTCGCCCGACTTTCCCGAACGGAAAGCCTCTCCGCGGATTGGATCGTGTACGAAGGGGCGAGGGAGGTGGCTCTGCCAGCCTTCCTACCTTATTGAACGCCAGATGGTGGTGATGTCGATTCCGGTTCCTAATCGAGTGACGCCAAACTTTCGCTGAGCGATTCCTGTCATTGGAGAGTAATTTATTGAAGACATTTTGCTCTCCGCAACTACAGGGTTGATAATTACTTTTTTCTTGAGAAAATAGTTAAAATACGTGTTGAAGAGATGGATTAAAATCACCCAAGCATAACAGGCTGCTGACAGACCGAGGGGGTGGAAGAACTATACGATCATGGTCCGAACAGCGTATAATTGTTGCAGAAATTTGGTCTCTAGATATAAGTATGTACCAAATATGTAACGAACCTCTTTAATTACCTCTTTTATGCCTGGAAGCTGATTTTTTTCCTTTTCATAAAAAGACACTATCACTTTTATTTGTCTCCCACAATATATATCTGGTTATAGTTTTATATCGGATTAACTGTTAAGAAGTTCACATTATTACGATGACTTTTTAGCGAAGGTTTGACCTTGTGCATATATTCTCCCCAGTCCTTATGTACTGTATGTGCTATAGAGTTAACATATTTTCACATAGAGAAACGATTATGCAATAATAGTAATCCGCACAAATTTATTGTTAAAATTTCATGAAGTTGTGATTTTTTTAGTATGTTCATTGTATTCTTTTTGAGAGGCAAATCATGTTCATCCTTAATTTTTCATTCCAGCCCCTCTCTATCTCTGGAATTTTTTCATTGATAATTATGAGGGACCTATTTGGGCTTATATATATTTTTTATTACTCAATTAAAATAAATGTATAAAACAAAACTCAGTTGCTACGAAACGCACCGAGTTTATAAGATAGAATAGAGCCACCTGCGTTCGATAATAGTACGTAAAATACTTCACAAAATAGAAATAACACAACGTATCATATATAGTACATATATAGTACAGTGTATATAGTAAGGACTGGAAAGTATATATGCTTTACGCCTGACCTTTGTTAAAAAGTCATCGAAAGAATGTATTTTATTAGCTAAACTGTTATTTTGGTTTAAAACTTTTATTGATCATTTTCGTTCTATTCTTTACTCATCTATGGTAACTTAAGAAAGATAAATTCAATAGTCCAATAAAGAGAATCCCGCTTAATGTGACGGTATATTTCCAAGAGGAAAACATTTTTACAATCTCTTCACTTTTTAATTTAATTTTCTTTTTGTGACGGGACAAAAAGCGGTCGCGAAGTGAGGGACAGGAGGGGAAAAGAGAGAATCGTTTTCCCCTCCAACTCCTCCCCCCTCCCTCACCACCTTTCTCCAACATGTTGCTTCAAGAGCGCGAATAATGTGTTTTTCGGGAGTTGTCCAAGTCCTCGTGTCTCACTGTCGACGCATCGACCCACTGGACGGCAATTTCACCACATTTTCCTTTTTTTATTTTGCTCTTTGTTCTCACAATTAGCCACGAATGTTGGCGTTGAACTCCGCTCTCAGGAAGAATGCTCATGAACGAGTTTTGAAAATTAGTGCCATTTTTTTCGACATGGAGGTAGAAGACACCGTTTAGTAACGTTTAATGGCGTTGTCCTCCTGACCTAAAGGTCCCGGGTCCAAATTGCGGCTAAAATATTGTAGTCCTATTAATATAAGGTTGCCTTCATTTGAAAATAACTGAAGTAGCTTAAGCATTTATAATATACGCCCTAGGCGAATGACAGAAAAGAATAAGGACCAAGATACCTTGATGATAAAAATATGATCCCTCGGCAAGTATTTCTCGATGTTAATTTCGATATTAAAAAATCTATGATTCATAGAAATGTACATTTTCGCCATTTAATATAGGCTATAAACAAAAAGGCTCATGAAGTCGCTAATTCCAATAAAACCTTTTGACCAGATGATACAGTATATATTTTATAGTGGTGCAAAAATATACCACGCGCTGTTCTAGTTTCATTTAGTTACCACTAGCTCTAGGAAGAGTTGTGAAGCAAGGATTTAATTTATCTACTACACTTTTTACCATCTATATAGAATAAATTGATGGAAAGAAGATAAAGGAGTAAGCATAGGTGGTAAAACAATACGAAAAATTAGATTGCAGATGATATAATATTATTTGTAGGAAGTGAAGATGATTTGAAAAAAGTGCTTGATCACCTAACACTAACAACGGAGGAATATGGGTACAAATTCAATAAAAAGAAAACTAAAGTAATGAAAGTGGGGGTTAAGCAAGAGTTGAATATTTATGTGAACGGAGAACATGTGGAGTAGGTAAAACGATTCAAGTTCCTGGGAACTGAAGTGACGTAGGATTGGAAGAGTGAAATGGAGATAAAACAAGAATAGGTATGGCTAAGGAGGCATTTAGTAAGAAAAAGACTATACTAGCTAGTAAGATGGAGCTGGAACTGAAGAAGGGAATCGTCGAGTGTTTTGATTGGAGTGTGATTTTGTATGGTGGGGAAACATTGGCGATGATAGAAAAGGATAGAAAAAGGATAGAGAGTTTAGAAATGTGGATTTGGAGGAAAGTGCTTAACATCAAGTGGTCTGATAGGGTTAGGAATGATGAGGTGTTGGAGAGAATAAAAGAAGGAAGAAAGCTCTTAAAGACCATTGAAGATAGGAAGAAGAGCTGATTGCGACATGTACTGAGAAAGAAATGTTAGTTACGAGATGTATTGGAAGGAATGGTGGATGGAAACCGCAAAAGAGGAAGAAGGAAAAGAAAGATGATTGATGACCTGCAGGATGGAGTGAGTTACAGAGAGCTGAAGAGGAGAGCAGAGGACAGAGAGAGATGGAGATACCCAGGACCTGCGAAAGCAGACAACTAATGATGATGGGCACTAAGTGCACAAAGCATTAAATGTTTTTGATAAGTCCATGCAATGAACATTAATATGTGTTTTCAATTTTTTCCTTGGCGAACTAGAGAATAACAGACCTCTCGTATTTGGGCTGAGAAGGAGAGTCCGTTTACCGTCATTAGTATACTTAAATTTGTTTTGATGACCAATTTTCTATGGCATTCATTCAAAACTTTCAGTATAAAAATTATCTTAGCGTTTGAATGATGCATGTAATTTATTGAAGCAACATGTCCATTTAAGTATCAATTGGAAATTTCTTGAAATCATGCGCAATATATAAACATCGTTCCCTGCCGATAGATGCGTCAGGTATATATATCAGTCAAACGAGCAGCCGTATTATATCATTTTACCTCTTTTTATTTCACGTACATTAGCAAATGACGGATAACTATCGAAAATTAATGATGATGAATAAAAGAATAAAATATTTAAAAAGGTCATCCTAGAAGCGCGGGATATTGGCGGAGAAACTTTTTATTTGTGAAGGATAGCATTAGAATAAGACATTTAGTGTATAAAGCTTGCTAAGTTTATATCGTAATTCCTAAGTATCGTAATGTCTATTTATAGGTCTTTTGTACTTTTTTAGTCTTTCATATCCCTTAGTATCATTTGTAAAGTTAGTAAAATATACCGTTGTAGATCATGAATGATGAAATAGACGTTGAAAGTCTTCATCTTACATACCTCATATATTGCATTACTTTATCGACATTCTTTTCTGTGGCTGGTTGAAAAGATAAAAGAGCAGAAGTTGATCAATCGTTTGCCCAAGAGCCTCCTATAAAAGTTTCTATGTCAGTGTAGAGAAGAATTGAGTCTGTTTCTTGCCAGTTGTTTGCATATTTTTGAAAGACCGTTGATGATGTACTTAATACCGTAAGTGCCAAAAAATGTACTTATTTGTCATACGCGTAGTCAGCATGTGGAGTTTGTCTTTGATTTTGCCAATATGGTGTAATATCAACTTAATTTTTTAAATTCCGTTCCTTTAATTCCTTATTTTTTTAATTATAATTTAACTTAATTATTAATTAATAATTAAATTAACAATTACTATTACATAATGTCCGAGTGATAAAACAAATTGATGTATAGAAAAGCTTGTATTATAGCTTATAATATATCAAATGAAAATTTAAATATTGTAACTTTTAGCTGCAGAATAAGTGAAGAAAGTTATTTGTAGTATATTTGATATAAATAGCATACATTATCTGCATGAAAGTAACCACGACAAAAGGGTCTTATAAAAGTGAAAAATATAGTTAAATTTTAAAAGATAATAGTCATAAATTTATTAAATTATAAAAACATATAGAATGGATAAATATAGCTATAATTTGATATTCCCTCGATAAAAAATAATAAATTATCTTTTGCTTCCGACACCCAGCAACCAGAATCTTTTATGTGAAATAGACGACTGTGCTAAAGGGTTATATAAAGGGACTGTGCTAAAGGGTTATATAAAGGGACTGTGCTAAAGGGCTAAATAATATGGCTTGAATAAAGCAATGCTTGAGAGAAAGAAAAGCAAAATTGAGATGTGTGGCTGGGGAATTGAGGAGAAAATTTTATAAAAATGGACCCAGTTATCAAGGGCTAACTGAAACAACAGATTTCTTTCACTTTTCCAGCCCCGAGAGGGAAAGGTATGCATGTACAAATGATACAAGAATGGTATGTCCTTGTACAAATTCCGGTTTTGATGTACTTTTAATACTTGATACCTGACATATACCTATAATAGACGCATTTGGATACACTCTTCCCTCCTTTTCGCTTCAGTTGTTGGACTTCTGACGAAAACAAATACGATGTTGAGGCTCTGAGTCAGCGCCCCTCAGATCTTAGTCCAATAATGTACACCCTTGGCTCAAAAATCCCATGTCAATTGGCTTTGTGGTCGCTTACCCTCATTTTTCATAAGTGTTTCATGTCCTTAGACAAAAGTTCGAATAATATGCTCGGTCAATAGTCAATAATATGCCCAGTCGTTTTATTCAAGATCCATGTAGCTAATCTTCTGCGGTAAGAGTTCGTGTACTATCTCGTCCAGTATTTTTTTAGTTTTTTTAGTAGTTTTTGAGACACCACCCTCTATGTTAAACAAAGGGGCAGTGACACCCTTGGCTCAAAAATCCCATGTCAATTGGCTTTGTGGTCGCTTACCCTCATTTTTCATAAGTGTTTCATGTCCTTAGACAAAAGTTCGAATAATATGCTCGGTCAATAGTCAATAATATGCCCAGTCGTTTTATTCAAGATCCATGCAGCTAATCTTGTGCGGTAAGAGTTCGTGTACTATCTCGTCCAGTATTTTTTTATTTTTTTTTGTAGTTTTTGAGACACCACCCTCTATGTTAAACAAAGGGGCAGTGACTCAAACCGTCCCTCCAACCGTCTGTTTTAGTATCTTAGGCTGCATTACCAAATCAATAGGATTTAAAAGATGAAGTGAAGGCATTTTTATTTAACTTATGTTAATTTTAAATCCAATAAATAGATGGTGTATTTATACTCAGGCTTAAATAATGACACGGGAGGACCCGTAATACACACTTTGTGATCTTTCTTTATGATATCCTAAAATCAGGCGAATCAAAAAAACGAGTCGACGTGATATTTTATGATTTCAAAAAGGCATTTGAGAATGTTCCTCACAACAAACTCATATATACATTGCATTCATTCGGAGTTAATAACAATAGTGAATTGGACTAAGGACTTCCTCAGTTATTGAAAGCATATTATAATAATGACTGCAAAAATGACTGCAAATAATAATGAAAGCAAAAAGTAGTTATTGACGATATTAGCTCTGATACGGTTAGATCCACGTCCGGTGTGCTACATGGAAGAGTGATCGCCCTTCTTTGAGTAATTATTTACATTAATAACCTAAGTTTTAGAGTTAGCATTAAATTAAGATTATTTGCAGATGATACAATAACTACCGTGAAATAATCAAGGACGCGGACTTAAAAGTTCTTTCATCGGACCTTAACAACGTTAATTTGTGGTGCCAGTAGTAGTGGCTGTAATTAAAACTTAGTAAATGTTCCACAGCTCATTTTCTGAGAAAGTCATCACTTAAATGCCATTCCTACACTGTGAGTGGAATAAACATAAAATATTCAGATAGAGTCAAATATATTGCAATTGGCTTAACTTCAGATATATCGTGGGGGACACACATAAATATGCGGACACAGCACTAAAGAAACTAGGTTTTGTTAAGCGTATAATAGGAAGGTCCTCGGATGAAAAAGTAAATGAGAGGTGATACTTCGCTCTTGTTGAGCCCACCTCAATTACGCCGCGATCAATTGGGACCCTGGTCATAAAGATTTAACCAAAACAACATAATAAAATTCGAACAAAAGCTGCACGCTTCGTGACAAAACTGCTACGAGCGAATATATAATGTTTCACAACAATTACAGGGAATAAGGTGGGAGACTCTAGAGACTCGGAGGCTACATGCTAGACTTAGGCTGCTTGAAAAATTGAGAGCTGGTGTGTTTTAGAGCAACACAGAGAATATTATCATGACACCTCACTACATCTCTAAGTCTGACAGAAGCGATAAAATAAGAGAGACACATTGCCAAACAGATCGGTACAAAAACTCGTTCTTTCCGCGCACAGTAACCGACCACATTAAAAACTGAGGTTCACTAAATACACTCCCATAATACACGTCACCATTTCACCTCAACATTTCGCCACCCAAAACCTTACATATTTCACTGCTGGTGTCCTAACAATCCCTGCAAAACGCAAATGCGGCGTGTAGTATGTAGATATACATGATGTTCGGTCAGGACCCTATTTCCTGCACCAACCTGCTGCCCCCATGTTTCTTTTTGCCCATCTTGAAATTTCCAATTGAAAGTAGTGTCCTAGGATACGGTAGTGCCAACCATTTATTTGGCAACTATTTATTTAATATAGACATTTGATATTTCGAAAGAGAAGTACAGTCAAATAAGTTTGATTATAGATTTATCTCCCAGCCCTACCTCCTGCTCCGCAGAATATTGAATCTGAATGGCCATGGCATTAAACTTTCCTGTAATAATTTTACGGCCTAAATCACTAAAAAAATCATGCCATTTGTAGGTATTATCCAATTTATGTCTTCTCATATCTTTATATATGTCTCTCAATGATTTATTAGCTTTTATTCCATAATTTCACAGTATTATTCCCTGCACCAAGAATAACTTTTGTCATGATAAAAATGGCATTGTTTTAAAATTGAGACTCATCTGCCATCACGTTTAAGGAATTGACACTTGGCGCAAAAATTTGGGTGGAGTAATTTGTCATACAAGATGATTGAATGGATACTGCTTCATAGAAAACTATAAAATATGTGTGCTTTATGTTATCCTTGTTAATATATAAAAAATAATTGGTGTCTGTTTGTTACTCAAACACCTAAAACATCTGAGTGTGTTAAGCCAAAATTTGGCATGCTGATACCAAGTGTATATGATTCAACTGTAGGCCTTTTGAAATTCACAGGGAGTCATGGTTCCCAGGGCAGGCTATTAGTGTATACTCCCATTATAAAAACTTTGGTGTTTTGCAGTTAAATCAATCCATAAAATTGAATGATATCGTTCTGTTGGTTTAATTTGACCAAAAACGTGTCGTTGTGATGCCTTAAAACATTTTTACCGCTTGTGGCTCAATTTGTTTACAAAATTTAATTGGATTATTCAATTGCACAAGTTTGGCTGATAATTTTATATTTTATATATGTTTAAAAACTGAACAATATCCGTGAAAGATCTTTAGCACCAAAATGATTGAGATGTAAGAATGTGTTTTGTATAGACAGAACTGCTAAGTATAATATTTCTTAAGTTTATTCCTTCGAATGAGAATGTATGGGCATCTCCGCTATAAAATCAGACTCTGTTACAGGCAAATTATTTACGTTATAGTTTCAAAGTTTAATCCAATGCAATACCATGCAATCAAACCTTCCATATCTTACTAATATAAGTAGATGGAAACCATTCACAGTATAACCCAAGGTCATGGGCGAGTAAATAGAACGGCGTTGGTATAAGAGTGTCAAAGTTAAATAATGTGCAAAGTTCATGAACTATGTAACTTTTGAATCTGTAGTAGAAGTAAACGTTACCATAAAATGTCACAATACACGTTGAAATTTTTGACTGATTAGTTTTTATATTGTGAGAATGATACACAAAATTCTCTTTCCAATCATTGAAAGAATGAAGAATTGAAGTGCTCTCAATGTTTTCCATTAGCCGCTGTCTTCAGCGGGAAAGTCAGGAAAAAATAAATGCAAAATGGCTTTTCAACGATTATAAGGGTACATGATAATTCCCTGATGCTCTTGTTAAACTTGGATCAGGAAATCCATTTACTCCATCACGCGTCTTTTATGCGTCATTGCTTATTTAGAACTGGGTACATCGATTCTGAGCTCGATAAAATTTCTTTGATTTCGGCTAATCAGATTGACAACATGGTCAGGTGAATTATTCGTTACAAATTGACCATTTAGGTGCCGGTGTCCATCTGATTTTCCTTCTTAGGATGAGAAAATTCGACATTCATGTTTTTGCTGCGATATCACTCGACGAATTCACCACACGCGGAATGGACATCCATTAGCATAACATCACTCAAGTTTCCTCTGCCGACAAAATTCCTCTTTGCCGAGAAAAAAGCGAATCTTTTCAACTTTCGCGCTTACTTGCCAGGACGGTGGGACAGTCTTTTCAAGAGTCTCAAAAGAAGGAATAATAATAAACAACCGTCGGATTCTCCTCCTTTCAAGGCCTCTATTCAGGAACTTGTTCGTTCTCCCACTCTTTTCTCAAGTTTTTTTGTTTCTTTCTGATGTTCCATCTCTCTCTCCATCCTCGTACAAAAAACGAGTCTCTCTCACACTCCGTTTTCCCCTACTCTCATAGTAAATAAAAAAATGAACAGAAACAATTTATTGTTTCGCGCAAAAAAAACTGTCACTCGGCTTCGTAACATTTGCTCCCGGCGACTTGAGGTCGAGGAAACCCCCGGCTGGGTGTAAGGGGAAGGTAGGGAGTGAAGTTTTTTTCGGCGAGGTATAAAAGGGTGGGCGGAGCGGTGGAAACATCGGAACAAAAGCGGACGACTTCGTGAGCGAGTGTGGGTATGTCTGCGCGAGTGTGTGGGTATATAAAATCCAGCGTTTTTGATCGGATCATGCAAATTCGCAGATTCCCGCTCTTTTCCCCATTCACTCCCGGTAAAATGCGGCCCCATCACGCGCGAGAGGTCTCCTCTGTCGCGCGGGTGAATGAAAGGGGGTGAAGAGGAGGGAAAAATTGACTTTCGTCGCGCGCGCGCGCTTCTCGGTTGAGTTTTGTTTATCCCGTTCATCGGTTTTTTCCTACCTTGTTTTTAACCACGGCGCGCTTCACTTCTCACCACCGTTTTCTCTCAATGAATTCACTATTTCTCCCCACGAACCCGATGTCTCTCTCTTAAGAGTCTATGTAACGTTATGGATGGCCCATTTTTTTCTGTAAATTTCTCGGTTCTGCTGAAGTCGTAGTTAAACATGGAGAAAGAGAGAGTAAATTCTCTTTTGTAAGTTTTTTTGTATGCACTATGTTTTGTGCCTTTTTATAAAAATATCTTAATGCCAAATCGCGATAGATGTTTTTCCTTCTTCTATTACCGATAAGATTCTCATTTGCCTTCAAGTTGAAATCTTACGCTAACTATAGCAGTTGCTTTTGAGTTTACATATCAGAACTAAATTTTATCAACATATATGCATCATTATTCTTGATATACGTGATTTTATGGCATTATGTTTTCTCCATTCATTTTGGAAGCTTAAGAGATGCAATGGTGTATTTCAAATTAGTCTAAATGCACAGGTCAAGATACATAAATAATATGCTATAGGTCTAATAATTTACTTGGATAAATAATTTTCTTTTAGTCTATCTTAGTTCTTCTGGCGAAAGTGATTATAATTAGAGGTAATTATTCTATGGTTTTCTGCTTGTGGCAACATTTATTAAAATTTTACAGTAACTACGATTGTAACATAATTTATTTCAGTAATCATCTGTTCGCTCATCACCTTTCTTCAGTTTTAAATTGCTATCGTCCCATAACGTCCAAATTGCCAGTTTTGGATAACGGTAAAACGATACAATTTCATTTATATCGAAGTTTCCAATAAATCTAGCGCTTCATACAATTTGATTAGATGGCTTGGATGAGTTGCTAATATTTCCGTAATACGTTTGAAAACGAAGGAATGCCCAAAATGAATTCCAAATCATGAGAAAAACGCGTTCATCTATTTGGAGAGGGGATGAAGCAAGGGATTGTAATAATAACTATTCACCCGAGGATATTTTTCCCCAAATTATGTTCTTTGTTCCGTGTAATCAAATAACTAATTTACTACAGGGAACGTTGGTTGTCATAAAAGCTCGCGTTGAGAGGCCAATACAAAAAAGTGAATTCGTGTCCTATGCAACTGTGTGCGAAAATGCAGGTAATTAATTTTTGATTACACGGCAATAATAAACATAAAATTTCCCTACCGATCAAACTCAGCTGTCAAAATATGTTCCTATGCCGCTAACAATCTTCATTATATTTTTTGCTCTACGTATGGACCATTCCTTAGTTATTTCATCCAAGATTTGATTCTCTTATACTTAAATGATAAACAAAAAAGCTATACTATTTCTTGATATCACCGTATTTCATTTGTGATTGAAGTTTCTGATTATGATAGAAGGCTACCTTATCTCCCACTTTTCATAAAACAGTCAAAATAATTCGTTGAATAAAAATGGAATCGTTGTATGCTTTAAAGTTAATGCTATTAAGTAGTACCTTTTTTCATCCTTACAATATGAGGACGATTCAGGTTTTAATTTTTCTTGTCTCTGTTTTGTTTCAGGTGAGCATCTTGCTGCTATTTGCACTAATGAAATGGCCCTTCAACTGACTTTGGATGATGTTTACTATGAGTAAATCCCTTATTGATTCTGCAAGGACCAAATTTTATTACTTTTTTGCCTATAGTTAATGCAAAACTTCCATAAATACTGAATTTTAGCAGGTAAGTTAATCAATCGATAAATCATCGTTATATATTATCATAAGTAGCGCCATTTGAATAATTATTATTGCTATTTTGGTGATATCTGCTTCAAACTATATTACCTTAAAGTATTTGGAGCCACAAGCGCCGTTCAAATATTGCTTTCAATCCAGATTCAACAAAAATAAATGTACTTCATCAATTTAAAAAGTATGCTCATATATTTTTCTTGAATTATAAACATTTTGAATGAGATTCATTTAATATTATGATTATTTAAAAATTAAATATACGGTTTGTTATTTCTTTGCTACGTTTCAAATTGACTATTTCTGCCATTTCATACCATTCTTCCACATGTAAAGATATTGAGGACTACTGTTTTTCCTCCTTCTTTATTGGTTCTATGAGTACGCATATCTATGCATTTAAAAGAAAATGAGAATTATTTAATATCTAAATTATATTTCTCTTACGGATGCTACATCTTTTTCAATTTCTGTAATAGTATTTTTTTGTAAGATACGAGGCCTTAAAAGTTGAAAGAATCAAAAATCATTATTTACAGAAAAGAAAAATGCATCTGTGATACGTTTCATTACTGAAAAAAATAACCTATAATGTAGTGATAAATTATGTAATTCCTAACCTGATATCAAATCTTGCTATTGGGTTTAAAAGAATATGATCCAGTGAAACTTATTGTCTTTTTCCTGATATATTGTTTGCCACGCCATTAACCCATTTTCATATTTATCATCAGGCAATCCGAAGACTAGCTACCGCTCTTTCTACATGTATATTCATAGCTTATCACTTTTGTTTGCTTTATTGCATGTTTTCGACGTCTTTTGCTATCTTACCACGGCTTTTCATCCCATTCTTCGTACCTTCAAGTATTGATTTCAGTATTCAATCATTATTCAAATGGCGTTCTTTATGTTTCTTAATTATTTATCTTATAGTAAACTTGAAAAGTGTTTTCTTGCCAGCTTTGTCCAATAAATGCCATTTTTCTATACCATCCAATTTTCCAATCTTTTCCTATTTTTGTTTCGGTGCAAATGTACGGCCATACAACAGTGTATTCCACACAATTTGTTTCAATCAAGTGATTCATTTTTATAAGTAATTCCTACCTGAAAATAATGATTTAGGTGTAATTTTCTGAAACCGTTACTTTTAGTCATTCTCGAAAAATTGCATTTATGGTGAAATATGTTGAAAATTAGACTTTGTATGATTTAAGGCTGAAAATGATTGGTACAAATGCTTTGGGTATAATAGAAATTGAAAGAACAATCCACCTCAATGTTGGCCAATTGTCCGACAACTTCATTCAACTTTTACTCACTGCTATGTTGTGATTCTATTTGTATTGCTAGTACTTAGCCTGTTAAAAATGACGAGCAAAATACTCATTGATACAAATCTTTTTGGTATAATTTTATTTACATGCATTTCGTGTAAACTATTTCACTGATATTAGTCTAGTATCTGGAAGCCGTAACGTATGTTTACTAAATGTAAACATCTTAAAATGAGTGACTGTACATGACCACATAACTGTAATAGTTTGTGATATTTTGATTATGGTCACTAATTTAAACCCTACTTTTCATCACCTAAGTCTTGCCAAATCTATGAATCATTCGCTAAATATATGAAATTATCAACTTGTTGCTGTATTAGTAGTAATGGTTTTTAAATGTATACCGAGCTTAGAATTGCCATCTTCGTATATTGTATCTATATTCCGTAAATTTCAGTCCTTAAATTTGGTGATAAATTTGGAGATGAAAAGTCGAGTTGAAATTTTCAACCATCGCTCAAGAAATCATTAACTCGTAAATACATCTTTTCTAATGACGTAAGTGCAACGTTGTTGTCGGTAGCTGGGAGGTACGCTATACAAACTTAACGTGGGGCTTATGAGTTTAAGTTAAGCTGTGTTCATCTTTTCAATCCACGATTTATAAGGAGGGTTACGAGGAGTTTTCCATATAATTGTAAAGCAATGCGTAAAAAATGGCACAAAAACTACACACATTGGTTCAACTTTTATCTCCATCACTAGATTCTTCATTCCCATAAGGGTGATATTTACTCGTACAGAATGATTAAAAGACACTGTAGGCGATGGTAATCGCTAGTGACTTCGAATAGCTCTACTTCATTTTATACCTTGGTAATATTATATATGATAATAATGTCTTGACTGATTTGCAGTATGATACAACGACAATTACTTATCTTGGAAATTTACAACACTGTGTTACGGTTCGACCATTACTGATCAATTTTCCCGCGATACAAATGAAATTTCTTCCTGTACAACTGTAATTCGTGCTTTCTATATTTTCATTTTTTAATTTCTTTTTTTTACTTTATTACAAAGGAGAATCTTTCTGTAATGATAAGCATAACAGGAGCCGTAAGGAAGTATTTAAATTATCTTCTAAGAGCACTCACGTGGCCGGTGAATATGAAAAACTCTGTGATTATTAATGGAGATAAGAAAGTGAATTATGGAATAAAGATCACATCAATTTGTCATTGAATGGCATTTTGTCTCACTAATACGTAATTTTCATGATATTTTCAGATTTTTGCTCATAAGCAATCACAAATGAACTTTCCCTGGAATTTATGCTCACATGTGAAACAGTAGCTCAACAATCACGTCTATTCTTCTGCAGCAGCATATTCTGTTACTGAAATCAATGATTGACAAGATTCTATCTAAGATGCTATCGCAATATCTATTATACCGAATTTTAGTTGTAATGGAGAAACATTTCATTAATTTGCAAGGGAAATTTCAATGTATAGTTAACCTGAATCAGAAGTTACCGACACATTCTCCGTAATGTAAGACCAATGAATAAAATACTCCCGGAAAAAGTCCACTATTTCATTTTCTTTCACTTACACATGAGCCTAGTCTGCATGCTTGGATCTTTGCTACTGTATTTGTACTGTACCCATTCCATCGCTTTCGGCTTATGCTCCAAAAATGTTTTTATGCCATTGACTGATAGACATCCGCCATATTTTCTTCACCTTATTTACGAGGTCAAATATTCATGAAAGTAACGAATAAAATTCCGTTTTTCCTTTCCTAATATTATTAATGGGACATTCTTAAATTTTTACTTCAATTTGAAAATTTAGTATTATAGTGTTTAGAAGAAAGATGAAGCATATTTGGTAATGACAAACTTTTCAACCTATTTCGGCGTTTTCATGCTTGTAATTCTCTCAGCCAAGATTTATTCTTCTTCTTTCGCGACGAATCAATTTTTAAAATATTTGTGGAAAACTTAAATACTTAATCATCGCAACGTGTGAGTAAAATAAAGCTTGAAAACTCTTAAGTCTGTTCCCTAAAAATAAGTAAACATTTTTTTAAGTAAAAAATTTGAAAATTAGTAATGAGTTAAAAACTTTCTTGTACAATATGCGAGTCCTTTATTTCCCAAGAGTTTATTCCAAAATCCTCATGATATCAGTTTTATAAAAATACATGTTCAATAATGTTATGAAGACTGCTCTAATTTATTTAATGATATTTTTTCTTATGATGCCAGTCCAGAGAACTTTTACGCATAATATATCTCCATATTCGCTAAAATCTGGCTAGTTTCCAAGTTTCACATTACTTCCTCGGTCATGATTTGAAAGTATGATACATAAGGTGTTTAATGGCAGAATATATTGGATTCATGGTTATATCACTAGCGTCTAAGGTCTTTTTAATGCGTAAAATTTTTAACTGTAGCTTTACCATTATTTTCTCCTTGAATTTGTCATTCTTCTAGCCCAACAATTTCAATTTAAGTGGAAAAAACATACTGCCTCGTCCTTGATTACAAATATGCATACGCATCAACGAACCGATAAACCAGTTATCCCGGGCGGTCAGAGCGTTCCTCGCAAATCCGCCGATGTTCATATGATGCCCCTCCCGGGAACTAAGGCCTCGCCGGCCGAGCCGCGCGCCGCCCGAGCACCGCCCAGTTTTCCCAACCTCGTGGTCAGGAAGAGGTGGCAGACATAAAAAAAGAAAGAGCCCCGAGCCGAAAACAATTTGGCGGGCTCCCGTGAACGGGGTACATGCGCGAAGGGACTTCGAGGGAAGAGAAAATAAAGAAAAAGAGGAAAAAAACAAAAGACTGGGACGGGAGCGACGGCTTTTTGTCACGTGGTAGAGAGAGGAGGAAAGGCATGAGAGGGGTTTGAGGGGAGGGGAAGAGCGATTTAATTGGCGGCTTTTTTGAAACGGGGTAAAATTCACGCATCTGCGGGAAAAGGGTGCGCCCGCTGTATTCCGCGGTCCCCACCCCCCAGAAACTTTACATCAGCGTATTTCTGGCTCATTAAGGGAAATTTTCGGTTTCGTCCTAAAGACTGACTCCATGAGAGAGAGAGAGGAAGGGAGAATGAGGTAGCATTGGAGGGAGGAGCCGGTGTAATTAAATTTGGACTGGTATCCAAGCGGGACGCAAAAGTATGACCGTGCTATATGCTAGGCTTGGTTATTAACCGCGGGCGTCATTGGGCCGTCATTCCGTTGGAACAATCAGCGTTGCTAAATTTTGAAAACATTACAATCAATGTCCATGAAATTTGTGTCAGCGGAATCGTTCAGGATTGGAATTTTTAAGGACTTTACTAAATGTTGTTTGCTGTTTTATGAATTGGTGCATCGCAATGGAGTGCATAGTGGAAGGAAATTTATATTTACTCCAGCTGATGTCACAACGGTAACCTTAGAATATTTTCGGCGCATGTCGTTTTATGTTTGAAATCCTGGCTAAGGAAACGATCTATTTTACAATTGCCGGAACATTTTTAAGCTCTAAATTTAGTGGAACTTAAGTATCCATTGCGTCAATTGATTCCGTTCTTCCAGTTATAACAGCCGAAATTCATGCATATTGAGACGTATATAATATTATCAAAATAATTTATAAGTACAGGAAAAGTATGCCATTATTCCAGCAAAAATCAATTTAAGTCCTTGTAAAATTTAAACTAATGAGTTGCATATGAGTGAGTGTTATAGAGGTAAAATCACGATTTTGTTCTTCTACAATCCGCAGTTAAAGCTAATACAATTAAGTATAACTTAATCGGTTGTCCATTGAAATTGAGCAAAATCCCCTGCAGTAGATGTTACCTAAGTAAAATGATTGTCAGTAGCTATTAAGTGAGCCAGTGGCTATTGAAAGAGAGAGAGAGAGTAATCTCCAAGGTTGAATTTTGCTATTCTAGGCCCAAACTACTCAAAATAAGTATTAGTTATATTTATCTATAAAATTAATAGGGCAAGAAGAATAATTACCGTCAAAGTTTCTCATGTTTATTGTCACTACTTGTGAAGTTTGACTTAATCATACTCGGGCACAAGATGGATATAATAAAAATTCTAAAATATCAAAAGTGAAAGTGGCAATCGAGCTCTTCTCGTTAAGGGGAAGATTCCCAGGGGCGGTGAACTTCCCTTGTTTTAGCCATCTACAAGCGGAATCATTCCATCCTATACTATGATATTTCTATAATTTTCTTAAATGAATAGGCTTAAATTTTGATGATGAATTATTAAGTCGTAATTATGTATGTCAAATAGGCTGGTGCATTTATTATGTATTCCATCAGAGCATGTAGTTTCAATAGGGTTCGACTTCCTCAAAATCTTTAATAATATCTGTAGATTAAATTCGGTGCTCTATAGTAATGCAATGGGCTCAATAAGATTTGTTAAGTTTGGCCCTTTAAAGTATGATATTAGTTATTATGGCCTATTAATATTATACGATTAGGAATAAGTATAAATTTTCAATAGCAGAAGCTAAGTTTATATGTTTTCCTATACATATATACTAGACTCGAGTTCATGAAATTATTTAGCGGCATTTTATTAGACTAATAACAGGATATACGCAACAAAGTGTTGGATAGAAAATGCAATAGACTCTAAATGCATGTGTAGAGTAACAATAAGGCTGGTTATGGTGCTAATTTTTTAATTATTATAAATTTCAGAGGAAAAAAAATTAGCTGGATGCATGAGGAGAGGAGGATATGAACATCGAAATAAAACTAGATAGGATTGCCGGAAGGGACGGAGGTGGATGGGAGATGCCCGTCTAGTAGTGGGATGTCGCGACGCGTCGTTGCCATGATCGCCCCGTGTCCATTTTGTGCTCTCTCTCCCCGGGATGATAAGCACCGTGACACTAAACAAGTGCAGCAGATTGCCCGGAGGCGGCTGATATGAAGCCGTTTGATGGCACACTGCTTTGGAAGTTAACCAAATTTCGGGACGGTCAAGGGAGGGAGGTGACGTTTAGCAAATTACACCACGACCAGATTATTATTTTCGCCCGCCGTAAAGGAGAACCAAAAAATTTGTGGAAGAAAAAAAAAGGAAACTCACAACGTCCCGACCGACTCGCCTCAAAACCCCAAAACTCCGCGTCGTTCCGCGGCCACAGCGAAACGCAAAACGTTAATGAGATCCGATGCCCATTCCCCGGGCTGAGAAATATGCCATTATGTTTTGGGTAACAAAAAAGGCAAAAATACAGGCAAAAATACAGGCAAAAATACAGGCAAAACATTTACCGAAACAGTTCGTCGAAAGCTCTCATGTAGGCATGATATCCTTGACGAAATGACATTATATCCTCGATATAAAGTGTCATGATTTAATTGCATGAAAACATTTTTCACGTGATTTTTAAAATTTACAATTCTGGTGCTAACTGTAGAATTAAATGTAGGAGGCAGCTAATAGCGATGGTAGTTTGATAAATGGTAGTTGATAGACCTAGGAGTAATACACAGACCAAATGAAGACAAAAATACGTAAGATTACTTTGGAGTGAGGAACCTGGCATTACAAAGAGAGGAATTGAGAGCTGATAGAAAATAATGATCCGAAATATATGCATTAATATGAGGATCACTGAATAACTGACTCTGACGCTATGAATAAATTCGTTGATTGACTATTGTTCTGAGACAGAAAAACTTCTATTAAAATTTTAATCACCTGGAATTTCAATCGAGTATTGAAACATACAGGATGCACTAAAACAGTGAGGAAAGTGAAAATCCTCCAAAAACATATTAAGGAGCAAGAGGTCGAGAAAAATACATAATTTTTTTAGCTACGTGATTCCGTCTGGACCTAAAATTATTTTAGAATAATTAGTTTAATATTCATGGAATCTTAGCTTTTTTTGAATCACTAATATCAGTCAAGTTTCTCAGACTCATACAATTGTTTCTGATTTATCCTCTCCTTCTTTTTCCTATTGAAGTCTGCCAAATCACCATTAGATTATCGATTATTTCTTTACGATGTACTTTTATTCCACAAGACCACTAATAAGAAACCATTTACCCTGCTATTTTAACCTCACATAATTATCCTTCATTTTCTAATTTTTTTCATCAGTGACTTATTATTCGCCTTTTGTAAGTTCGCTTATGCTCTTCGAGGCAATAAAGGTTAAGGTTTGGATAAGTCTGGTAATTACTTATAAGTTATTTTCTTTATAAAATTAGTTCTAATTATTGTACTGTCATTTTTTTACTTTTTTTTCTTTTCACCCTGAATGAATAATTTAAATCATTACATTAGATATTTTAAAAAGCTTGCACGTCATTTCGTCTTAGTCATATCATCAAGGTGATAATTGATATACTTAATCTCTCTCATACTTATCCAATAGATTATTTTACACCTACTATTGTTAATGACAAAATATCCTGGGATATTAGATTGTGTCCGGTCAATTAGCTTCCTGTATTGTTTACTGGATTTGAGTAAAAGTGTAAACGCAGAGCTCTTTCACACTTCAATTAGGATTTTTTAAATCTGGGGAATGTGAAAAAATGACAGGGTGAATGAACTTTGCTAATTTCCAATATTCGCAATTAAGGGCATCAAAAGAGATGATTAATCTAAGCGTTGCAGCGTCGTACGTAATATTCCACCGGTATCGCGCTGAAATGTCCCTTCACCAAAACGTCTTTGCGCGCCCTAACGGCCGCGCCCAAATAGCCGTTCCAAAATGTCCCATTTCTCTTTTAACTCAATCGGAAATGAAATAAAACAAATAATCTAAACATGGACTTTAAATGGTCTGTCTTACAAGAAATGTACAATTTTCCTATTTGTAATCAATACTTTCTCACTTATTGTTCATAAACGCACGCATTAAATTAAATTATTTATTGCCCTTATTATTACTCATCAGGTGGCCTATGATTTCAATGTGATGCACTACACGCTGCGTAGTAATAACGGAAAAGTAATGTGATAGATTTTCGATTATGCTTGGTTGGCAGATTTAAGTTGCTTAATATATTTTACATCTATTTGATAGTTTAACCCAATCAAATCTCTGGTTTTCTACAGATTTTGCAACTTAGACCTCATTCATCAAAATACTCTCTATGATAATCACGTATATTTGTCAGACGAGAATGAAATGTATGCTATTTAATTACTGTATTGAAGCCCTAGGCCCCCATATCAACCCAAACTATACGTATAAAACCGAATTAAAACCCCATTTCTGCTCCAATTTGTCAAAGAAAAATCTATTCTGGTTTCTCTATGTAATCATACGTCATTCTGACTACATAAAATTTTGCTTACACACAATGAAAGGTGTAATACACAAACATACACGTTAAATATCAATAAAGAGAAGCTTTGTTGGAACATTGATTAAAAATTTATTGCTGATTCGGCTAATTCGGCTTCTTATATAAGTATGTTCAGATTTCATTATATATGATATGTCTATTGCAGCTAAACATTGAGAAGAGGCTATTTTTCACATATGAAATGAAATTTTTAGTGATTTACGGCTTAATTAATGCAATATTCTTAAACACTACCAATGCAAAGTTTTTGTTCAGAACCTCGGTACCAAAATGCTTTATGCAACTGAGGTAAAGAACTTCGGAGTAACCACGAAGTAAGGTGGGAGTGCAGGAGTTGTGGCGGTCAGGAGAGGAAATATACTTTGAAGTCAAGTAACACAACCAAGGAACTTGCGGCGAGAGAAATTTACGTTTCTCAACCCTCAAAAACGAAGAAAACAATGCTTTTAACTACAAAATTTCAAGAAAGAAATTCAGGGGCGAATTACTAGATAAAATATCCTAGTCGTTCTGGTCTTACGAGAGAGAGTCTAAGGGCTAATCTTTGACAGTAGAGTCATCGTTGGACACAAATGTTGAACTAGTCACAAAAAATATAGACGTATCCAAAGTATCAAACCACTAATTCGAAAGGTTATACACTAAGGATGACACGGTTCATATTTTAGATATTTCTCACTTAAATGGGCCGAAGGCTAACATTCAACGTGATGGAATTAGTAAAAACTTGTGTTCGCTTAAATGTAACAAGTTTTTAGACTCAGAAGGAATATCTTCACGCGTACTCAATGAAATAGCACCATAAATTGCACTATTCTTATTCTTAGTAATCATATTAATCAAATCATCCAAAGGCAAGGTTCCCCAAGACTGGAAATTAGCCAACTTCACACCAATATAAAATATGATATCGTTGGCATCACATTTATGTATGATCTTCAAAATAATTGTTGTTAGTAATATTAGGATATTCCTGTATTATTGTAATATCTCACAAGGCAGTCACAGAGAAGTTATGATACGAACAAGCACGGCTTCCGGGAGGGTATATTCTGCAAAAAACAGTTCGCACTCTTCCTTCAAGAAATTCTAAAATCATGTGGCTCGAAAATACATGTTGACGCGATATTCCTTGGTTTTAAGAAACCAAGGATGCTCACAGAAAAACTCGCAATAAATTGCAAATATGCAAAGTAAATAAAAAAAATAATAATTGGGAACAGGATTTTCTCAGTGACAATAAGTAGTTATTTACGGTATTAGCTCTGATCCATATCAGAGCTTGAGTCACATCCTGTGTTATACTAAGAAGCATGATTGCCTTCGCTTTTATTATTTATTTTTATAAATGACTTAAGTTCTCGATTCAGCAGTAAATTAAGATTATTTTCAGAAGGTACAATTGTCTGCCATGATGTAAGTGAAGAGGTGGACTTAGAAGTTTTGTCATCGGACCTTATCAACGTTCATTTGTGGTGCCAGGAGTGTGGGCCTGAACTAATTATCAGTAAATGCACCATAGTACACTTTCTGCGAAAGTAACCACACTAATTTCATATCTTTACAGCAGTTGAAGTAAACATGAAGTATTCAGATGTAGTAAAATATCTTGTAATTACCATAACTTCAGACAAATCGTGGAGAACACACATAAAAAACATATGCGGCACAGCACTAAAGAAACTAGATTACGTTATGCGTATAACAGGAAGGATCTCGGATGAAAAAGTAGACGAAAGATGCTACTTTGCTCTGGTTAGGTCGCACCTTGAAGTGGTCGCGAGAATTTGAGACCCTGGACTGAAAGATTTGGCCAAAGAATTAAAAAACAATATAGAGAAAAGTTACGCTCTTCATTAAAAACTGCTACAAGTGAACATATAGTGTTTCACAACTTTGAGAGAGATTATGTTGGTAGCCATAAGAGACTCAGAGGCTACACACTAGGCTTAGTTTACATGAGAAATTAAGAACTGATGTTATGCAAAAGGAGGGAATTTTTTCCCCCTTTTGCCTAACTTCCGAGCTCATTTTTTCTTGATTTAAGAACTGATGTGTTTCATAGGGACTATGCGAATATTATTTTGACGCCACAGTACATCTGTAGGTCTGATTGAAGCTAAAAAATAAAAGTTTTATTGCCGAAGAGATATGCACAAAAATCCGTTCTTTCCAAACTCAATAAGTGACCATAAAAAACCGACCTCCGCTCTCACTATACATCGTATAATGCACGTCACCATCTCACCTCCCAAAACCTTCTTACTACCCTTACAACTTTACACGGCTGGTGCCCTAACCAGACACCTCCTGTCTCACACCCTTGCGGTGGCTAGCAGAGTAGTACGTAGATGTAGATATGTCGCCAAAATATATTTCATTGGTAAAATAAATCAATTCTGTCCATTTAAACTGAGTGCACATTTCCTTCTGGTGCTAAATGTTCAATTTGATTTACGTATGTCATTGTGCACATGGTATCCTTCCTCCTTGAAGTATGCCGCATGTAAAGAGGTTATAACATTAATCACCACACTGAAGATCTTTCTGGAAGTCTTTAAACTTAAGGTTAGTTTAGCCAGAACTTTAATAGCAAGTACTCAGGTTGTCAATAATTTTAAAATTTTTATTCCCAAAATCATGCGAAGTAATTTCAGCACTGGAAACGCTTTGATTTTCCCAAAAATAGAGAAAAATAAAATAAAAAAGTCACTTACATGCTATTTTAGCCAGAAAAAAGTTGAAACTGAATCAAAATATCAAGAATTCAAGTAATAATTAAAGTATAAGTAAGCGTATGGAGAGGAAGGAAAACTTCGCTGTATTAATAGCCATTCTTATGAAAACAACGTTCAGGCACATTCTGCTTAGTACACAAAATCATCAAATCACATTAACCGATACATTTCTATTGTATTATAATGGTACAATTTCTATTATTAGTGATAATATCATCCTTTATGGTTGTAAATAAGCCACTTCTTAGCGTATTATAGGGCTATTAGCATAACATAAGGAAACTTTGACTAGGAAAATATACTATCAATTCTGTTGATTGATTCATGGATTTTGGTCATAAGGTTAACCGTGAAGATCAGGATATGATAATATTGTAATTTTTATGACCCAAAGCTCAAAATTGAATACTAAATATATTGAGTATTCTGCTAGTTGGGAATTATACCTTAATGTGCGTAAGTCCGCTGAAACTGAGTAGCAGTAATTATCCTTATGTATATTTTGAAAATAGAAATATCATTGAAAATTATTTGCTTGATGATTATGGATATTACAAAGTCAAGCATGTTTAATGGCATAAGATATAAGAATTGATCATGTATAATGAGGCATCCATAAATATCATCAAAGTTTTGCTAACTCCATATTTACCTAAATTTCCATAACGGGTAAATACAGCTTCAAAAGGAAATATTATGCATTTTTAAAGCAATATTCCTGTCTTTCAAGCGCGACAACCGATTTCCATATTAATGGACTCACACGGCATTTTCCATAAACGCTTGCATGACTATAAAAACCACGAGGAGATGGGAGTTTTTCAATTAAAACTTTCAAAATCTTTCCACGTCAGCGTTAAGGAGGAGATCCCGGACCATTTTCATGCAAATTTTGTTCCACACATCTCTGAAAAAAATCAACATCTAAATAATGAAGATATCACCACCCACCCTAAGATGGATATTTCGATGACGCAAGTTACAAGGGCAAGCTGGCAGTCAAGTAACTCGTAACCAGCAGTCGGGAGTTAAATCAAAAAACTCATTTAGAGGATTTTAACTGTAAACGACATAAAATTTACTTCTGGTGATTATTATGAAGATAATTTACCAATTAAGATGAGTTCAAAGAAATATAGCTCATCTTTCAGATGATTTTATGGTAACATTTACAAAACCACAACTTAAAAACACACACGACCCGGGTTTCAACGCTTGATTGTCATCTTCAAAGCGTTGAAACCCGGGTCGTGTGTGTTTTTAAGTTGTGGTTTTGTAAATGTTACCATTAAATCATCTGAAAGATAAAAATGGAATACCACAAAGTTAAAAAAGAACTTGTATTATTAGATATAGCTCATTTTATCCCCTCAATTCTTGTTTTCATCTCAGAATACGTCCTACCATTTATCATTCCTTCCGATAAAATTATTTTGTTTCTTCCCTCTTCTCCTCTTGCTGCACCTCAACGGCAATTTCAATCAATCCCTTATCGGTATTCCTTTCCGTCCAAAACAGCTTTTCATCATCTTCTACACCTACACCCAATTTCTCAGATACCGTTTATTTACCAAAAAAACTCCATATTGACACGTATTTTGCATTTAAAATAACCCTCTCATGGATGAGATATTTTATTGTCATGCCAGGGATAAGGTGCCAAGGGAATAGAAAATAGAGGTGTGGTATGAGTTGATATTTTTTATTGAAAGCTTTTTTCAACACGGGAAAGGCGTATGTTTTCATTGAGGTGTTATATGGTAAGTAAAAATTTACAGATTAAATGGGATGAGTAATTAAGGAGAAAATTAAAATCACCTTTTGCTAATCTACGGAAGAAAAAAAGGGTCGTCGTTGAATGTTACCACATTTCAATTCGCTGGTCTAGTGGTCTAAATATGCTTTGACATTAAACGAGATGGAAATGCGAGGAAGAGGGAGATTGTTTAAGTACCTAACGGAAGTGGGGGTAGACAGGGAATATAAGGTGACTTGCTGATAGATGAGCAGACTTTTTTCCGTTTGAACTGATATATTTTTGATGGAGGTGACAGAATGATGTAGTGGTTGGTAATATTCATTATATTCGGGTAATATGTTTGTCATTATGCAATATACGAGTTAATTTTCTCAAACACTCTTTTCCTGACGTTCTTATCATTAGCATACATTATCTTGATCTATTCAGATATATTTTATTTAGAGAATCTTACAGTAAAGCTTGGATTGTGTCAATGAGGCACAAAAAAATTCAATGGAGTTTTTCACATGACGTTCCTGTCTCCACGATATTTGCCAAAATATGAATAACAATTTATAAATTCCAGGAAATTTAATTTTTTAATCGTACAACACGAATAATACTTTGCTCTTAGCAGTTACTGAGATTCTTATGGATAAACTTCATTTATTTTTACTGAAAT
Organism: Ceriagrion tenellum; assembly: GCA_963169105.1. NCBI lineage: Eukaryota > Metazoa > Arthropoda > Insecta > Odonata > Coenagrionidae > Ceriagrion > Ceriagrion tenellum. The sequence goes on from OY720632.1 coordinate 70,174,158, forward strand.
AATTTCACTCTGTATTATTTCCTCACTTGGAAAGGTTCCTACTCCGTTTTAAGCACCAGATAATCATACTAATCTAAGAATCAATAAATTTTATCGATTTTGATGAGAACATCTTTTATTTTCACAAATTTACGCATGACACCGTTTCATAAGCTTCATTTACTCTACCTATCCGGATTTTTAGCAGCACAACTGTCATAGGTAACTGACATGAGTCTCGTTTCTATTGAATGATATACCACTGAGCTCGAAATAGGTGGTCCAGCCTACCATGTACCTACCTAGAGATGCAAAATTTTAATAAATTTTGAAGGAGCAGAAAAAACGTTTTCATTAGCAAAATAATTATCGCATTAATTAGGCAATCTTAAATAGCCTTAACAAATTTAAAACAAAAGGGGACAAACAAAATATTAGCTGGACGGTAATGGACTTAATGCCTGGGTCGGTTTGTTTTTGGTTACTTGTTACTTGAAAATTTATTTAACAAATTTAGTGACAGAAAATTTTTAGATTTGGTAAATTCAGGCTTCATCTGTGCATATAACAATGTATCATGAGGAAATTGTCGGAGAGGCTTGTAAGGAGCTTGAGTTGGAAATAAAAGAAGATGGATAGCTGATAAAGTCCGATTCTTGAACTACGAGGTGCTGGTTAGTCGATCATCCAAGGAATTGCAAGCTTTAATAGATGTGTTTGAAAATCAGCATGTAAAAACAGAATTTTGACCATACAAAAGTAAGGAGTTCCTCTAAGAGGCAAAAAAACAAGGCTAATCGTGAAGGTAGGAGAGCACTAACTGGAGCCAGTTAAGCACTTAAATTATTTCTGTCATCAGATATAGGCAGTATCGAAAACACATGTATTTGGCAGAAGCATTTTCAACTATTTTGTAAAAAAATTTTGTTTTGGCAATCGAGGCCATTGAAGCCACACATAAGAAAAATATCATTTAGCATTAAATCGCTAAATTTATAATCACCAGAATTTTTTGGTGTAAATGATGAGGCTTTGGATTCTTTTATTTAGTATAAAACAAGTACTAACGTCATTCCATTTCTACTTAGAAAAAAATTACATTTCTGAAATTCATTGCTGAGAGAAATAACAGGTGAAGAAGTTTGTATTGTTTTTCAACATATTCCTCCTCTATTTGTTTATCAATAACCGATACAACTCTATTTCTTTTCCGCGTAAATGGGATCTTAATCGTGGGATATCTTACAGGTTAGCAAAGTTAGTGTCGGTCTCCCCATGGAAGCTGCTTACCCTTAGCCTATCTGCTCTACTCTTCCAACTCCAGAATTTTATGTGCAACAGATGTCTGGATACCCGATTGTTTGAAAGGTGAATAATATGTGGGCAACAATTTTTAGGAAAGGTAGATTGTATGTGGACAACGTGTACATAAGTGTACTTCTTCCCACTTTGCTATATGGTAGTGAAACATGGGTATGTCAGGATAGACATAAGAGTAGACTAAACACCGTGTGTATGAGTTATCTGAGGAGTATTTTCGGCAAAATTAAGATGGATAGGGTCAGGAACGAGTGGGTCATGAATGAATGTGAGTGAAATGCTCCAGTAATGGACGTGTATGAAAGGAGTGTGCTTCGTAGGTTTGGCCATGTTGAGAGAATGGATGAGAGTCGAATAACGAAACAGATATATGAGAGTAGAATGATTGGTCTGAGAGGTAGAGGTTGGCCGAGAAAGTTGTGGTTGAATGAGGTTAAGGAAATTCTTAGGAGGAGGAATATTAGGAGTATTAAAAACAGGAGAGCGGGTATGAAGCAGTGTATCTGGGTAAATAAGCAAAAGTAGTTTGTAAGGATAGGTCAGTAGGGAGAAAATTATTGAAGCAGAGTTATGTGTAGAAATATGTATTTATAAATGAAACTTAGAAACTCTGCCTACCCTGGAGGGGAACGGCGTAATTGGAATGTATGTATATAACAATTTTTGCGAAAAGTATTGTGCGGTTAAGGATAATATTTTAGAATTAATATTGGTACTTCCCATATCAAGTAGGTTGGTGGAAATAATCTCCTACGATTTTCAACCTAAGTCGGTACCCGATATAAAGTTAATTTAAGTGGTAATGTAAAGTTAACTTACATGCCGTATACCTGCCCTCTCAAGATTCAGACATAAATACCGGCCCATAGAGCACATCCCGTATTCAACTTTATGACGATTGTATATTTTAAAATATCTATATAAATCAAATGAAGTGTTTCTGATACCTGCATTTGTTTAAATACTTCTCATTAATAATTTTATACTTCATTTACTAACCTCAAATTTATGTATTTATTTGTAGAATCAAGGCATTTATTAGCTTAACTAATTAGCGTTAATTAACATCATGTGACTAGAACTTCAAGATTCATTTAATGGTATGGTCACCACCCATTAATGTCCTTATTCTTAATGGATGAAGGGAGGATTGGTAGTAAAATGGCTGTTTGAGGAATGCAAGATGAATGGAGAAAAATTGGTTACCGGCATTGGTGAATGTGAATAATAGAGCACTTTTAGGGACTATAGCAGTAATGGAATCCAAATTTTGACATCCCAACTTATGGACGGGGCACAAAATTTGAAGCTCTATCAGCAAGACACCATGGTCCGGATTATTCGGTCCAGAAATCTTAAAAAGGGTCAGAAATATTTCACAAGGCTGTTATTATTTATTGTCTAGTTGTAATTAGATTTAAAAATGGGAGCAGCATGGATAAATTACCTTTATATTCTTCTACGTATAATATTATGCAATGATATGCAATCATTATGCAGTCTCTGGATAATTACAAAAATATTCCTGCCAAGTCTCAAAACCTACATAATATGCAGTAACATATCTGAAGCACGTGATACTCTCATTCTAAATGTTCCTCAGTTTCGTCGGAGCGATGCCATTGAATTTTTCTCTCTGCTAAATCTTGAGGAAGTACATGGCCATACTGTAGTAACATGCACGTCACATTCGCGAGTATGAAAACATTAAAAAATATGCATGCTATGAAGCTAGTAACATTTTAATTATCACTCAGATAGAAAATGAATTGGCCTAATTTGTCAAAGACAACTTGCCTATTGATTTTATTTAAATACCTCAAAACTTTATTTTCAACTTCAATTCTTCAACTTCATTTCAACTTCATTCGGTAATTTCATAGAAATGTACTGCTTTGACTCAGATAGATTCCTTTATATTGAGTTTTAAGAGCTCAAAGTGGAGTGGACAAATGTCTTGTTATCTCATTGCATAACAGTTATTTAGATCACTAAGTATTTTTGCCTCGTTATCCTTTCGCATATCACAAGACGTGACTGCTGAAATAGCAGTTCGTTAATATGCCCTTACGATGCCATTTGAGACACTAGAAATTTCCATGAGAAATAGCCATTATCTGTAAGTATGGTCCTAATGTAGTGTTTTCGGCCTCCCTGGATATCCTCTTTAGAAAGAAAAAAATTAATAAATATTTTAAGTAAATATATAGGAATGCCATAAAAATAGGATATCCCAGGTTAAGCGTATCAATCCAGCATTTCTTTGAGAAATGTTTCCTTCTTTTGGGTCATTTCACTAACAAACTAGGTGCATGGATAATATTTATCGTTGCAATAACATCGCTTTGAACATGATAGTTCGGAGCAAACACATTTATCTGAAGACTTGGATTTACTGTCATTGCCAAAAGATCTATTTAGCTGATAATAACTGTGGAATTTTAATAGTAATTACTCTCTACATTAACGATGAGATTATCATTGGACATGGCAATTTATAGCAGTTGCTACTGTGATCAAAATTAATAAAAATTAAATATTTGTTTTTTTTATTATTCCTCGTTGCCAATTTAGATTTAGTCTTCTCTTTTTAATGAAAAAATATTATTCTATGACCTTCAGTTTGAAATTTTCCAATATTTCCATTATCCAAACCTGGGAAAAATGGAAGAAACCGATTTTTCCTCAAAAATTTCAGGATTTTTTTCGAGCCCTCACATCTTTACGAGGACCCCCATTCGTTTTTTTTTGTTATTGCTATCTAGTTTACCTGACAAAAAAGCTGAATAAATCTAAAAATCATATGATTAACATATATTTTACGTTACAAAAACAATATTGCACTGACGTTCAAATTTTACTACATAACTTTGCAACGTTTTCTATTATTTTATGCACATAGATAAAAAGAACCATTTAAATAATTTGTGAAGATCTAATGTTCAATGTTTATTATTAGAAGATGCAACATTCACTTTCAAATTTTGAACACTTAAAGTATGAGTCTTTCACTAAAAAAGTCATTTGCAAGATAGAAGGCCATTTTCTTCTGCGATAATTGCAATATTTTTATCATGAATGAAATGATAAAACTATACTTATAGGAACTATTAAAAATTACTCAAAAAAATGCCGCTCCTTACTTTTGTGAATCACCCGAAAAGTCTAATAGCTCATTATGAGATGAGAATGCTTCTATTTAGTAATGTATTCTCTAAGTTTGAAATAGTAAAATTGAATTTGTAATGCACTCTTAGGCATAAAACAAAGCATTCATCACCTCACTCGTAAACTAGTTGTCATTACGCTAACTCTCAGGATCTTAAAACGTGTAGTATGACCCCAAGCCGCTATACGATGCCATATCCTTGGATGATGTAGGCATAATTCGCGTACAGAATATCCTCACCCTTTGTGGGACAAAAGACTATCCCCAGCATGTGTCTGGTCTCCTAGAGGTCAACAAAAACAATTTACCCAGCTAGCAAGACAAGGTGCGCATTGGTACGTTCAAGTGAGCTGCTATTCTATGATAAAGCATGCAAAGTGTAAAAATATGTGTAAGGACCCCGCGGAAACGTAATGGAAAAAATGTTGCTGTTGAATTGGCTGAAAATTTAGAATATGATCCTGGGTTACGCTAAAAAAGGAAGAGATATATACATTACACATTATTTGATGCAAAGTGGCTATTGTTCCTAAAATCTGGTGTGACCTACACATTCAAAGGACACGTCATTAATCCTCAAGTTCATAGCCAGTGTCACTATTGAGTAATTCTTCACGGTATTCATTTCTTCATTTAAAAAATGGGAATTTCCGCTTTAATTAGGCTAATTGACTTTGAAAATACCTTGATAGTCACGCTCGAGGTCAATCGGAAGTCTACCCTTAGGTATTTTTCTTAAAACTTTTCATCTTTGGTATGTAACATTGTTCTCTATCTTGCATAACTAGGAAATATTTAGCCGAGTCCATTGAAATGTGTCCCCCTGAAGCTATGAAAATCACAACTTCGAAGGCTTCTAACTCAAAAAAAAGAATTTTTACGACTTAACTCCTATTAAGACTTTGGTTTTACTTCTCAAGAACTATCATATTCCAAATTTTCAGCCAGTTCAACTGTAACATTTTTTCCATAACGTTTCTGCGGGGTCCTTGAGTCCTTCATGGATTTAAGAAGTGGAACGCTTGGAAAGCTGATTGAAAGGGGAAATCACTTTAGATACTTGGTGGTGAAGGATATTCTGGGAGTAAAATGTACGAACTTATTAAAAAACAAGGAGGCATATGAGAATACAGGAAAAAGAGGAGCAATATACCATTTTCTGAATAAATATGAAATCTGGATGAATCGCTAACTCCGAACGCAACAATATGTTCATAAGAAGCAGAATTCAACAGTAAGTAGCAGGTAAACTCTAGCGGGAGAAAGAGAGATTATTAATTAATCCTGGTAAAATGGAAGAAGAAACGGATAGGCGATCTTAAATAAAAATTAAAATTAAAATTAAATAAAATAAAAATACAACGGATATTCAAATTCTTGTTGAACAACGCTGGTGAGAGTTTGCACCTTCGTACAACTCTTTGGTTAATTTTAGCACATATTTGTTTTACGTCTCTCATTCTCATTGTTACGAATTGTTTCATTTTTTATTGTTAAATATATCTCCTGTCGTTTCAATCCACTCTCAGTTTTTTCAGTTGCCCGAGTGTCTTGTTTCTCTCAAATTTGTCGAAGGCTTTCTTGAAGTCCACCAATCCCACATACAGTGTATTGTGCACATGTATTGTTTTCTCTCTTCAACCTCTAATTATGGCTATAACGAAATAGCAAAGGACTGAAAAGGGAGGAGAGCTGTATTCAACTAATTATCATTGGTTATTCAATCCTAATATTGGTTGGCTGCAGCTCTCCACCCTTCCCTATCAAATGCTAGTTCCCTTACCTCTTGGTATCTCTCCCTATGTACTTTCATCATTATTTGATTCATGTACTTATTCATGGGTCTTCCTCTAAGGACTTGTCCATCTATTTTGCCTTCAGTTATGTTCTTCACAAATCAATTGTCTCTCAGGGCGTCCAATCCATCAGGTTTTTCTTTTCTCTATGGTATTCCATATGATGTCCTTTATTCTTCTACTATTTTGTACTTTTCATCATTTATTATTTTGTCCATTCATTTTATCTTCAGCATCCTCCTCTGGCACCAGGCTTCGAAGGCTTCTAGTCTTTTCTAGTCAGCTTTTCCTATGTTCCATGCCAATATTAAGCCATTCATTAATTAATCATTCAACCAATATTAAGATTTTCTACCCTGACTTGGTAACAGATTGATCAGTCAAAGGGTTAACCATATCTTCCGACTTTACCTTCCTTAGGTGAATCTGTTTTTGTTCTTCTTCAGAAGTAGAGACCACCATTTTTTGTGACCACTCATCAGACTTCCAGCCTTTAATGATGCCTCCATTTTTCTCACTTTCCTGATTCTTGAGTATCCCCTCTGACAATCTGAAAAAAGTGCGTCTCCAAACTCCCACGAGTATCCCTTCCCCCCCTCTCTTGCGAACTCCGTGAGCTTAGTTCGAAAAACTCGCGTAGTCAAACCCTCTGCTTCTATCCCTTTTCTCACAATTAAAGATCCTACCTCCACCTACTCGGACCCGTTCTTGCGTGCAATTAAAACTGTAGGAGGAGCCTCGGAGAAATGGAAGACGCATGAAGAGTGAGAGAAAGAGAAGAAATGAGAGGAGAGGCTTGAATTGCTTGCTCAATTAGAAAGATGGAGACGGAGGGAAAGGAGTAGAGTGTGAGACGAGGGCCAAAGGGCCAAGGGAGAAGGTGCACTGAAGGACTTAGAAGGGTTTGGAAAGATCTCATGAAATATTTTGGGAGCAAAGTTGGGATTAGGATGGCACTGCTCCCTTCACCATGAAAACAGCTGCGATGGACTTTAGGTGGCCTCTAGATGTTGCAAATAAATTTGGTTATGCTATGTCATATGCTCTTTGAGTCGACGTGCAACCGATACACGACCCTGATCTTGAAAGTAGCAATATTCACGACCGTGCAGTTGGATAATTCCGGATGGCGTCCAGCTCTTGGTTTGGTAGGCTTGTACGTTACTATTCTAACCGTCGAATATAACCGGAGGTGAAAGTTTGGAAATTTGAAACAAAGGTAGATTGAATGCTATGTAGGTAAGTTCTTCTACCATGCTTCATTTTTTTAAGCAATTGTTTTAACTGACTATTGTCTAAAGTCCAAAGTGTGACTGGTAGGACTGTAGGCTAGAATTTTAATAGCTTTGTGTTTCGTTCACTACCGAAAGCATGCTACACAAATTGACAAGGAACAGTGGTGAAGAGGAAACCTAAGTACATGTATTAACTTTGTAACTTTTACAGACCAATGGGAAACTGTGCTCTGAAAAAGCACACTACACTGTGGTCTGTAAAACATACAAAGCATATAAATTTGAGGAGGAGTGCCACCAAGTTAACGAATATCGGGTTTTAACCCAACCAAATTCCTCAAAGAGAAATTTGAAATTCATCAGTGATGATAAGACTGGATTAATGACTAGGTTTTTCTATTTATAAGTACTCGAATATAATTGAAAGCAAGAAAATATGCTCTATTTAATTTGTCATAAAGAGCCGCTTTTTAAACAATTGTGAAAATATTCCTCAAGTGGTAACGTAAGAACTTTAATAAATAAATAACACCTCCAATTCCAACAGGCTATGGTATATTTAAATTCGTCCGGGAAATCAGAGAATAACTCACGTATACTGGTATAGAAGCAATCTATCCCTTTTGGTCAAGACATTTATTATTTGTATTCATTTTGTTTGGATTAAACGACGTTCTCCTCGTAACACTTTGAAAGATTTTCCTCTGCAATACTTTTCTCCTCCGTTGTGTTCATCGAGATGTTTCTACAGCAATTACAGCAGAGACGATCTAATTAACTTCACTCATCTTACTTTTGTCCTCAGATTATTTTCAATATTTTCCATTCACGCATTTTGTATTAGTCTTGTCATTAATTCGCTGTATAACATCGAAGTCATATCATCATTTTTATATTGTTTTTTTCACATATTGACACCAATGCCGGAATAGGTTTTTCTTTTATTTAAGTTTTCTGTAAATGTTCAGACTGTGTGTCTATAACTATGGAATTCAAGGACAGGTTACTATTGAAAGTTTAAAAATAAATTTTTACCCGATTCCGTCAGGTAGATTAATGACAGGTGATATCTATCTTGCCTAACTTTTGGTTTAGTTTTAATTTTTATAGCTTAATTTACATGTGGTCGCAAATTCGTTCCTAGCGTTCAGCGTGGGAGAAGTGAGTCAGTTTATTCCCTTATATATTTAGTCAATTACTGAGGATCACAGTAATATAAAAAGATTTGGAAAAGATTGTTACATTATTTACTTTATGCTTCTTACAGTTGGTCACTTAAAAATACAATTTGAATATTTTGCTTTATCATTACAACGAAAAATATCGCTCAAACTACCTTCAAGTCAACCACTCTAAAAAAAAGTAGGTTCAATGATAAGGGATGGTTAAAAATAGCAAAGTATGATTTCGATCTGAAATGATGTTTAGTTCATCGCCTTACATCCACCACCGTTTTCTAACGATATATCCTCAGATTTTTCGAAAACTTCCACAACAGCCGCTGTAGTGGCCGTATTAACTCGATTTGTTTGCAAAAAGGATAATTAGTCAATGGGGTGGGTGACTGTCATGTGCATGGAAAATGTGCTTGAATTTTGATTCTCTCCTAAGCAAATATTCGAAAAGCTATTCCTACTATGGAGTAATCTTCACCCTTCCACCCTTTTCTGTCTTCCCTATCCCCGCTTTGTATTGATGGAAGTGGATAATGAAATGGGAGGGAAGGAGGAAGGAGTGAATCAGAGTACAGGCCGTAAGTCCCCATGAGTTCCCCTCCCCCAACCTCCTGCTCCTTCTGCTAGCGCCTCCAAAAGCACGGCAGTGGCTCCACAATGTCTGGACCTAGGGTTCAAACCTGGTACCGACATGGGAGGAGAGGCCGAATGCACTCGGTCTCTCCGTAGAAGGATGTGGTTGGACGACGGTGGGGTCCTCAGGGCGGCGTTTTCGTAATGGTTCAATGAGGGAGGGTGAGCAAGGGATGTAAAACAGAAAGGAATACAACACAAAAGGTGAATCACTGTTTTGCCGAAATGGCAAGGGTTGTAGAGGGAGGAGGAAAAAAAGGAGTTGGGGTTTGAACGATGAAGACAGGGACCTATAACCATAGGAGGCACAGGGGGGATAGGAGGGCTGTGTATGAGGAGGTCTTTGCTTTTTAATCTTTATTGTTTACATTTTAAATGAGACAAAATTCCCCAATAGATCATCATTCTCAAGTGAAGCAAATTGAAACTCAACAATTATTTTTTTTAACCATTTGATGTTTCGTGGAGTCTTCTCTCATGACGCACTCTTGAGGAGTCAAGAACATTTCGGTCAAAGTGATGTCATTAACCCTCTTGTGTTATACTTATTTATCGGCCCATATTTTCATGAAGATTTTTCAAGCCTACAGTTGTACTTTAAACCAACCTACTTCCCTTCCATTTTATGGCATGAAAATTCTCTATTGCCACCTTATTTCTTGTATCTTTTAATTTTTCATGTACTCCGTAACTATGAGTTACCTATACCTTCCTAGAAATGAACGGCAAGAAAGGTAAAAGTTTTCATAATGGCTCGGTGATGCCAGTAAGGGTTTCATTTAAGTAAAATCAATCACTTATCTAGCATATTACGAGACATCTGTTTGGTAAAAAACCCAGGGAATATTGGTAGAGGAACTTTTTGAAGCACTTTCAGTGTCTTATGCCAACTGTTTCCGTTAACTGGGGATACTATATGAAAGATGTTTATGTTTTTTGTAAAGTTTCTAGGTGAATATATAAATGTTTATAAAAATGCTATGATATTGGTCATTGTCACCTCTCATATTTTAATAACAAATGAATCTCAAAGCTAATCATTCCTCGGCTGATAAAATGTCATAACCTCCGCATATAGTAGAACTTTGTGGCAGTTAGATTTTCCTTTATAATGGACGATACTTTGATGTTTGACAAAGTTGTACATGAATTTGGTTATTTTAGGACTCAGAAGGACAAAATAAAATAAATATTGAATTATCAAGGTAGAAATAGGTTTTGTTTCCCTATTTGCAAATGAGCAGACTTCTTACTATTTTTGTCTATTTCTGCACAGTATTTATTATCTTGGTATCCAATTTCGTACTTTTTGCAAACGACATCCAGTGGTTTTCTGATCGCTCAATCGCAACCACTGAATTATCTTGTTGATCAATTCTGGTGATCTTTCTTGGATAATATTCACCTTCAAAACCGCAGATCGCGTTGGCTTATGATTTAGAATCTTTCACACGCCAGCTGTCATCCGATTCTTAAAACACAACAGACTTTGCATTACTTTCACGTAAATAAAAATATGTTTAAGTCTTTCAATGGGAGGTTTTTTAATCCTCATTATGCTTTATATTTTGAGTAATTTTAATAATGAAGCCATAAAATCACTTCTCTATATATAGTGGGCATTCTGCGTACTAAAACTAGAAAAATAATGTTAAGATATCCTGGGGTGTCTTTGTCACAGGGGCTTAAACTTTCACGATGTAGCACAACACTTCTTCAAGTCACTCATTACGCGATATATATATTTTTTTTAATCCAAAAAATGATTTCGCAACAAAATATTTTTTCACTTTGAAAATCGAAGATGCTCTCTATTTCGTTCACAAGCTTTAGGTTTCAGCACTGTCCTGAAAACCTCTCAGACCCCATAGTCTAAAATGCTTAACAGAGCTGTTCTTGTATCTTTGCATGTATATCCAAGAGAAATCAATAAATGTCAGAAGCTTCCTGAAACACACTGCCAAAATTAGTTTATACCTCAACCAACTTTGAAATCTAAGAAAGGCTGAAATAATATCGTGGGATATATGTGTCACAGAGTTGTACCCAATGTCACAAAGTAGCCCCGTTTTACTGTTATTGAACGTTTTGTTTCTGTTCCTCTGCAACTTGCACCTGTAACAAAATCGTTCCTATGTGAATCATGTCATGGAAAGTTTCTATTAAAAACGCTTTAGAGTAATGTTTATTGTATAGGTATGATGGGTAAAATATCTGGTCTTCGCCGGCAGGGGAAAGCTAAAATATTCTAACTACAGCTAGGCTAACTACTTTTCAAACATTGGAATTTACTAGTCCCACTATTTTTTTCTCATCTGCAGTCTTCTAATGTATTTTTCGAGTATTGGGTACTGATTTACTGTGGGATAACACTGTAAAATCCTTAACGATGTCAAATTCAAAAGAAAAAATTTTGGAACCATGCGGAGTATATTTATTGATATTTATCAAGTTTTCAATATTTTGTCACCCGAGGGATTTTGTCTTATTCAAGCTCAATTTTAGCATGAGTTTACATGTTTAAATCTATCTCCATTTTGTAATCCTGGTACTGAAAATTAATTGCAAAAATCAGTTTGTCTATGATAAATATAGCAATAACTTCGTCTATTGCGTTGTTATTATTGAAGCTTGTCAATATTGGAGCTATTACTGTACTTTTTCATTCTTTTCACAGAGTTTGAGTTTTATCTGACTGGTTTATAATAATTGGTAAAGCATTAGAATATAGGAAAAACTCATACAAATCATAAAAATGGTAATAAATCAGCTGTAATGTAAATATTACGATGTGAAATTGATATCCAGTTTTTCGTTCAAATTCTAGAACATATGGAATTGAATAAATCCTCAACAGATCTTCTCCAGTCTCATTAAATAATACTCCCCTTTCCACCAAATGATTATTCAAATCAATAACTTAGCGAGTTGAATACATAATGCATATAGAACTAACATAAGAAAACGAATAGCGCCCCACGACAGTTTCTTCTCATGGAATGTAGGAATATGAGATTACTGCTGTTATAAAGGTCCAATCTAAAACACGCAGCCTCTCTATGCACTCAACATGAACATGGTAGTTTGCTCCCTCTTGAATCAATTAAAGAGATTTGATGTAAACGGTGAGTTGAAATTTGAAAAATAAATTCTTTTACTGAAAAGTACGATAATATAAAAGCTGAGAAATATCACCATTTTGAAAATGTAACAAATATACAGCTATAAGTCTTCTTTTATATAAATATAAGTTATATAAAAGAAGATTTATAGAAATGATGACTTATAGAAAAGAAGTATATTTATATAAGTATCTAAGAGGTCTAAAATTAGAGAGCCTAAGTGTTCTCCGTATTGTACGACCAACCAAAAGATTAAAGTCAAATGTTCATGGCTAATGATAAGGATGCGAAATTAAAGTATAAACTGAATTTGCTGGTTTAACTACTCTTGCAATTTCAATTAATAATAATGAAAACCACGTTGTTTATCAGAGTTAAGATTGACTAAAAAGATGTCATTCTCTTGTTTCTGTAGATGTCTATTCAATTATGGTGATAGCATTTATTTAATAATATTATAAAAATGCATATTTTTCCAAATTAAAATTGAAGAGTGACACTTTTTAATATAAAGAGTACCTATTTCTAATGAATGCGTTTATGGCAATGAATTGACTGTTTTTCTCTTCATAAAAATAGAAAGCGGAATTTAATAAAGAAATATTTAGCAGATACTGTCAATGTACTCCTGAAAAGACTTCGGTAAAAGAAAAGAAAATTGATGTTATAACTAGCAGCAAACAGTCATTAAATAATTATATCGATGCTTTTATAATGTGCTTCATTAGAAACACAGCATATACTGCCAAATTAACTTGAATTTTATATTATTGACCTCATTATTTATTTTCAATGGGGAAATAGTAAAGATTCACCTAAGACAAATGAAGATTTGTTGTCCTTTCAGTGAATATCCTTCCAGGAGAATATATGTTGGTAGACTTGCTAATTTGTTTGATTGTTTCCAGATCTTACAAATGTTATCCTCACTGTTCTAGATGAGGGGTTACTTTTATTCCCAACTTAGCCTACTTTTTGTTAATTTCGCAGTAGACACCTTGGACAAGTTTATAATTCTCAGATTCTTCATGTAATTTCTTATCACTGACACTCTGTAACTCAAAACAATTTAAAATAGCCTTTATGATTGGACACTGATTTGTTTTCCACTCATTTAGTTTAAATCAAATGCTAATTGGTCAGCCTGGAATTTTCAATGATAAATTTAATTCCTCGATGATATTTTTAATAGTTTTCTGGAATACTGTTGGGTAGTGTCGTACTTCAGTGAAATATAAAACTATGGCACATTATTTGCCTCCAATTGAATAAGGGAGGTACCCTCGGTTTTCAGGTATTCATTGATGATCCTGACTACTGAAGAGTTGAATCACATAGCACACAAGTATTTGGTGGCACGAAGGAATTTGACATTCAATTATTATTAACATAAGTCTTCCTGCCGACATGAGTATCTTTTATTGAATGCTTTCTATCTTCAACGTCAGAACGAACAATTTTCTACATTGTATTCTTGGCAATCGGAGTTATAGCATTGTAAATATGCCCTGGAATGTAACATGTCACCATTATTTTACGTTCCATTCATATTTCATTGAAAACATCAGTCTACATTATTCAGGTATTTTTTCTGTAGTCATTAAAATTAACTCAATTCTGCAAATCAATTCCGGTATGGAAGTAAATGTTTTGCAGGAACCAGTTGCAATAAATATTGTTCCGATTAAAATTTTTGTTTTTGGGAGATCATAGCCAACTGTTTAAATTGGCCATTACAACTTGAATTGCGTTGACCATTAGAAATCAACGTTTGATATAGTTAGTTACTAGTATGCGTTATTTGAGAATTTGTCATCACCTATTCCTTCTTTATAATAATCAAAATATATCTCCTACCTTGAAACAAAATAATATCAGGGTCACCACACATATCTATGTTTCCTTCAAGATAAAATGCTAGACGCCCACAATAGTTGCAAATGAGTGTTGATTTCAATCCTATTATTAATAAATAATTATTTTTGGTGACAAAATCAACGTTACAATGTGCAATGCATCCCTATTACAACACTAAGTTGGTGCTACTGGAATCTCAAGAATAAGACAAATTTATTTCAAAAAGTGGGCTAGTCAAATATCTATGACATTGCACCCAAGAAAATTTTGCAATGAACTGAGAGATTATTGAAGATAATGCTGCTAGTAGTAGACTTCTTTTATTTACCGCATTTATTTAACACATTTTAGTTATGGACGTTAGGCTGCAGTTTACTACATCTAGTAATGGTCTATAAAAGTCTCTTTGGTGTCCAAGTTCTCGAGAGTTTAATTTGCGGTTACTCATTGCTCCGTCGCAGAATTAAAAATGACAAAGATAACATAATTTAAATTATAATTATGTTGGGACTTCTTGACACAAAATTCTTACATAAATAATTATCAATATTTTATGAATGTATGGTCATCTCTAAGTAACACCTAACTATAGGCATTAAGAACCGTCAATTATATCATTAGTATCTGCGTTAAACATCTACCATCTTTTAGCACACACTTTACTAGCATTAACAGCAATGAGAATATTAATAGTAATGAGTAGTGGTCAAAGGGGGATTACTCTTACCTTGAGGTTAGTCCGTCATCCAATTGCAGGAACTCCAATCCATCAAACATTGGCCGGAATATTAGAGCAGCAATGTTCTTAATACAAGAGGATAAAATCTGATGTCTCCAGGAGTACATGATGTTGTTTAAAAATGGTTACTGTCTTGATCCACTAGGATAGAAAATGTAGTACTCTTGCACACAACTATGAATTTTTCATCTAAAAACACTTGTAAATCAATAGCATTTTAGTCCCATTCAATTTCCTTTGAACCTTTTGCACATTTGGTTAGGGAACTTCTATCGCATTTGGATTTGCGTTGAAATTGGCAATATTGGGCAAAAATTGCCACATTCTTCTGAAGCTGATTGTAGGTAAACAGTCCAACGTTCTTGATCCTCTCATATCTTCAAAATATAACCCTATTATACGCAAAATATTTTACCTCGAGATTCATCCTTGTCTCCGCTTACTTTTGTTGTAACGGCGTCCCATTTATTATAATAGAACTTTTCCTTTACACTCAGTCAAGCTTCCGGTGAGGTAATTCAAACGGCGGTGCAAGAGGCCTCGACCCTTCGTCCAGAATAAAAAAAAACTCGACGCGGCCGCCCCGAAATCCCAACGCCTCTCAGATAAAGTTCGGACTCCTCCGCTGCTGGTTGCGGTTTTTTTTGCCATCCCTCCGAGGGGTTAAGTTTTTGGGAGCGGCACGGCCAGTGGCGGTAGGGAGGGAAGGGGCGTGTGAAACCGGCCCCGATGGAGGAGCAGGTGAGGAGAAGCGTCACGGGACTCTTTTTGTGTGTGAGGGAAGGCGATGGATGGGGATGGGAATGCTGTACCGGACAGACCAAAACGGCTGCGTAAATCGGAGACACCGAAACTAAAGGGTTTTAAGCTTGGGCGCCAACTGACATCCCTTGGGGTGAGTGAGACCACCCATCCAAGTCCCGGTTTTTCGGGATCGGTCCAAGTGTTTCATCGTGTCCAACTAAGGAGCACGTTCAAAAATTGGAGACCATTGCACTGCGGCTCTCCGCACACCAGCACACGGAATGGTGTTAGAAGATTCAAAATTTGTGTTACTCGTATGCAGTTTTAATTTTTTTCAGAACAATTTATCAAACCTTATTTTTGTTGTTAACCTATGATAGATCAGTAGGAGTACAACGGGTTACTTTCTTAAATTCTCATTACTACACATGAAAGTAAGTTAGTTTACATAGTTTTGAAAGTTTCAATTGAAATTTTCCAATATTTAACCTGGAAAATAGGAAAAATTACATTTATTGGCAAAAATTTGAAATAAAAAAATTCAAGGTCAATTTTCGACCATTTATCGGTAGAAAAAAAAGCACGTGTTATAATTATTGCAGTAATATTGATGTGAAGAAACTATACAGAAAAATTATTAAACTGATCTTCAATGGAATAATTCATAAGTTATCGCGGCAGCCTTAAGGATGCAATTAGAACAAAAATAGACAAAAGCATGAAATATTACAGTGTGATACAACTTAAAAAATCACTGAAATTTTACCAGATCCTCGAAATAGCTTGGAAATGGTAGACCAGCGTCATGTAGTAATAAGGAGACTGAAAAATTGTATATAACTTCCCTTCATAGTAGATGGAATTTGGATACAATAATTCTAATTGTAAATAAGAAATATAAGTTAATATTTTTAAATTTTTTCTCACGATATCTCCATGAATATAGCTATGTTTGACACAAAAACCAGACCTCGAAATGACGGTAAAAAAAGAGTAACTGAGACAAGCTTTTACTAAGGGCATTATGAATATACTGGTTAATAATTCCTCCATCATTTTTTGCTTGGCTCTGCTTCGCTTGTGGAAAGTCAGTTGGTTTCATTTTACCTCCACTTATTTCTCAGAGCCTAAAATAGACCTACTGCTCTTAAAAAGGAAGTGTTGTATAATTATTAACATAAAATATCCCTTTATTTACTCAATTTTGTGGTAAAATATAGTTAGAGCGTGGAAATGTTAGAAAATATCCTTCACGCCTGTGCTTTTCAGGAACTGAGCGTTTTCGAGAGAATAGACGGGCGGAGAGTTGGGCGGCGCCAGATGAGTAGATTGGTCGCCCTACCAACATACAAGAGAGTGATACCCAGGGCTGTTGCCTGAGGGTCCGCCGGTCCTCTCAATTTGGGCATCTTTAACCGGCAAGAGGGTCCCCAAACATACGCGTGCCCTGCCATTGAGTTGAACCAGAGAAATTACTCCGTGGGCTTGCCTACCATCAAAAAATCCTTTGTCAGAACAACAAGAGAGACTGGTATGATTAAATGTAAATATCAACGGTACGCCTCGTTCCATTAGCTAAATTTCTAATTTATATTAGCATTTTCTCTTTTACCTGCAATTCCTGATTAACATAACTTGATCCATGGTATATTATCTGAAAAAATCGAACAATTTTAAAACTGATACTGAAACGAACGATTTGAAAAAAAACACATAATTCAAATTTTATATACTTTTATTATTTTTGCCATTTTTACATAGAAAATAGACTAAAAACCAATCGGTACAATGATAGGGAATTTGATACATAAAAAATTCTTGGAACAATTCTTGGAAAAAGTTAAAAAAATACAATTTTTTTCATTAATCATTCATTCATTCATTAATCGTTTTCATCAGTCAAAGACAGGAACATTTAAAGTAGTGCATTGTGAATCTCCCAGTTAAAATTAGGTTTTATTTCTATAGAAAATCCTCCATATTAAAACACGTGATCTGTCTACCTCTGGTAATACTTTTTATATCTCATATGTCCTATCCTTCAACCCGTCCATAAAACGTAAGGACACTAGAATGACCGGGGCAAGCCCTAAGCTTAGACGGACCATTAGCAGTCATTTTGACGGCTGTTGTATATTCAATGTTTAAGACTATTTTTTCAATGATATAATATTATAAGTATAACTTAGACAGTTTTTCAAACAGTAATTACATCTTTTAATGTTGACATTAAAAAATTATTCGCAAAAAAGTATCATTCCTAAGTTTTTATATATTCTCATATATTTTACATATATTTTAGCATAATATAGTCATTACAACATGTGCATAAATAAGAGCCACATAAATTATCATTAATACATCAATAAAAATTATTCAGGTTTCACTAATTGGTATTGGTGACACTTGAATTGGTGTACACTAAAAACATTGCTTGAGCTGGTCCCATACACATACTTTTATTGGTGAATTCCTGCTTTTACTTATACTCATAAAAAACCTCCTATCGGCCAGACATGGCTTATTTGTCAGATGTTTTGATGTTGCTCTAACTATAGTCTCTCTGGCTCTATGAATTGAGATGCTAACAGACCTGCTAATTTGATAATAAAACGCTAACAAAGTATTCATGTGACACCATGTTATGCACCATACATGATTCACGCATAAACATAATGCGTTCTTGTCACGTTTCAGTCTTATCAGGTATCATATGATATGTCTTTCAAGTATTTCAGTGTGTTACGTTAAGATACACCACAATAACTAGCCATTTCTAAGTCTCAAAAGTATTGGAGCACTATAGGGACGCACTAGGTGCCGATTAACAGCAAAAATTTCCTTAGTATATATTTTCGTTCAGACGGAGGTATGTATTGAGTTTGAGAGAAAAAATGCAGTCCAACGAGTTCTGCACTGTCATATGAACAATGTAAATACTTGTAGCAAAACGGCAACTCTGAGCAGTTGATAATGTGAAGAGAAAAAAAAAGCAGTGAACTTCTTTCAGCGCAACATTGTAATTTAGAGAAACGTGAAATAACAGTACGGTCGACATAGCAGATATTCATGTTCTTCTCATTTAAAAAGATATTGAGAAGGAAATTAAGATATCATAAAACGCGAAGATTGAAATCGTAGGTTGATCTGTGAACTAAATTCTACAATATGCGAGCGCTGCCATTGAATAATGCAAAACGCTCTATCCGTTATTAGAACGGGCTGCGATCCTTGAAAGTAAAAAGTTATGTAACCTAACTTCAATTTTTGAAAAGGTAATTTATCTTTTCACATCTTACAAATCTTCAAATGTTACAAGTCAAAAAGATGGAAGCAATAAAATAAGAACTTTAGTCATTGTGGCTGTGAGAGTAGGGCTTGCCCCTCAGAATGACCGAATCGGACCTTCTAGTGTAAAACCCTTTCTCTTTCAACCCCTTGCCTACTTGCCCAACATCCTTCCCTCCTAGACTGCTTTCAGCAAAACTGGACCAGTATCACCTCTTCTTACATCCTAATTTCATCCATAAGTAATTTCCTTTCCTCATACACCATAACAAGCACTTCCTTTCCGTCTACGGCACCTACTCTATCCCTCTGCACATCCACATTTCAAAAGCTTAAAGCGTATTTTCGCCATCCTTCCACTTTTATTCCTCATATTACTGCACCCTAAATTAAGATCATCAGCTGCCTCATTTTAAATACCGTTTCTCACTCAAGGTAACCAAGGCTCCCCTCGATCTCTGAAGTCTTCTTACGCCTACGCTATTGTCTTCCTTGCGTCTTTGCAACCATACCTATCTTTTTACCCTACTATCTATGTCTAGCGTCTATTTTCTAGAGTATGTAAAGTAAATACAATGTTCTCATTGCTTCAGTGGCGCATTTTATGATCAAATGTGCTTTATGGATGAAATAGATTTTACTCGTGCGGCGTCGATATCTAGGGCGCACCAATGCTAGAAGTGTTGCATCCACTAGGATACTTGGCGTTTCCAGGAATCCAGGCATGCGAGCTGTGACAACGATATTCTTAGTTAATCTCTCTGGTCAAAAACGTTGTCTGTGTTAAAATTGCTATTAACTCCTTACTAAAGATAATTATTAAGTGAGACAAGTAACATTTTTCATAAACATTTAAATTTTAGAGTCTGATATGTGGTTTTATAGACAAAAGCCACCGTCATTACGGAATATAACTAAATCTCTCCTTACTAAATCAAAGATGCTGAGGTTTATCACGCAAGACAAAGCGACGTTTTTATAAATGTAGATATTCAAGGCTAGGTTATATTAAGGCTTGTCATTAGCGACTAATTCAAAACTATCTGTAAAATATAGTTTTCAGATTTCATTTTCAAAATTTAGTAACTACACCAACTGCTTACAGTAAAAGACTCAACCATATGCACAAACTGCAAAGTTCACATGATGCAATCATACCAATTCAGCAGAAGACTCCAAATGAGTACAAAAACACTTTGGCTTCACGTCATACAAACATTTTTACGGAAGGCTAAAAAGTACCGTGGCAAATTATCGCGTACATTTAAAAAGTATTTTATTATTCTAACGAACTACTGTGATAAATTAAGTAAAATGCCCTTAAAAATTGATTTTAATTATAAAAAGCGTTGACCTTGACTGGGAAACGAACTCGGTTCACTCAATATTTCGCCAATCCAGGGCACTGTGGATCGACCTAATTGTGGTCCTAGGTCAAGACGAGTGAGTTTTTCTCTTTGTAATTTCGCGCTATGAGTCTGCACTTGCGAGTAAATCCATATAAACAATACTGTAAATATTCCCAGCATCTTCAAAATTTGTAGATAAAATATATGAATTAGTTCAAAAATACATTAACATTTCACCGTCTGAATATTTTTTCAAGGTCGATCATAGTACTGCTCGGGGAAAAGGGTCGGCGAAAGTGTGTACAGCATATTTCTTGAATTCCTCTTTATGAAATAAAATTAGTAGATAATAAAAATGAGCATTAAACATTGATATAGATAAAAATAGGGTAAAATTTGCTAAAATTAAAATCGCTCAGCACCAAAATTCAAAGATATGATATTGCCTACATCCAGGGATAGCCAAAGTTTAAGAAGCAAAGAAAATGCTTGATGTTAAGATCAAGGAATAAGTATGTCGTTGACAAGGAATACCGGTAAGCCCAGGATAAAAATTCCATTGTGATTCTATCTATGAAAGGATAACCACAATCCATACCTGAAAAAAATAATATCAGCAAAGTTTCCGGAACTTAAACGCTGGAAAATAAATGAGGAGGATGTAGTGTTGCTTATTGTGAATGTATTTTCTTTTCAAATCAATAAATTTAAGTTAATAAAAAGTTCTATATGTGCTAAATCATAAATCAGTATGTCGAGTCTTTTTATTACAAAAATATTAAAATGAATATGATAGCGTAAGCTACCATTGGAGTTTTAGAATTCTCTATTGCTGCAGAATAGCTTGCATAAATGGCAGCGATAGGTGTGGTTCCAAAAATTAATTGTTTCAAAAGAGCGGGGCCTGGTCACTCCAGATATGATAGCAGAAAGTAACTATGGCCAGAAAGTGGTGGGTTTTCAATCTTCACTATCCTCCCCATGCTACGTCCCTTGGGTGCTTTTGGTGTCTTTGAGTGGATCATTAGTATTCAAATAAAGAGTTATAGTAGATCAAACGATCCATTAAAGAATAAATAAAGGCATATGACAAAAGATGTAGGCATTCTAGTTCAAGTTTAAAATTTATTACTCATATTTAAAGTTATTCAGTAGATTTACATCAATATAATGTAAATGAAGTCACTTGATTTTTCTAAAGACTTTTATTTAATTACGATGTCTTTGCAAAATAACAATCTATGGGTACTCAATTATAAATTGTGAAGCAACTGAAAAGCATAGTTTAATCATCATCCAGAAAGAATCTTTAACCGAATGGTGATTAGTAATATTAAATAAATGAAGTGTTAAACTTTAATCGTAGTGCCATTGAAAATGTAGAGATTACTACCATGTAAAATAGGCCAAAAGTAAATATGCATTATCAAAACGAAAAAATGGAATTAACATGTCATTTATGGCAGATGTTCTTAGGACAGAATGAGCTTAGCGTAAATTAACAAGAAAATCCACACTGTGTCAAGTGAAGGTTAAGTGATGATGGATTTGAAAGGAAACAGGCGTTTTAATTTCTTAATTATTTCGGCTGTAGGAAATGGTGGAACATAAAAAAAAATGCGTTTTCTGCATATCACTAATAATTAAAGACGTAAATTGTGATTTATATAAGATAGTGTCAAGATTTCATTTAGCTAAATTCCCAATAGTTTATAAAAAGCCTAAAATCTTCTTTTGTCAATAATGGAGTTTTTTATCCTTGGCCAATTGTTGCCGTCCTTGTGTGGAGAAATTACTTCAGTAAGAACGTGAGAACATGGACCGGCTCTTAAGTAAATACCTGCCTAATTGCATATCCGTCTCATTGTGTTGGGGGGGCGTGGCCAGTTCTTGCACCCCGCGTTCGAAAACACGCCATTAATTTGCATCCGCCCTACGGAGCGCCTCTTAGGAATCGCATGAGGGCTAGTGAAAAGAGAACACCGTGAGAGGTGATACTATGTCGTTTATGTGACGGAAAATTAGTTGCATTTATTTCTATTCCATGGGTATTGCAATCAAAATGGCATATTCTTAGTATTTTAAAAATAGATGTAAGAAAATATGAAAAAAGTGCCGGCACTCTAGGAGAGTGAACCAAAACTAAAATCTATTACTAGAAAATACTTGACAAGTAAAAGTATTCTGTCACAACGACTGGCATATGATTAGCATAGCCAAAAATGTTTTTTACTTAAAAGTATCATGAGTTAGTTTAGCCGTAGTTATCAAATCACTATAATCAATACAATTTATCGACAAGGAATACGCATTATTCTTAGCATAACGCAACGTCTAACAGAGAATTAAATAAATGTTTTTTTCCGTTCAGTAACTTTATTTTCAAATATATAAGAGTTCAGAGCTTTATTTTCAGTGGCATTTCCGTTTAACTTTATTTTCTTATAAATTTGTCCTTTCCTCTTCTCTCCAGTAATTTTTGTAAATTTGCCTTCACATGTTCACGTTATTAGTAACTAATTTAACTTTTCATAATAATAGAATATTCATCTATAATCAAGCTATAGGTTAAAGAAAATGACTCTTGTTGGTCAGTATTGTAATTTAGTTCTTAATCAAAAGCGAAATGAACTTAAACCATCCCGTGCCACAATTAGAATTAGTCCCTGTAAGAAGCCGCTTCACTATATTAGGTTTCGATGATATCAAATTATTATTACCTTAAAAGGCCGTACCAAAAAATTTGATTGGCAAATTCAAGTGCGTTGTTTTCATTCTGTACTTAATTTAATCACAACAGGTATAAGATCATCATAGGATGAAATAATTTTTAATTAGCATTATAGGCTGTCGGCATAAAATGCAAACATTCTATAGTATGTAGCTATGTTTTCTACCCCAAGTGAATGTCAATTGTCGGTTCTATGAATTCAGTAAGAGGGGCGCATCGCCAAACCTAAATATTGAAAATATTTATGCAATATTGTCATCTTTTCAAATAAAGATGGGTGTTGACTGATTATTTCCAAATCAAGGGCGCTTTGATTGTTCCTTGTAAATAATTACGTACTCATAAGAAAGAAGGAAAACAGAAAATAGTCATTTCAGGTAGAAATGCTACGCCTTCTCGTATAATTACGTATTCCAATGTCGGGTGCATGATGGTGCACTTCTCATCTTTCATTATGCACCCAAGTCCAGAAAAACTATCCCAAAGTTTCGCTAATGGAAAATGGTTAATGAACGCTCCACATTTCCGATTCCATTACCGCGCATTCACTCGGAGAGGTGAGAAGTTCGCTTTTTCGGAAAAAGAAGCGGCACGCGCGCGGCGACCGAACTAAACCTCCCACATCCTCCCCTCTCACTCCCTTCGTCCCCCCCTTGTTGCGAAAAGTTCGGGAAAGAAACGCCCGTGTGACGTCACCGCGCGTCACTCAGCGCGACCAACGCCAGTCATAAAAATCCCTTTTCGGAACGCAAACGCCGGCGAACTCCTCACCGTCCAATCGGAACGCGGCGCTCGCCAGCGGCCCGCGCTCTGATTGGCCGACGTTCCCCCGCCATTCGCACACATTCCAGCGGAGAAAGAGAGTTTTTCCGTCGTTGCCACGGACTCGGGACGATTCATTGAGCCGCCGTGTAGGCAAAGCGGCGTCAAAATATGAGTGGAGGACATGGTTAACGCGGATCAAGGCCCCGAGGATAGAATAGCGGGAAAGAGAGGGAACTCCGGGTAGCGCGGCAGGAGAATAAAATGCGCGGAACGGAAGTAAATAAGAGTTTTGGGAACAGGGAAAAGTTTTGCGAGCGCAGGAGAAAGGGATAGGTGGGTGGGGAGAGATGGTGTGGTGTGCATGCTCTGTGGTGCTTTGATCCCCCTCCATCATCCCTCCCTCTTCCGCCCCCATCCCGCCCCCCACGCCTCCTTGACCCCGCCTTCCCCAACCCCCCGCTTGGTTCGGTAACCCGTTGAAATACGAGGGTGACCCTCTCTCCCCCACCTCTCCATCTCACGTTCCCTTCATTAGTGAGCACTGTGGAAGGGGTAGGACCTACAGAATGTCGAACCCGGGTCTTCTGCGTGGGAGGGAGGTCTGTGGTGTTTCCCATGCTCCTCATTCCCCATCCTCCCATACCTATAGCGAGGGAGGCGAGTTGACGAGAGTAGTGTGATAGGGATGGGCATTTGCAGGGATACCAACTAGCATAGAATATTACAGCATAATATGGTAATAGTCTATTTTGCTAGAAAAGTTACCAATATTTTTTATTACAGATAAGATATACATAAGTCTTGGATTTTGAATCTTGAAAATATTTTTTTAGTACGAGTTATTTTTTGTCTGATAACATTTTCTATAAGTTATGCATATTTCTACATGAAATTCCAAGGTAAATGGTGTAATAACCTTTCCTCTGTTACTTCTTTTCGCGGCCAAAAATGACTTTTTATTGTAAGTTTTGCAGGTTTTTATTCACCACAATACTACACACACCGACTCAAATAATAATAAATAAGAGTACCTTTATGACTAATAGATATGGTCAGTAAATATGTAAAATTATTATAAAGAATAACTGTATCCACCCTCACTGTAAGAATAACGATTGTTAAATATTTAACATTAATTATCTCGGCAAAGAGTCAAGAGCACCATTAGTACTATAAGCATAAGAGTTTTAGCCTACTTTACATTTGGTTTGTATAAGTTGGACAAGTTTCCCAATTATAAATCAAAATCAGGAATATATAATTACTACAGAAAAATCAATTAAATTTATGCCTGTTTTTCCTGAAAGCATATTTGCAATATTTTAAATGAAGATTTCAGCTTTCATTTGACATAAAGTTGACCTATTTTTTCAAATGTTGATCTGGTATGATCTTCACATTATTAACTTATGTTACATGTCCCAGGAGGTATAGTGAATTAGTATTAATTTGAGAAGATTTTTAGAGCTATCAAGTAAATTTTGCACTCAATAAACAAGTTTTGAATGGTGATGCATGGGAGTATTTTTTCACATAAAAGCAAGGAAAAAGACTACAGCAGTTTATTTACATGGTAAGTGTATATTTCGTTGATGCTCGTATTTGTCTCTTAAAATGGAGTAAGAATCTTAATCGTTGGTATGATATTGTTTAAATAGTGTTTAGTCAAAATGATATGGCATTGTTGCGTTGAATTACTGAGTTTATGTGTGAGAGAATGAAGAATCTGGGCAATAAATTTATCTTGTGGTTTCTAAAGGTTTTATATGAGGTAAATTTTTCCAGGATCGTACAATTAGCTCGTGAGCAAATCTTTTTGAATCACGAAAACTTGCAATGAGTTTTGTAATATGAGCTGAAGTGAATTAAATTTTTATTTTTTAAATAACATCAATATTTGCGAAAGTAGTGATCATTGTCATATCTAAATTCTATGATATAATCCAGTAAGCCCATTTTTTCGATAAAGCTCTCAAAGAATTTCAAGTTCATTATCCTGATTGTTGTTGAAAATAATGTGGAGTGAGGATATTTCATCAAAATTTGCAAACCTTTGTTTCGTATTTAATTAATTACGGCAAAAATTACAAGTGCTTTAGTCACTTCTCACTTTTTTTTGAAGAGGCATTGAAAATCGCGAAAGATGGTGTTTAACATGAATTAGAATCGCGCTACTTGAAATATAAAAAAAGGAAAATAAAAAAAACATAAAGGGCACGCGGTTTTTTCCAAATGCAGATAAAAGGAGCGGGAGAGAGGAAGGAGGAGGACCTGTACAGCTTCGACTGTTTTTACGCGCGCCCTCCGCAAATTTACGGGCGGTTGGCAACTCCGATAATGGAGAGGTTTCGCGGAGAGGGACGCGAGTGATGAGGGAGGGTGAGGAGAGATCACTGGAGTCGGGGAAGGCAAGAGTGAGGTGGAGGGAGGGAAGGAGTGGGAGGATTTTCCTTGCTGTTGCGCCGGCGTCATATCCCTACCTAGTCCACCCTCTCCCATCCGCTCTCCCCATTCCTCACCCCTAGATCGTGTAGTGAAATTGCACCAACTCCCCAACCCATCATAGGCAAGGCCGACGTGGATACCCCGTCACCTATTGTGCCCTCCCTCTCCTCTTTCCCTCCTCGCCCCACCTCAACGACCAGCCCCTTCCTCCCTCTCCTCCCCCTGCCACTGCCCAGCGGTCCCATCTGAAGTCCGCGCCGCCCTAATGAGGATTTGTACATTACTGCCTCCGCGCATATGTGTTTTCGCGTGAATGTGTGAGTGCATGTTGATATTCACACGTATTTGTGATCTCGCTCACATACGTTGGTACCCTTCCTGTGAATGCATGGGGTTACTGCCACATGGGCTTTTTTGTTGTTGTGTGCTTTGCCTCACTTAGCTAGCGTGTGATTTTGTTCATTTGATTGTATGTGACTTTGTCCTCTCACTTGAATGTCATCCCGTTCGCTCGCATGTCTTTTGGTCACGCTCACATGTGCATAATGCGTCCTTTACTTATTGTTGAATAAAAGGTTATATTACCAATCTGCCAAAAATATAAATGGTTTCCAAAGAGCAAATAAAAAAATTTATGATGGCCAGAATAACGCTTTCATTGCTGCTTAAAATCAAGTTTTCCTTTCATTCATGTGCCAATTTCAACCATCGATATGTTCAATTTAGAGTTTGCAAGTTTCTCCGAGGTGAGGATATTTGGAAACACAGTGATTTGAATTATTATTTAGGTACATTCGTCATTTTTGCCGTCTTGAAAATATTTCCTCATTTTGGAGAGATATATGTTTGACCCTGGATACTTATGACTGATCTCGCTCACAGGTGTGCATGTCCTTTTATTTCGGTGAGCGTTCCATGCGAGTGTGTTACGGGGGAGAGGCGCGCATGAATTGTGCTTTGCGCTCTACCGAGGGAGTTTTGCTTTTGTATGCTGTATGTGTGTGTTAGCATGTGAACGAGCGCTGACGTTGTGAGGTGAGGTAGAGATAACGGATGGGACGGAGGGCTGTACAGGAGAGAGAGAGTGAGAGAGAGAGAGAGAGAGAGAGAGAGAGAGAGAGAGAGAGGGAGAGGTAAAGAGGTGGGAGGGCAAAGGTAAAGGCCCCGGGGTCGCGTAATTTTGGATTGATTCCTACAACGTTGGTCCATCTGCCATATTCCCCCCACTCCTACCCTATTTCCCTTCCGTTCCTCCCTCATCCCCGCTCTCCCTCAACCATCTCCTACTCTTGCGTTACTGTGCTCCTCCCCTCCTTTCAACCCTCCACCAGCCCATTGAAACATCTTCCTCCCCCTCCTTTCTTTCCCCTCCGAACTCTGCCGTTTGTTTTGCATGAAAACTCCTTTATATTTTCTTTTTCACTCAGGAGCGGCGGAAAAACGGACGAGAGAACCCGAGATTCTTTGTATTCCTCTCTCCATCACCCTAATAAGTGCTACTTCCAGCGTTTCGATTGTGTAACGAATAGGTAGATTACAGAAATTCTTGCTTTACCGTATATTACATATTTTTTACAGACAATTGGCTGCTTGTCTGGAACAAACTTCTTGTTTTTTAACTTATGAGATATATTTTGATTTTTATGGCACTAAACGGGTTTCATATAATTATGTGAATCGAGTACTGCCATGTGATAAGTCTGATTGAATCACGTTCTACACTCTCAATGTAAATTGAAGACTTTTAACTTATGTATATAATTACTGACAGCAGTGATATTGAAATTGAGAGTGTTGAAGTGGTTGCCTAGATAATTTTTACGTCACTTTACGGTAATCACTGTCTTCATGTTAACATGAATATTGGAGAGAGAATATAAAGCATTCCTTCTCTCAAATATTTAAAAATATATTATTTATACGGTAAATGGTTCCATGATATATTTAAATACTCATTGAGGTTCTGTAAACAGAACATTTTTGAAGACCATTATTATGTTATATAAGTAATATACCTATAGGTGTACCTGAAAGGTAGGTTCTATGTAATATACTCCTGCTTCTTGCAATTAACACTTTTTCTTAATCGTATCGCTTGTTATACCGCTCTACTCATACTGGTACGTGTAGGTGAATTTTTATAACCCTCTTATTTTCACCTCGAACTCATAATTCTCTATTTTTTCGAATATTTTATTTCCATTTCCTATCCAACTCCCCCTCTCCTCCTCTTTCGTCCCACGGTTTGGAACAAAACACTTTCTCTCTCCTTCTCAATTTCGATCACTTTCACTTCATTTGGTCCTACATTTTTCCATAGTGGGCTCTTTGAATTAGCTCCACGGCCGCGTTCGGACTCCCGGTTTCCTCCCCTTCGGAATGTAATCGAGCAAGACTAAAATGAGAAAACTATTG
Organism: Ceriagrion tenellum; assembly: GCA_963169105.1. Taxonomy (NCBI): domain Eukaryota; kingdom Metazoa; phylum Arthropoda; class Insecta; order Odonata; family Coenagrionidae; genus Ceriagrion; species Ceriagrion tenellum. The sequence continues at coordinate 70,202,920 of OY720632.1, forward strand.
GTGGGGGTCCATCGCGACGAAAACATGTGTCGTGGACGGTTAAAAGAGTCGTCAAAGCCGTTAGCGTTTTTAACACTTTGGGGAATCAAGATTTTTTTCCAGGGCAGGGGAAAAATAAACAAAGCTCACACGGGATGTTCTTCTCGATTATTTGATCAAAAAAGGGTTTATTGGGTCCCTTTTGATTACCTAGTGTCATAAAAATCGGTGACAATGTCGTCCCTCTCGTTAGAGTTGCGAGTGTTTTTCGAATCACAATGCTGTCAGTTATGGGGAAACCTATGTTTTGATCTTTTGCTTTCACTGGAAAATAATTGATTCCTTTATTTTCCGCCCTGTACATTTCCTTACTAAATTATTTGTGATATGCAAGGATTCCGCTAAACATACATTGTTTGGAGAATGTTTCCGTGATGTTTCTTTTCCTTGCCAAAAGCACAAAGGGCATCTTCTTCCAAAGCGCAAAATTTTTTGGCCAGTCTACAGTACTTTCAATTAAAATATCTTTCGTAGTTTTCATTTTTGTACTCAATTTTTATTTGCAGATACAATCAATCATACGAGCGATATTTTATGCATGCCTTTTTGCAGTTCTGTGTGTGGGTGCGTCATGAATGAGTCTACATTCAATATTGAGATAATTTATCAGAAGTCTTAGGGTTTTCATTTACATTCAATACCATTTAACGTTTTACTTGATTTCAAATGGATAAATATCCATTGAAGTTAAGGGATTGAAATCCTATTTTTCCCAGAAAGTTGCTCCTGGTTTTGGACATTGAAAAAGAGATTGGCGAGATTTGTGGGATTTCTATTATTTTTATGATACATTTATGTTGAACCTATATCATGCAACTTAAAAAACTCCTCATCACTCAATTATTGAAATCCCAAAACCATTATGATTATCCTTAGTTGACGGTGAGGTTTTTCCAAGACGCAATTCACTTCTAGTAACTATGGAGTGTAAGGAACTATTTGACCGAAACAAAATATTTGCATCTAAATTTACAACAAACATTGTATCTTCTTCTCTTTGTTTCATCTATTTTGTGGATTTTACGGATGCCGGTAGAGGATACTTTTTGTAAATACTGGGCAATAAACTCTTATCATCAACTTATAATTTTCACCGAGACTCGGATTAATTTTCCATTTTAATAAAATGAAGGTCATATAAAAATATTAAATTTCCCGGATATTCACTTTAGAAGACATAAAAGAGACAGAACGTTTGCATTATATTCCTCCATACCTGCCTCATGCTCATCACTGAGGTTATCGCTTCGGCATTATATCTAAAATGTAGATTTAATTCTTTTATGCTCGAGTCGCGCAGCAATCGTAGCATTTAAAAGTATAATATTGATTTAGAACTGGCATCCAGACAAACTTGATTTTGTTATCCAGAAAAATTAAATTTAATCTGATATACAAAAACCGTAATCATAGAAACGAACGGCTGCTTTAGTACGCATTGCATGAAAGTTCCACCAAAAAATACCCTTCATAGAGAATATACAGAGCGTATGGAAATATAAATAAAGTAGAGATCCCAAGGTGAAGATTTGGACATAAATATGATGTTATATTGTTTAGTATGTAAATTGGAATGTTTCCCAGGGTTAAGTAGACTCAGAATAGAGCAAAATTGAGGACTTCTGTTATACAATTGCACGAGCATAATATTCACATTGACAATGGTAATGGTACGAAAACGCCCGCTATCTCAGCTGTTTTCGCAATCAATGTGTACTAAATACTTTCATAAATCCACATTACACCAATAAGATGCTGAAATTTGTCAATCTTAGTCCCAAACCACTGGTCGTATTACTCCAAAAAGTTTCTTCTTCAAGCACCAGTTGCAAAAGTATTATTTATAAGTTGCTTTTGAAGTAATAAAATGACAAATTTACTCAAGGGATATGAAATCATGTCTTGCATCACAAATATAATTTCTGTCCAGAAAGTATTACTTCAGTACTTGCAGTCTATTTTAATTCTATAGTTTTACTTCTATGAGTGCTTTTTTTGTTTGCGCAACTCACAATCATCCCCATGACTAATTCTACTAATCATTCTGTTTGGTTTCTGGTTTGAAAATCCTGGCATTTTTTATACCATTTGCCGTCAAAATAGTCTCGCTACTAGAATCATGATGTATTTATACTATATTATTCACATAGTGTAGCCTGACATATGCATGTAATGCACATTCACGCATATAAACAATAATACTTGATAGTAACACTCACATATTAAAATCTGAGCGTACCTATATTCATTACAACTGAGTAGTAATTATTAAAATTAAGTTAAATGTACACAAGACTCAGAATAACTGCGTGTGTACACGTTTGCTCTTGATTATCTTACAACTTTGCATGTCTTACAACTCTTCATGCAATTTGAATAGTTATCAATAGTGACTCATCACACAGTTACTTCTTGTGGAATACATGTACGGGTTTATTCTGGTTAAAGATTTGTATTTTATCGCTTTTAAGTATTTTGGCTTGAAATATGATTGTTCTTTGATTGCTTAATATTTAACGATAATATTTACCTTTCTACGCCATACAATTGCTTATGCTAAAATATATCGAGAAGCATGTTACACTGCCATAAATTAAATGCCTATCACATTTACGTCACCTCTATTTGAATTGTTGATCCATTAATTAATGGATGCTGCTCATTCATGTGGCATTACTAGAGACTTCTTCATAACCGTGCAGAATCAGAACGAAAGCATTTATTTAACTATGTGAAGGACAACATGGTCTTTCTGCTTTCCAGTTTCCCATTAACTAATGTTTTATATTCTCAGCTTTGTAGAAGCTTCACTATTCAGATGTGATATCTACTATTCCTGGTTTTAGAGAGCATAAGTTGCGGCGATGATTGTTTACCCAAAATCTTTTACTCCCTAAATATTTTTGGAGTCAAATATGAACATGGGAAGAAGTGAATTGAAATCATTCTAAAATGAGTACACCTCCAAAAGAACCATTAAGTATTTCTTCATAAATATACGGTTCAAACACGCATGTTCCCATACAAACTGGCTCACCCGTACGTTTTGTAATCCCATATCCTTAACACTGCCATATAACCCCTTAGAATCACAATGCGGTTTGCATGGTAGTCTCGTTCAAACGAAATTTCATCAGCCGTGTACACTTGGTCTTTCAAATCCGCTTCTTGAAGCCACCGCGGAAAAAGTGCACCACCGGACCACATGACCCCAGTTGACGCATGCGCCCTAGAGCCAAGCGAGGGGTCAATTCCCTGGGAAAACAAATGCGATGTTGACTCGGTGGTCGTTATTCTTGGAATAAAATTTTTGTTTCCGTACAAAGCTTTAGGGGTTCTCGATTTACGAAATACACGCATTTTTCGCAGATAGGAAACATTAATGGGCACATTGATTGAATACGCACATTTTGGTCACCGACTTTAAAATATCGTAAAACAGCTGGTATGTTTTTAAAATATACTATAAATAAGATGGAAATCATGTAAAAGGATGGTTTGACTAAATAAATATAACTAAAGGAATTTGCAATCAAATTCAAAGAGTATTTACATTTAACAAATAAAAGCATCGATTAAAATGGAAAGTATGTTAAGAGTTAGTAGACATATTTCCAAATTATAATTGTATGACATTTTCACTGCCAATCGAGAGTTACACTGCAATTGTAACTCCGCTTCGAGAATGAAAACTTCTTCACGGTGATGCATGAGTTACATTGATGCTTGTTAAATGAAATAGAGCATTTTATTGGTATTGCATGAAATTACAAATGCAAGAAGAAGACCCATTCTTGCGGCTGAATTGCATAAATTAGATTCGAGAATTTTTTTAGCAGTTTCTTAATACGCTTTAGTCTAGATCCTTTAATCGCTAATCGATCAAGAAATGGTAACTAATAGGCGTTTTCAAGGAGCAAATGTAAAACTAGAAAGAAAGCTAATGATAAACCGTGGAAGTATAGCATCTTAACTAAGTTATAAAGTGCTGAAATTGTATAGAGAGAAACAAATCCACCGATGAGTCCACCTTGAAAATCCACTGTTCTATAGGGTGATAATTTCTCCTTGTGCCTATTAATCAAAACACTTTTAATATATCGCGATTTGATGATCGTAATGAACCGTATTATTATTTTAATCTCATTAATAGTGACGAGAGGTTTTGTCTGTATTTTGTAGAAAATGTCAACCACGAAGATTAGATATACGCCTTAACATTTAATGGACACGATACATATACGTGTGGCATTTGTTTTTTTCCAACCTTTGCATTTAAAGGCATGTTATCAACTATAGAATTGCAGCAATCACTTTCAGTCAATGTTCTCCATATCACATGTGCATTTAGTAACTCCCTATGATTCCTATAGAAAATACTAATGATATCACTGTACGCAAATATTTCATAGAAAATTAACAATAAATCATCTGTATGCCTTTTTCAATGGCCATATTTTAAGAAGCCTGCAATAACCCAAATGAGGTTTAAACCTGATAGATGACTTGTTTTAATCGGAGCTAAGTTAAGGAACGTCACCATTCTCGAGGAATCTGACTCACTAATGATTATGGTTTCATTTCACTTTCCAAAGAGTGACTCATCACAAATAGACGGTTCTTTCAAAAAAATTATAATTTGATGCATCTATAAAAAGCCAATCTATGTAAAAAAAACTACCTTATGTTAAAGAAGACATCCTCTGTGTAACAAATATTCCTGTACCTGCGTGAGATTTAGAGAAATAAGGTTTAAAAATGTGATTCATGGAAGGGTGAAAGGAAACGTATTTGATTCTGGAGACAGATTGCCAACAGTTTTGCTATACCCGAGTAAATTCTAAGGTAAAGTTCAAATCCTGAATTTTTGTCCAAGGTCATATTATTTTGTATGTGTAATCTACTGTAATTTTCTATTACAACCTCTCCCATTGGATCTTTGAGAAGCGAAACTAAGTAATTAGAGACCTGTATTCCACCCTCTCGACTCTTTCTTTCGTGTGGTTTCTTGGCTATTAGTTTTTATCACAATTTTTTCACGAGTACATTGCTAATTGTATTTTATGGTATGATTCTTACAACTTTACTCAATTCAAAAAATTTGGGGAGGATGTTTTTTTGACAAAATTTTTACTAGGAAGAATCTTTTGACCAAAATTTTTTCACAATTTTTGTAAGACATGGCAATTTGACGTGGGAGCATTTATGTTATCAATATTACAAAGCACATACGACCACAGTGGTGCACCAGAAATTAGGTTGGAAATCATTCGAGTGACTGAGCTGTGCATGTATTTTCTTCTTATCTAACTTTGTTGCCTGTTCTTTTGCTTGAGCCGTCTCCAAAATGGTCTTGCATGAGTCTTTCTCCTCCTTATTTTAATCTGCACCAACTCCACTCATAATGTATTTCATTCCCGAAAATGTTCCGAAATTCATTTGTATTTGTATAGTGACCCCGATGCTCTCTTTGTGTACATTTACAAGATCTAAAATAATTTACTCCTAGTAAAGGCCAAAATCCTAGGTTTCAGGTTCTCTGCCTAGAATTACTTAGCGCATCACTGAAAATTAACAAAAGAAAAGGTATATACTCGGAGGATATTTTAAAAATCAATTTTTCCCGTTTAATGTGAATTGTTGCAGAAGAATTCAACATTAATAGGATTCCACATTAATAGAATTCCACAAATTTTGAGAGCTAAAGTAGAATAACATAAGAAATCCCTCAGTCTCGAAAAGACGATTTTCTCGAAATGCTTATCATGTTCACAACGATGGAATCATTCAAAGTACTGAGCTGAACATGCATTTTCTTCTCATTCAATTTGTTGCCTGTTCTTTCGCTTGAGTCGTCTCCAAAATGGTTTTCCTTGAGTCTTTCTTCTCCTTGTTCTATTCTGCGCTATCAATTTGGAAAAAGATTATGAGGAACTTTCCCGTATTTTTTAAGTCGTTCCGTTTCCCAGTTGATATTCCAGCCACCACATCACGAGAAGCTTGTTCGGTTGTCAGTGTACACATTGGTCTGAAAAAAGGGGGAGCGTGTACTATGTGAGCAACATTCCTAATGGGGTAGGAATTCCTATTTCTATAGTCTTCTACACCCACCAACACTTACACAATGCTCTCTCTGCTCCATCCTTCCCTGCGGCCAGAAGAGTTGCACGCAATGGACTCAAGACTCTCGCTAATCAGACCGTGGAATCTGTGCACTGTGGACTTTGCAGAAAGTCCTTTTCAGTCCTATCAATCCAAACCCCCTTTCCTCGCCCATGGTATACAAGTCTCGCGGCCGCCAATGCCTCCGCAGGTTTCGCAGCACCACCAATTACAACGTACTCGCCTCCTTCCTTGGAAATTATTTCCATTTTTCCCATCCACATCTCGGAAAACTTTGAAACCCGCGGCACCATTCTTTTCCCCGCACCACCCTTCAGCAGTGAACGCGTACACATGCACACACACAGAGTCGCATCCATTGCAGCGGCAGCAGTCCCTTCGTAATCTATCCGCAACGTCGCTAGGAGAGTTCCTTTGTGCGTCTCTACATGCATGCGTTACTCTTTTGCTCTCATAATCATCTCCCTTTTCTCCCTCTCTCCTTCCACCCTCCTCTCATCTCTGCAGCAGATCACTACCAATGCGTCCCGCGCTTAATGTTACATTTTCCCTTTATTTCTGCCGCATTTTTAATGTGCACGACTCCGCTTTTCCGTGCGTTTATTTTTCTCGCTCACTCTCTTCCTCTTCCTCTCTTACTCTCTGCATGTCATCAAGAGTGATATTTTCCACGGAGAGCGCAGCATAGCAGACATCAAAGAGAGCAGGATTTTCTGAAGATTGAGCATTGGGGAGATGCGTGGTAGGTGGGTTGTGGGGGAAGGCTTTGGCAAATGATTTTCCCTTTCTCATCCTTGAGCGCTTGGTTGGAGGGCAGTGGCTGCCCTCATTATCACTCACTTTCTTAATTTCTCGTTCGGAGAGCTTCGGGAAACAGGAAAGGGTGCACGCGGTGGTGCGTGTTCGCAAAAAGTCACAGCTCTCTAACAAACTCACTATTTCGATGCCGTAGCTGGCACAGTCTTCTTAAGAGTGGTACAAATGTAATGCTTTCAAGGTGCTACGCAACTTTGCCACCCTAAAGAGCATATCCTGGATTAAAGTTACAACTTCTTCTTCGTCAACTTTGTCAAAAATCGGTAAAATCAAATGAGAATTTTAATACTTTCCTTTCTTATAATGATAAAATATTACAGTCTTTAATATATGGAGTTGGTAGTTGCTGAATTCCTTATGAAGCCCATGGCATCAAAAGAAATACCATTTTAAGGAGGAAAATTTTTTTAGAAGAAGGGAATATCTTTTGTAGTAAGGATATCATTAGAAGCTAACAGCCATTGTTCATTCAACAATTGAGACATAATCAATGAAACCATATTTTGCTTGATTTATCTCTGCCTCTTTCTAGTAAAAATACATCCCGAAGTTAAGGAAGGCAATTCACACCTATGACTAAATAGTTACCTATTTTCAAGTTCTCTAAGTCATGCCTATGGAAAATAATGGAAAAATATGAATGGGGTTCTAAAAAATTTAGCTGGGCTAGGAGATGAAATAGGTTAGCATGAAAAAGAATATCACCTCAAGATGGTTATTGTGGGACCAAGAATAAGCCTAGAGGGTTATTTCAAGTAGTAAGAATCATAGGTAGGGGAAAAAAACCCTATGAAACCCCTTGAGAATAAACAGAATTTCTAAGATAATGAATACAATTAGGAATACTTGAATGAGCATGAATGTTCATTAGTCTCCTTGTATGCTAAATATATTATTCAATAACAAGCGTCATTATTACTATCAAAGGTTCTGGGAAGCCGAGCTATCCCTCTTTTTTCATGAAATTATTTCCTCTGAAGATAGGCTCGTCCAGGTGGACGCGATATTTTTTAATTTCAAGAAAGCATTCGATAAATTTCCGCATTCGACATTATTCGTTAAGCTGAATCCATATGGACTACATTACGACGTAAAATATATATTATTAAGTATTTCTTAGAAAAACCGCCAACAGAGGGTAGTTCTAGATGGCGTTCGCTCAGCCACAGATCTACATCAACATACTACCCTGCAAGCCGCCCCATGGGCTAATGGCTGGAGATGTAAGGGCTCCAGCTGTGTAAAGATGCCAGGGACAAGGCTTTGGCAGTAAATTTAAAATCGGGTATTCCCCAGAGAATTTTTATTGATCCATTGTTATTTCTTTTATATATAGATGATATCACCACTGTTGTTACTAGCGAAATTCGCCTTTTCGTTGACGACGCAGAACTGTACAGGGATATGAATAACGAATCTTTGAGGGACTATGTTTTACCCACGATAGACTTGAAAGCTGCACATTAGACTCAGATGACTTGAGGAATTCAAAACTGGTGTGTTTCAGTATGGCATGGAGAATATCATTTAAATGCCGCACTACATAACTTGGTCCGATGGAAGGGATAAAATATGAGGGATACATTGCCAAACAGTTTGGTCCAAGCAGTTGTGCTTCCTGCCCGCAATAAGTGACCATGATACATATTGATCTCCACCCCAAATACCTATCAGTCTCGCCATATAATTCACGATTTTATCACCCTAAAACCTAATGATTTACTCTTTTATACGGCTGGTGTACAAACCATCCCTGTGACACGCCTATGCGGTGGCTCGCAGGGAAGTATGAAGATATAGAAGAAACCAGAAAAAATAACCTCCAGAGGATAGGTTATTGCTTTGAATATTGAGTAATTGTTTGAACGTAGTTTTTATTTTTAGTGGTTATACTGTAGTGAATTGTCATTGGTCAGAATCTTTTCCTGTACTCAATATGCTCTTTTCTCTAAAAAAAACACTTCTTAGTTGCTATAGGTGCCTTGAGTTTGAACAAAGAGGATTAAATTTGTTTATCTGCTATCTAATTCTGTATTGACCATGTAGTTGTCGAGTACATTGTGCTTGTAGGCGTATACAATGATCAAACGCACGCCAAAGTGATCCCAGGGAGCTTACGGCCCTCGGGCCAGCGGAGGCCTCTTCGGTTTACCCCGAGTGCCCATCCGTCAGCCAAGCCCCTTCTGCCATCACTAGAAAACCCTTCTCTCTCTCTCTCCGACTTCACTTGTGCTCTCTCTCCCTTTTCATCTCTTCCCCTCCCACATCTCATTTAGAGATCGGCCGTCTTTCTAAGCACTTTTGAGGCCCCTACTATCACGAACCTACCCTCACTATTCATCGACACCCCCGCCCTAGTACTATCCTCGCAGGGCTCAAACCACGCTCTCCCCCCGCCCTCTCACTTCTTCACTCTCCCTTTCTAGCCCACGAGTGTCACTGCACGTCACTCTGGTCCCTAAACCACCCGCCTCCCTCCCATCCTCTCCAACCTGCTGAGTACACCGTTTTCCCTGCTGCCCCTCATGCCTCGTAGAACGGTGGCACTTGCTAAGTTCTTTCCCCGCCCCCGTTTATATCCTCATCTTTCCTCCCTTAAACTTTTAAATCACCACCCTTCTTCATAATGGCTCTCCCACGGCGTAGCACGGCGTAGTGCAGGTCTCACGCTGCCTCCTCCTCCTCCTATCTAGGCGTCTGCGTGTGTCTACCCCCATTCCATGGGCCTCTTCGAACCCTCTGCGTCTACTTTCCCCCTTCTCACTTTCAATTCATACCCACACGCATTCTTCTACTTCCCTAGCATATCCCCCTCCTTCCTTTCACTCTCGTTTCTCAAACCCTGATCTATTCTCTCCCTCTATTTATCCTTTTTTTCAATTCCCCTTCTCCTTCGTGCGCATTTAGCCTTATCCTTCCAGCGACCTCCGCATTTCATACGACAAGAGCTTCCCCTTCTACAATTTCCTCAGCTCCTGGTCTCTTATTCCTTACATCCAATTTCCAGGAACTGCTTTCTCCTACCTTTATCGCTATGTCAAACAAAACCGATCTCTAATCATCTAATTATCCGAGGGAAAATCATTGCCATTAGATATAAGCCGCGTGCTTTAGGAACCCTATACAGAATAATTTAGCAAATAATGTACAAAGTTAACAAATTAAAAAGGAAAACCTCTCGCATTGTTACCAAACTACAGTAGTGAACAGAAAATGTGACACAGCCGAGGGAAGAAATAGTTTAGTGGCCTCTAAAGACTCTGACGCCATGCGATAGGCTTAGGTTGGTAGTGAATTTCTCATCATAAGAACTTCAGGGTGTCAAGGAAGATGATGATTTAACCCTAATACGGCCAAGCTACTTCTGTGACTTAACCGGGCAAGGTGAGTCTAGTACACTCTTTTAACTTATTAATTCGGTATTACGGGATAGCACAATGATAATTTTTCGTTTTCACAAAACCTTGGTATTTATTGTCTACTCAAGTAATACAGTATACCAAACACATTACGTATGGTGAAACACAACTTTTACATTTTACATTACTTATTTACATTTGATTCAAACAAACTTTTTTCTGCTCATTACCACAAACATTCCTACGGCATTTATGGTAAGACTGTTTTTGGATCCTACTTCTTGCTGCATAGCAGATGAAACTTCTTATTTTTTCCTTGGCACCTCAATGGCTGAATCTGGTTCTACTTGCCAGAAAAAACCGCAATTGCTGCTTGTGTCGTTGAAGACCTAGCACTGATCGAGATTTAATTTGCGCTTTTATGAGACCCATTGCATATATACATATGGAAATCGCAACATACCAGGTCATATGCAGTCTTCAAAAATGTTGCACGATAGTTTTCTTAACGTCTTGATCACACTCAGCTGAAGGTGTCAACAACATACCTAGGGCATGAACGCCAAATGACTTGACAATTTTCATGGGTCTGCTGTTTGATATCCGAAATTAGATGTATGGGGAGGGCAAAGAAATGATGGGCAAAAGAAACAGAGTAATTCATTATGGCAACTAAAATTCTGGATTAATAGAGTCAATGGTCGTGGTCTGCTGTATTTATATGTGCAGGAAATGTAACAGAGAAGAGGAAAAGATTATTATTTGGTCCAGCTCCCGTGAGATCTAGCGGATTAGCGTCCCCTCCCGCCCCTTTCACCCACAGACACTGCCTGGCTACCTGCCTCGCTAATCTCAGAATTGATCCTCAATTCTGTCGCCAGGTTACGAAGAATGTGTCACCAATTGGGACAAATATTACCAAATATAAAAGTTTCAACTAAGTGCTTTATATCCATGGAATTATAAGATAACTAATGTACACCAAACTTATAGAAGAATGATTCCAAATACGGCATAAATCAGACATCATATAAGCTTGTTTTTATGACCTGTTATACTATTATTAAGATGCAAAACAAATTTGACTAGTGTCAGTAATACGGCATGTTTTGACTCATTTTTCTTTAAAAAGATGAACCTTGGAATGTGGAACCCGACATAGCCGTAAAAGAAAGATATACACACAGGAAAAGCAAGAAACATGAGCCTCACTGACTCACCTCGCCCGGATTTGTTACAATGAAAGAATATAATTTATTCCAAAGTTATGTAAATACTGAAATAAGTTTGAATGAATACAATTTATAGATGACATATAATTAAAATAAGTAAAAAGTTAACGTCAACCTACCATTTCAATAGTAAAAGAAAATGAAAAATATGATGCAATGAGTCCGAGAGACTCATCTTGTCCGTATAAAGGTTAACCCCGAATTTTGATAGGACGGGTAGGAAAATTATTTATAACTCTAGAACTAATATAAGTGTTTATAGTAGAGATTTAGTAACAAAGTAAGTAATAAGTAAGCTTTTCTCGGCATACCAACAATGACTACGGCAAAAAAGAGTGACTCTATGAAGTTGCATTGGCAAACACTGTTCCATGAGATGTGGCACTTAAGCCCTTTTTCTCCTTCTATTAATATTTTACATTCCCTTCCCTTTTCATGGTTTGAGTATTAACAACCCCAACTACTAGACCATGCGGTGGCTGGCGAGGTAGGCATTAGACGAAAATTTATAAAAATCGACTTTTTTTAAGGTTACATTACCTTTCCTTATATTATCTGCCTGAGTTCCAATATTTAAAGTTGGGGTAGGTGACTGACAAGTGATCGTGGTCATTTTCAGCGTGGAAGATTGGTAGGTAGAATTATCTTAGTACACCTTGGTTATATTATTTAGTGAGAAGATGAAAGGCGAGTGAATCTTTTTAAGCGTAAGCCAACTAATAGAAGGACAAACAAAGAGGTCGTCAGTCTTACGTGCCAACACATTCACGGAGTGCTGCAATGCGATCTTTATAGCATCAGCGTGCAAATCCAGATTCGACCGAAAATGTCCGAAAATTATAGGACTTGAACCAAGGTACTCGGGATTGTAATCCAATACTTTCAGTTATACATTGATCGATACTGCCCTTCGTCAAGCCAAGTAATGCTCTAGTCAAGGCTAATATGCAAGGCACGTTCTTCTCTGGATAAGAGCTGGGGTCGAGTGGCCACGAGTCTCAACTGCTCTTCTCGGTGGAGATGGTTCGGATAAGGCGCGGTGTGGTACGGCCCACCGAAAGCATCCGTGAGATGAGAACTCGAACAGAATCATCAGTTTGAACTGTGACAGTGTAAAAGAATTACTATATGTTTGAACTGTGGCAGTGTAAAAGAGGTGTTAGATCACTTTGACAAAAGTTGGAAATGTAAAAACAGGTAAGTAATTTTCTGTTGGCAATTTTCTATTTATTACGGGGGGTTTAATGGCGCACAATTTCCATAATTTTATTTCACATTTTTAATCTCAAAGGCTCATTTTGAAGATTAGGTATTTATGTGCATGTTTGGCTCAACATTCTTCTCGCGTTTAGTGAGAGGGACGCTGATTCCATTATGCTCCCAGGGCAGCAACACCCAAAAGCATATACGAACACCAGCGAAACCTACCTTTGAGTTTTTTCAATCCCTTCCCCAACTTCCTTACCCTACCCTAACTCTAAATTCCTCCTTCCCCAGCTACATATATCTTATATGGAAATGTTTTCTTGTATCTTCCATTGTTTCGTGCATTCAAACTATTTTGATGTTCCTCTACAATCACTCACCCCTGATTATTTGATCTATCTACATAGCCTCACCCCTCCTATTCTCAACCTGTAATATTTTCTTCGATCTGATCAGTATATCCAATGGAAATACTTTAACTTCCTTCTTTGTCTTCTTATCTTTTTATCGCGATTTTTCATTCTCTTTCACACCAAATTCTTGAGCGTCAACTATCTATCTCACTAACTTTACACACAGCCCACGGTTACCTTCTGTACACCTTTCTACGGATATTTAAATGCAAAGAAAGTTTTAGAAAGTTAGCAAAATTACTCCTATCCTAAAATTTTCTCCTTTCCTTTGGCATTTTGGCTATGGCTGGATAAAGCTCTCCTGTTACCCACTCCCTCAAGTAAGATATAAATGTACTATATGTCTATTGTACGCCTGATCACGAATATGTTCATTAGGGACCAAGGCATGGAGTCTAAAGACCTGTTTAGATTTAATATCTTTTATAAGGATGAGGTCGTCAAATTTGGGTCGGAGAATTTTTTAGGTTGCAACTGAATAACATCGTAATTGTAATGCTATAAGCTAGTAGAATCGTTTAGAAGTTAGGGTAATAATCGTACTCACTCAAGTGCACGTTAAAATGAAGTACGTGATAGCCACCAAGTTGTTGATCCAGTCATAAACTATGGAGAGCAAAACAAGAGTTTTATTCAGATGTCAATTTGGGAGGGAAGATTTTTTAGGAAAGGAGAAGAGAGTTTGCTCCTGATAGTGGATCAATGCGCGCCAATCACTTTATGTATCTATTCTAAGCGGTGAAGTAGGAGTATTATATATCCATTCAGTAATTATCCATCAATTAGTACTGAAAATTCCAATGCTTGCAACCTACCTTTTAGAACTTGAAATGAGTGTTTAAGTAATTATGATCTTCAGCCAGTCTCATTAGTATTAAGTCGACAGAACTTTCTTACAAAAATAAGATATTCAAACTCAGTTTTCTCGGAAATGACATCGTGGAATTTACTTAACATGGGTAATTGGTAAGATATACTTCGTTCTTCCTCACAAAGTTTATTCAAATACATTTCCGACGTGGTTCGCCGTCATGAAGCTCATGTAAAACAAATGTTACATAATAATTTAATAATTGACAACACATTCTTTATCGTCATTAATGTTTGTACCTGTGATGACAATCAACGTCTAAATATGGGTCTTTGAGTAACTTTTATATGAAATGACAAAGTCCACCTTATCATTTACAATGAGGAATTTATTCTGAACTTTTCTCATTGGCTCAATCAGTACCACAAGCAATTGATCTGTAGTCAGCTAACTATAGGAATATATTCCTTTTTTTCCCTGCTTTTGGTTGGTTGCGGGCTGATATGAGATAAAGTTAGCATGGTCGCATAAATATCCCCAAATGTCATCAATTAAGTATTATTGAAGAAACTATTTTCCCCAAAAATCCAGGAAAATACTTCTGTCTTGAAAGAAAATTACTCAACGAGCCTTTGATAATGTTCAGCAGTAAAAGCTTGGAGATAAATTATGTGAAACTTAATGTGCCACCTGAAGTCACCTTCAGTTGATATTTTCCGACAGTTTTGTTGCCCGCGTTACTACACAAGTAAAAAGATTCGTCTCATGCGAATAAGATTGTAAACCTTTCCACTCTCCACTAAATTGACAGAAAGAATATTTAATATAAAGGTAGTAATCGCTGAGGGGCTTCATATAAAGAGCATCTACAGGTTTCTCGAAATTAGTTGGTATGACAACCATTGTACGTTTATCCGTTATTATACTTCTGTCTCGTTCCCTCACTTCACGAGGCATATTTTTTTCTAAATTTTCTCTCTGTTATTGAGAAATTAAGCATGAAAAAATCCCGAGGAATGTTATGTATATTTCGAATGGAACTGTAAAAACTGCTGACATAATAATTCCTTTCTGTACTTGATAAAACCATTAAAATGTGGTTCTGAGACTTTAAAATCATTTCAAAACAAGTTCAAAACAAGAAAGAGTCCTGTCTTAACACGGTATATTAATATCAGAGGCCTGAATGAAGTGTCATAAAAGTAATATGTATCTCTCTCATGTATCTGCATAACAATTGGCTACAGACTGCACAGTCAAAAGCTTTCCTTCCAAAAAAAGGAGGAATTTTGCAAATTAACTGGAATTCTTTTTCCGTTAAAATACCCTAAAGTACCGATTGTTTATATTCGTGTACATTTCCGTGTCCTTATTTCCCTTCCGGTCTTTGTCGCTGTATCTGACTATTTTATTAACTTCATTTTTCCTTTTTCCTTACTCTTTGAATTTTTGCTGTTAAATTATTTAATTCTGTAAGTTTAGTAAATACAACGCAACTATACTAATCTAATCTCATGAATAACCTATTCTTATCCAACCCTAATTTCAAACTTTCACTATCCACATGCAAAGCCGAGAAGGGGATCATAGGAAAAGCTACTTTCCTACACCCCTTGGTAAACCCCTCAATATCAGCCATGATGGTTTGAGTGGTTCACATGATACTTTTTCATCCTTCCCCCAAATTATCTCATAATGTGGCCATTTTATTCTAATTAATCTCTCGACAGTGTAAAACTGTGCTGATACAACCTTATATTATTCCATGATAATGCCATAAAAGCATACTCTAGGCCTATAAAATCGGTATTGCGTCAAAACGTTAAGTTACCGATTCAAGTGTTAATGTAATGTCAAGTATAAGTGCAATAATGAAGGCAAATGATTCAACTATAGAGATGAACTAGGTGAATTCAGGCGTGACTTATTGTACTATCATTTTTAATTATGAAAAGAAAGCGTGATACCTTCAGATAACACTATGCGTTGAAACTAGTCGTTCCAAATATACACTGTGTAAAAATACCTATCATTTGAATAATGAGGTCAAATGACTGAACAGAAGTATTGCAAGCTAATACGTTTCCAGTTAATAAGTGTATAGTAAGATCTCGTTTTACATCGGCTAATCACGTTTCAATCTGTCATCTAGGAGAAATTTCAAGTATATTGTGGGCAATCTAAAGGTGTACACATTATTAGTTTGAATCGTATCGAGTAAAAGGATAATATATTTGCAGTTTTATGATGGACAATATAATATAATCTTTCTTTCTCTAAAATGCGATGCCGCTTTATCGTGCAAGGAGAGTTAATTTTCATGAAAACTAGAAAACATACTATGGGCCCAGAAAATATCTTAAGATGTTGTTTTGTAACATGACATGATATAATGCGGTGACCATTTACTAGCTGGCACAAGAATTTATACTGATGCTAGCGAGTTCTATCTTGCAACTCTATTCACGTGCATTGGGTTAACGAGAATGGTTACAGAAATAACTGTTACTAGAGCATTCTTCAGTGACAGTAGCGCACTTATACGTTTTAAGGTCAAAGATGGAACGCCATAAAGAAGCACCATATGGAACACCATACAGAAAAGAAGAACTAGATGGATTTGATACATTCTGAGACGCAATGGGTTTGTGAAGAACATAACTGAAGTTAAAATGGAGGGAAAAGTCCCCAGAGGTAGATCCATGAATAAGTTCATGGACCAAGACCAGTAAAGAAGACAGTACATAGGGAAAGATACCGGGAGGTAAGGGAACTAGCATTAGATGGGGATAGATGGAGGGTTGCTGTCAACCAGTCTTAGGATTGAACGACCAATAATGATGAGGTCGGAGATCGTTGTAAAGTCCCTCGGCAGACCTGTAATTCTGTTTCTCCCCTTAATGATTTTAAAATTTTTGCATTGCATACAGTTATCAATCAGTAAAAAATATACATTGATGGTGAAGGTAAAGTTGTTATTTCACCTGGCAATGTATGTCTGAGTGAGCTAGTGGCAAATCAGCTTTATATCAATGCTTTGGCATGCATAATTAGATCTGGTACTCTGATACTATGAGTAAACCATGGTGTAGGTTTGCATGGCTCTATGATCGCAATAGTGTGAAGACTCAATATTCTTCTGATTACAAGAGTGTGACTGGAGCTAGGACTTAACCCTGCGATAGTGAAGAGCATTTCTGGGACATGACTTTTGACGTCGGTCTCCTGGACCTACTAGGACTTATGTCTTTAAAAGGTAATATCAGTTTTTCCTTGAATGATCCCTAAATGGCAGCAATCAATCATGAATTTAAAAATATTTTCAACGTTTTAGCTACAAAAAGAAAAGATAATTTAGCCTTTATTACTTTCAGGCTATTCTGTAAAATATTTTAACTGTATTAGGGCATTGCTTTTCTTCACTAGGGCAAATTAGCCGTCAGTGCACTGAAATATATGAAAGGATTCATTTCCATTTTGTGTCATAAATAACTTATTCGTATTTTTAGCATATAATCTTTTGCATAGCACAAATATTAGGTGGTGCTTAGAGTCACGAATGGCTTGTGGTATCCATGATAGCTTAATGGAGCGATGTTTTCACACGAAGTGATTCTTCGGCTGGTATACCGGTGGGCTATCATCAAATAGAAGCCTACTGAAGAGCTCGAACTGCAAAACTACACACTTCTCCTGGTTTACCAGAAATTGTCAGTGTGTGGGGCCGGGAGTCACCACTCAACGGTTAAATAAGTTAAACTCCTGCATTAGTATTTTTCACTAAAGAGCCAGCTATTGGCGTTCAGTCATTCTAACATTTATGAAGCCTAACGGAAATTTTGGAAAATTTTCCGATTGCTTAAAAGCTCGAAAGAAATACTAAGTAATATAACTCCTAATATTCCTCACAAAATTCCAGCAGAGACACTTTCAAAGCAGTTTGGCGCAAAGGGTTCGATTCCATATGCATTGCAATCGTTTTCATTTTCAATCATTGATTTGTCGATCTAACGAGGATAATTGGGCACTTTCTTGGCTATAACAACTAATGTTACATCTTTTGACATGATATTGATGGAGCAAGGCGCATCTTGTGGAAACTCACAGTGTTAATAAGCATTACTAATGAAATACTTTTTACATTTCCGGAATTTATTTATCACCCAATCGATTTGATGAAGACGCTATAGAAGTTGAACTCGATCGGATCATAAATAAAGTGTAGCATTGTGCATAGTATTTCATAATTATTTCTTAGCTCTTTAAACCCGTCTTAGATAGTACGTTCATTTCTCAGGGATGTTATGCAGCCTCAGCTCTCCTGATAAGGATCACTATCGCCAATTTGTACTCACGTCTCACACCTAATACTTCCCCGACTCTCTGAACCTCCTCGCGCTAACACGCACACAGACAATGGTTCTCTCACGCATGCACACACAAACACACTCATATCCTCGAGGATTCTCTTATGTATATAAAAACCAGTGCCACACATTACATGCGTAACGCGTTTTGCTCCGCGCGCAGCGATAGGAGCGCGGCGAGCCTCTTTCTTCAAAGCGTGCTCTCTCCTCAGCCGTCCGCTCGCCTATAAAAAGGCGATCTCCCGAAAATCCTTCTTGTCTCATCTTTGAATCCTTTCCCCTCCGACCCCTCTCTCCCTTCGGAGTGTTCACTCACTCCCCTGTCTCGTTTTCTGGTCCTTTTTTCCCCTTTCCCCTCCCTCCAGTACACTATATTTCGTCCCTAAGGGCTTCGCAGAGCGATGGCGAGGGCGGAACTTGGTTTTCGTGCCAATCGATTCCTGCCCACTCCACCACCTAATTCCGAAAATATTGCTTCCCCTTCTCCCATCTCTCGGTGGTGGTGAGGTGGTGGGGGTAAGGGCCGGTCGTAGGATGGGGAGGACCGAAGTTTCGGGCATGGGATGTTGGAGTGGGTTAGTCTCTTCGTGCTATGGAAGGGGCGGAGAGAGTGTGTTTTAGAGAGAGAGAGACCCAAAATGGCGCCCGGCCCCGACTGACGTATGCTCCTCCCGCCCGCGCCCACTCTGTGTGGAGTGTGTGAGTGAGTTCCCCCACCCCACCCACCCACCCACCCACCCACCCACCACCCTCCTCCCCTCGTCCGACCGCCCGCGTGGGAAGACAGTGGCGCTTCGGGCGCGCGGCCATGCGGCTAGAGGGCGACTTTTTGGCGCTCTTTTCCGTCCAGTCGCGCGCGCACCGTGTTGTTATTATTTCGCTCCCAGCCGAAGACGCCGATCTCTCCGCTGAGGGAAAAAAAGATGAGGTTTCCCACTCCTTCGGGCGATTTCGGTTTTCCTTCTCGTTCCTTCCACGGGTTCATGTTCTTTGTTAATCCGGTTCGACCGGATGCGAGTCGAGCGGGCAGGGCCGAAGGAAGTTTCGGCGGCAGGTGGCCCGGGTCTCTCCCGCCGAAAGTTCGGGGCGGAGGCGGCGTGATCCCCTCATTCAGACGGAGCTTGGTTAACCTTACTCCGTTCTTTGCCGGTGGTTGGCTGTATCCTAAATGAATCGATTGCAGAAATTTTGATACAACTGGTGAATTCATTCTTTTTCTATTTAAACCATCTATTTACCTCAGCAACTTTGTAAAAGTAGTTAGCATTCTCCTGATTTAACCACAACGATAAGCTCCTCGTTGAAATAGTGTGAGTAGTTTTCATGGAGCTGCGAACTGGAATTAAACCAAATCTGAATATGTACTCAAGTTAATCTAAAGTTAATGGTCAAGAGTTCTGACAGTAGCCCAGAATGGTAAATTATGCTACCGGTTTTACACATTAAATTTTCAGGACTTGGTTGTGCTCTACGCGGAAGCTCTTTGGGATACGATTTCTCAGATAAGGATAATGTCATTACTATTTTACGTGGAATAAGATGAAAAGTACTTCCCGGAACTTGGTTTGTCATAGTAATTGGTTTTGTTACTCTCATAGAAAAGTCTCGAATGAGTTGAGGGCAGGGTAGATATAAAATGTTCTACAGGAACGAAGGCAGATAACCAGTTTTGAAAATGCCATATGTTCGAGTCGGTTCCAATCCTGGTTATTTAATGAAATAAATTGAATCCTCATTCCATCTGACATGCAAAATACCAAATCCTTTGTTTTTCAAGGCATTATTTGAATTCCTTATAGACCCTTGATTCAAATGGCAGAACTGAGCTCAAAGCTTAAAACCTCAGAAAAAAGTAAAAATACCCTTCACTGAGACACTTTCTGTGGGAAGAAGGTAAACGGGCGATATTTATATGGTTAAAAAACAAAAATGGTGGCTTGTTGAGTTAAAAATAATAAGCCATCGCTCCTCATGAGATGCAAGTACTCAAAGATTGCTTTTCCGTTTGAACATGTTGCTTCCTTCCTTCGACCTCTTACGTAAGCAAGACTGGTATAAATTCTTTCAGACTAATGATTCTGAAAATGTTATAGAATATTTCGTGTAACAATTGCTAGAGTATGTTTGTCCTTATTCCCATTGTGTGATCATTAGATTTCTCCTGACATGTTCTATTTAAGCATTGCTCAGTTTCTGTCATAAAAGTGGCGTACTAACTCTATTTTTAGTATGTTAGCGTATAAAATCAGAGCTTCAATGTATTCGTCATTTTTCAAGGAGGTGAGTCACATGTAATTAATAGTTCTATGGTACAGATGTATAGATCAGAATAAAGAGTCATTGACACGCGGCAGGTAACTTATTAATCCATTTGTATGTAACGCAATCCGGAGATAACTAATGCTCTATTTGGGCCTCTCGCCTATATTAATCAGTAGTTCTCGAACTCTGAGTCCAAACTTGCCACATCCATTGCAATTTTGACAAGTTATATGCACCAAGAGAGGTTTGGAATTATATTTTCACCCAAATTCCTATCGAATTCATTGTTGATTAACGTCTAATACTGATGGAAAGGCCAACGGTAGGATAGACACCAGCCAGTTTCCTGTTATAGCAAATAGAGGCACCAGAGAAATATTGTTTGAAATATTTTTCCAGAGATGTTATTTTCATTTTGACGTGAAAAGCTCCGTTCTGAGTTTCAAAAGCTTTTAAGGTGGGTTTTTAACGGAGGGCTAAATGAATCCATATTGCTGACAATGCAAGTGGGCTATATGTACGCTTAATGCCATTTTTCGTCATTGATTGTACACGTTGAAAGCGGCATAGGTACCAATCAGCCCTGATGAATAATTTAAAAAACTTTTCTTAAAGGTGGCTATTAGAGGGAAAGGGGCATTTTTTCGGCTCAGTTGCATTTTGAAAGCAGTGCTTTCGTCATTTTTGACCTGATCTTTCGTAAGCACCGTAAAAATAAACTGGTCTGTGAACAGAGATTGAGTCACATAAACATTGCTATGAGTTAATCAGCATGATAGAAATGTACGAGATTTAAAGCCTTCAGTGGTCTAGCGGAAACATTTCAAAATTCGTAGGATTTGGAACGCTGGTGCCACAGCAATTCGATGGTCTTTTCTTTTCAATATACCTACAACAAATGATTGCCGGGCGAGTTGATCTGTTAGATTTCTTTATCAAGTGGTGACTTCTTTGCCATCAGATGACGTCGTCATAGCACGGGGGCAGTCTCTGGGCTGCTAAACGCCAGACACGCTGACTCAATACTTATTATAAATGTATTTTGAAGTTGGGTTGGCTCTTTCTATAGCCTTCCCAACATGTAATTATCAAGATACCGGAAAATATACACAAAATATTCAGGGATTGAAGAATTACGGTTGAAGCAATGCAATCGGAAAGATAAATTCAACCTATTTCTAGTATAATCTCCATGAATTTAAAGCTTTAGGTACTTATTAACTTTTGATTGATGGGCAATTGTTGAATCGCTAATTCATCCCATCAACCGGCACCGTATCATTTTGACTGCCCTGCCAAGCTAGTAAATTTTTTCTTGGTGTGGATAGCGTTGGAAGATTTTTAATTGATAACTGAGAATTTATAGCTTGTTTCAATACTTTGGCAGATTTATTGAGCATGAGTTCTACAAGTACTCTATTTATATGATTCATCGGCTGGGTTAAAGTATGAAAGGAATTTGAACAAATATTTGAAGTAGGTTTTTCTTTTATATACAAGATGCTTTTGAGAAGTTTTCTTAGAACAATCAACAATAAATCATAGGCATAATTTTTCTCTATGTTCATGACTTATCTACCTATCGTAAGTTCCAAATGGTCAACGCCCTCGAGAAGGAAAATGATAGCATAAAACTGTACCAATCCACTTTTCACAGTGTAATTCAGACATATTTTTAACGTATATTTACCTGCACAGCGTGAAGATGCAGTATCCATTAATCTTGACTTGTATTTTTTAATATTAATGAAAACGAACATTTCATTTTTTAAATGCAAATAGAGAATGTTTATTGTTCTATTAAAAATATTATAAACATGAATACTTTGTATCTTTTTACCCTTTCGTATGCCTTCTCTAGTGCAAATTCATAACACAATATCTTAGGACCCCATGCGTATTTTTATCATATGCTGATATGCAAACTGATAAATACTATATCCATTCCCGAACACAAACTTAGGGTGCATACACCATATTCTTTCAACAGTAATCTTCCTTACTCTTTCGAATTATATTTGACCAAACGCTTACCCTGAAATTCTCATTACACTATTTTCTGTTCAATTTTCGCATTTGGTCTTCCCTTTCCTGCCTACAAAGGAACTACTTTCACATTCTTCCAATCCCTTGTAAAGACAGAAACTATGCAAAAATGATGCGTTTCACACAAGCAACTACTAAGATACTCCCTCCAATCCTTCAATATTCCACTGGGTATCCCATCTAGGCCTAAAGAACATTGAAAACTCTTCAAGGTTCTCATCAATCAGTAATATCTCCATTAGGACTTCATTCTCACTTATTTTCTTTTACATGATAAAATTCTCGCTTACTACTTCGTAGGGCTCAGTCTTATGTAACATTATAGATTTTTCTGACACGTGAATTTCATGAGAAAAATGAGAAAACTTTTTTGGAATTTCTTATCAGCGTCCCAGTCCCATTTTTCACTCATAAATGCTACACATGTGGTTTATTTCTACCCAAAATTCTTACGGTCAGTCTTACGTTCTCGATCTCCGCAAGAACAAAAATCTTTCGGGGAACCACAAATGACCAAGTTCGTCACCTAAAGCTTTCTTCTTCTTTTGATGATTGAAGGGTACAGTAGGTTGAATAATAGGCGAATGCGATGATTAGCCAACTGGGCGTCGTAATGCGGAAAAGAATGTGTTAGTTGCTTATGTAAACATTTTATCCAAAATTTTATAAGATACAAGCCGTCGTATTTTCAGATTTCAATAATAATTACACAGCAGTAAAATAATAACTTATAAATATTTAGTTCTTTTCATTCTTTTTATATTGCCTCTGGATTAATAGGATGGACTGGCAACAAGCGTAGGTTTCTTTAAGGTATTCTTTCAGTCATCTAATTACTGCGGAAAATACCGCTCCGTTAGGGAATAGTACGAATCATTCAGGCGTTGTGTAGTTAGTTTTAATGAATTCATAGCCATCATCCACCCAGTCTACATAATAATTTACGCGTCACCTCAAGGCAAAATAGGAGAGTGGAAGGGAGGTGAGTTGTCACTAACATGCATTGTAATACACCATATTAAGTGTAATATAACTGCGGCTTTTGATGTGTCATCAAAAACCTTCTAATACTTTTCAGGAGAAAACATTTCGCAAACACACGCCATCAACAATCATTATTATCCTTCCAACCTAGTTGAAAAGCCTTGTATTTTTTTGCTATGCATTACCATACTCTCCACCCATGGTAATTTCCGTATCAATTACCAGATAACTACTGGAATAGACGTAATTATTTTCTACAAACTCTTTGGGAATAATTTGGCAAAAATAATACAAATTTTACGTAGTCACGCGCAGGAGTGAAAGATAACACCGAAGTATTGCTACATATTATGCAAATAACAATCATTATTGACTGGAACAAGACTCAATATGTTCCAATCGTCGGGATATTCCTTCAAATATATTCAAGATATTTTGATGGCATAACGGAGTATGTTTCACTTTATTTCATTACGACCAAGTGCTGTTCAATACATTTTTTTCTGGTGTGGAATGGAGTACTAACGCAGCTCTAATAAAATAGTTCCACAATTCAATCAACATCTTCACTTATCTCATGGGAGAAATATTTTTTCTTTCCTCTTTGCAGTTTCACGTTTCACCAGTTCTACTCAAATCTTCTTTCTTTAAATTAGCTCTTGATGAAGTTAGCAATGAGGTTTTCTTAATGTTTATACGTTAGGAATGGGTTTCAATTTTCAATGGCCACATTTATTTTGTTTTGCGCTTATTTACCTTATACACCATTCGGTTTTCAGTTTTTATAGCTTTTTGACTGCCTCTTCAAGTAAAAATTTAAATTTTTTTCTTCAAATAACCGGTTATTGCTGGCGAAGAGTACCGTGATGTAGCACGTGACAACAGAAGCTAATAACCCTCTATGGACGATCGTGTCAAATTTGTTATGTTTCAAAATCATTAAAACATCCTTTTTATAGGAGGCTTTCCCATTTAGTTGCTGCGCAAGACAGAACTGTAACGCTTTGGATTAAGTATATGGAAACTTGCGTCTCTTTCGGCAGTTTATCAAACAATTTGAATAGATTAATTTGTGACACTATTCATTGACGATGGCAAACCTTGTGCCGCTCTGAAACAAATACTTAAAGCTTCCATATGAAGAAAATTAGGCAAGTTTAATAAGAGGTATGTTATGAAGTAAATGTTGAATTATACCTTCTGTAAATATTATTATGTAAAGTATTATTTTAATTTAAATATATACAATACAAACACGTCACATTGCAAAATAAATGTTATTATTAAATCAATTACAAATGAAAAATGCTTAAGTAACACATTTAAAAAAAAATATACCTAGTAGCAGTATTTTTATCATTCTGATATTTCATTTTTCTGTCCATAGAAGGTTAAGTTCACGTACGCCGTTTACGCTGGACATAGACTGACAGGAACCCATCTTCCTTAAACAATTTGCAATTTTCTTTAAATTTCCGTCCCGAGTGCCCTGGCTCCCCTTCGTCATTTCCCCTTTCCCGAATTATAAATTGCATCGGTCTCTTACGGAGAGGCTCCCCTTCCGTCCGCCCAACCCTCCCACGACAGACAGCACAGCTGACGACCCTAGGCCTTCTCACCCGCCCATATCCCAATGCCCTCTTTCTTCTCCCTTCGCAAAAAAAAACCCCGCTCGTTTGGGGAGAGAGCAAAAATGAGATAATAAAAAAAAGAGGAAACTGACCGACCGCACGTCCTCCGAATTTCCCCCCCCCCTTCACCCCCTCTCCTCCATTCAAAGCGGGCCAAGAGGAAAAATAAACCTTTCATCCCCCTCTCCTCCTAACCTCCCCAATTCCTTTCCCTAGTCTACCTCCTCCGCCCCCCCCCCCCCCGCCCCGCCCTTCCATCCTCAATTGCCCCCTCTCCCTAATTCACGGGCCCCATCACGTGCCGTTTCCTTCCGTCTTTCTCCTCCTCTTCCTCTCCACTTAACGCGTATTTCTTGATTTCCCAGAATGCTTCTTTTCTCGTTTTTGTCGAGAGCAAATTATGACCCAACTGCTTTCACTTTGTTACATTTTTTTTCTTCTTTTAGTTTGTCGTATGAATAAAGGTGAAGTTTTCCTGTCAAATTTGTGGAATATAATACTGAATATATGTTAGGCCTTAGTTTTTTCTTAGGCACTTTTTTCCGATTGTGGTTTCGGAAATAATTACATATTCTAAACTAAACTAAAATGATGATGACATGATAATGATAAATATTTTCGAACTTACTATCGGAAATAAAAGATTAGAACATACATATTCTTTAAATTTAGGCGTTATGCTGATTTCGTGGCTTTCGTAGACTATCTGGTACATTTTCCAAGAGTTCTATACTTAATGAGTGTTAATACAATGATCAGTTTATCCATAGAAAATAATTTTGCCTCCCAATGCATATATATGTTTATCGTGCAAACTTCGTGCAATGATAATAAATTTAGTAACTTTTGAATTATTGTAAATCATCACAAACCAATTTGTGTACCTATTAGAAGTGAAGGTCATTTAACAGTTATTTTGTGAAGTAATCCGATTACCATATGGACTTCTGGCTGTTTCATTAGCTGTTTAAAAACTGAGACAATAATTGCCATTAAGATGGGGAGCTTAGATTACTAGGGTAGTTATTTTTGGAAATAATCAACTTTGAAGAGGCTTTCACAGTCTTCACAAATACAATCGCAGTAGGGACCTTGGATACCCTGTAAAATCTTCTCTATCGCAAGAATTGAAACCTTGGATCTTGTTAATCAAAACCCTTTGAGAGCATGCGTCCTGGTGCACTCATATAACTTTCTCTGGAGACAAGGAATAGTCGTGATCGTGGGAGCATGATAGTGTTCATCAAGGAAAACAAAACTGTGACGGACGCGGAAGAGGTATGGAAAACGAATGGCAGAATGTAAGAATACAGTTATACCGTTGGTACCATTATTACCCTGCCATGCATATTTGCCACTTTCATTGGACCATGTAAGCCCTAAGAAGTGTGAGAAACTATTTTGCATATGCTACTCATATTCTCTCACTAACATTGGACGGAAAAAATGAAGTGTATAGATTAGTAGAAAAGGAGAAGACCATATGGACCACCATAGAGAAAAGAAGAACCAGATGGATTGGACATACCCTGAGATACAAAAAGAAGAATGTGAAGAACATTATTGAAGGCAAAATAGTGGGAAAAGCCCCCAGATAAAGATCCAGGGATAAGTTCTTTGACCAAAAAAAGAGGACGATACGTTGGAAGAGACACGAAGAGGTAAGGGAACTATCATTAGAAAGGGAAGTGTGGAGGGCTGCAGTCATCCAATCTTAGAAACGACCAATGAATGAATTATTTTCACTCACATTCTGTGACGGTTGCAATTCCGAACGATTTCCTCTCCCATCTCTCGGCATGACGAGGAACATTTCTTCCATGTAATTTCTTTCTGTTTCCCTTCCCTCTCTTCCGCTCGAATGTCGAGAATTTTCTCCTCTCCTCCCTCTGCACCTCTCTTCTGCCACTCGTCGACTTTGTTTACTTTCTGCCGACTCCATCTCTCCCCCGCCCCCTAGTTCCACTTCATTTCTTCTCATTTTCCCCATCCTCTCTCTCTTTCTCTCTCCCTCTCTCCCTCTGTGCCAGTAGCCACTCACTCCCTTTACCACGGAGCACAAACAAGAGATTCCCTCGTTAAAAAGCATAAAACCAGCTGACAACCTTCCCTCTGATAAGATCAGCCGCCCCTCAAACACACACACCATTGCCGCCGCAGCCGATTGAAACGTGTTGAAGAAATTAACTCCCATCCGGCAAAAATGACGAAAATATAAAGGAGTGGGGAAATGTTAGGTACCTACGGAAAATTTTATCCGTCTATATATTTTCTCGACCGATTTTATTTATTTCACCTTTTTTATTTTCCTGGAGTCATTCAACCGATGAGCCGTTTAAGCACTTTTTGGGAATTCCATAAACGTTGTGAAAGAGAGATGGAGAGGAAGAGTGAGCGAAAGAATGAGAGGAAAAACGAGAGTCACTTTAACACATTTTGCTAATGGCTTGAATGATTTCCCCAAAAAGAGCCCATGCCATTGCTGCTCGGCGCATGATTGTATCTTAACGACCGCTGCCCAGTCGTGATTTCCGGACAGGGCTAAGATCGTGAATAAAGCCTTCCTTTGCTAGGCATAGCTATCAGTTGAAGTATTTATGTGAAAAATTTGATATTTTATTCAATCTGAACATTACATTGAGTCATATTTTTTTCTTCGGTACATTGAAAAAGTATAGATTCATATTCCATGAAAAATAAAATATTGAAATGAAAATATTCACAATTAGTATAATAGTTATCTATCTTAGTGACTGAAAATATTAACAATTAATCTTGAATATATTTTATTTCTTTTCGTTTTGATTAAATAGGGACCACGTGCCTTTTTCAATCTCTTCGCATTTTCAGTTTTCTTTTCTTCTCATATGCTTCGATCGTGTCATAATGTAACTTTTTTCTTCTTCAGACCACTTCACAACTGTTCTCTAAATGCTTCAATCATAGAATGCTAATTTTAACACTTTCTTTCAGAATATATCTCTTTCTTCTGCATCTTCGGTCTATATTTTGTGTATTTCTAATTCATGTCTAACTTTTCAGGTTTAGGTTGTTGTTACTTTTTTTCACAAAGATACTTCAGTAGATTTACGCTGATTTACGAAGATACTAAGATATTTCACTAGCTGTAGGACATATTAACTGTATATTGCGTCATTAATGGTGCAATAGTATAGTTTTATATGACAGAAATTGTAAGTAATTAAATGAAAATATCTAAATAAGTCTTTAACTTGACTCATTTTTTTCGCGTGTGCGTTTGAAACTCCTTCAAAACGGAAGGTATTTTGTGATACCCAAGAACCTACTGTGGTCACAATATGATTAATGTTCAAATATAGTTGAGAAAACATACAAACTACACGCTATTTGTTTTTTTTACGACATCTAAGTGTTAGAAATGCCTCATTTGGTAAATAATATCTCTCTGGAGTGCTTATACGTACCATTTCCCATGTAAAGGGCTGGTATTTTTAGGCAAATATCTCTGAAAGTAATGTTGTAAGGGGTTAAATTTTTTGTTTCATTAGAAGGGTGAAATATTTTTCTTTGAAATGAGATCAAATTCATTGATTTCTAAGTAAAATTATATTTCGCTCGAACTAATTTAAAACACGTATTTCTTTCGAAAAGTTCACCTATTTATCCCTGAGAACTTTGCAGACCAATGTTCTCCCTCATTGATGCGTCGAAGTGTGAGGAAACAGAAATTATCCCGGATAATGTCTTTGTGGGACTATAAAATATGACCACAGTTATTTCAAGCGGTATCTTCCGAGAGGTGGGTAGCTTTTTGGGCGGCCATTTGACATTACGTTTCAGGTGGATTTCATTTTCCTAAACTTTTATACTTATTTCCAACTATACCTACCTTATCCAGTATATCACCTAAATACCTAATAATGATTTTCCATTTTATATCATGGACGCCTAGTTTATATCGGCGCCGAATTGTGGCTTGTTATAAAGTATCTGAGCTAATTGATCCTCGTAAAGGGGGTCGGCTAGTAGTAGGCAAATAGTAGCTGTAATCTATAATAAATGTTCTCTAAAGGGTATTTTTAAAACTTTCAGCTGACCTCGCAAATGATTCTTAAATTAACCCTTCGTCATTAATGCCGTTGATTTTCCGGTTGGTGATAGGTCATATGAGGTATACGTCTAGAATGGCGTGTTTAATGCCCATAGGGTTGAGGAAAAAGGCCGCCTTAGATTATCGTTATCCTTTGACGATGTCATCATGCTCTTGGTGCATTAGTTGGGGATTAATATCCAGCTTCAGGTAAAATAATTACTCTCAAGAGCCTGGACACAGTTCGAAATTTCAGTAGTAAGTAATTTACTTCCCTTAATGAGAGACTAATTGGAAATTATTCCCTAAAACATATCAATCTCACATTCACTTTGGCCTTGTTAGCCGTTAGAGAGTCCAGATGTTAGGTAATTTTATATTTTCTTTAAAATTAGAATAATTAATAAAATAAAAACAAGCTCAGCTGATTTCCTATAGAGTTCCGGCGATTTTAGTATAATTATTTTAAATCTTCACAATCATCATGGATGAAATTGAGTAAAATAACTCAGTTAGATTTTTGGAAGAAACTTGACTCACTTTTCATTTTTCAAATGGGAAATATTCTTTCCATTTTGGTTTGCTGATTCACTCTGAAAGGTTATTGAAAAAGATCTTTTTTGTGATTTGTTTTTATTAAAGTATGTTTTAGTTCCATTTAACCACAAGATACGTTTATATTTACAGTCATATGTAGATGAACAGACGAAGACTGATCCATATCTGACGGACAGTCATAATATAATTTATCTAATAAACAATTTTATCGTTTTCTACAAACACCACTATGCTAATCACATACCGCATATTATTGCAACACTGCCCTCGACATACTACCTGAAAAAGTTTGAATGGTTTGATATCAGCGACATTATTTACGAATCAGTTCGTCGGAGTAATGGTTTCTTACAGACAGAAACTGACAAACAAAGTTCTTCAATGCTCGATGTTCCATGAGGTAGACTTAAAAAATCCAACATGTCCGTTTTAGCTAGAGTTTTCATCACGAAAGTATCAATACATTGATTTTAATACGTTCATCAAAGCGATAACAATTTTAGAGCTTGTCAATGAGCAGTCAGTTGCGAAACTTTGCGTAGTTTTTGTTGTGACAAATGCAAAAATGTCTCTCGGGCCTCTTTGTGGTAGCTTCGATTGTTTCCAGGTTCAATATTAAAGGTGCGGTCACTTGGATCCCAGGAATATCTTTCTCAAATAAAAGCCTTTGAACAACAGGTTAAGTCGTGGTTTAATAAATTTTTATGTGGAATATTGAGTTGGAAAACAAATACTTACTAAGTATGCGTGTGTAATGGAAATGATTCGCGGGCAAAGGTACTCAATTTACTCTCTCATTATCTCTCCGGCATGTCTTTTAGTGCAGCCTTCCCTTTTAAAGCCGGCAATCTATTGTTATATCGCTTGATTATAAAATGCATCACTCAAAAATGTATAAGGGGTCTGTTTATCAGCTAAACAAGAGACGTAGCACTCGAGTTGTAAATATTTAATCTCTCAATGCAAATATTATTTCCGTAGAGCGCATTAAAATCATTTCCAAAGGAGAAAAGCACACAGAAAATGGAAAATCCTTTCTGAGGTGATTGAAATCACTTAATGAGGCTTGAAACATCGAATGCTCTGTAGTCTATTCGGAAAAAAGGGAAGAAATAATTTTGAATCTAATTATAACAAACCACCTGCGCGTCATTCAGCGCTAACCATTTGTGATTTTTCACTCTTCTCCTTCTGAGCTTATTAAAGCGTTAGAGTTACTTCTAATGGCACGATAAGAGTAAAGTTATCGCCTCACTTTGGCACTCTACTAATAATGAGAAATTAATTTTTATTCCTGCAAAGACATAAAAGTTGGCAATATTCAAGGCAGTGCAACATATTTAAAATTAGATAAAAATTGAAAAAGCCATGGAAAAAACCCGAACGAACGAAATGTTTTGGGCACCATGAAAGTGTAATTGCTTAAGAAATATAATTAGACATAGTAAAAATATTTTTATTAGTCACAAAGATCTTACTTTTTAAATAAATTCATTTGAAGACGTTTTAATATTTGTGCTTTGCAGCCGATTTTGGGTTTGGTTAAAAAGCTCCAACATTTTAATTATTTTTCTAAATGCTCCCTAGAGAATTTTTAACTTCACTGGTCCTCTGTAGTTCGCTCTTTCACTAAATACTAGCTCCCTAACCTGTGATTTCTTTGTTGTAACACTGTGGACGAAACTGAGGATTCCACAAGCAGCGATGGTCGTTTATTTTATTTTATTTTTTGCTCCTCTAACTTTTCATTGCATTTCTGCAAGGTTCACGCTCATTATTAGAAGTTCTCCTAGGCATTTGTTCTTACATATAAGGAAAATATCGAAAAAGTCTAAAAAATCTCAAGGTTAGGAATATAATTAATGATGATTTCCAATTTTTTCCAAAATATATGCAAGTAATGCAGACATAATTGGTCAATTCCCCTAAACTATAGCCTATAAAATGTAAAGTCATGGAATAGGGGCCTCAGAATATAGTTCTCATTTTAACGTTTGAACGCAACTAAGATAAATTACCGAGTTGATTCCGGTTGATATTAACTTGGTTACCTTTTAAAAAATGCACGGACACAAAATATAAAAATATGAATTCTCAAACATTTTTACCAATTATTGTTTCACATGTAATCATTCTTGAATCATGGAATCTGTTTTATGTCTGATCTCTGGTCTCACGTACTCACTTATATGACTATTGGCTTTATTAATTCACCAATGTCTTATTGGACAGAAAGATCAGATAAAAAACTTGTGGCTGTAAAAGAAAGTGTTTAAAGTGAAGCATGTGTGACAAGCATAAGATAAATTCCATAAGCATACATTTCATTTAAAAGTCTTACGTTCCTCGGAGGTCGGGTGTTAATTTTTTTGTTTCCTAGATATATAGTACTCACAGGCCATAGCCAAGTTCCAATTTGGAATATAAAATTTCGTCCTAGGAAGTTTTTTAATTATAAATATGTATCAATATGCTTACATTTATCCATTTTGAACTAACTAATAATGAATCATGAATGAGTATACTAATGAATTATGAATGACTAGCATGTGCCTCTTTGGTCCGTCCAGATGTTCACATTGTCCACAGATAATTCCTTTAACCTTTGTTTTTATTACAATTTAAATGAGCATTCCATAGGTAGGTATTGTTCTATCTTCTTCTAGAGGGAGTAAAAAAGATTCCTCTCCGCAAAATTGCTATATTATTGCCATTAACGAAAATCACTTTCCCAAGAATAATTCATTGTATTGCTTAAAAGAATTGTTCATGCACTCCACTGTTCCTTGAAAATAACGTTAGAATGAATTAACACATTCTGGACATTTAAACACGCTATGAAGGTTTTGAGGTCAGATTTATTGATTCTCATGTCATCAGGCTTTAATATACCTATTAATTAATAGAGTTATATGCTCTTTAAAATGCCTGAAGGAAGAAATAAGCTCCTTAATTAATCCCTTCGAGCAAAATACATACCGTTTATTCGTAGAATATTTTCTTTTGATGGCGTATTTAATTTATTGTTTTTTCTATAAATATCGATGTCGTATTTAAAAAAATCACTCATTCTGCAAGTTAGGAACGTTAAATTAATTCTGCCTAGTCCAAGTCGAAGAAACCACCATCCGGAAAGAAATATTTCGCATTAACATTTACGTCTCGTCTCTTCATGAACCTTATCAGTCTCATCAACTATCCTTTGACGATGGTTAAAATGAATATTTTCCTCATCCCTGAGCCAGAGTAAAATGTAACCTGGTAAAAACACGGCAATTTGAATATCAATTCAAAATGCTGCTAATTGCTGTTTTCTCTGTTTCTTTTTATTAGGGCTTGAATTGTAAATGAGAGGATATACATTCACTCGCTCTTTCTCCCTGCAAATAAAAGGATGTGTTAACGAAATGATATTTAATTGCTTTGTGCATAAATTCATACATGATTTAACACCTATATGGTAAGAGCTGGGACATGAAATAATACTATTATTAACCCGGGTAAAGTTCATAACAAATATTATTCTTCCAAATTTTTATCTGCATGCTCGTGATTACAGTTACAGATGTGTAATAATTGATCACATAAGAAGCTTTAGGTGGTTCAATTCTAATTTACTCATTTTATTACATAAGTTGAAAATAATTCAATGATTTTAGAGTGTGCAATAGATTTCACAGATCAGGAATTCATTCAAACTTACACCACTGTAAGGCAAGGTCTTGGTGAAATAATGTGCTCGACGTACATTCTTTTGTTAAGAATTTCATAAATATAATTGATTGGTGTTGTTTTTTACTGTAAAATTTGTTTGGCTTTAATATCCTGAGAGATGTTAGTTTCAAACCGAAAATGCTGGAATCATCGAGCGAAATGAATAGTGCAGCTTGTACTGGTATATTTGTGCGTCAAAATTTCGAAAATTTAGGTTAAGGCACTATTAAAAATGCTTAGATTCGATTACCAAAGTTCAGAAAGGCTAATTGTAAGAACATTTTACTGAAGAAATTACTTATTACCCATGCTCTTCGAAGGAGGTAATTGGACTTCCCGTTTCACATTTATCCAAGAGTATTTTCTTATCACGAGTATCACGTAAAATCACTGTCGAAGAAAATGCCCGTTTCAGCCCGATTGCCAATAAAATTTGGTCCTTAATAATTTTGTTTTACAATACCACTTATAATTCAAAATGATTATAACTCAATACGCCTCGGTTTATTAACAATCCTCTATCTTTCCATATTTCTATAGGATAATTAGGTAAACTTTTCACTTATGCCTATATTAAGTTTCAAATAAGGATGTACGTTTTGACGCTGGCGAAGAAAACCAAAATAGAATTAACGTCTTAGCTTTGCGCAGAGCTGATTGATCATCATCATGTAGCTTCCTATAGTGACAATCGTTAACTTAAAACAGTTGGAGCGTCTCATAAAGAAACAGTTTACTGGAAACACTTCGGAGAGAAGTTTTGTTTTCTAAGTGGTCTGTTTTCTATCCACAAAATTTCTTGCAGCTAGTGTTCTTGCTCACTGATAGTAAATTATATTTAATTTATATACATAAACATACATAAAACACACATTTTTATGTGGTCCTATCCACTTTCTTTCTACCTTTCTGTTTGAACCTTTATTTGTATGTATTTGCCGCTGAGCGGTCTGAGTGAATGAATGAACGATTATATATATATATATATATATATATATATATATATATATATATATATATATATATATATATATATATATATATATATATATATATATATATATATATATATATATATAGTCATAACGATGTTATTATGATAATAGACCTGAATGCCTAAAATAGAGCGCAATAGAGTGTAATAGAGCGCATCGTAGTTCGTTGACTTTGGACGAATGCATTAGTTTCTCCACTTAGCTTAAAAAGGATGTGTTTGAAGTGTCAAACTATTTTTTCTTTAGCGTCCTCAAACAGCAACATTTATATCTCAAGATTATTCATGAATAGCTGTGGTAAATAAGCATATTGGATGATGTTGTTGAAATATCACTGGCGATACCGCGAGCTTATTTGATAGTACAGAGCCAACATAACGCAATTTTGTTCTTGCAAGCAGAATTAGTTATCAAAATACAAAATTATATTTTACTTTGAGGGGTGTGTTTTAGTTTTTTGTTTAGTCAAACACTGATGTCAAACGATAAAAATGCCTTCATAGTTCCTTTTTACGCTGCGTACATCAAGGTTAATTTTCTATCCAGCTAAAAGTCCTCCCTCTCTCTTAACTTAAATATTTCTAGTTTACCATTATTTTTGGAAAACCTAAACTTTTATGGACCAGATAAAATTATAATTATTTCTATTGGCTCTCTTTCATCCATCTTTTCTTCCTTGCAGTCATTACAGGATTACACTTACTCGAGAACCAAAATACCCAAATCATCAGTTTTTCGTTTGTAATTCATAAATGACTAGCTAAAAAACACTCTGCTGAATGCTTTGGCTACGAAAGGCAAAGAAGTTCCTATACTATGTGAAGCAAGTTTTTAACCCATTAACGCTCATTCAGCGTTGAAATACGACAAAATTAGGTGAGAAGGCCTCTTATGTATGTGAGAAGAAAAGAGATCATTTTGTCTTATTGCTCCATGTGTTTATTTAATGTATGCCTTGCATCGAATAAAGAATTGGAGCAAGAATGGAAAGGACTATTTTACAGTGGTGGCCTTTTTGTGAGGAGTGATACTTGATATGTGAGAGCAATAAAAGTGCAAGAAACTTGACAAAATATCCTGTCAAAAACGTTGACAACACGACATTAATTCAAAGAAGTTGTGATCCGATTGTTAATTAAATGCCTAGCTTGATTTACTTTTGCGAGTTTCTTTTGACTTTTTACCCATCGTTTCAAGGGGAATTTTTATATTTTAGTCTCTTCTAGATTATCGACGGTGGCGTTGAAGAGGGCGGACGTAATTATTAAATATTTGAGAGTTAATCCTGTCAAAACTTTTCTTATGAATTTTTGATTTCATCATTTTGACAAGAAAACGGAGGAAGGAGAAATAAGAGAAGAAACTTGTAAACAATGATGTTTTGGTAAATTAACAAATTCAGCTGAAAAGTCGGTGACTAGTGTTAATAAAACTAATTGAGAGATTGCAAATTTTGAAATATTATAACAATAATCTATTGTATTTTAATCATTAGATTGAAACATCTTGACTAACAATAACAAAAATAGAGCGCAATTCGTTTATCTGATCTCAAAGTCCAAAAATCTTTTCAATTTTGACCTCACAAAGAAACTATAAAATATGACAAAGTTAAGTAAAAGCAAGCAAATCATGGAAGTCAAAACTTGTCATCATCGCTATCATAAGCAAACATTAACGACGGCCAAGTATATCATTTCCAACGCCAAAATACTCTTCCAGAGTAACTTTCATGATAAAGTCGTCTTTTTCAAATAATGAATATTATTCTTTGTCTGATCACTGACTCACAAAAATGTAGCCTCGCTTCTCTGATCGATTGATGTAGAAGCTTTCAAATTACAGTTTCTGCTTCATTGATTTCACCGGCTAAAACCGCATCACCAGGAATAATACATGCTTTCAAAATGTTATGGTGCCCAAAGGATTTCAAGTACTAAATTAGTTTATTTGTTTATTTCATATTTAATGGCATTTCACCTTCTAGCAATGCTGTGAGAAATAACGCTATATGTTTTTATACCCACCCATCTATGTAACCTTGACGGCGTACTTTTCTTTCTTTCATCAGAACTTATCATCATTTCATCAGAACTACTTTTCTTCCTTAAGAGAAATCACCTCCAATATATTAATTTTGCTTGGTATTTCTGTAAAGGGATTAACGTTCTGCTCGGATATTCGTTAAATAAAAGAGATTTCATGAATGTTTTCTTGAATTACTCTCTGGTACAAAGCTTGATGCAAAAAATTACCATTTTGTACAGAGTTTTACGTTTACTAATGGCTGGCTTCTCGGGATTCCATCCGGGTAATGGACTCTAGAAGACCCACGCTTTGGCTGATAACTCTACTGCCTGCTGAAAGATTGAGTCAGT
This sequence comes from Ceriagrion tenellum, assembly GCA_963169105.1. Lineage (NCBI taxonomy): Eukaryota > Metazoa > Arthropoda > Insecta > Odonata > Coenagrionidae > Ceriagrion > Ceriagrion tenellum. The sequence continues at coordinate 70,239,926 of OY720632.1, forward strand.
GTCACCCTAAGAACGACTGCAGTGTCAACAGTCCACACGTAAGTTATCATAGACTCCGCTACCTGGATGGAATCCCGAGAAACCTTTCTTTATACTTTTCGTCGAGAAAGCCTGAAATCCTAAAAAAGTATACCTTTTACCTCCATGGTAAAAAACAAGAATCGTTTCAAATCCTTCCCCTTCTTGTTACATATCCAACTCACCCGCCAGCTTCATTCCAGAGCAATTATGCGGGAACGACCTCATGCAGGAAAGGAAAAATACTTCAAAAGAATGTGATATAGGTTTCTGAGGAGTTCTACAGGAGCCGATGAACTACCGGGGATTTTACTGCAACCGTCGCACTCGGGAACATACTGGGAAGAATTCGTCCCTCTGCCTAGTCTTTCGTTTTCTCAACGCTTTGGGGTTGACCCTCAGGGGAAAGTAAAAAAGAGGTGTGCGATGGCCGTGAAACTGGTTTCAACGGGAGGGTATTTTTGGTGCTGTAAGTACACCATCCTTGCATACCTGGCCATTCTGTGGACTCTGGTCCCTTCTCCACCCTCTGCCGGTCGCTCCGTCCTATACAACTTAAACCGGGCGACCGAATGAACGGACGTGGGCACCTTGCCACGCATAATATGCGATGGAGTTGAAGCGGGTGAAGGAGAGGAGACTTTTGGATTTTCGGCACACGCATTTTAGAAGAGGAGAGGACGGATAGCCATAATTATTTGGGACCTAAATCACAAACAGCTGCTTTCAGAGTTATATTACTTAACCTCGATGCAAGTTCTACAAAATTTGTTTTCACTGTAATGATCGTCGTTACACGTGATTGTCATAGACCGGTAGATGCAAACTCAAACTTAAGGGATTAAAAATCGTGTAGGTTTTGGCCCCAAGCTCTTGATACCATGTTTTGCTTCATTTCCACATCTTTCTCTTGTCATCCCGTTTAAACACATCCCCCTAGAATTGGAATGGTGATAGCAAATATGATTGCTCCCGATAGGCCTATCCACTTCGGGAAGTTTGAAGGGTAGGGATTATACGGAAGGTAATTAATGTGCTGAGGTCATAGTAAAAATACTATTGAGAAGACCATTAGAAAGTCAAATATCAAATTCCAAGAATATTTAATTGCGTAGTAAAGAAATTATAATATACTCTTGGAATAACAATGAGTTAGAATGTATACATTAAAAGCAACCGTGATTTTAATGAAGTTTTCTATTATTAGATACTGACAGGGAGCCAACCTTTAATTTGGTATTGGCAAGTACACCAGGGGCATTCACTACATTTAATCGTTTGATCCCTCAGGCAAATCAAGGTGGATTAGCTCTAGAACTGACAGTTCATCACCGTTCGCTCATCTAACTGTTGAATGACCTACTTTTCGAGTATTCTTGTCTTTATTTATTCATTATAAGGAGTTGTATTTCCACTTTCTTTCTGGTTACTCGCTCATTATCAAGTTCCCTCATACCTTTAATAATAATTTAATCCCCAAAATAAAATTTCCTTACCCTTTATACTGATCCTCTACCTTCGTTTTGGCACTTTTAAAGCGTTCTTCTTGTTACAAATCTACTCATCTCTCCGTTTCGTAGGGGTTTTACATCCCTTAAGTCCTTTCAGTTTTGTATTACAAATTTGAAGCCTGAATCCGCGCATTGGCCCGGCCGGCCGGAGACCCAAGGATCGATTTCCGGTCCTAGTGGATCTTTTCCTGTGGCAATTTCCGCTAACTACATGGAACATTGGACATATTACATAAGTACCTTATTCTTCTCATACTTCAGATATCATTATCTCCTGTGCTACAATATAAACTGGTGACGAGGACACCTAGTTCGCTCAAAATAAATTCCCACTGTAATTTCCCTTGAACTAAGATGCAAAGGTTGTGTCACTGATTGACACACACGACCGGCATTTGGAATATTCCGACTCGAATTCCCCTCAATATAATATTTTTTTATCCAGCTCGTTGATATCGCAGAAGTTGTTGATGTCAAACACCCCGCGTGGCATGTCCTAGTTGGCTCGAGGACCAAAACAAAGGTGGACACTGTATAAGTGATATGATGCCTACCGTTAGGTAAGACATGTAGAATGTTGTTAATGAAGGCGTACCAAAGTCCGTTGCGGCGGTGGTATGCTCTGGGTAGTATATTCAGACTTACTGAAGAGAAAAGAATGGAAGATCAGAAAGAATGTATCATGCAGGAGTGACACTACACGCATGCTTCCTCGCGAGTCATATCTTATGTTTGTTTACCCGAAGGCTAGGATAGATATGTTACCTTTACTGTCAAAAGATGAAAATCCTACCAGCAAATGTATGTAAAGTCAAGCTGTTGTTCTGCTGCATTGAACAAATGACAACTGCGCGGAAGGAGTGACTCACCTTCAGCTTGGCGAGGGCTACACATGCTATTTATTTTCGGAAAAATGAACCAACCTTCCACAATATCCGTGAAAATTTCACCAAACTGTGAATTTCTATACAGCTTTAACAAAGTGACGGATGAAGAAAGTTTAATATGATACTTCTTAAATCTAGCTCGTCCTATGGAAACTCCTTCGGTATAGATTCTTTTTCTTGGGAATAGTGATGTTTTAAAACCATTTTATGGTCATTAACATTTTTTTTTCAAACAAAGTGGACTTAAAACCCATTTATTACTCATTCGTATGATTCAACCAGCCTGCTCATTTATCATCCTTCTTGAAATATTCCAGAATAGGTCAAGATATCCGTTTAGGCTACACATTATCCATGATTATTTGATAAGCAGATATCAATTTCAATTCCCCATTTAAAAAATGTGACATCCACTGAATTATAATTAAATAATACAATTGCAATATTTAATCACATTCGTACCAAATATGCGATCTTTAGAGCTAATATGGATCAATAAAACATATTTACTTTTGGGTTACAAGTTTGGAAAAATATTTGTGCCAAAGTTATAGTTTTTGAAGTTAAGACATCCTAGATTGGAAATCAATAATTGTTTTTAAATGTATCTCAGCTTTATAAAACAAGTTTTATACTTCCATTCAGCGCAGGCGTTTCGTTTTCTCTGACCGAGAACATAACAATTAACCCAGTTTATTTTTCAGCTCACCCCTCAAATAGTTCCAGTCAGCTGACAAATGCATTGATGTATGACTAAAAGTCTAAACATGGCGATTATTCAGCACATCATGCTTCTATCAAAGCTTCAATTTATAAAGAAGTAAGATATTTGTATTGCTCGACTCATAATTATTAATTAAACAAAATAGGCAACAAAAGGTCAAAGAAGACAAGAATAAATATCATTTAAAGCCACTATATAAAATGTCCGGGTGTCCAAGCATCTAGAACAAAATTTTTTTTTTAAAATATTTTCAACATTCATTCCTTGACCAATATTTGAAAATTAAGTTTATCCACAGCAACGTTAAAACAAGTTTGGTGAGTTTTCGTCGCATAAAAAGACAATTCTGTTGATATCGTTCGTGGAACAAATTTTTATAGCTTTTTCTGATTGATTTTTAAACGGTCATTGTACATCGCATCTTAACTTTGCACTTAGTACATTTAATGGCTTGAAGCGAGAGGTTTTCATAAACAAACCTTTTTATCGTGAGGCTTCCATGTCAATGCCACTAAGTTAATGCAGGAAGTCTCAAACACTTTTCTTTTGCGCCTGGGGAAATTTATTTCTCCTCGTCTATTCTATCATATTTTGATATATTTCAATCAAATCGAGTCACCTTTATTAGCATCCCTAGCGCTTTTATTGATATGCATACTTGTTTCCCAGCTTGAGCAAACATTATGAGTGGTGGTAAAACATTGAATTGCACGAGGAAAAGAATCAGTCGATCAGAAATGAAAGGCCCATGCTCCCATCGTATTCCTAAGTCACATTTATAAGGACATAAATTTGATGTTACTCGGCTCGAACAAAGATAAAACATCGTACACTGAACAACCTGAAAGTATTTATACTTGTTGAACTAAGTTACTGTGTAAAAGGCACTAAATAAAATAATATTGGGACAAAAGGAAATCCTATTAATCCTTCTGTGAACAGGAGAAAATTTCTAATTTGAAATCGTTCCCTATGTGTAGGGTGATGAAAGCTGATGTCCTTATTTTTCGATGATCACTATGATTTTGATGGGTGAGGTGAAATGTATTGAATCAGCATGGTCACATTAGGGAACTCATAGGTCGTACTTGAAACAGGTTCACTGCTGAGGAGGTAAATGATTCAGCGCATGATTTATGACAATATTGACTGAGAGCGGAAATATGTAAGCATCACTATGACGAGCTCGGATATATGGAGTAGCATCGATGTAACTTGGACGAATTGGCTCCCTGAGCAATAAATCTACCCTTTACTAAAGGCTTGTAATGTAAGATTGATTAAACTAATTGCAAGTATTCTTAAGCCCCACTTACCTTGTCCATCACCATTGAAGCTGTATGCTTGTGAGTACCATGAACAAAGAACAAATTAAACGTTGGACTCACATTTCCATGAAAAAATTCTCTTGTGACTAGAGCATTAAGTGATGCCATGTTCTCATATACCCTAATGTTAAAGCTATCAAGATATTTTCCATACACAGCCAAGTAAGAGCCAAATCCAGTTGTGCGGAAATTCTCTCGCATTATACAAATTAAAAACATATGGCAATGCTTACCATGCCTTAGCTTTTAGAAGGAGAAAGAATGATAGAATATAATATTTATATGCATAAGGAGTAGTAGAATAAACGAAAACGGAACCTTTTTAAAAAGGAATATAATAATTCATCAAGTTACATATTTTTTTTATAATTCACGTAATATTCTTGCTAACCAAAGATAGATATTCCGTTTTTATTTTCTTTCATCAGCGATTTCAAATAGTTTTGTTTTACATTAACTTTTTCTTGCTCGTTGACATTGATCTCCGTCTAAATAAATCTAGTACATGCAAGTGAGGGAAGGGGTAGATGAATAGGCAAAACTATAAAAATGGCAAGTATGATTCTGTTTATATAAAAGACCGGTGCCAAGTGGATACAGTCCAATTTCAGGCAATGAAAAACATAAAAGAATATTAGATAGCGAAAAATAATTCAGATAATAACACACGAAAATAACTTTTTGAAAATTTCAGAGATTTACATCAGAAACAAGTCATTTACACTAGATGAAGTTCCGCTATTCAGTAACGCATCCCAATATGATAAATAGATTCACATTTTGAATACTTTTATCACGATGGAGTTCCATTAAAAGATAAATGCAATCCATTATATTTTGAATATTTCTCTAGCATCTTCTTATAATCACGTTCCATATCACCAATAAACGGCGACATGAATGAATTTATATCGTCACTATTTGAACGAGTACAGGATTATAATAATTGTGTTTGCCTGTAATTTGTTTGTACATGGTCCTAAAGAAATGAATTTGTTTACAAAATAGCCTTAATACAGAAAGTTTATCCAACAAGGAACGCATCCTGAGTTATCTCCTTTCTCCTCCTCGACCAGTCAACAGGCTTAACAGTGCGGAAGTGATTTTGAGATTATAGGCTCTTGAGGGTCTTGAAAGTCTTTAAGTATATACTCCTGACCAAAGTAAGGTTTCAATTTTATAAAAAAAACGCGGTTAAGATAAAGCCAACATTGCTGCAAGAACCCGAGACCATAGAGTATACTATTTACATTGACATACAGAAGGGTGGTCACCCCATTGGCAATAAAAATTGAATCGGTCCTTACACTTCAGGTTGTTTCGGGTGTATTCCTTGATTATCAATTTAAGACTATGAAAAAACTATGTTCACCCAGCCTTTACTCTAGGAAATATGAAAAGTTGTTCAACCTGTTTATGGAATTCTGTCCAGAGGTGAGTTCACAGTCATGACGGTGTTTTCCTCACTTAAAACGTAAATTGCCTTAGAAGGGCAATGCTCGGAGATATTACCCTAAGAACGCAATCAAGTGATTAAGATTAGTAATTCAAGGCATTCGAAAGAAATGTCGTTGGTTACGTTTTTGCTTTCAGAAGCACAGGCGAAAATTGACAATTATGTGTATTGGAGAACCGTGATAGGGCCAAGTTTCAATTGCGGAACACTTAAAATATTTTCAACGTAGCGAGGAATAGAATCGACAGTGAACATTCTTTACTTTCTTTTACTTGATCTCACATACTATCTCTTAAATTTTATGTAGTTGTCGTTGATTCGCGATCTCGCAACTGCGTGGAACGCGAACTGACGTCGGGAAAAGGAGAGAAAAACAGGGGTTTCGGTAAACCCGTGGGGTGGAGGCTGTAGGGAGAGAGAAGGGAGTGCAGAGGGTGGAAGGTATTCCCCATCCCTCTTCTTTTTACCCCCTCTGGTAGTGAGGGAGCGGACCATCCCGCACCCTTCCGCATCCCCGCGCCTCCCCCATCGCCCTCCGCGGTAGACGTGTCTCCAGACTTGGGTCCGGAGTTTGCCGTCGGTGGCGGGGGTGGTGGAGGCGGACGGGAGGAGGGGTCGCATCAATGGGAACTGCACCCTTCTCTCCGTCGATTCTCATCCTCCTCCCTACGCGATGAAAAACGGGTGACGACACAACTTCTATCCCTTTAAAAAAGACGTAAATGTGTTCGTTCGTGTAGGCTATGAAACGGAAGGGGACCGAGGTGGCACGATCGCTGGAGATCTTCTAACGAAGGGGTTAGGTAGATTTGGCAGCTAGAGAACTGCATCCCCATCCAGAGGGTTAGAGTTAGATTCTCGGCACTATAATAGATTTCCAGAAAAATTTCAACTCCTACTCGGGATCTATGTGGAGAGCACTTATAGTGTAGCATTCCGCACAACGATTGGCAACTTAGAACTGCGGTTTCCTTGTACCCTTCGCCAGTAATACGCCAAAGCAGACATAGGGTTTCTCTTTATCTTTCGTCAACTATTCTCCAATTTCCTTTACCAACCTCTTCTTCTATTCCTAACAGCGCAGAGGACTTCAGCTGTACTTTACTTTTCCTAATAACTAGCCAACTAAGTACTGCTAACTTCATTCTACCCGTTTTTGTCAAGGCGGTGTAATACTCTTATTTATGTGTTCTACGATGAATACAGCGATTTCTATCATGCAATTATATCCTACTCTAGGATTCCTACCATAAATCAATAAGGGCACAAACTAAACATGACCAAGCTTAAATTTACCTAAGAAAACCTAAAAGAACACCTAAGAAAAGAAGTCCTGAAAATGGTATATACTGAAAAAATCGTGGCCAATTTTTATGAATTAAAAGTGTGGAAATAACCTAGCCTTTCTCTGGAAATCTTTTTCTCATTAAGTATGATGGTTAAAAAAATATTTGCTGAGAGAGAGATAGTCAAAATAGTTGAGGGTAAATGTCCGTATGCCGTGCATGTATGCGCACTTTCGTGCTCTTGGGTGAGCGATGGGGATGAGGAGAATATGAGAACGGAGGATGAAAAGAGAGGGAAATAAATATGTAAAACTGATTCTGAAAAGAAACTGGATGTCAAAAACAAAGGACGATACGGAAGGAATGTAAAATGGGTAGACGATTGGTGAAGAGGGTGGAAGTGAGCAGTTGCTCCCGCGCTTCAGAGATGGCACCAAAAGCCGGGGGAATCCCCGCCTTGCGGGCGAAACGTGTCTCCCTTCCTTCTTTTGTTTTCGAGTGGTGATCGCTTTTTCCACCACCTCCCTCCACCTACCACCTCACCTCCCCTCCCTCTCTCTTCCTCTCTCCCACTGCTTTCGCCGTCCGTCGACCTCCTCCTTTTTTTATTTTTTTTTCAGTTCCTCTCGCCCCTTTTGTTTACTTCGTTATTCTCGTATTCCCGAGTACGTACACTCGTTCCTCTTCGTGAGAGATCGTGCGAGATCGGTCAAATCTTTTCATCCGCGTTATCGGCGTAAAATCTTTCGGCATCATCACGATCTTAATTTTTTTTTCTCGTGTGCGTGTTTTTTTAATATTATTTCACCATCGATTCCGAGTGGAAGGGATCCTTCGTGCTTCTGGGCGTAATGGGAGGAATACTGGGAATGTCATGCAACTGAGGAAGGTAGATAAATATTTGAGTAATCCTCCCTACCTGGAAGTGCTATTAGTGGCGACGAATCTTGAGCGAAAAACCTCCGCACCGCGTGTTCTATTCCTCGTTTCTCGTGCGCGGCGATCGGAATTCCGGGAAATGGCCATCGATTGTTTTACCCGGTAATTTATGGCTCTAATACCTCGTCGTTAAAAGTTTTCGGTGCCGAGAAACAATACGGGCGCAAATTGCTGAGTTTCAGTCGTTCTGTGACGGTGTTAATGGCTTGAAAGTAGATGAAATGATTTCTAAAGCAAAAAAATTTTAATGGTCTGAAATTAGGGAAAATATTAGAGAAACTGTAATATTTACTTTCATTCGTTCAACTCCACTTTGACTGAAATCGCCTGGTATTCATTGAAGTAGTTTGTTTTCAGTTTAGTTCCAGCCCGTGATAGATAAATTTATCTTCCGAATCTATTTTTAATGAGATAATATCAATGATTTTATTCATAACTTTACTTATGTAATTTATTTTAAACACACTTTATCATACTCTATTATGGTATCCCATAATTCCTTTAGTATATTATGTGATAAATATAAATGATAAATGGTTAACCTTTTAAACGTTTTTGCTAATAATTTACAAGATTCAAGTTATCCTTACCTTTGGCTTTCCGCCAATGAATGCGTTTAATGCTTCCTAAATCTCTAACCAATGATTCCTGTTATCCTTACTTTCTGTTTTAGTGACCGTTATTCATGTGAAATTATCTCAGAGGCTTCAGGAATCCAACATAAGCAATTTAAATTTGTCCTTAATTGTATGATGCAAGACTTTGAGATCAATATGCGTATAACTTTGTTCTAGTGATGTCTCATGCCTCATAAATATATGGGTGACATTTTCCTCTTGGCCGTTGCGGTAATTAGTTTGCTTAGCTCCAAATATGAATGGTAAATTTAAATGAATTTGGTGACTTTAAAAATATTCTAATAAAACCAGGGAAAAGTAAGATTGCTTCCCCAGCAATGGATAGTGTGACTGACCCGCTGTTAATGACAGCAGTTTTTGTTTGTTTAACGGCAACAATGTGTAACCAAGAGTCTATGCTTAATTGATGCATGAAGTTTAGCAATAGTCCCTGAGACGATAACAATGGTGCTAAAACCTTAGCGAGTGGGCTTTGATGGGTAAATCTCCAGAAAAAAAACTTATCTGTATGAAACCATCACGGATGTTTCCTGATACTCTTTTTGAATATATCCACAACTAATTACCAAGTATTTGTTTGTTGGAGGGGTGACTGAACCAGAATCTGACTTCTCCCAATATGGATAAGGAAATGAAATTATTCCGCTATATAGTGAATGAGACAAATATGATGAAAAATAAGGTCCTTCAAAGGCTCTCTGTGTAGATCACTAATCTTCAATGGTGGTTCATTCCTATGATAAGTCGACTGCAGCCCTCCATTCTTCCCTATCCAATGCTAGTTCCCTTACTTCATGGTCTTCTTATATACTCTCCTTTTCAATCAGTCCATGTATTTTTCCCTTGTTCTTCTTATTTTCCGTGTATTTCCTTCAGTTATTTCCTTCACTAATCCATTGTGCCTCAGAGTTGGTCCAAACCATCTGGTTCTTCATTTTTTGTATCTTATAGTGTTCCATACGATGATTTATCTTCTACTATTCTGTAGGATACATCACTCCATATTATCTTATCTGAGTTCATCTGATCATGTTCATTCTCCTCCAGCCACAGCTCTCCACTAAGGCCAGGTATATCTTCGAAAATTTACTAGCATTATGGGCATGTTCCAAATCCAGACCTCAAGAAAGGTCAACTGGCAGTATAGCCAATAAACCAAGCCAATTATGAAGCAGCTCAAACCAAAATATTGGATTGAGCATCCGCGCTTATACCTCATGTATCAAAAAAACAGTAATGTTGAACGGCGCCCACGGTTACTGGCGAATGGTCTTCTGGGACATAGGCACTCCTTTTGTTTCTTACCCCGGGGGCAAATTAGGTTGGGGATTAATTGGAGGTGCTTGGAGGAGATGATGTCTGAGATGTAGGCAAGAGGGATGAAAGACTTCAGCGGGAAAGAGAGAGAGATATATATATAGAGAAAGAGTAGGGAGAGACGTGATGTGTCGGCAGGCGAGACTTGGAGTGCCCATTCGGAGAGCAGGCGCCTCGAATCGTCGGGGCGGCTACCGACGTGGGTCGCTCGCCCGATATCTTACATCACCCACCGGCTGCTGCAGCTGACTAACGCACCTGGCTTTGCCGTCTGGGGATAAAAAAGAGTTTGGAGTGAGGAGGGGGAGGGAGGGAGAGTAAGGAAGGAAGGCACGGAAAGAGGAAAGGCATTAAAGGAAGAAGGAATGGAAGCCACGGCGGCGGCGAGTCCCTCTGTGCCCGTGGTGGGTGTCACACTATTCCTGCGGGTTATTATGCGCAGGGCGATCTCGCCCAAGCTCCCTCCGAGCCGCGGCGGGCGTCGCCGTCCACCCTCCCCCCCCCCCGCCACCCGGGACTCCTCCCGCCCAGACCCGTTATTAATGACTTGTTTTGCTTCTAAAAGCAGAAGGTATTCTCTCTCTCTCTCCCTTTTATTCGCCCCGGTGCACATCATTTCCATCGCGATTCCTCATCGCGTTTGATACGTCCTGATATATCTTCTCGTTCCTAACTATTGCTTGAAACACTAAATGCTCTTTTTCCTGTTCTAAACTGATCTGATGAATTATCTTGTTTTCTGGTTAACAGAATAATTTTCTATTTCTTCACCTCTGTAAACACACCTTCTACACCTAATAATGAAAACAATTGAAATCTCTTCTGAATTGGTTTTATTATATGTAACTATTGCTGAGCATGGTGATTCTGGCATGTAATATGGAGTGGTGGTTTGGTAAATGAAACAACAAGGTTACCAAATGCTGTACTTTACTATGGATTTACCTTACTATGTTTGTACTTTACTCTACACTCGAGTGTGATATCTACAAGATATCCGCAGAAGCAAAGAAATCTAATAAAAAATTAAGCATTCTGTGGGGAATGGAGAAGATTATGGAAGTTGATCACGTGAAATAACTAAAATTACAGAGAAGTAGATGTAAGAGGTAACTTAATACTAGATGAAGTACTTCTAAATCCATTTTGGCCTACCAATTGACTAGAGCATTGGAAATAATTAATAAAAATCTTTTATCTCGTATTCGGAAAAAATCGCCGGAAACAATCTTTAACGTCACACTTAGTCAATACAGTAACCTATTAAAACTCGATAAACCATTTTTACACTTTAGTAATTTGTAATGAGTAAAATTCAAACTTAAAGTCAAAACCATGGACAGATGTACATATTCGAGCAGGTGTCATAGTATGTTCCAAGCGTAGAGTAGATCAAGCTAGAAAAACGCACATGATAAAACCATTCATAGAAGAAATGATGACGAATGTGGAAACAATATATAAAGACATACATGCATACCATAGCACACTATGTAGTGGAGATATTGGAACGCGGAAAAAGAGATAATAAGATCAGCAAAATATCGATACACTCGAAAACTGGCGTTGGAGGAGGATGGTGATGATCAATGGACAGATAAAAGAGGAAATGAATCTAACAGAAGATTAGAGGAAAGGACCAATTGAGAAATTGTATAGAAAAGAGAAACCAGATACATCTGGCTAACCTTGAATGTTTGTGATGAAATTCATTGAAGGAAAAATGGAGGTAGAGTCCTACAGGAAAGCCAAGAGGTAAATATATGCATCATTTAAAGAGAAAATTGCATAAGCGGATCTGCCGTTGATCATTGGAGCTATAATCACATAGGAAATGATTAAAGGCTGCAGAAAAGCAGTCTTAAATTTTAACGACCCAAGAACGAATAAATATGTGTGGTGTAGAATGAACAAGCTGCTGGCGCAACCTATTTTCAGTAAACTATTACATTAGTTACTGTGGCCGTTAATAGCATTAGACACATAGTTTTCATCATTTTTGTTATCTTTTTATACTTACCAAGCCACATTCATTTTTTCAATTTAAAACTATGCTGATTTCTTCCAATGCGCCCAAATTTACCTCCTCGTAAGGCATGGCCCTTCACCAACTTCTCCGTCGTCTCCTCCTTCCCAGCGCAATGAGACGCGTCCGCCCCCGAGCTCGTATCTCAAGTACCAACTATACCTGTGGGTGCACGTCGAATCCCACGAGAGATACGCCGGCTCTCCTCGTTTAGCATGTCTTATGCAGACGCAACTGCGGGGATGGGGGTGCGGGAGTTGACAGAGGGGGTACTTGCCCCGGTCAAGAGGGAGGAAAATGCGAGGACTCAAGACTTTCAGGGGGTGTTTGACCCATTTGTCCCGGAGATTTGTCTCGACCACCCCACACTCAAACCCATTCCTGACTCTCCCCCGCCCTCCGATCTCATACTTCGTGCAATTCTCTCTCCGTCTTCACCTCAACAACGGCGAGTTTGCCAAGCCGGGCAGATTTATACGCGCAAAAGATCTCCTTTCGCCAAAGACATCGACAATGTTCCTCGAGGGAGCGTCGCCGCGTCGCGGCCAGCCAAAGGAACGCACAAGAGCATTCCTCTCCTTGTTTGTGCCCACAACGGTGCTCCGGTTACAGAATAATACCAGCGGATTGAAGGGGAAAATATCTACTAATGCTTTTACTAATTGGGCGCATCCTACATGCTTTTCTCATTTTACCACATCGATTGTCGATTCTCTGAATCTTCTAGGAACATACATTTTAAAGTTTAAAAATCGTTATAAACGGTTGAGGGTTATTCAAATTTACTTAAAACGAATACGTACAGTTTTATTGGGGAAACCTGAGCCTACTTTATCAAGATTTTTTAATAATATCCACAACTTGGCAACAAAATACTTGATTCACAGATCATTAACCCTAGACTAACTATAAAACTTATAATTTTGTCCGAGAGCTGGTTCAGTATAATTGTCATCCTTAAGAGGCCATTGAGGCATAGAGGCGTAATTCATAGGCTGAGATCCTTTATAACTTTCCCTCTAATGGAGAATGCTGATAGTATTACTTTATATATTCTTGTTAAACTACCAATAATTGACAACGCTAGTGTGAATATCTGATATGGTAGTTTAGACATCATACGATAGTTTACTGTGGAAAGAAACATAAAATTACCAAGGATAAAATTTCTTTGGGGAAATTGTGATTTTGTTTTTGGAACCTAATCAACGGAACCTACAGTTTTTATTCTCTCTAAAGAAATTCTTAATTGCTTACCTTATCTCATATTCTTTGAACGCTTTTATCATGTGCAATTTCCAAGCTTGAGCTATTCTACGCTTGGCACATACCACAAGACATGCTAAAAATATACACATACGTCCATGGTTTACATTTTAAGTTTAATTTTTACTTATAACAAATTACTAAAGTTAAAAATGCTACTGAGGGTATTGCTTTCTCCATTTAGGGAGCTACTTCATACCTCTCATATTTCTCACCCCCATTGCACACCAATTTATCAGTATAATTTCCCTTAAATTGTCCGTGGTTATAAAATGGGCAACGGCTGTCAGGTTGATGTTATGTATCTTGATTTCTAAAAAGCGCTTGATACAGTAAACTACAATATACTGACCATAAATCTATATAAAACTGGAATAATGAGCTTCTTATTTAATTATCAAAAATTTATTTGTGTCAAAAAATAGAAATATGTAACATTTATTAAGTGTGATTTAATTGAATACAATGTTACTTCGAGAGTTCCACTAGGATCAGATTTAAGACCTCTATATTTGTTTTTTATAACTGAATTCCTGCACTGAATCAAAATCTCAATGACTCAATATTCTTTTAATTATACATAATAAAATGAAATTTCATAACTTAGGCAAATTCAGTGATATAGACGACCGTGGGGTGGCACTGAATACAAGTGTTTCTTTTGAACCGCAGACATTGAATATAACATTGACACTGGTATAACTAGGAGTTTTGTGTATAGATTATCAAAATGGATTATTCGTGCACATCTTTAAAACTCATTTCTTTAAAAATTATTCTATTACGATAGAAGAAAATTTGAGCGCGAAACTATAGTCAGTACATTATAGTCTAAAACATTACATCTCTGAGCTTGAAACAGCCAAAAAAATGTGTACTATTTTCTTGGTGCTTACTCATTGTTTGAGAATAATATACTCCAGGAACGTTTATGAAATACTTTCAATTGTCGGAGCTAGGAACAAGGAACATGAACGATTTTTAACAGATACATGATATTGATCATGATTTATACTGTCAGTTTATCCTGACTAGTATTGATTTTTAAGGTTCTAACGTTCCTGTAGCCAGAGTTTCTGTTTTCTCCAAAGCAAATCAATAATGAGTTTATGAAGAACTCGCCCCTAAATATGATAGTGGTGATGTTTATAGCCACCAGTCATTTGTATTGACTTATTTATGTACATAATTGTGTTATAGTTTTTGTTCAATATTACTATTATTAAATTGTTTATGATTTTCCTATAAAATTATGCTTGGAAGGTTATAAAACCCATTAAGTAAGTAATAAATAAATCTAATTAATACATCCTATTTGTATGCTGACTACCACTACGAATTACTTCCGACATTTTTAATTGTCTATCTCAAACCCCAAAATAACCAGGCATGTTTTTCAAGTTTCCCAAGTTTGGGTACTGCTTATTTTAGGCTTAGAATGTTTTATGAGCATACTACCACCTATTATAGTTCACATGCTGGTTTAAAATAAGATCTGTCATAAAATTTCCCCGAATAATGAAACAAACATCATCCATTTTAGGTAGGCAAATTTTTCATCAAAATCTTTCGTCGTTCGTCATAGCCGTTAATATAACACTCACTGTCATTGGTTTGGGCATACAATCAGCGGAACACGATGCATTCCTCGCTCAAAAAAAAGTGACAAGGCACAGGCTGAGAAAATCAATATAAAAATATATTTATGCAAATTTAGTGCATTGAACCTGAAGCATTAAATGTTTAAAAAACGAAAACTTGCATTTTTAATGGTAAAAAAAATGATTAATATTAAATTTCTTTAACACATACTTTTTAACATAAAAAAAATTCGATATAATGTATGAGGCGGCAAGTAAAAGGAACGCTATGAGAAGTTTGCGTGGCATGTTTCAAACATTGATTCATGTTCCGTTGAAAAATAATATACCATCGTCGAGTGATTTTATGCCAAAGTTACCTATGTAATAAAAATGAGAATTAATTCCCTGAAAAAGGGTCATACTTGTTTATTCTCATGCATCCCTTTCAAGTATTTTACTGCTCGAAAAGAATCAATTGAAATATTTACATTTCTAGGTTTTCAGAACGATTTGCCTTTCCTGTGGTGTTTTAATAAATTGTATCGTATGACCATAAATGGAACGCCGAGTCTAAGGAAAATTGACCAATAGGGTCTTTACTTTAAAATATTTAATTTTAAATTTATTTTATCCGCTAAAATTAGCTTGTTAACTGCAGTTAATCTGGTATATTTTGGTAGAATTTTGCGGTATGATATGAATGGAAGTCTTGTAACTTCATTGTAATGCTATATCTTCAGCCAATTAATCCAATCTATCACAGGTCTCAAATGGGGAAAAAGATTTTACTTAATTTAGTTCTACTAATACAGAACTGTATTTTCTCAGTCTCACCCATTGCATCATGCTTCTATCTATGGAATCAAGCTTTTTACTCACTGGTAGGCATTTATACTGTCTACCACGTCTTATTCGCAACTTTAAATTATGCCCTCCTAAATTTTAGCTATAATTTGTTATTATCTTGCACAAGGGTGAATCAGAGAAAGAAGCTTTAGGAAAAACTTTAAGCAAATTTTAAAAATATTTGTCAGAAAAATATTAAATAATACCCTCGGTAGGAGCATCGCGTTGCATTAGTACAATGTTGATCGGTGTAAAAGGAGATTGACTTTAGATAAGAGGAATTTTAGATGAGAATTTCGAGAGGAGAGATAGCGTAGGTAGGCAGAAACGAGAACAATTAAGGAAGAATTTAGCTGCGGACTTATTAGACTAGTTAGAGATATTCTGGACATGGTGTAAATGTGGTTAGAGGACATATTCGGAAATTTTTAGTGTTGAAATGTATGATTGAGAAAATAAAAGGGTAAGGATGGGATATGAAAAATTTGAATTTCAAAAAGAGCTGAGGGAAGAATAGAATTCAAATTACTAAAGAGGATGCTTTTACGGAATGACCGGAAATGACTGTGCACTGTAAGGAATCCTTCGAGGGCATTCAAGATGATACAGTTTGGAACTGGTTACATTATACGATACTCGTCTGAGGAATTTTCGTTGCTGCAAAATTTCTGCTAGTTTTATATAGTGTCGAGTTTGAAAGTATTCCACTATCAAGGCTATCTTTTTTGTGCTTGACTTCATCTCACCTAAGTTAGTGGCGACTGAGGAATGACGAATGCAACGGTTTGGGTCGCAAAATAGAGGTACTGATGGATAGTTTGTATTTAGAAAAGATTAAAAAAATATCATCGACTGGGGAGCTGGGACCCGATGTTTGTAGGATTCCAAAAATGAAGACCGATTGTCCAGTAGGTATCCAATAGCGCGGCACCTCCTCATTTAGCGTTAATAACCCGGGGCGACCGGGCGCTGCATCCGGACACGCGCCAGAGCACGGCACTCCCAAGGCGCGGCTCGCGGCATGACGACCGTGGCCGCACTCCGATTCGCCGCGGTAACTTAATTAGGCTTGTTCTTCAATGTTCCGTCATTTTTTCCCCAACAGATGGCTTGGACGACGAATGGACGGCGGTGACCCAACCCCTAACCTCTCTGGCCCCGCCCCCGCCTCGGTCACTCCGTTTCTTATTCACAAGAGTCCTATCACGGGGGAGGGTGTGAGGGGAGCGGGAGGTGGGATGAGGAGATGGAGTGTTCGACCCTTAGAGTAGATGAGAGGGACTGATAGGCATAAGTAAGCGGAGGAGCAGGCGGAAGGAATAAGCGATGAAGTGGGGTGGGAAAGGGAGGTTTGAGGATGCGGTGTGGGGAGACAAGGAGGATTGGAGTAGGTACTCAAAATATTCATAAGTTAATTTGAATTTGTTGCAGCTTTCTACTATTCCAATTACCAGTTTAACTCCAACGTACAATTCATAACTAAAGGCAATATGTATTAAAGTATTTCAAACACTTTTCTTCCTAGGTGTTTTATTATTTAAACTGATCTACACGTTAACAGCGAATACTCGCCAAATAAAATGAAAGTATAAATTTGACAGTGAAAATGGACTTATTGCGAACATTCCAATTAGAATCACTGATAGAAACTGGAAGTGACATTGATAGAGAAACTTAAATGAAGTAACCTGATATTTGCTAATTCTAGAACCGTCTTTTATCAAAAAATGAATGAACAAGTGTTATGCAAAGGTATTAGAGCTCTATTAGATTGGGAATCCAAGTCCATTAACGCTCGGTGTTTGGTTTCTTAAACTCTAAATCCTGGTTTCTTTTTATTTCTACAAAACAGAACACATGGGAAAACGTCGTCAGTGTAAGGAGATTAAGAGCTATCGTTCATTTTTTGTCTCAGTCTGCAACGAATCTCATGGATGGTGGGTAGGCGCTTTGAAATGACACATCGTGAATAATCATTCATTTATACTTGCAAGCTTGGAAAAAAATAATCGAGCGATAGACATCCTTGGTAAACAAAACTTAAGTTTGTCTCTGATGTATATCAAAGCTTATTAACGCAGAAATACTTTTTTATAATTTCACAGACCATAATAGTGTAATAACTAGGTTAGAATATTCCTATCTCTTGTAGGTTGAAAACAATCACGCAGAAGTCTCTTAGTTTGTGCTACCGAAAGTTTTCGTATAGTTCGAGAGTAACTTTTGTCTTGTTACCAACCCTCACTTAGAGAATCAAGGGCCAGCAAGCACCTTGTGATAATAGGTAATTATCTTACAGTTTGACTAGACCCACCTTAATTCTATCTTGCCTCTAACCCTTTTTTCCGCAAATGCCAATTGTTTGACTTGTGTTGCAGCAGTTTATTTGAAGCGTTGAAGTCTTCTGAAAGTATCGTGCCTCCTAAGCCTTCGTCTAAGTGCTTCATTGTCCTTTGATAACTTCATTAATTTTCATAACTCATGTCAAAAATACCTCATTCTTCCTACTGTAATTGTGGTCACAATCTGAAGGAATTCGACGAGATATTAAGGAATGTTCCTAGCCAGGAAGAAATATGCTGTTCTTTCAAATTACGCTGGTGAGATATGGTCCATAAGAATATAGTAACTGGCAGAACGTGGAAAACATTGGTAAAGATCAATCCCGTGTTCATAGTTCTCACAAATAATATTCAATTCTTATAACAATGTTGTGGAAATCGTAAAATATTTAGGCAAGAATCAACCGTAGAAACCTTCCAGTTCACTTACCACTTTACTTCTGCAGATAAATAAACAATTTTGAGAGGCATTCGATAAGGTGGTCTATGAATTTTGTAGTCGCATGAATTATTTAATGAGTAGATATGAACAATGAGTAAAAACATCTATGAGCTGCATGAGTAAAAGAAATGTTCCGTTTGTACTCATTTCTGTTTAATATATTTTTTGATTAGTTTCCGCTTTTATCATGCCGTACATGTGCGTCGACTTGATGTTCATAGTCTATGTAATTCATTTTTTCCTAATTTTACCTCACTTTTATACCAGATTATCTATGTTTCTATCAATATTTTTCATCTATATAACCTATTCTATATTTTTTACCTATAAGCACAGATATACATAATTATATTTTGTTCCGTTAATATGCATCGCATGACTAAAATGCCAATTCGAAGGCCTGCGTCATTAAATATTTAAACATTATTTTCTCACCAATTCCGTTCATCTGCTAGCCGACCTCCTCGGCACTCACAATCATTCCTACCGCGGATGTTTTCCCCCACCCTCCTGCTTTCACGTCAATCTTATTTCGTTCACCCACCATACTCCTCACTGTCGCCCACCCTACGCAGAAAAAAATGAAGCCCGTCGCCCTCCCATCCCTACCTTCCAATCCCCCCCTCCACCATGTCCAACTCCAGCAGACAAACGTTTATGTATATACCAAACGAGCGTCGCATGCCTTCCACTTTCGGAGAAATACTTTGCTCGTGAAATTATGTGGAGCAAAAGCGGCGAGGTGAGGCGAGGGAGCGGGTGTTTTTTTGGGGAACCGCACCCGCCACGGCACGCACCATTTTCCATCAAGCTGAAAGTTTTTATCCGTGGGAGGAATGGTGGAGTCGGGGGGGAAGGAATACGGGAAGTCGTTTCCTCTCCGCTGGGATCGTGTATTCCCGAGCAGTCAGTGCATCGGGGTGAATGCTGGAGGACGCTGAAAGTCGCGCTAGTCGCTGAAAGACGCGCGGCTTTCGTGATTCTCCTCTCTCCCTCGTCAATTTCGTTGGGCCCTCGTTCGTGAAAAATTCAGGCGGGCGTGTTCCGAGTTGCATTAATTCCCTTTTTCCCTCTTTCACTTTCCGTGAATCACGATGTTTAACCCACTCTAAACAATCAAGGATTGCATCAGCAATCGTGATTCCTTCTGAAGAAGTCCAAGTAAGTATTTCTAAAAATGAATAAAAAAGTTATAACAATTCCTGGAAATACCGATTCGCCTTTCAAATTCCGACTAACCAGTACACTCGCGGAGGAAAATTTTTCAAAAAATCATTAATCCGAAATTACATGCAGTGGCCCCTGTGTTTTGCTGAACATGATATTAAATAACTTCTAGTGAGTAGCTACCCTTTCGGTCTTCAAGGGGTAGCGCGAATGATCAGAGTAAAGAGATTAAGTTTTGGATACATAGCACCATAAAAAGAAAGCGATCAATAAATTACAAAGGAAGTACTCAGTGTTACTGGAATTACACAATTCTCAGTGACTACATTACAATAAACGTTAACTTAGCTGTAAGGCCTTAACCCATATGAAGGTTAGTGCAAGAGGAGTGAATGCATTTTATGGCATTTGGACTGTGTGACATGTATTTCCATCCAATAATCATGAACATACATTCGTATTACTTAACATTAAACTAAACTTAATCATTAATTGGTTAAATAGCAGTTCAATGTCTGATATTTAAAAACTTTCTTCCTATTTTATATCTAGCAAGCTCTCGCTCTTATGGAATAAAGTACAATGGAGTTCAGTATCGTATCACAATGAAGGCTTCGACATAATTCGACAGTAAGACAGGTGGTCTTAGGCCTTGTAGAAATCCGATAGCCTCTGAGGAACAAAAATGAAAATAAATTATTCTTCAAATCCTGCAAATCTAAAAGAAACATTGGGCATTCATGACGTGGTGGCATGCCATAAACTTAACACATGGAGTTTATAAGATTGCAAAGGCTACAAAGACCCTTTCCAAAGGTATGGAAATGGTAGATGAAAAATCTTGGAACCTTGATCTTTGCTGGGGTTTTATATTTATTGCCCGTGAGATACGATGCTAAACTATTTGACCTGGTGACTTTTAAGAATCTATTGAATGAATTTTATTAAACGTAGGCTAATGTCGTAACCAATTAAGTATATTTTCTCCATTCTTGCATAAGTTCTACAAATGCTTTTCTATTCAGCTAGAATTATCTTGGGACAAATGGCCTCACTTGTCGGTCATCCTCCTTTACAAAACATGACCCAAGGTAAGCCCTTGCTATATAGTTTACCTCTGCCCTCACCAGATGATTACTTGGTGGCTTCTGACGTGACATTCGTAAAACGCCATTTGCTATAATTGTCAGAGGAGGATTTCCTGTCTTTAAACCCTTATTCTGATCAAAATTAAGCAAAAGTGGAAGAATAAAGAAATAAATGTATTTAAATGCTCCACATCATTGCATTTAGCACATCCTCTTTCGGCGTACTTGTTTGTCGAAGTATGAAGCACATCTCCCTACCTCGCATTGTAGCATACTCTTACTTGGCTTGGGAACGAAAGGAAACACATACTATCCTGGCTAAACACTCGTCTTGTCTCTTCATAGATCCCGGCTGATTGGCTGCGATTCGCTCACCGTTCCGTTGCTAGAGACATATTCTCGTTTGGATGCATTGTCACATACACTACAGTATCCGCATAATAGAGATTGACTTCGCGATTATAGCACATATTTCTCGTGCGTCACTGAAGTTGATCTCCATGGCAGTTAACTGGGCGAAAATTCAAAATGTCAGAGTTACGGCTGATCATTTACACACTAACACTTTGTTTCGTAAACGGCAGCTGATACTGTAGCTCTCTATTCTGGAAGTTAAAGACCAAATTGGCGTTATATTTTGTTGCATTTTCACTAATAACCCACCACATGAATATTCAGTCTAAACCAAAGAACCTTGATCTGATTTGAAAGATGCATGTGCCAAAAATTAGCGTAATTTTCTGCAGTGTCTACATAAAGCTTACTTTCGCATGGATGGATCTAGTTCAAGTTTAATAAGAACAGGTCACAGACTAGCATGGACCAGTTTAGAGACCATGAAATGGGCTAAATGGGAAGTTGGAACTGGTGAATCCTCTCGGAAATGAAATAAAATGGTCCTCTGTCTTCTACAAATGTCGAGATAACAAGCCAGATGCTGCACCTTGTTCCCCGTCACCCTCTCTAAAACCTGTCTCGCTTTCTCATCTAAAGTTCTCCAAGAGCTAGTTCAGCAGTGACACAATGATCCCGCTGAAGGATGAGCTGTCATAGGGAAAGGGAGAGATGAAAAAAACCTGAAACAGTATCCCACATGAGGAGAAAGACAGTTATTCTCTTGGACCCAATAAACCAAAAGAGGAATAATCAGTAACGAAGGGGGACAATTATGTATCAGGGGATAATATTATAGCTAGTTCAAAGACTTTTCTTTTCAAATACTCGGTTTCATCCTAACTGTATAACAAACATGGCCTTAGAAAAATTTGGCGAACTTATGACCTCTCACTTATAAGGCGGCGCATCACACCCGCTTAACCTGTTGAATTTTTCATGATTTTTGACCCTAGATTTTTGTTTAAGACTTATGTCATCATCTTAAAATTTTCAAGATATAAATAATAGACTTTTTTCAAGGGAAACCTGTTTTACAGATGTGACTTTTGACAAGGTGCATACATAAACCACCGCAAAAACGGCAAGATATAGAGTATTTTTACAAAAACTAATATCTTTATTAACCCTTAACTGTTATCGTCGGGTCCTTTTTGACCCGACGTAATTGGTTCTTTCTCGTAGTGGTAAAACGGCCGCTCGCAGCAGGCTTGGCTGCAATTTAATGCTAGGGGAGAGAGGGGAGCGAGCCAGTTGAACTTGAGACAGCGTGGGTGACGGTTGTTGTTTACGAGCATTCCAAAAAATGGGGTCAATAAAGACCCGATGATAGTGCGTACGTGGCCAATAACCACGATAATAGAAAATCAAAACTTTCAAGTAATGGTCCACTAATATTTTTATTATTTACGACCCGGGTTTTGTCACGTAATGACATCTTCAGGTCACATGACTCCATCAAAAATCTCTCCTGACACCTGAAGATGTCATTATGAGACGAAACCCGGGTCGTAGATAATAAAAATATTAGTGGACCATTACTTGAAAGTTTTGATTTCCGATATGGAGAAGTTCCACAGAGTGAAGCCTGAATTTATTAGTTATACCACGATAGTAGTTAAGGGTTAAAATCGTAAACGGCAGGAGATGTATTTATTCTTCTTCTATCTAAAAGCTCAGTATTCTCAGTCATGGTTGTAAGATAGAATCTTTAGTTGGTTCATTTCGACAAGATACCTGAAAGGTTTTCGGCGATGATATTCTCGGATGAGGACGCAAAGAGTTCAGCGTATTCTCCCAGACCCTCGGTCAGCGCAACCTGTATCTATTCGCTGGACACATGCAAGAGACGGTTGCCTTGAGCGAGATTTATGCTGGAATGGGAGACCCCTGACGTAAAATTGTCTCAATTGGGTGCGAATCTGGAGGAATTTCCACAGAAATATTCCTTACCGAAGAGTAAGATACATCCTCGTCAGATAACGACAGCCAATTTAAGAATAAGTGATGACTAGTTCAACGAGCGTTAACGTCCTGATAGTGTACGTATTATTAAAAGCGCTTTTGAAATCATGAAAATGTCTTTTGAAAGATCTTTCCCTAAAGGGATGCTATTTGTATTATTTTGTCCTACTTTTGCAATAGGACTTGCCCAAAGGACCAAAGGTTGGACTTACGAACAAGGAAACATAAGGTATCACCATAGGTTGAAATAATATTATAATTATCACAACGCTGTAGGTTTTATGCTCCTTATAAACTAATAATAGTTTATCAAAAACAAAGTGATAACGAATCCATAGACCAAAATAAGTGAGAAGCTATTAGTAAAGATCAAAGAGACAAGAGTGTAAAAGATTATTCATACGAATGATAAGGATCTATAAAATAAAAGGGAGAGGGAGTAATAAGGAAATATAACAAAATATCTCGAGAACAATTCCTCTGTTTTACAATCTTGCTTTTTATGACTCCAATATTTGGCTCATTATTATGTTTGTAATACAATACGCTCAATATAGCACTTACGACAGTGTACATTGATGCTAAATAGAGCAGGGATGACATTTTTATAATAAAGCAAACTATGATGCATATTATTGAGCACACCCTGAGGAAAATTGGGTTTGTGAAGAATATAGTAATTGATGGATAAAAAGGCCCAAGAGGAAGGGCTAAGTACACCAAAAGAACTACTAGGATGTAACGGAATTAGCGTTAGACAAAAAAGAATAGGGGGCTGCAACTATCTAATCTTAGGGTTTAGCAGCCAATGGATAATGAATATTTATCATGAAATGTTTCTTGAAAATCTGGAGTTAGGCACAAATAGTGTACTGTAGAAATGGATAAAACGCTCATGTGTATCTACAATACCGGCCGAGCGCCTTCTTTTAGTAAAACCATATACGAAGGAAGTGCAAGATTTCCCTTGTAAAAGAAGAGGTTTTTTGAACTATGATCAACATGCATGACATGTATGTTGAAAATAGTGATATGATATATTTCTTTATGAGTGATGACGGTTCGATGTTTCGGAATGTTTTTACAGGACCCAGTAACTTGAAAATTCCTTTTTGATTTTGAATCTACATTTCCTGGGAAAGCACTTTTCAAACATCTAAAAGGAAATGCATATTCCATTATCACATTGATAGTTTAACAAAGTCATTTCGTATTTTGGTTGTCTATTTAAACTTAATTTCAGATTACTTTTTGCCAGGGTTCGCGATAACACACCGCAATTCTTATTATGTAATCTACCGATTTGAGTCCGTATACATGGAAGTTTTGTGAAAATTCTCTAGACTTATACATGAACAGCACCTTATCTGTTGACTATACCTCTATTTTGATCTCAGCGTACGTTCTACCCTTCATCATTCCGTTCATTACACCAATTTTCTTTCTTTCCCTCCCCTAGTTAACCAACATCTTTATTCCTATTGCAGTCTTAAGCAACCCATTGCCCCTTATTACTTTCTCTAACCACAAGTTTTTTACATTTCATATTCGTATCCATAAGTTTCCTTTCCTCACCGACCACACCAAGCACATCCTCGTTTATCTTCCTTTTCAAACACCCCATCTTCTCCATTCTCCACACCAACATCTAGAAAGACCTGTACCCCATATTTTTCTTCTTTTCTAAGAGCACGAGTTTCTGACAAATGCTACGCTACATTCCATATCAAACTTTTTGTAAGCTTCATATTGATATCGTTGCTCAAGGTTTCCTTTATCAGGTGCTCTCTATTACTGATCGCCTCTTTCGCTGGCGCCGTTCTTCTCCCTTTGTCTTTGCTATTAAGCCAATTTTATGAATATCTGGCGTACGACCCTAGAAAGTTAACTGTTGTGCTTGCTTCCGTTTGCGCCCTCCTTCTTGAATCACCAGACTCGTTTCTTTGTTCTGGAATATTTCATTACCTTTGCTTTCTCATGACTTATCATAATTCTGTATTGAAATCGCTATTATTTTAATACAGAGATTAAAGCTTGAAACCCGTTTGATGATTGACTAAGCTACGTTAATCCAACAATGTTCTGTCCTTCTTTGTTTCCCACATTTAGTTGGCTTTACATTGTATCGGAGTTAAATCAAAGGCAACAACGGGTCCCTACTATCCTGCGCTACCCCGCTACTAATTGCTACCCATCCTGATTCTACGTCACACATCCTCACCTAGGAAGAGATTGATGCCTGCTGGGCAGCGAAAAAGTTTTAAACGAGTCTCCTATCTCCCTAATCAATTTTTGTTTTCACTGGTACTTTTATAAGTCCTCCTTAATTGGATCATCAAACAACTTTTCGGAATCCATAAAGAGGGAATCACCATTCTTATTAAACTTGATATTTTCATCTTTAAGTTTTTTCAACCCCTCCATTAGATACTGTATTAATAGATTTAAATTGTCCCCTCCATGTGCTTTGCATGTTTCCTTTATTTATCAGGATTTTCATAGTAGTATAAATAACTGATATATGGTTGGGCAATACTGCGGTGAAGGTGCTAAGGTACCCATACCACTACCTGCAAAGCACTTGGATCCGAAAATTGGGTCGAATATCGCAAGCAAGAGGGACGTAAACAAAGTGAGGACGGTCCATTTGGTGAAGAGGACGTTATGGGGAGGGATGGGGGGGATGAGGCGGTGGCAAGAGGGAGGTTACAAATGACGTCGTAAGTGATATGACACTCTCCACGATAAATCACCGTTACGTAATGAGGAGGGAGAAAGAGAATGGTTGAGCGCTGGTCTGAATAGTAGGAGGAGGAGGAGAAGATGTATTGAGACCTGAGAAGTGGGGGATGAGGAGGGAGGGTGAAAGGGGAGGATGCAAGGGGGAGAAAGAATGGCCGGAAAAAATGTAACGCGAGGGGAGATAGAAGCGAGAGAGGGAGGGAGAGAGAAAGATAGAGCGAGAGATTGGGGAAGAGTTAGACAGAGTCCAGACTTGAATGTTATTTTTTTTTCGATACCGCAAGCCGCAAGATTAGTGGGATCTCCCTTTCACTCAGGCCAGTCTCTTTCTCTCTCTCGTTTTCCCACCGTCCTTTTCTCTCTCTCTCTCCCTCTACTCCTCCTCTTGTTTTTATTCCGTACGGAAAGGGCTTAGAAACACCCAATTAAAAATTTAAAAAAAACCTTGAAGGTCCCGCGCGGAAAGGGATCCACTTTGTCCGAGTTCGTCCGCGTGTTACGGAGAATGTGTACGTGGAAGTACACATACGCTAACCCGGAAACACATGCATATTCCGCCACTTAAGTGTCAAGGTCTCTCTCACACACACACGGTCACACACACAAACTCCCTTTTTCTCTTATTTTCCCTCTCTCTCTCGCGCTACAGTTTAAACATTTTAGCCTTATTTTCTTTTTTTATATCTCGCTCCGAGGACTCCAAGGGAGTTTTATTTTTCGGGGAAAATCCCCGATTCGTCACTCTTTTTTCCTCTCATTTTCATTTTGCCCGTCGGTATAAAGATTTTTGAGTGTATTTTTTTCTAATTTGCCTTCGAAACCGGTCTTGTTATTATTCATTATCAATTGTTCCTCACTTTTCCTTTTCGAGTCATGAGCTCTAATATGTGTGTGTGCCTGTGTATGTGTATGATAAATAATACAACACCGTTCCAAATTTCCGTTAAACTCTCCGTTCCAATTGTCTCCAACACCCGAAGACTTTTCTTTTGTGAGACACATTAATAATTATTTTCCATTGTGAATCGGATAGTATTATAGTGAATCGGTGTATTCATTTGCTCCTATTTTTTTCAAATTTACTCGACTTCTCTTGTCCTCTACCTCCAGAGTGGAGTCGACAACCTGAATGGATTTTTTTACCGGCATGCAACCTCCTTAATTCCTTGTCCACCTCCATTTGTTCTTTTCATCTTCATTTATTAAACCTTTTTCTTCTTCTAGCCTATTCTTTCATTGTTGCTCCTGCTTCCACCTCCACTGCGTTGCTAGATTTGCGATGGACTTTTGCCTGGAAATAAAAAATTAGATGTAAAAAGTAATATAAAGACACCACTTATTGTAAAATGTCCTACATTATTTAAGTTTTGGACGTTTGTTTCATCTCAAATTCAGTTTTATGTTCGCAAATACTGCAAACATTAGGAATTACAGCTATGTACCCCGATTAACATATCCACTATAGCAAAAGACAGAGGCACTGGTAATCTAGGAAGTTATCACTAAGTTGACCGTTATGTTTTTCTTTGAGGGAATATCACATGATAATATACAAATACAATAATATTCTAATATTAAAATGTAACTAGACAAATGATGAAATACTTAGATTAATCCCTTCCAAAATATGCATATAATGTCAACGATGATTTCGTGAAGCACGAAAAAGTTGATTCTATTTTTAATCCGTCACTTGTCGGACATTATTAACTCTCATGAATTAACAGTGGAAATATAGAAAAATAAGATCCGTTGGGAGGTATTTTTGCCGCCCCTAATTTTACAAACCAGTATTTTTTTCCCACTGCCCATTCTGTACTCATACAAGTGTCCGCGTACTACACTTTTATTAAGCGGACACATTTTACAATTTTAATTTGAGAAAGTATAAGATTGACGTACTTAATATAAGATACATGCTGTAGTGAAAGAAACGATAAGAAAAAAGTCTGCATATCTCGGATAGTAAGATAACAATTACGATTTTGAGCACAAAATAGACTTAAAGGTGTTGGAGGTCAAGGTATCCAGGGATAAACAGACCATTACCAAGTCCAAATAATGAAACAGGCCAGTCCTAATGGTCTCCACCAGGTAGAAGAAATAAGGCGGTCCGTGGAACATATGTAAAGCGGGAGTTATCTTAATAATTATGGGCCATCACTTGGAAGAAAATAATACAATGATTTTAGCGTGAGAATAGGATGAAAATACAAGCTGTTCACTAAAAAGCTTCAAGGCCCTTAAAAGTAAGAGCATGTACGAAAATTATATTCCTTTTTCAATTCCATCTCTCTCTCTTCCCCGCCTACCATCATCTCCTCCAACAATTCTTTTTTCGGGTAAAAACCTATCCTACAGCTGTCAAAACGATGTGAGTGTGGGAGGGAGGAAGTGGTGGGAGGGTGGCATGAGTGAATCTGCGAGGGATTTGGAACGAGAGGGGGTGTGTAGAGAGAAAAAACACATGCGTATGATTTTATGTGTTGGATACATATGTGCGGTCGAGAAACAAAGGCCGACGAGTCGTCGGACAGAAGAGAGGAGGGCCTTGAAAATTGGGTCATCATTCCTCCTCCCCCCTTCCTATTTTAATCTCGTTTCGCAAGCCACCACCCTATTTCCCTCCCCTGTCCATCTTCCCTTCGCACCCAAACAAAAAAAAAACCTCCCCTCCCAACTCGCCCCCGCAGATGGTGGAAGGAGGGTGGCTCGGGGACCGGTGAGGTGCGCCACGGCCAAAGAGCGAAAGTTTTTCACTTTCCCCTTCTTTTTTTATCTACCACCCCGTTACTCAAGAGAATAAAACACATTCCCCTAGCGTTGGTGTGCGACCGTGTTTTCCATTGAAAGGACACTCGTCGACAGAGAGCCCCAATGGATTTCCTCGCAAGGAGCAAAAAGGCAAGAATCAGGAGTCACTTGCGTGCGAGAGATGCGCGCGCACACCGGTGAATTGCTGGATGAATCAGCTTCCAGAATTAAAATCCTTTTGCTGCATTATTTGGTTCATTTTGCAGGAACGGGATGAGAAAGTGAATTGGTAGTACCCTCGCGAGCATCATCTGAATGAAGCACGGATAATTTTTTGGCAATCATTCCCCGAAAATATTTATTTGAAATAATGTCACCGTATTGCATTCTTGTTATATCAACTATTAGGATATTGGTGACTTACGTTGAGGTGGGTTCCATTCAACGTTTAATCACTTCCCGTTGGTTGTCAAAATCCTTGGTACTAGATGATGGTTTTAGGTCATAGCTCATGATCAGGGTGGTGATATGTTAGAAATACAGTATAGCATTAAATGGGTGCTGATAAATAAAATATTAGAATTAAGTTAAGATAAGAACACAACTGAATTATTTCTGATATTTCTGAACTGATTACTTGGAACCTTTTTTGATAAGTCTGTATCGTTAAATAATGCAAGAATGTGTGGTCGTTTACTCTTTTCTTCAGGCTATTGTTGCAGGAAAATTACAGCATCAAGAAATTAAGGAATAGAGAACTTTTCTAAATATGATAACCATATTAATTTGGATACATTACATACATTGGCATGCATATTACCATTTTTAGAGAATTATTTCATGATAAGGATATCTCGCGAAATTTTCAACAACAGTATTTATTTCCTTAAGAGCTTGAGGGAATTTTAAGGGTGATAAAGGGTGAGAATTTATTGATAATTATTACGTAAATATGCGCTATTTATTAAAAAACCTTACTCAGTAATGGGAAGTGGCTTGTATCCAGTCATTTTCTTCCTAAGTTATTGCACAAACTGTGTAGTTGAAGTCTATAATGGCCTGTAGGGGAAGTGCTTAAAGTCAGCAAAGATAAGAGAGATGGCTTTTGAACCAGGCAGCACTGGTGAGTGAGCGAAAAAGTTATTATAAAGACAGATTTTATTTTATCGACTCGGTAGTTAATGACAAAATACCGGCTGTTATTTTAGTGCAGGGTAAATATTTATTAAATCTCAAATCCAAGAATTGAGTTCTAGCAGAACGATAATTCATTAGGGAACAGTAATAGGTAAAAGGCCTTGTAGGTCCACAACAGATGTTGATATGGACAAAGGTAGCAGTGGTGCTAGGTAGGCAAAAGTCGAAGAGTAAGGAGTAAGAAATAAAAAGGGGAAAAAAGACTCAATATTTCGAGACGCCGTCTGAACTTAGACTTCAAGACTTGGCCTTTCTCGGAAGTTAACAAAGCATTGACTGAGTTTATAGGAAGAGCACTATTAGAATACGTTTTATATGGCGTAGTTAAATGATTGTATAAAAATGTTCCTTAGTGAAACAAATGCGCGAGCGAATTTCATTGAAATTTTTTGCTTGGTGATCAATTATTTATATAATTTGCTCATGAATTTGGATAAATGGAAAATATGAAGGTTTCCCAAAGGAAAAGGAGTGGGTTAACCTCTATGTTCCCCAATGGGCTTCAATTTTTGCGATGCAATGAGTTTACGCATGTCATTATCGCTATTCGGTGTTCCAGCTATTCATGATTAGGTTCCAGAAAATACCCTTTCTTATTTTTATTCATAAAAAAAATTCCTAAGCTGGGAGTTTTATTATATTTGCCAAACTAATGAATTTCTCGCAATAATTTTCTCAATATACAATATTTTCACTTGCGGAGATCAACATTCTTAATTTTTCCTATTTATTCTAACGGTTATTTTTTGCTCTATCTCTCCCTTCAGCTATCAATTTGACGGCAATGCAACATCCAAAACCCCCAACCTTCATTCCACTTCACAGCCACACCCGAATCCTTTACCGCCTTCTTCCCTTTCCCTTTTTTCTATTTTGAGTGATTCCCACTAATACATTTAGTCTCATGATGTGTCCAGCTCTCCGTGCCATAGCATTTCTTTACTTTTGCCCACCTGTTCCATAGACCTTTTCTATCGGATCCTTATAAAGCCATTATCGTTTCTAAGATCGTCCAGTTCCTCTTCATAAGCTCATCTAGGATCAGTGGTCCCAGTTTACTATTCTGCCTAGATTTGCTTTTCCATTGGTCCACGTTACTAAACATAGATGTCTACCGCCAGCGTAAATAATTTCACGCAGCGTTTATCATTTCCAGTCGACCATTAACGTAAGTATTGGTCTACCATTTCCAACTAACTTTTCTGTTTTTGTAAATTCTTTGCCTTATTTTGTAACCATAGGAGTCTACTTTAATATTTTTATTCACCCCAGCTTCTCCTCTATCACTCTTTCGCCTGGAGAGGCAATTCTTTTTCTCACGTGTGTGTCATATATTACTTCTTTCTCAACCAATCGTACCTGATTATCTGTATCAGCCATTAATTTTTCATCTTTCTCTGCATGCTAAACTAGCTCTACGCTTTTCTTGTTTGCTTCCATTTCCCCACATCGCACCTTCTCCATTCTACTCCACACCCTTGTGAACTCCAACGTATTCAGTCTCTTATAATCTCCTTTCCAGGGCTCATGGTTTTCTGCAATCTTCAACGCTAACTACTACTTTATACAATTTACCTACTATTTAAATGTCTTTGACGATGGTGTCAGCCATTGATATTCTTTGATTGTTAAAGTCTACCTCGCTTAGTTTGTTTTCAATGATATCATCCTTGCAGTTACCTTTTTTGAAATTCTACCAAGTTCCACCTGCTCCAGTTTTGTGTTGTAGTACTCCTTACATTTTTACGAGTACCTCGCTTGCTAGATCAAGAACATTTCATCATCCTCGGCTATCTTATGATTTCCCTTTTTCCCTAAATTTTAATTTAATTATCGACCTGGCTGAGAAGTACGGTCTATATAATTGGCTGCTACCCTGACATTGACAAAATTATCTAATTTTGTTGACTCTGCCTCTGGGATATGGGATTTGGGATAGGACGCATATGTATTTCATAAAAAGCGGTGCACTCATTACGGCAACTACTCGCTGTCGGTTTTGAAAACCGAACAAGTGTCTCTTCCACGCTTCGTTCCCCTTGTCGGTCGAATGTTTGATACGAGTGGGAGACGACCGCGGGACTCGTCCGGCTATCGCAATCGGCGCAGGCACCGCGCTCCTCTTCCAACAGGGGCAGCGCCGGCACCCGCTCCGAAGCTCCCTCGTCCCAAAGAATACCCAAAGAACGCACCAACACCTCATCTGGTTTCCTATCGCGTCTATTGTGTCCGTTAATACTATCCACACCCAAACCATGCCACCCACTCCATCCCAACCAGTGGACCTCCGCTCAGCTCTGGCCGGAAGGTGTGAGGACGGGGGGACTAGAGTCCCGGCCAGGGAAAAACTACCGTCCGGACGAAAATGAAAGAGGAAGGTACGGGACAGGAGGAGGTGGAGGATTCCCAACAAAACCCCGGGTTGGTCGAGGCTCTTCCCTCCCAACCATCCCACCACCCACCCACACTACATGCACGCGGTCGCATGCATCGTGATTTGTGTTATCGCCACGGGCGTGTTACGTGTACCAACGTGTCGGTGTGTATGTGTTTCATTTCTATACGACCTCAGCTTCCCTTCCCTCAAACAAGGTGCGGAGCTTCCCGCTCTCCTCCCAGCAGCCAGCCAGGCCGGCGTCGAAACGGGAGGGAAGGAAAGGGCAGGTCGGCGCAGCACATAATAATATCCAGGAGCGGTCGGTTATCTAGGCCAAGCCTCGATTACTGCGGCAACAGCAGCGATGGCGGGCGGCAAGCGTCGGGAGCAAGCGGCGGCATCTGCGCGTCCCGCGTCGGGCGGACGGTCGGAAATGCTTTAGCAGTCCTACCCTCCCACTCCGCCTCCTCTTCCACGCCTTCCCATTCTCCCAGCCTCCACCTACCTTCCGCCTCCCCTGCCGCCTCCCTTGGCCTGAGCCTCGCCTTCTCCTGGGAGCCTCTCTCGACCCTCGGCCTGCCTTCCTCGACGGATCTCAAGGGAGGAGAGACCGCGGTCTCCTGAGGGAGCCCGAGGTTTTGCAATGCGCGCGGGACGCGGCCGTCGGAGGCCTTCTGGGGCCTCAGTGTGGGCCATGTGGTCCGCCACAGTCCGCTCTTTACCTCTGGGTCGTGAGTCGAGGATTTACTCTGCGTACTTTTTGGAGGAGGTGCCTACTGAAGACTCGCGTTAATCCTCCCCGCCATGGGAATTGTATGCTACGTGTCTATGTCGTCAAATACCTACCATCCGGATAAATTAAGAGAAACTTACCCATGGACTAATAGATTATTTCCCAAATCGACCATTTAAAGTTGAAGACAGAACAAATACCTTGGACAGCGAAATAGAAAATGGAATACCTTTGCATCCATCCTGAACTCTTCATCTAATTGCTAACTAGTAGATCCGTTTGCTAGACCAGTTTCTCAGCATCCCAAACCACTGTCTTGCAGTGGTTTGGGATTCTGAGAAACGCAGTTGAAAGTATAAATCGGTTTAAAAGATGTGCAAGTAATGCAGATGCATCCTTTGGGCTCAAAGAAGAGAAATTATTGATAATTTATTAGCTATTTAATTTTTTATAAAATGTTTCTGCTCATCCGGGACATACAGCAGGGATCCATGTACTCCAACTTCCAAAGGAGCATGTATTCGTGCGGGTCGTGAGTAGTCTTGATCATTAGTAGTCATTAAAGTGATGACTGTTTCGCACTAGCACTCTTCACGATTCTCATTTAAGCAAGCCGAGCCTTGGTGCATTGGTGTTCATTGTCATGCAATTTAGGAATTAAATTATTCATTTCACCCTTCATCTTCCTCTGTAATACAAGAGTCCTTAGTGCTCTGTCGTATGGTATTTATACTCCCAAGGATGATTTAGCACCTCTCGACCTTGAATATTTTTTATAGAATTTATCGGTACCAACCGTGAAAAAAAACAGACATCTTTGTCGGTCTCATCCCAGTTGCTACTTTAAGATATATATTTCTGGAGTAGGGGAGGCGGAGAGGCGAGAGTTCCTTGGAAATTTAAATTTATTTCCTCCGTACTAAATGCAAGGTAACATTTTAATTGGCGTCTCTATATTATTAGAGTGGATTGGAGTTACCTCTTTATGCTTACTTACGCTTCCCCCAGAAGACTTTGACTATTTAAGGTATCTGGGTTTGGTGGTATAGGAAACAAATAAGTAGATAAAACTAATTGTTTGATGCAGGGAATCTTTTGGTAATACTATTACAACTTTCATTTGAATCAATGGGTACTAAGTACTCTAAAAGAAATCATTTCATTCAATCCAGCTTTTTTTCGTTCCAGTAAATGGCCACGGATGTGTAACAACTCAGTCCCGTTCGATAACATATGATATTTTGAAGTAATTACTCTTTGGATTAATATTTAGGAGGGGTATTCCTTCTGAGACTACAAGATTATTTTAAATACTCTACTAATTCTTTAATCAGGGTCCATATTTTCAGCTGGGTACGTATTCCAAATATTCTATAAGTATCTTAAGTGAAAAAAGTAACTGGAAGCTAAAATATTTATATAATCAAAGCTGTGCGAACGTTGATGTTATTTATGTATTTAGCTATTTTCTAAAGAGGTCAACTGCTATGAGAAACCGTGGCATCCTGCCTTGTTCCTCCACAATCACTTTTCTCGCAACTTGTAGTTGGTGCAATGGTGATTCTTGCCGTCATTGGCAATCGATTTTTCCATCAGCATTGCAACACGTTTTCATCGCAATGATGCCGAGGAATGAGACGGCCAGGACGCAACATCCGCATTCAACGCGGAAGCAACATCCGCAAGGTGTTGAATCAGCACCCTGTGCTCGCCAGTGTGCAATACCCAATGATGCGGTGGAGAGTCCGAGTGACAAGGCTTTTTTTCCCAATATCCCTCTGCCTACATACATTCCAATGCCTGCATGAATTCCACATCCTTCCTCGGCGCTCCTTTCTTCACGCCCCGAACCGTTTCACTGTCCGTGAAAAATTTCACTACGTCTCTCGTCAACCTGAGAGAATGGTGTGAAATGAATGTGGGATCGAATGGAGGATGGCTATGCATGGGTGAAGCTTTCCTGGCAAGGAACGAAAGAAGTACCTACTCCAGCTCAGTATAATTGGTGGTCTCTATAGAAAAAAAATAACTTCAAAGAAAATTCCTCGCACCCCTAAGGAGAATGTCATGTCCTCAATGGTTTATGCTAAATGTGGCCAAACAAAAAGACTTCAGCCTTCCAGCTTCACCCAAATCCTTTGCCAATCCCTGCATCAATTCCAACTCACCCTACCCATGACCAAAAATCCATGTCTCCACCGTCTCTGCGACCACCGCCCTGAAGTCATAACTATCATTAGCTTTCCATGCCAATAATTCTTCCTCTATTTCTAACCTGATTTAATTCTCTTAAAGCAATACACCGTGACCCACATGATTAACTTTTAAATTTTGTTTGTAAAACGACCTCTGGATGGTAAGCAGAGCTTTCAATTTATCCTGAATGCACCTGAAAGTATAATAACTTCTCCATTCTATCCTTACTATATTTTTTATTTCTTGAGTAAATTTTCCAATGAAATAACTGTTTAAATGTTGATAAAATCCACTAGGTTTCAAATACAGATTGATATTGCATAAATATATCATGGATGGTGGATGCAGCTAATAATATTGAAATGATTAGTCTAGGTACTGCACTCAGTACCTCATCGGACAGGACAATAGAATCTGTTAAAACCACTGTATTTAGTCACATCATTTAGGTGGATTGAGATAGTTAATTAAGTGAGCTGATGAGCAACAGTGGAGAAAGTCCAGCATAAGATTATGATAGAAAAAAATTAATGCGGAGAAGTAAAATGAAGAGAGAAAAGCCCCGAGATTGGCTAAAAACTACAACAAGAGAAAAGAGGTAGGGACAGAGCTAGGTAGCTCTTTGAAGGGCTAGGTTGGGACCCATCGGAGACTATTAGGTTGTCCAAGATTACTTGAACATCACAAAAAATTCGATATTCGGCATGGCTCAATAAATAATATTTAAACACAATTCTATATGTTGAAAACGGATGCAAGAGACAAAAGACGAGATAGAATCCCGAAAACACAAAAATGTCCTTTTTGTGTTGCACCGTTGATGATGTTATGACTTGAGCAAAAAGAGCAGGACACTAAAACACTTCGTTTACACTCGGTTCACTTTTGTCCTTCCTCTCCTCCTATGCGTTGTAAGAGCTGTATTCGCAAAGGTTAAGATTTTCTTATGTATATTTTGTTTCACCATCTGCTTTGTATAATAGTTAGTATAAATTTGACGGCATTTGGGTATACTATTTATTTTATAAATAGTTTTATCTCATCGCTATATATCAGAGAATTTATCAAGCTCAAGTTGAAAGTGAGGTTCTTGACAACATTCTTGGATGCAGTTATCTCCTTTTTATTAACATGTGCGTCAAAGAGAACATAAATTTATGTACATACATGTACATCTATGTGTAATATAGATACGATTTATTTAACAAGGTTATAGTTTCTAGTTTTCCCCCAATTTTAAGAAGAGATATTTTTCTGGTCATGACCTCTGATAATAACCACGATGGTGCAGAAGGTATAATGCTTACCAACGATGCAAAACTGTTCGTGTTCATCCTTATATAAATAAAATACCTTTAACACCAGTTGATCAGCTATTTTACAGATACTTATAATTCACCGAACATATTTTAAATGGTTTTATTAATAGCTGTATGATGAAATAATTCCATTGAGTTTTTGCATTAATATGCTGTGGTATTTAACTTTAATTAAAATGAAGCATTACTAAAAGATACAAAACAAGCCCAAAAGATAGATCTATTCGGACCATGCCAATAAAATATTTTCAGCATAACCTTACATCGTATATTATCAATAAATGTAAGCTACCTAAATGCCCTCCAGGGGATTAGATGAATAATACATTTTTCTAGTCTAATGACCTCTGATTTCTAAAATTATCGAGATACGCCACCGGACTAAACCTGATGAAAATGATGAATATATATACTTATCTGTAGTTAGTAGCTGTTTGTTTTAGCTAACTGAATATACTTCCGACATTATGCACTAAAATAAATGATGGTTTGGAGTTCATAACTCATGAAATTGTCTGTGGCTGCTGACTCCTTGGATGGTGAAATGCAAGATGTGAAGAGATTTCCTAATTAATTTAAATACATACGGCGTATATACGTGTGATGGATATAACATATGAGATCATTTTCGTTCAATGAAATTCTTTAGAGATGAAAAGTGCCTGAAATCGAGTCTAACACCTCAGATACAAAAGTTTTTACCATGTCAGTGGATTTAAATAAGGTGAGTATAATGTAAGCCTAAAAGTTCTTTCTTTTCTGGCTTCTATGAGACGACGATCGTGATCAAAATCATCATTAGAACTTTAGCTTTAGATAATCATAAGCTGAAACCATACAATCAGAAGAGCCTGTTCATTTAAAACTTTCCCAATGAAAAATCTTTTTAATCTCCTCCAGGATTATTCATCTTCTTGGGAGGGAGAGTCTTCCCGGTGGCGAATCCTTCACTTATCTGTATGGTCGTCCTTCACCAATGTCCATCAAGTTATTTTTTCTTGGCCTCTTCTCCTTTTGGCTTCCATCTATCCAGTTGCAATTCCAGTCTATCAGATTTGTGCACCAATTATGAATGTCTAAAATTATGTCCTACCAGTTTTTCTCTTCTGTAGTATATAATTTTAACATTTTACGTAAATCCTTCACTAACTTCTTGTTTGATTTCCTAATTCATGATATCTTGAACATTATACGACATCACCACTTTTCGATTGCTTATAGTTTTCATTTTATTCCTGTCTAAAAAGGTCCAGCTTTCGCATCCGTATAAACATACACTCCACACTAAGGTTTTAATATATTCCTTTTTCAGGTATGTAATATGTATAAGGAATGCGTTTTTAAGTATGCTCGAGTCTAATATCATACTCTTCTACTACTCCAGGCTACAAATTTGGTTTTTCAGTATATATGCTAACACAAACATTACTATTGACGTCAATATTGTACAGGCAACCACGAGACTTCAGTCTGTCAATACCAAATCATCAAACCAAAATAATAAATTGAAATTAGTTTAACTATTACTTTTATCTGATGTGAGACAAGTCGGTTAAGTATTGAAAAAGATATCACTTAATTTTCCATACAGAACGGTACTTTATGTAGTAGATTTGAACAGTATTGAGGCACTGGATAATATAATAAGCAAGAAGCATTACTATATCTAACACAAATTATAGCAAACCTATTTGAGGAATATTTTCCTAGAATTACCATTTTTGCTTGATTTGG
The DNA here is from genome assembly GCA_963169105.1 of Ceriagrion tenellum. NCBI lineage: Eukaryota > Metazoa > Arthropoda > Insecta > Odonata > Coenagrionidae > Ceriagrion > Ceriagrion tenellum. The sequence goes on from OY720632.1 coordinate 70,278,200, forward strand.
ACCATAACAACAATCATTTTAGTTATTGTTTCAATTGTAATTATGATATAAATTTCATAAATTGATATTCATCCCTATGGTGAAAATATTGGCCAATTAGAATTTGATGGCAATGAGCAAATTTAGGAGTAAACAGGCGAACTTTGGTAAAAGTAATTTTCATACCTCTGGTGCCATACTTCTCCAATCCTCAAATCCCAGTAGTTTTCCTCCAATTTAAAAAATATGGATAATTTTTGTGAAGAAAACAAGTAAGGGGATTGCTAATTTTAGCAATGCCTATTCTGTACCAAGTAAAATGTATAATATATTCAATAAAGTCTTATAATGAAATATCTGGCGGACTTCTGAAATTCTCCCTATAATTACCCAGAAATGACGTTGTGTCATTTCGTTGTTCAGAGATCTGCAGATCCGGTTCGTTGATACTAAGTAATTTATCAGAAAGATCCAAGGTTCAAGGCATCAGTATAATTTGGCTATCAGATTGGCTTTACAGTCATATTTTTTATCATTTTGCTCCATACGCTCTCAGATAATTATATGGTTAATTAAAACGTATATCTTAAATATATGATCATTGATTTCCATTTTTTCATCTTGCAGGTAAGAATTCTACCTGGCGGTGATGATAAATGAGTAAGTACCACGCTCGACCTAAAATTACTAATTGGAGGTTATTTATTGATATCCCGCTATTTTAAATTTCCCAAAGTTTTTCCACGGCCATTTGTCTCTCTGGTGCCTTCATTCAGGCATTGGTTGGATGTATGAAGTATATCGTTTCAAGCTTCCCAAAACTCTATTTCTATTGATCAGTCACCCTGAGAGAAAATTAGTAGTGTGTGTGAGTCTGAAGTGTGTAAATCTTTAAGGGTGTCCATTCTAAGAGTGAGCAAATGATCAAAGTAACCCTCATATCCATATTTTTGTATAACTTACTATTGGAAAGAACGAGGGACATTATGAGGTTGAGCTATCTCCAATACTACAAACGGTAGGCAATGTGGTAGACCAATGGAAGTGAGTGAACTCCTTGGCTATTGGCCTTTTGAACTCTTTTGAAGTCACATAATTGTTGTTATAAAAATTATTTCAAGTTATTTACGTGCCATTATTTAGCCCTAATATATTCAGTATCATGTTACAACACAATTATTTACTCTCTTTTTTCTAACTAAAGTCTACGTTTTCCGTTTATAGCATATTGATAACCTGTTCAAATAATTGAGCTTTGATTTCGGTTAAAAATAAATATTTGGCGTTGGTAATGCATCATCTTTTTCTATAAGTAATAAAAACGCTGATATAAAAAGAAATATTCAGAAAGTAGGCAATAAATATTGTTTTTACATTTATTGAAATATTAAGAACTAAAACCATTTCTTCATCCCAAAGAATGCGATGCATTGCTGAAGGCCTCAGTTAACTCGAGTTACTGTGGATCAAACCTGTCAAGTAAAATACAAGAGTGTTACTGAAGGCTATTTTATAATGCTTGATAGTTAGAGCACAGCCAACGAAAACACTGCAAAAGTGATGGATTTGATGGATGGCGCAGAAGTGTCTCTTGACCGTGTTCCAAAAGGTGAATTTTGGTACCTACTTGTATAACGATTGGAGATACATTTTTCAGGAGTACATGTATTGCAATGAATCGTGCAAATGCGGAAGTACAGAGTTCGATCCCCTGTCAGTCATCGGTGTAAATTTGTCATTCCAAACACGCAGAATGAATAGAAAACAGGTATCCAATAGGACAGCTCACACCACCGCATGATGTGGAATGAACACCTCCGAGAGTCTACCTGGTAGCTGCTGGAGTGTTGTGTGGGTCCCTCTTCGCCGTTCTCCTCGCGCCCACTACTCGACTAGGGAGGGTCCTTCTGGAGATCCATGGGCAGTGGAAGTGAACTCCAAACCATGATTTCTCGCGGAGAAACAAAAAAAAACTCCCACCTCTCTCATGTTATGTAAGAGGTAAACGGACAGTTCCATGAAGGGGAATCTTATTCTTAACAAGGATAAGGAAAAGGATAACCTAAGTAAGGGGACTAAGGAAAGGTTCATGGGAGACATGACAGGAAGATAGAATTTCCTCTTGTCATTACGAAAGAGCAGAGAGATGCGTGAGGCAATACGAAATAATAATAAAACGGGAAAGTGAGGAAGACGAGGAGGTAGAGCGAGAGAGAGAGAGAGGGAGAGGAAGATGAGTAGAGAGAAAGAGATTCAGATTCAAGAAAGCGAAGCGATGGTGAGAATGGCTTGCTTACACCCGTATCTATGATTTTTATGAAAATGTTTGTGTGCATGCTTGAGCGTACATGCGGTTGGTCGGGAGGTGAGAGATTACTCAAGATGCAAGGTTGGGTTGAAGGGCCGGTGGGGATGATCGACCCCCGTTGAAATATGAGTGAATGGAACGAATAAAAGAAGAAAAATTATCGTGAATTTGCATATTCTTTAATTATTGGTACCAATATCCTACTATTGACTTTGAGAATGTTTTATCGAGGTCGAATTTTAATTATACAATACCATACCATGACGTGTTGAGATACCAAGTACATGTTATTTAACGTGCATAGGCGTGATAAACGTTAATGCACATGGATAAAGACATCAGAATGTTGAAAATTAAATAATAAATGTGAATTGTGCGCTAAGTAAGGCTTGATATAATGTAAAAAGCTCTACGAAGGATCCCATGAAACTGAAAGGCGCTAAGATCAAAGATTTTCAGTTAAGTCAGGTGAAAGGTTTGGTGAGTGTGATCTAATATGGATGAAAGAATAGTATTCCTGGGAGGGATAGTATAAGTCTAAATGTCTTGAGATTTGGGTTTTGAGAACAGAGAAATTAGATGGACGGAAGTGGCACAAACAGTTATGTTATTGTAAGCAATGGAGGAGAGGAATTTTCTGGACGAAAGTTATAGTAGACCGAAAGTAATTTGAACGAGAGGCGTGAATAAAGGAACCAGATTAGTGCAATTGCTGGAATAGAGGCTTCTTATCCAGGGAACTCGGTGTTCTGGTGGTGGAAAAAGTTCTTCAATTTTATTCCGGTCCCTACTTCTTGCCATTTGGAGAGATTTTCAAAGGACTCTACTCCGTCCATTTGACAGGAATTATACTCAATAACTCAATCAACTTTCATTAATATAAGACCAATGCCGACGGGTTATTGCAACATTATTACATTTTACAATGATCCATCTCTTATCAACATACATTGATAGCGCGTTGATCGCCACACGTGATATTGGTGTGTGGATTGTAAAGGCCTTTGCTTAAGTAATAACTCTGGGAAATCACAGTGGTGGGGTAAATGTAGTATAAATATAGCAAGGAATGAAGGAGTTTGGGGAATGGAATGAGCTGTGCGATAGCGTTTGTGAAAGGATGAATTTTAAGTAGAAAATTAGAGTGGAACCAATTTGTGTAAGCCTGCCGTAATCGTTAGAACAGTGGGTAAAGATCAAAGATAATCAGTAAAGATACCTTTCTTGAGACTCATGTGGTATAAAAACAAGGTATAGCTAGTATAGTCTATTAAATTAAGACGATTTTGTACTTAAAGCTTATATATGTGAAGATGCTACGTATTTCTCTAATCCTGGGTTTGGAAAAACAAAGTATTACGGCAACATAAATGACATCTGATAAGTTCAAAACCCAATTAATGAATTGCTGGCGATGTGCTTTAAAAGTTTACATATATCATTCTACCTATTCTATCTTGATGGCTGTTCTCGTGTGCTATAAGCGTCTACTCGTGCTTTGAGAAGCGAAACTACTTGCTGTGGAAGTCATCATCATTTGATATAACGCCAGCTGATTGGAGGGATTTTGGTCAACTCCTACTTTCATCCCAAATTTACCTATTTTGAGTCATCATCTCGTCTTCCTGCACATTATTTTCATTGCATATCTACTTACTTACTAACAAGTCTATCAATATCTCCACACCCTCGTCCCTCATCCAGCCGTTCTTAAGTCCTAATCTGTGCCTTCCTTTACAGTGCTTACCAAACATTCTGCCTTCTGTCAAAATCTTAACATCTATCGCCAATTCACGTTTCTCGAAATTATTCGAGTCAACGAATCTAACTTCCTTCCGTCCACCGCCCGATCCAGTACATCCCTGTTCCTCCCCTGTGAAACCCAGCCGAATCCTCAAATTTCATCAGTCTGAGCACATTCACATTCTTTTTCCACAATGTCCAGATTTCCCACCCATAGAATGCCACGCTCCTTCTTACATTTTTCTAATCTTTCATTCACGTTTCTTCTCAGAATCCTGTCCCCCTCTCTCAAATTCCTTCTTCTATGCAAAAGGCTCAACTATAGCAATTTTACATCTGATCTTGGCCCCACTATTAACATCTTCCTTCTCAAGTATTGCATTTTTGTTCTACCTGCTCTTCCTATGCCTTTCCACCCTTGCCTCTACAATAGTTTTTTACACAGCCCAGCCACTGTAAATTCTCCTTCCCTTCGTCTTCTTCAAGCATTCATTTTATCTCTCGCCTATCTCACGGTAGATACTTATTCCCTGCTCATGGACTGCAACTCTCTCCAGTAGAATAAAATTCATGAAATCAAAAGATGAAAATGCATGCTAAGAAAATAAGGAGGCAAAACCACATACAACAACTTCATCCTCAATCTCACACGAAGGACTTCCCACTCTTTTGGGACTCGGAAACGATGCTTGAGGTCCTCCACGCTCCACAGGCCAGTCGACGTTGAGGCTAAGAGAGGTTGTCGGTCTAGAAGGGGGGAAAGGGAGTGTTTTAGCGCGCTGCTGGAGCATAGAGAGAATGGAGAAGAAAAGGAAAAAAGAGAGAGAGTGGCATGGGGGAAGAAGGAGGGACTTTGAGGAGTATACGTGGGCATACGTGCCGGAGAAAACGTTTCCTTAGGTCTGGAGCTACTACTAGTAGGGGGGAGTTCATAGGACCAAGAAGGTGGGTATGGAGGGATAGTTGGGGTGTGTCAGGGTTGTCGTTTGGGGACAAGTGAGGGAGGTGGAGTGAAGTATGGACGGTAGGGTGGGGTGGGCTCAGTTCAGTGGATGCGTAAGGGGAAGAACCTTGAGAACCTCTTGCTGGAATCTCATTTTGGGAGCTTTTCTTGGGAACCCCTTCGCCTTCCTCCCCGTCAAAGTCAGCATCTCCCTTCCCCCGCGCCCAAGGGTATTTATAAGCATCCCGGGTGGAAATGGAAAGGATCCCAAGCTCTACGAACTTTGCCACCCGAAAAGAAAACAAAAGAGATGGAGAAGGACTCATGAGGAGCAATGAGATCCCGATTGTCTCTTCCCATTTCAGTTGGTGTTCGCTGGGGTTAACTCACGCTGGAATCTGTTGTCATGATGCCATTTGAATGGCGTAAAGTGCGACGCCGAATAGTCGTAATAAAGGTGGAAGGGAAAATGATTACCCATATGAGTGTTAATGGCTAGGTAACTGTGGTTAGAGTATGTCACTATCATGTAACCACGATATATCTGGAAATGGATAATTTGCGTTGCATTGTTTTTGATAACGTTTAATCAACTGTCGAAATAAATCTTACGTTTAGGCAGTTAGTATAATAGTTGACATGAACACGTGATATTAGCCGAGGTATAATTATCAAACATTATCAATCATCTAACATGACAATTTTTTATAAAGATGTACCATACTTGTCAAGTATATCTCTGGTATTTACATTAACAGTCGCAACAATTTTTTAAGGTGAGAGATCTTTTCAGAACCTTAGCATCCGGAGGCCTTATATTCAGGAACTTACCGACGATATGGATGATACTCATGATTAATGTTTTCCGCACAACTTTTTGTTTTTGTCACTATTATTTTTCTTTATTATTCTCTATCAGTAAGTATTCAGATGAGCTTTTTTAGTAAACAATGTAGGAGTGAGGTGGGCACCATATTTAACGGAATTCTCGTCTGCAGAGCCCTTCTAAGGCTCAAATTTCTGCGATGACCACTCGATGTCTCTGATCACATCTGACCTAAAGCCTAATCATAAATATTTATAAATATTATTACTTATTTTCCACAGTCTTTCGCACTTCTTTTTATTAATGGTAGGTACCTAAAGAAGTCATTTGTAAAATTTACCTTTAGAGCAATTCACGTCTCATATCCAATGTTTTAAGACTAAATGTCTATCAATAAATTAGTATATCATATAGATCAGGCCTCAATTTATTGATTTCAAAGAGTAACGAGTTAATTTGAATCTTCGCCGTATTTTATGCGTGTAAATTAGTTGTAATAATCTCATGAAAATGTCTCTGTGATGGCTTTTAATTCTTGTCAGTGAAATTTGCTGAATGAAGGGCGGTCCGTGTTTTTACATACGACTGATGAAGACTAAATAAAGGAAATGTTACAACAGAAAAAAAGAATCCCTAGATATTCGAGAAAAAATATGAATGACTTTGTTTATTCCTCTTGTAAGTTCCTTCTCTAAGTGTTACTAGTAGAGGTTTTTTTTAATACTTCCGTGATGGATGACTTCCACTAAGTAAAGCCTATAACCGTTTTGTTGAACATTTTGTTTACAATTTTCTTCATTTTTCAATGCGGAGTGAATTTTAAGAGTAATAATATTTTATGGATCATAAAAAAAATCACGGATCCTGTATCTGTGCTCACATAAAATCACAGTTTATTCATTGTAATGTCTGTTATTATAAAGGTATTCCTATATTTCTTCAATGTAATGTTTTTAGGATTAGTATCCACAAACATAGCATGACCAATATATAAATTTCTTATTCCACAAAATATCATATCCTCACGTAAATAGTGCTAATCTTAAGAATTTATCCTTTGACAGCTTTCTGCTCTCAGGGTTGTCCCTTTTTCCATGCAAATCTTGCAAAAATAGGGAGAGATTGGTTGACTTCAGTCAGATATTTTACCTCTGTTTTGCTCAAATAATTACATTTGACGCTTTAGTTACCTCTGTAAACATCTTCAAACATCATCATTTATATAATATTAGCATAGCAATGAAAAATCATTTATTCTAGATTTAAAATTCATCAAAAGAGTCGTTAACACTTTAGATTTTCAAGCTGTGCGAATCAATGAGTATATTTTGGATTGTAAATTGTATTAATATAATAAATTGCTTCTCAATAAGGGTAACTGGCAAAATAATAAGCATTTGGTGGGGTGAAAAATTCTTATGCGTGTGAAATGCGCATTTCATGCACATTGAATTATTAATTTCTTACTACTCTTTTGTATTTGTGCCATTCACTGTAGCAATGCAATGGTTTGCTTTTGGAATTATATTTGCTCTCTGTTTTCGACTTATTTAGCTGACAGTTTTGAGATATAAAATGCTCTATATCATGCACGCTAATTTGTTGTCATTAATTAATAGCTATTCATATTAATGGCATCCAGGGAATTTCAAAGCGGTGTAAGTCGGCTAAAGAAGATGTTTTGAAAAATTTGGAGAATGTCACAAAAATGGATGCAACTATTTTTCATGAGAACGATGAATTACGGAAAATATTCATTTATATATTAGAATTGCATATGTATATGGATTTACCCTCTGGAAGCGTAAAGTATGTCTTGATACATTTAATTTTACATTTGAAATCTTACCGTACATTTATAATTTATATTCCATTGAGTGTTGAAAAAAATGTTCAATTTTACTCTAATCAACTACCTAAAAGTGAGAATCATAGTTCTAACTTAAGGCTATGTTATGTACCATAGAACAGTCTTCTGTCAGCCATATTTTTAATCATCTTTAATTTAGTTATTATGGACGCATTTATTTTTTCCCATTATTCTTCATCAGGTTAGCTCATCAGCTTGTATAAGTTATTCGAGATAATTTTAGAGCAAGGGCTATAGAATATACAGATTTCCTCAAAATATTTAAACAACGTGAATTCCCGATTTATTATTGGCTGGCCTTTTACTAGACGTCACTATGTCGTTGATAGAGCCGTTCAGAGCCTGTACTACTTCGAATGATGAAACAGGATCGATCAATGGTTTATTATTTGAACCCGTATTCTCAATGGAAAATCTTATTTGAACTCTAACACTCTCGACAATGTATATATTTTCTCTCACATTTCAAAGTAACCTATAGATTCTTTTATTATATATTTATTCCGCACGTTTTTTAAGGGAGTGCATGTAGCTATTATCAAAATAAGTTATGAACCTTTCAATAGAATTTTATTACGATATATAATTGAGCTTAATAATAAATTGGCATTATCTATCCTTCATATTTAAATATACTTCTGCGCGGGCCTGTCTGCGAAGACGTGCCAATAGCAGTGCTCGCGGTTGAAAACTTTTTGGTGGTTCATAAAAAACTCCGACTGAGGAAACCTGTATATTTTACGTACCGTAATTAGGGACAAGGTATATTTTAGGAAACTCCACCTCTCTATTATATATATGTTTTATTGAAGTGTATTAGGGCTTCAAAGTTCAAAAGTATTTCCTACATTAGCTTACCCGGTAGCGATAATATGGTCTAAGATATTTCCTGCAGAGTATGATCTAAATGCTGCTTGGAGTATTCACTGTCACACCAGTATGAAATAGCATATAATATTTAGTGCTAAATTTCTAGCTTCTAATTCTAAAATTTGAACATTGCAATCGGCTTATCTTTAAATGTATCGAAACTTCAACACTCATGAATCGCATTTCTTAATGCTCATAATAGCTTAAGAGAACCTCAAAACCGCGAAAATCCTAATCTGCCACAAACGTTCATAATGAGTCCCACATAAAAAAATATGAGGCACGTCAGACCCATCGTCGGCAGGGTTTGGATCTCCCGAGCAATCTTTCAAAAAGCAATGCGGTGCACATGACATTGGATGTAGGAAGGCGCACGGTATAGGTAGTTATACATTAATACAAGCATAGCAAGGGCGGGCAGGCAGGCAGGGCCGCAGGTACGTGTTAAATCGGTTGGAAATCCGTGGAGCATTATGGTCAGGAGCGGTCGTGCGTTCACCTCCAATTCCACGGACCCTATTTGCTGCAATTTGGTTGCACACAATGCTCATTCCGACATGCCGATCATTCACGTGTGCTCTTGGCGACGTTGGGGGAAAAAACGATGTTGCGGTGCACTCGTGCATTGTCGAGAGTTCAAAAATTACTTACATCAGGACAAAGGAAGTAGCGTGAAAGGAGGAAATAAAGGGTGCTGGTAGAATCGACTTTCCGTGTATGGCCTCACTAAGGAGCTACACATTTTCTGGTGTGGAAAAATAATCTCTCCGCAGAAACTTATCATAACCTAAAAAACCTTCCGTCACTCATCTGGCTCAGCCGTTTGAAACGTCCTCGCTATTAGAAAGTAAAAATATTGTTCATCCCATAACACGTAACTGAAAACGTTTTTTTATTTTATAATATGTATACCCCGTGAAATTAACATCGTTTCCTCGGGTTAAAAAATACGGCAAAGTAATGGATACTTTCGGTGCACCTCCATATACATACAAACTGCTAACTCATATCGGTACTTTCATTTATCTTGAATATGTTATAAAACGCTGTTGGCGCTAAGCAGGAATTTCAACAGTGGAGTACAATACTCAATCTATTGCACGATACAAACTTAAGTCATATTCTTGTGTAACTTTATCTCACGATCTCTGCATTATTTTTTAATGGCATAGCATCGGTTGGAAAGATGACTGTCTCGTTTTCCATAATGTCATAACCATTTGTCATTGCTCACTTCTAATCGCATATGGAATGGAAATCACAAATAAGAAATGCTCCCACCAAAATGTAAGTTCGTATTTCCGGTGAGGATATTTCATCAATTTGAACGGGACTCGATCCTGGATCCCTGAATTCTCGCCGCAATCAATACAGACACGTGACTAGCAACGGAACCCTCAAAATTAAAATATTAGCATTAAAACTTATCCATGAAATGCTCGATTTTTTCACACCTGATTTCATATTTTCCCGGTCACTTAATATTTATTCTTCAAGGATTTCCCTTCGTCGAGTGCAGTGCTTGGAGTTATGAAGGTGTATTTTTGGATGGATGTATGATTTTTTGGTGTTTACCATACGGTTCTCCAATTCAGAGAGCACAATTTTGAATTCTGAAATTTGCAATGATATTTCAGTAGTCTCGATTTCAACATGAGGATCTTGGAGAGTTTACTTCAACTGTTGAGTCCGCTTGGTCGTTTAGGATATTTAACCGTTAGTTCGGAGTCGCCTAATCTCAGCGCAGGTTTTTTTTCCCGCCCATTCTCTATTACGTACCTAAAGCAATCCCTCCCTTAAATGTTTATAACCCTCTGCCCAAATCGGCTCGAATGACCTCGAGGTTTGGACACCACCCCGAATCTGTGTCATTCCGTTTTTTATTTAAATTTGATAATAGTTTTTTTAAGATAACTTCTTGGACCATTGGAAAAGCTGACCAGAAAAGAATTGAAGCCGTCGAAACCTGGTGATGAAGGAGGATAATAAGATAAAATGCACGGACAAATTAGAAATGATGAAGTGTACAGAAGATTAGAAGAGGAAATAACTATATGGAACATCATAAAGAAAAGAAGAACCAGATGGATTGGACACACCCTGAGACACAATGGGTTTGTGAAGAACATAACTGAAGGTTAAATAGAGGGAAAAGTCCCCAGAGGAAGACCCAGGAATAAGTTCATGGACCAAATAAAGAAGACAGTAGATAGGGAAAGATAAGAGACAGTACATAGGGAAAAATAAGAAATTTCCGGGAGGTGAGGGAACTAGCATTAGATAGAGAAGGGTGGAGGGCTGCAGTCAGCCAATCTTCAGATTGAATGAACAATGATGGTGAGATAACCTCTTAAGGCCATTTTCTTGAGCTTTATAAATTGAATGGTAACAAAATACCCCCATTAGAGATTTGCGTTACCTCGGGAATATTATCAGCAATTACTGTACCCTCTCGTTAATTTTGTAAGGAAGTACCAACTAATATCCATCATTAATATCAATAATATTAATTCATTAATAATAAAAATTCAGGTTACATGCTACCATTACTAAGTGGTTGAGAAAGTTGTGTAATAAACATGAAAAATCATATTATGTAAATTTTAATTGTCATTTGTAAACGGTAAGAGCGGATACTAATGATTCTTTCGAATGACTTTTTTCTAAATTGAATGCAAGTGAACCAACTGTTAGAGGAAAAATTGAAGTTAAGTTGATTGATTAGTAGATACCACATTGAAATGGATTAAAATGAGGAATATAAACTGTGATTTATTAATATATTACAGAACTATAACTTTATGCATTGAAATTTTGTCCATTTCACGTTTACTGTTTTTTGGACTTACAATGCATGTGAGACTGGAAATAAAATAAATAAATATTTTTAAAATCTTGTAGAAAAACGGCGTAAGCCTGTATAACCTGGAAATGGTATTAAAGCGATTTTTTGTTTGAAACCTCAGTAGAACATATTATTAGAGAAAGATTAATAGAAGAATTATGTAGCTATTTGTGAAAAATTTAGGTATTTGATCATTAGCAGTCAGATGAATACAAAGCGGATATAGTAATAATTCAAGGGAAGGAACAAAATCCGTAAAAATAATTACTCATGTGACCTTGAAGTCAATGCAGTTAGTGATTAATAGAAACGATTGACGAATTCATATCAAAAGTAGATGATAAAATGAGAGGAAAGACAAACCCTTATCAAACATATTCAATTTATATAATTTAACGCCCTGTCATTGGTTGGGGAAACTCTATGGAATCAGCTTGTGGACAGGTAATATTTTTATTTTTTTTTCTAGGAAAAATGGGAGTTTCTGATACAGTAAAGATACATACAAACATTAACCTTCCGTCATACAGTGTACGGTTGCCAAATGGGAAATGTTTCTTCTTCATGTAATAATTTACCGTACAAATGATAAATTTTTAAAATATTTGAGCGGGAGTTATGCATCTACCACGTTCTACAACCGGTTAATTATATACTTGGCATTTAAAAAAAACGAGCAGAAATCATTTGAAGTTTAACTCTTATGAAAAACTGAGTTTTGATTGTACTACGCATCCCCTTACTGGGTATGATCCATGTAACCTGTACTTAATCATGTTCTCTGCATCTGATCTACACGTTATTTATATATGTATTAGAACTCTAATTCTTGAATAAAAATCAATGCAACTACTCTGTAAGCAGTTAATGGCTATGTTTATAGATAGTTGATGTATATTTTTTTCACAGGTAACCTAAAGTGAATAAGTTATAGGTCATGGGTCTCAAAAGTTGTTTTCACTGTAATATGTAAATAGAATAAGTATCTCAGCTGCAATATTTCATTTGATTCAATTCTGATCGAACAAATTGAACAAAAAGTCTATAATTCTCCCTAACGGATTTCTCTCACTTCACTACTTCTAATTTAAAGCTAGACTTCTAGGTATTATTTTGATTTGAAATAATGACTACGATAGAATTAATGACTCACTTGTAAACCACTTAAGGCACTATCTACATTTAAGAGGTACACTTGTAATAATTGATATTTCAATAAGTCTCAATAGACCTACACATTTTCTGTTCTGACTCATTGGCTGATGTTAGGTATGGGCAATATTTTCGGTGTCCCGTCCGGATTAGGGAAATCTTAAGGTTTTTCAGGGCCTGTGCGTGTAAATAAAATATCCTTCATTCAAACAGTTTTTAGATGAAAAATCTGTCTTTTACTTTAAGATATTCTTCATGTATGTGTATTTTTATGTCCTTAGAGGATAATTAATGGGCACGGCATACGGTCTAAAATGTAAATATATAGTAGTAATATACAATGTAAAACATTTTGGTCATACACTTCTAATGAACTCTAATGAATATTCCCGGAACAACTGAAAATATCAAGTGGACTATATTAAATGAGCTTCATGATCCTATCAAGTGTAGTTAATTCAAATGCATGTAATTATTCTTAATTTCCAATTTTGTTAATTAGTTCAAATGTCGTTCTTTTTAAAAAATCTACACTTCAGTGTATTTGAGATATCACTATTTCCCGCCGAGTACTATACAAGCAGACATGCACAAATTATGCATCAGGTATTATTTACATTCAATTAAATAACAATATGGTAAACATGACTTGTAAACCTATTTCAAAAGTATGCGGAACACTGTGTCTATTAAAGGCATTAAAAATATCCTAGACTTGTCGACATTTTTTTAAAGTACTTAAAAACGTTCACGTCAATAGAGCAGGAAATTTATGTCATGTCATAATAATAATAATCAACAACTAGACATCATTTCCTCAACATGGAACATATGAGAGGAATATAAAGCAGATGCTCAATCAGTGTTGGCACAAGTCTTAATTATAATCTTTTTTTTATTTTAAACTTAAAAATTTAGTTCCATTTAGTGAAATATTTCCATAACTAGATTCGATTGAATGGAACCCATTTTTGTCGTTGCAGATAACATGATTCCAAACACGTTTTTCAAGGAAGTGATTTCCCTTATTGGTCACTGACAGATTGTCTTTGAGTACGACAGAATGTTCCTAATATAAACGGGAGTAGGACTTCTTTTCTTAAGAATTTCTTTTCATAACTACTCAAGCGTACTCATTTGATACAATACACTCTTATTAATATTGCCATATATCCTCTAATCGCGCTTGTGTTAATTGGCAATGCCGATCTCAAAATCGAGTATTATCTGGTAGTAACAGAATGATTGAAAATGCCGAATACCCCAAAACTGTAGTTCACTTCCTGAAATAACTTTGACTCAAGAGTTTTCTTGAGCGGAAAACTAAAAAAAAATATTGAATATATGTCGCTTTCCTCTCTATTATAAATTGTGGGAATATGGTCAATATGTTAAAAATCAAAAATGTCCTTCTCATGAATGTAAATGAGAATTCCCTCGGATATTTTAAGCATAGGCTCATTAGAAGTAATTAATTTCCCCAAACCATAAATATTAATATAGTTGTAAATACTCAGTTTGGTGTTCCGCCACTGGTTATAGTGCTATGTTTCATCGTTTGCTTTTTGCTAGGTGTAATTTCATCATTAGTTAGCTGATGATATTTTGTTTCATTTCGGTAACTACACTGAAGAACCGGAGAATGTCCTGGGGCCCCGGAAAATTTTCCCCTATTTATTTATAATTAACATGAGTTGAAGGGAATATGACCTCATTATGAATTATGTTAATTATATAATAAGAAAATTTTTACTCACATAAGTTAATTACAATGTAATAAGTTTGCTATTTGATGATGACAACTTCGCAATGTTAAAATTTTATCGAATTCTCAATTTTCCTAGTTTGTGAAGGTGGACTTTACATGCAATAAGGCTTTAGTTCAAGGGAATCCAGTTTTTCTACACAAATCCCGTAGTAAAATGTTTGGCATGATTCGTGTGAAATAATTTGCAGCAAGATAAATAATTAAGCCACAAATTAATTAAATTATTTAAAAGCCTAATAAATTTGATTCTGCTTCTGTGCATGAGAAAGCGACATCCCAAGCATTGAATTTGGAGCCACATCACTTTGACCATTGTAAATTAAATAAAATTCCTAATATTAAAATGATACTGATGTCCAATTACGTGAAACATATGCTATACTACTTTTTCAAATGTTGCATCCAGTGGAAAACCTCATGAAATACTCTGTTTCTGTGAAACATCATCATCGAACGCAGTAACAATTATCGCACTGAACATTTGACTTTAAATTTTGACAAAAAATACTTCTAAATCATTGCTGCTATATATTTTCATTTTAAATGGTTTTCAGTTAATAACTTTTATTCACTGCCTTCAAAGTATTTGACAATATCTGTTCCCACCTTCAGTTGAGATTTTCTCTTCAAGACAAAGCTCAGTCTTAGGCAAGTAACTACAAAAGAAATCACATATCGAGGTTAGTCTTCAACATATTTGCTACTGTAACTCATGGTTAACTTCGAGGCTCTCTAAAAGTACAAAGTTTACGAATTAGTGCCGCAAAAACTATTTATCTCACTGATAGTGAGCGTCTCACCTATGTTTCTTATCTTACGTTTAACTTTAACGTACTGAAAGTGACTCTAAACAAACGTTCTTGTCTCACCTGACTTCAACATAATAATTTTTCTAAAAATATAATATGATTTAAGCTGAAATATTAAATGAGTGTGCCTAATTTGATTAATTGAACTTTTATTTTCTGTTACTGCTGAGACAAAAAACATGAGGTCCATATGTACTCACTCCAGTGCACATCAGTTGAATAAAAAGGTCGTCTCGTACGCTTTGAAGAATGATAACCAAGTGGCAGACAATTCTATAAAAACGGTTCAAATTACAGAGTTTTGAGGAAAACTCCCATGGCTATCTTTTCTTGGAAAGCCATAGGAATTTGACTGCAACCTCTAAACGACATTGAAGAGGATTCAGCAATAAATTATCGGGCATCAAAAATGCATTTTGAATTATTATAATTTTTATTTTTATTATGAAATCTAATATTTCGAATTAATATTCTTTTATAATCATTAATTGGTCACAGTAAAAAACTGATTAAACTCCTAGCTCAACTGAGCATAACCCATTTCCGCCCAGAAAAATTGTCGTTAGCAATTTTGATTAATTTTTGGTATCATACTCATCTGGTCACTTAAAGTACTTATACCAAATATTTTAGTGATAGTGACCTTTAACAACGCAGTATTGACAAGTTGATTGCGATTAAGTTCGCTGTTCCTCCTACAGAGCATCATGCACTCGGCGCGTCGGGGTGTAGCCATATGGCTACGGTGGGCAGAAATGGGTTAAGCTTGTTAGCAATAGTTTGGTTCTGGCTTAAATAGGAATTATTTGAACTAGGAGTAGCTTTGATAGTAATATTTATAATATATTATGACTGAAGCTGCTCCTGATTCATAGAAGTTCACGATAATAATCTCAATTTGGTAAACATTAAACCGTGAATGAATAATTGTGAGAAAAAAGGGGAGCTTTGATTGGTCTATAGCCAGCACTATGCGCAAATTTAATTAATAGATGATTGCATTTGCATTAAAATTACGGCAAGGGAATGATTTGGATACTCTCCATAAATGAAACTTCAGACATTATTAGTTGGATAAAATTATCGAAAGGTAGAAAACATCAAATCAGATACCTTTATATATCTCTTGCTATTACCTTAGTAATATCCTAGTTTACAGTTACTTACACCTCCCTATGAATGGAAAGCTAAGGGGTTATACTTTCTCTATCAAATCTGTAAAATCTTGCTTACCCAAATGATTGTACATTTTGTATTCCAACGTATTTTATTTCTCTGTTTCTCGTCCATGTATCATTCAAATTATGAGGAAAGTTAAAGTGAAGAACTAGTCGCAGTTGTTTAAGAGGAGGTGCTGCAAATTAATATTCTTATCGATGAATGTCGATAATGATGTTTTTAAAGTGAAATACCGTTAAGTTTACCGAATCTTTAGACTGAAATGTTGCTATAACTATACATTTTTCGTTTGCTTAATCGCAGTGAGAAAATCTCTGCATCTCTTCCTGAGTCTCTTGATATTATTATTGCAAACCTGATTTAACTGCTATAAAATATGGAGCGATATGTTTATTTTCTATAAATACAGCAAGAGAATACTCTTCAATAAAATAGCGAGATCTTTCCAGCTTCTCTTTCTAATTTTAACTAACTTGAATTTAACTAACTACTTGTGTGGTCAAGAGCTCTTAACTCCTATGAGGAGGGTATTATTTGGGGTGTGAGGTAAATTTTTTTATAAATGAGTGGATTTTCCTTTGACAGGGTCTCTACTGGCACAAGCAGTAAAATTTACCTTAGAATGGATTTCGGGACAAATTCTTGGTATGACAAACTTTGGCAAAACATAAAATTTATTCATTTGTGTATTCTACCAGTAAATTCATAGATTTTTGGACACAATATCCTAACATTTCATATCTGGGTAATCATATGACTCCCCTCCAACAGATGGCTTACCATCAAATCCATTTTAGCATACTCATTTCAACTACCTACCTCTTTCCATATTTCGTCCAGAATTCTATTTTCAACTTTCATCATTCTGACTCTCTCGGTGTTTTCCCCTATATTAAGTCTCTATAGCGTACCCGGGCCTTTAAAAAGGCATCCGTCCATCCTTCTGCCTCCTACAAGCCTTCAACGCTAACTTCTTTTCCCCTCACACCAAATTCAACCTTATTGTCCATCTTCCTGGCCACACCGATTACCCTCCCTTACATCTCCAAACCCGCATCTCAAACACGTCAATTCTGCGTACATTCTCCCTTCGCAAAGACTAAGAGTCCCACCAATTCAGCACCACGTTCAATACTAGAGTTTTCACCCGTCACTTATTTACTTCTCTTCTCAGACCTTCTCATCAATTGTGTTTTCTTTGTAAATGCTTATTTAACCGGGGAAATTCTACTGCTGATGTCCCTACCACTAAAGCTCCTGATACTGTCCAGACATGTAAACTGTTTTACCTGCTATGTTTTGTGTGTTCCTACTTGTTCTTCAGCCCTGTCTTCGTATTTATAGAAAATCTCATCACTTTGGTTTTCTTTTGAATTGTGTCAATCCCATGAAAAAGGATAACATTTACTCTTGGTGTGTTTTTTGTAAAGAATTCTCTAACGTCGTCTCAAACTTCACCGTACAGATGCATCTTAATTGAGTAAGAATTAATAGGCATAACTCCACTATTAACCACGATATATAAGCTAATTGTAAGTAATGATCATTTTGTATATTATTTTCTATATAGTCAGCCCAAAACCAATAATTTTGGTCAGCTATTGATACTTAGTTCATCAAACTACGGGGCTGGGTCACAATTTGGACGTTTTAGATTTTTTCACAGTGCGGATTTCGTGGAATAAGTCGCGATTGTGAAGAATTTAGATCCATATGCTTGAGTTACATCTAATAGAACGACTTTTGTAGAGGTAGTGTCGATGTAAATAAAATCAGCCCGATTGATATTAATAAATACTTACGTCTAAGTGGTTTATTTCTGCTACTTAGCAGATTAATTAGCTGGCTTTTATCAAGTTACTGGTTCGTTATATTTTCATTGATGAAAGCATTGTCGGATTGATATATTATACAATAAATATTTTTTATTATGATGAAGTTGTAACTAAATCATTGGGTTGACTGTGTGATTTATAAAAGGACTGCTTAAGCATACTCTCATATGATTGCGGATTCACTGAGCACAATTTTCTCATATCAACCAGTATACTGCTAGCTATTGGAATAAATAGTTATCATGAGTCATGTGTTAACGTTTTATGAAATTATAGAATATGCATGCAACAAAAATTCCTCATATTCTGCTCTCTTCTTAGTTTAACTTAAGGCCCCATCCTTGCATGATTCTTATCGCCATTAGCATATTTTGGGCTGTCTCCTTGTCTCAGCAAATCTAATAGATTGGCACATTTCTTGTCAAAAATGATGCTTCCATTAAACTTAATCCAATCGAGTTGTCGATCGTTTTTGAAAAACTTTCTAAACCGATATGGGTGTGCATGCAGCCCGATAAACTTGCTCCCCTACTTCATTTGCTTCATTAGACAATATATGTATTTCTTAAAATAATTATGAGCATCAAACCATTGAAAAGTGAATATTATACACACTGCTTAAACTTCTGCAGATAAGGTTTTGGTAGGTAGGTTTCTTGGATTCAAAAAACATCAAAGGGCATAGATAGTTTTTACCCCGACGTGCTACCTAATACTTCTGTTCTGTAACATTTTGGGTCGCCAAAAGGTTGTGCTGCGTGACTGATGGTGTTATGAAAGTAGCTGGGATGAAGGAAAATTTGTATTACAATCAGCTGAGGGAGAGAATGAAAATCGGTATTTGTTCAAATGAAGAAGTTTACTAAAATATTGGGAGCGTCTGAAGAAATTACAACTTGGCTGTTTCCACATGAGATTTTATTGTTTATGGTCGGTAACAATAAAACCTCATGTGGAAACAGCCAAGTTGTAATTTCTTCAGACGTTCCTACTATAAAGGATTTCCACGAAGTCACGCCCGCTACCATTACTTATATTTACTAAAATATGTTTATCATTGCCTCGTTCTGTCAAAACTGTAGAGATTAACAGTGGGAAACATTGAATATTTCTATTTGTGTCACCGTGCATTTCTTTTATTTTGTCACCTCTGAGTTTTGCTGGCCTAGCACTGAGTTAAAATTATAGTCATCTGTTCACCGTGAAAATAGGGTGATTTGACTTTTTCTCCAGTTCATAGCCATACTTTAATTAACCATGCGTGCCGTAAGAACCTGTCACAACAATATATTCGCAGCCATTTGGATGCATTTAATTCGGGTTGTAGATCTTAAATACCTACAAAGACTATTAAAGTATACATTTTAATGCCGCCTCCTCCATTCCGCCCGCATAAAAAGACTCGAATGACCGTCGTCAGCTGATGCGGCGTTGCCACTTTGCTGTCCCGCATGGAGACGGCCGTGGTTGCCCAGCTGACCGGGGCGGCGGCCTCGCATCGCCACGCTGAGATGCACGTGCGGGCGGAGGAAGAGATTAGAGCCACCGGAAGGTTTTAAAAGGAAGACGGGGAGAGGGAGGGCGTTGATTCCTCCTCCGCCTTCCATCCATCCCATCCTTTGGGTTAATTTTCGCACTCACGTGACGTGTGCCTTCAAGAAGGATGAGGAAGCATTTCACCCCTTCCTTAAAGTCCACCCACACACCACGAGAGGGTGAGGAGGAGAGGAAAAACACGAGCGATCACGGTGAGGTGAGGGAGATGGTGTATGGAAGAGGTAACCAAACCAAACGCCCCTGAAAAACGTTGTAGGGCCACCCCACCCTTTCTTGCCACACGGTAAGTAGGTACCTCAAGTGAAACGGGGCGAGGACGTTCCATTAGTTTCCTTTACACTGCCTTCACATAGGTGAGCCGAGTAGTTTATGTGCGTGTGCCATTGCATCCCCGCGAACTATGGCAATGAACATGCGCATACATATAAGCATAATTATGTGCATTCACAGGCTCATAAATATGCGCGTGTAAAGCCGCACGAATACGAGCCTACACATGCGCATAAATATGTGCATACATATGGGCATAACCACGCGTATACTCATTGATGTATGAATGCATAGTGCGTGCGTGATGCATACCTTCCTGCCCTCACGTGCTTGGAGTGAGGGGGGGTTCGCCCACACTCCCATCGTCTTCGTGAGCCTCAGAATAACACGACGTCATGCTCTGCTGTCACTAACTCGACGTGAGTGCTTGCGAGGGAGGAATGCGAGCCGTGGGAGGTGTCTTCGTGGATGGGGCGGAAAGAGAGTGACGAAGAATACGACGGACGTTTCGAAAAGAGGATTAGGCAGGACACCGTGAGGACGCATGCGATGTGATTGTCCCTCGGCGATTTTCCCCGATTTGAAGAATATGCGCAGGTATTACAAATTACGACTTTTTGCCGTTCCTGGTTGAGGAGTCTGGATCACTCTCATGCCATTGAGGAAATTGTAAATTCTGCGACTTGAATAGCTATGGGGGTTTCCACCACAGGAAAATTTATAGATACTATCTGGAGTAGAGTTATGCCTTGTGATATACCGTTTTGGATGAGTCTCCTACTCATTGACCGTCGATTTACTATAAATCACTACCGATTTGGGCTCGCGAAAGAGACTGACATGAAGGTTGAGGCCGAAGATGTTTTCTATATTTCATCATGTTTATCATCATTTTTTCTTAGACTTTGTCGCCAGATAAAAAGGTTATTATTTTAAAACTTGCAGTGTAGTGAATGATACTTTTCCTCAGGGTCAGGTTTGGCTTTCCCTCATCATGTCAATGGAAATAGGTACCTATAGTTAGTTTTTATATCACTGCTGAAAAGTCTCCTATGTCATTTTCCATTAGTGTTATAACTATGAGGTTTACCATGGTAAAAAAGCATATAGTGGTCAGTTTTAAAGATATAAGTATAAAATGCAGAAATATGCTGTAGAGATATGTTTCGAATGAAGCAGAATGTTTGAGTTTGGTTGGTAGATATTGCAACTTTTATATTAAGTATTCTTCCAGAAATGTCAAATTCATTTCCCAGTCCATATTTCAACTCGATATTGCTCATAGTGATTAGTCAGTTATAATTATTCGTAGTTTTTTAACTGCTTGTTTCACTGTACTATTTAGTTCCCTAAATCTCACCAACACTGGTATTCAGTCCATTGATTTGTTTTCTGTTTTGAGTCTGGACTCCGTTCTCAATTTAGTGGACAACATAATCCTTTTATCAAACTTTGTTTCAAAATCATTTAACATGCATTTGAAGTATTCTTAGCATCAATTATTTCTCAAACTACATTTTAATGGTAAGTAATGATAATATTGCCTTTGCAAATAGTTGCCAGTATATCTATGTTTTATCAGGTCATATCCATCTTTAATTTATTGAGTTCTTACGTACTTTTTCATGCTTGTGAAACTTTTCACGATTTCTAACTTGACGTAAATATTAAAATATAACTCGAAAACACCATATCTGCCCAAATTTTATTTGGATTTGAAGAGAGATGTTTTTGAAAACTACTAATTTAATTTCCACTATATCCTGTATTTTCCACTATATCCTGTAATATATCCTGTGATATATTGTACAAGATCGTACCATACTAGGAAAAACTTTCTACAAAAAATTCCATAGTTTTGGTGCCAATACCATTGCAAAGTGGTCTAAATTTGCTAAAGATGTTATTGCAAGGACACATCCATTGAATGACAGACAGATTCGTATTACTTATCTCCCTTACTCGATATTTAAGAAAATCTAATCAAATCTCAACGGATGCTCGTGAGAATCTTTTTTTGTCATTATTTTATAGGTTCCTTCCGATTACGTCAATGTTAGGAACAGTAAAGAACGTTTACCTCGGGAAAAATCGGGGGAAAGTCAGTAGTTAGATATCTGATCTAAGTTAGGGAGAGCTCAGTATACTATACTGCATTGAAAGAGCTTTGCACCCCGCATTAAGTCAGTCGTATCTACTCAAACTCGAGTCTGATGTCTCCACAAGAAAACATCTTTCTTTAAACGGTGACATTTGTTAGCGATCCTCCGAAATAATATAATCAGCTGTGTGAAAATTCATGTTTCAGAACTTAGCCTCTACCAATGAACTTCAATCACCGTAAAGAGCCATTTGTAGAACAAATTTACCCAAAACGTTTAATAGTGCTTATTATTGCGAATCAGCCAATCTTTTACGATTAAATTAACATTTAACTTCGCATTAAATCATAAAGGAACATGATATAAAATATTAACCTTAATTCTCATTCAACAGCTTCGTTTATGCCCGTTCGGTAAGTTGTAGAAGCCTCAAACTATTCCAATGATTCTATGTACAGCTATATTGGTTATCTGTATCACTCTTGCATTTCCAAAGACTAAGGTGGACATATACTTACACTTGTATAGTCTTTTAAAAGCAGTTGGTGTCAGTACACTCAGGGAAAGTTTTTTGGTTTAGGTGTAACATTTAAATGGAAAACTATTTATTTTGAGTGTTAAAATATCAGCATAAGTTATTGCCAAAATATAATTTATAATTCGATAACTAACATGATAAGCATTATCCACCATTCATTATTCAAGAAAATTCATGGTCTTGCGGAGGAAATATCATGCTACCAGCGACCACAAACAACAAGACAGTAAAATATCTTAAAATAAACAAAACTCAAATTCCACAGAAGAAAAATCACCTTTCGCTTTCATCGGTTCCAAAACTGAATCTCTCAAAATCGAATCCTATAGGGCCATAGAAAACGATTCTGCCTCTGTTAAATTGTCACTTTTCTGTATTTTTGAGGGAAAATTCGTGTAGGTAGATCGTGGCTAGTCCCAGCGTCCTCAAAATTTGCCTAAACATAACTTTCATCAAGAAAATGTTTTCTTGACGGTCTTTTTATATTTCTATGCAAAAATTATGAAAAAATGGGCATATAAAACATTAGAAATCCGATGAAAGGCCAGTTACAAGTATTGAAAAGATGAGGAAAGATTGGACTTAGACGAAACTTCTTAGTGGATAAGAGATTTGCATGTTAATTTTATGTTACCTTTTTCGTTTTAAGCTATAAGAATATGTAAAATGCGTTCAATTAAATGATTTGATAATCGTTACTACTCTATGACTCTAATACATGGGATATGTATAACACGAAAGTACCATTAGAAAACTTCAGTTATTGCGAACTCCGCCTAGTTTCACCGAACACTAGAATTATTCACTCGAGCTGGTTCCCGTGCCAATACCTATTGTTTCATCCATTCTCCCATTAAATACCAATTTTAATTACGTTCCTAAAGAAAATTGTGTTATGTAGCCGTGGTGATATATTAAACGAATGCTATTTTTTAGCATGCCGGTGTTAAAAGAGAGAGAAAGTCAGTTACAGCAATTGAACATCGTACTTTCGCGATACAACGAGAAATTTTTCTATAAGCACTAATCATTACTTCCCTCGTATATTAAAAAAACTAAAGCTTTTTAAAACAACTTCCTCGTAGTATGAGGGCTTGAAGTGTATTGTTGACACTCAAGACCATAAAAATTCACAGTCAAATGGAAACGAAACTCAATGCGATGCCCTCGAGGCCAAGCAATGACACCTAATTTTACCTTCAATCTCTCCACCACTCTTGGAGGAAGTAGTTACTCTGCCAACTTAGTAGTGAACTTCATCTGCCGACTTTAATGCGCCCTTGGAAGTCGAAGAAACTTAAAAATGCTTTGTGCGACCGACACTGGGTGACTCCGTTTACGATGGCGCAAGGGGAAAAACTGTTTTCTTCGCCCTTGTTTGTTCCGCAGTCGAGCTCCCTCGTTTCATCACAGCAGCAGCCAAACTGCTCGTGCAATTGGTTCTAGTTTTTTTTCCCTCCCTTCGCGCCGAGATGAGAATCGAAACGAGGGACGAGGAGGAAGATGAGGAGGCGAGATGAGGAGTAAAGAGGATGAGAGAAGGAAGGGGTGGTGGCCGTTGGGAGATTTGGGGATGGGGGTGTGTTTGTAAGGGCTGTGGTGAGGCTTGCAGCGGAGATAAGGGCTTTGGGAAGCGGGGGGAGGCAGAGAAGGGCAGGGCCACCGTTGGCCCCTGGCTTGGAATCGCAATGGGCCGACACCGGAAGTGGGAAAAGCGATGGTTCCTTCTCGAATAGGGCGGGGTCCCCTTTTTCGACCGGAGACCCGGAGTGGCCGTCATTGTTCGGGAGGCGAGGTGGCATACTTCAGCGTCGCCTCCTCATCCTCCTCCGCCTCATCTCATGCCGTTGAGGTCCTGCAGGGCTTAGCCCGCTTGTTTGCTTGCTTCCCTCCGGGGCGACGTGCAGGGCATGGCTCTCTCTTCTCGCTCTCTCTCTCTCTCTCTCACCGCCGCTGCCTACGGAATGAGTGCCGCCTTTTACGCAGTGGTGGCGACTCTGCGCTCATCGACGATAATAAAATTACTAGTTTGCGATGCGGGCTGTGGAAAGAGTCGTGCGCGTGAGTGACGCAACTTTCGGGGCGTGCTCGGAACGGCACTTACCTCGCGTGCGGACGCGGACTTAACGTTTTCTCGATGCACTTCTCCCGCATTGAGTGAACGGCACGGGGAAATGAGACGCGGAGGCCCTCGATGTTTCTTCTGGACCATGAGTTTTGTGAGCTATTTCTTCACGGATTGGACCCGATGACATCAACGGCGTTAGGAAAGGCGAGCTGTTATGATTCCTTCATTGTCAGTCCAAGGGCCGCCGCGACTGAGTGTTCAAATTTCTTGCCTAAGGAGTCAAGTTTGAAATGTCTCAAGATAATCTGTACTTAAATACTGAAGACTTAAGTGGTAATAATCAAGAGTCTCACATTTTTTTGTTCTTGCCCCTCCCTTATAGATGTGTTTCATTCTTCTCGTTCGAAATTTCCACCTCAGGGAACCGCTAAGCTAGTGTCACTCACAACAGTATTCCAGTCAAACACTGCTCTCCTGGACGAGCGAATTGTAACACACAAGTAATAGTTCACCAAGGGTTATCGGTTTGAAATGGAATCGATCTTCACAAAGGAAAAAAGCACCATGTACTGCTGCGTTTCAGCAGGACAAGCTGATCCATTTCCTCGTCACTACTTGGGTCTCAACTAAAATATGTGTATTGGCAGCCAATGTGTTCAGTCTTTAGCAAAACCGTCATCATGGCGTAGAAAATCGGTGTTGAAATATTAAAATTAACTTTCTGATAATCTTGACCTTTTAAAGCAATTGGCTGAATGATCGTGATATCGTGATTAACATTTGCCCCTTAATTTGATGTAATTGCATTGGCACCCAAACAAAACGATTGATATAAAAGACTTGATATCAATTTTTTAGGATAAAATATTGAGAAGGTTATTTGAACGATTTTATATGAAAAAATAGTACAATGCAATTTTTAGTTTCACAGTTATGATAGGCACGTGAATAACTTTTTTATGCATTGCTTTTTAAGAAAAGATTTCTTAAGACTCTTTGTCAGTACCTTGCAGTATAAGAATTAAATCCTCAAAACCGAGAGTAAGTGAGCTATTACGTAGGTATACCGTTTTCTTTAGATGAGTTTCATAGAACTACGCTGGAAAGAGCTCAACGGAAAGTTTTTTAACATATGAAAAATATCAAATGACTGGAGTTGGATCAAATTAAACCCAATAATTTTACAAGAGACGTAAGTCTTCATCAGTAGGTTGATGATTGGTGTCTTTTGTGACGCAATTAGAATTCATCTGAAGCTACTGGAGCTAAATATTAGGTCAATACTATCTCGTAGCCTGACACATTAAATTTCAAACTTTCAAATTATTAGTGTTTATTAGTTATCAGTAAAGGTGGCTGGAACGGTTAGCACCGTGTCATTTATCAATTTTTTAAGCTCTAGGAGAAAAGTTCTTAGGCCATATTTCGCTTAAATTCATGTTTATTGGTGAAACTCACTATACAGGCAGTATAGGAAATGATGAAGGAATTATTTTTCCCTAATTTTGAAATGTTATGACAGTAGTTTTCGGCTTCAAGAAAACCTCAGACGAAACTTTAAGGGAAGAATATTCTCTTCTTCATCAAGCTGATCACAAATATGGAGGCTGTATTATAGCTTTTGGGGCCTGTTGTATCTGGAGAAGAGTTTATCTTTTGACGCATCATTCAGATTGATCGGACATCGAGAGCCGAGTCATTGCCGTTTAAAAGGAGACAATAAGGGCTGGCCTAGCTGTAGAAATCAGGCGAACAACAACACTAAAAGAGAGAGAAACTAGCCACTTTCTATTCCTATCATTCTGCCAATAACTGGTGCACAGGCTTGAATGACTTCTATAGACACACTGGTTTCCGAACAAATATTAGGCGTCTTGAAGAATGTTCTTGAGCAAACATTCCTAGTTTAGAACTTCTTCTGGTTTATTTAGCAACGTTATTGCGGTTGTTTTCAGGAGGAAGTTGTAACCGATTTCTGATATATTTTCTTTTAAATTTTGTGAAATTCCCTTAGAGATGATGTGGTCACATTCAATACACTAAATTTGTGAACATTTCTCAATACAATAGCAAACAAGAAATCTTAACATTTACGCTCGAGCAATTACCATCCGCCGGGGTCCAGAAATATTTTGATGAAAGTGGTTATATGTCGGGAATATTATAATATACCTTCAAGCTATTCTATGACAACACTGCTACATGTGCCATGAAAATATTTAATTGACAAAAATATTGAGTGATTTTTATTTATTTCTGGCTCGGTTTGTTGGCAATCTTACCTTGTGCAATTGTATTTGTTGATCTCGATAGGGCAGTATATCAAGTTGGTATAGTTTTATATTGAGTTAGACAGTAAAAAAGTCGAAATTTATTCAGATTTGAATATTCCCTTAGGAGTTTTCTTTAGAAGATAAAAAAAAACCTTGGATCTCTCCAAGTCGCTCCGAATATCACTTGCCGGCAGTCGACCCGTCGTTCGCCGGCGTACCCAATCGATAGGCATCGCATTTCTCTTGCCCGCCTCCTACGCGGCCGTCACCCACCCACCTTTGGCGGCAGTCGAGGCCGCCGCCTCCGGCCGGACCGCTGCTCCCGCTTCCCCGAAAAAAATTCTTCATTCCCTTCTTTACGCTGGGCCCTCACGCCGCCCGCGGCCGAAGCACGTCATTTTTCGGACCCGGCGCCTGGCGACGCGTCCGACGTCCGCGCAGCAACTGTTCAAAAATGACCGTCTCCCGCTCAAAAACTCTCCAAAAACGGCGAGGGCCAATCAGGAGTGTCCTACGCGATCCCCTTCCCCCTCTTCACCTCCCTAACTCCCCGGTATCCCCCCCGCATCCCTGTGTTCTCCATGCATGTTTTCGCACGGGCGTGTGCAACACGGAGTTTAATTCGGGTTTATCATTCGGCAACACCCACTTCCTCTTTCCCCCTCACCTCCGTCCTCCACTTCTCCCCTCCCACCCTTCGCTTTAGCGGAGGCCATTTTGGCGCGGAAGGCGGGTAAAAGTCAGTCCGGCTCCATAGGTCGCCGAATGTGGGACATCGATTGGGATTATCCGATAACTCCCCCATCATCGGTTGTCACGAAGCTTATCGCGTAATTTCATTCCGCGTTCCAGCAATGTCAAACGCAATCAAATTCTTCTTCCTGCAGCAGTGATGCGCCATTAATATTATTCCCTCCTCCCAGCGCGTCCCTCACCTACGAATTGTTGTATACCAATGTATGCATGTGTATCCATGGACATATGTACACACTCGCGTTTGCTTGTCCAATTCCTCCCTCTCATCACATCAACTATTTGCCTCCGCCAATGCTATTCGTTGCAGCCAATAATAAATTAATATCGCTCGCGGCTGGTCACGGAAAGAACCGAGCGGGCAAAAGGTTTGTTTAATAATCTTGTTTACTGTTATCGCCGTGGGTGATATTTTTCTTGATACCCGCGTAATACCTACCTGCTTGACGCGCCCAAACAGGAACAGTTAATCACCTTCACGGCTTGACAATTTCTCTTTCCAGGAGGTGCTTATCAATGATGAGCTGAAACGAACTCCAGAGAGTTTAATAGTCAGAGGTTGAAATTAATATTGCCGGCCGCTCTCGTCGTCTAACCGCGCCGAGGCTAATTGAATGCGATTTCCAGGGAAGCTCAAGTTTTCTTTCCTTTTGCTAAGTGGTATAGATTTTTACACGGATTTTCACATTCAGTAGCTATTTGATTCCGTAAAATTACGCCAGCAATTTGCCAGAAGGAATATATCTATATTTTCCAAATTATTTGATTATTCTTATCTCAAGTGCTGATTATTCTTATCTCAAGTGCATGCACTTTATTTTTTTATAACAGTGAATCTTATTCCGATGTTAAAAAGCCAAACTAAAGCTAGACACTCCAGATGAGGTACATGAAGGAAACGTGTGTATCATCCGAAATCGCATTGCGTTCTACGACAAAATCCCTCATTATTTTATCATTTTCCTACATTTTCAGTCAAAATGCATGCAGAGGTGATATTTGCGGAAGTGCTGCAAGTCGAATCTGTAATGAGTCACTCGTGTAGTTCGATATGGCATTTATTTACTTACACTGATGGATAGTAATTGTCAATCATCTTGTGAAAATATTAATAAAACATGACATTTAGTAAAAAATTGGTGCCCCCATTTATATTTTACGCAGTTTTGTATATTTGGACCATTAGTTCTCCTAGAGAAATATTTCCATTGTAAATTGAAAAATGCTGCAAAACTGCAGAAAATCTATAGAAATTTTCTGTAAAAATACTTACACATCAGTTTATAATCAGTATTCATGATCCTGAAATCCCTTCTCATTTCATGACTATGAAGTTGGAGGCACATTGTAAAAGTCTTCACAAACTCGCATGTCTTTAAGTGTAAAATAAATTAAGCAACCTCAGGAATTTGATATATTTTCGGATTTCTTGTCTACCATCCTACGAGGTTTGGAGGTCCTGAATGACAACTTCTTTTACATATGGACACTTTTGGTGCTTCAGTCGCAGGTTATCCAGGTGGAACGTAAAAAACTTTCTCCTTCGCCTGATGAGATTAGGTCAATGCCCGGTATAGAGGTCTGTATCGCTTTACTTTCAGCTGTTTTCTTGGGCTACAAAATTTCAATCCTATCCAATTAGTATTTATCGTAAATGCTTTTCTTCCCAGTTACTTTTAAGCCATTCCAAGTATTGCTGTATTGACAATCAATAATTTAGGCTTAATTATGTGAAATCTACTCCTTTCTCAACCATCGCTTATGAAAACTAAGAGTTCTAGTAGTTTAACTTTCGAAACAGCAAAAACTGCTGTGGATGACTGCGTGGATGCTAAAACCATTGTTTTCCACCCAGATGAGTGTTGTTGAGTGATTTCTGTAGATTGTGTTTCCTTGTTGGTAGCGATTTCTTTCCTTTAGAAATGATCGTCGGCGTTTTCTTGCTTGCCTTCATGTGCGGGGAAGGGCTTTCGACCTTCTTCATTTTCTCGACTTCTACTTCTTATTCTCATCGAAAGTTGTTTGTCGGGCTTTGTGTTTTATGCTACTTCCCCGGGAGATGTGGCCTCAACTCCCGGACCGCTCTCAGACCCATACCCCGCGCGGGGAAGTTGCACAGGGTTCGCCGGCACCTCCCACGCCGTGGCCCGGCGAGGCGTCGCGACTTCCCTGGAAGCCGTCCTAACCAGGCACTGCGCCGGCGGAGCAAAGTAGAGAAGCGTGTCGGGAGCCTGGCACTCAAATGCATTTCTTTGTGACCCTCCCATTTCCTCCGTGCTTACATGTCCAGGTGAACTCGTGCATTAGCGACCTCTCTCTTCCCTCCCCCGCGTGTACTGGAGACAAGAGCGGGAAAGAAGGCCGCAGCCGAGGTTGAGCGAGTGTGCTCGCTTGTAACTGGATACACTTCTGCGGTGAAGTGATAGTCTACGCCAGGCGAGGATTTCTGCTCCCCCTTACTTTCTCTTAACCTCCAGGGCCTTCGGCCACTATTTACTACTTTGCGTCAGCAGATTTATCGCCCCTTGACTCTAGAACATTTGAGTGGTGAAGGAAGAATGCTCAGACAAAGGAATCCCGTTTACTTGGTGTAGTCTTCGGATAAGACGTCGCCATAAGTTCATTGCAGCCAAAACGGTGGGAGTACGAAGGGACGACAATCCCGGAGATATTATTATTAAAATACCTTCAGAATAACCGGTTACCGTCACCTACTAACCATACGCTAGCCCATTTCCATAATATTTACCTCAAGTATATGGTCCAGTTATTATTCAAAACTTTTCCAATTTCTTTGCCAATAGTCAACGTTATTCGGGTACCACCAAACCAATAGGAACGTACTCATGAAGATACTCGTTACTCAGGTGAAACCGCTGGCATGAATAGCCCGGGAACTTGATTTTCTAACTTTGTTTTCAACCCCCATGCTTAGACTTCTATTTTGGCTCCGCATGAAATTTCGCCGTCAAAATAGTTATTGTTTTAGTGGAGGATTGGAGTTGCACAAGGTTCTATTTCCTTAAGAGCCCTCAATCAGCGAATTGAGAGCTCATGTCAACTAGCCCGTAAAAAGAGTTAACTCCCAAAATATTTCCCTCGCCAGGGCACCTTTGCCGAAGTTCACCGGCGGTCCTTGCGCCTTTGCCCGGGGAAGAGCGGGGACCCGCGGGCGAGAGAGAAGCCGCGGGCTGGGAAATTTTCGGGGGGTCGGTCCACCAGACCTGGGGGATGGTGGCGTGAGCGGGAGGAAAGAGTTCAGGGGCGTGGCCACACGTCCAGGCGGAGGTTCAGACTGACGTGACCATTGGAGTGGGGGTGGAGAGCACAGATGGGAGGTGAGTGGCACGCACGTTCGTTCGTCCGGTCCATACTGTTTGACGGGAAAAAGAGTTTCGAAGAGGCCATCGCAGAAGTTTATCGCGAAAATCAGTCTTGGAAAATAATCCAAATCCACTCGAAAAGCTAAAAATTTTTCCCGGAGACCTTCTCCTTCCATGCTTTCTCGAGCGCAGCGTGGAAGAAAGTGAAAGGAATGGCGCAAAGGAGAGAATGAGAGGGAAGAAATGAAGAATGCACGGAGATGGAAGGGTACGTGAAAAAGACGTGTGAGGGACGCGATGGAATGCCGTCCACTACGAGGCGGAGGGAGGGGAATTGTCGTGTTATTCATCCGGCCGTGAGGAGGCGAGGGAAGGGCGGATGGACGGATCGCGGATCTGATTGGTCCGTGCGGTCCACCGTGGCCACGCCTCTCTCGATGGCCTTGGGACAGGCCACGCCCACCCGGTCCGCGATGAGAATAGAGCGAAGCAAGCGAAAGAGAGAGAGGGCGCTTCATCCACATTCGGTATTCACAACACCCATCTCTCTCTCGATCCGTGCCCCACCCGGCGGTCCCCCCACAGCTATATCTCTTTATCTCCCGGTGAACGTGGGAGAGGGGAGAGGAGATAGGGGTAGGGCAATGAAAAGGGGGCGGACAGATGGGAGGGCGGAGGGGGGGCGAAACGGGAATTTTTTGGGTGTGGCCAAATCGGTGAGAGTGATGGGCGTTTTGGAGGGGAAGGGACATGTGGAGGGGAGGGCTATTTTTAATAACGGGCGTGGGAGGCAGGACTGTCGCGTAAAATGGGAAGTGAGGGGTTTCAGCGCCGATGGGTGGGAATAATTTTTTTGCGAGGCGGAGGGGAGGGTTTTTAAGGCTCAGCAACCGAGTTATCGCGCGAGTAGGGTGGTGGCGCTAAGGGCCAGATGCGGTCGAGAGAGCCGCCCCCTCATGAGAGAGGGCGACCTGGAAGAACCGAGAGAAATAAGGCATCTCCGTCCTCGACTACGTACTATGTACATACTTCGACTTCACTTCTCGAGAGTGAATACGTGGGTGTGTAAAGGGAGACTTAAAAGTGCGTATTCAGCGTTACGCGCACCGCGAACGTAAAATACAAAAAATAAAATCGCATGAGACGAAACCGAAAACTCCTCCCCCGAAGCGCTATTATTACGCTCCGCATTCTTTATTTTTTTAAAGATTTTCTTCGTGCGCTCTCCCTCCCCCGTACTCCTCCTCCCCCCTCTCCTCTCAAAGCTTAAGGACCTCCGCCTCCCCTACCACCACCCTCTCTCCCCTCGCCCCCTTTTTCGCCGTCGACGACTTCCCCACATGTACCGCCCCCACTGCTCCCACTGCCCCCGCTTTCGCGCGATTTTCTTCTCCGTGGAGGCCTCCGAAGCCACAGGTGGAACGGTGAAGAGTGAGGATCGGGTAACGTCGTTCCCTCGCGCTCTTAAATCTCCCCAACGCTCACCAACTCTCTTTCTGTGCCCTCTTGCCTCTCTCGTATTGTGATGTCGTCACTACAGGGAAAGCAAATCACATCTCTTCCACCGCCCGAAGCCCGCATTAATTTGAAATACATGCATTCACGTCTTGAATGTTGAAATCCTATGACATTTTAGTAGAAGCATATTTGTCGGACTTCCCTGAGCGTAGGTTTCGGAGTTTTTCAATCCCACCTTTCTTTTTGGGAATATGAATGTAGAATTAGAGCCAAATTTGTAATTATCCCATCCTGATACACATTTTCCCCGGTTTGCAAAGCCTATTCTTCTTACATAGCTATATATCTATATCTGTGGTGAGATCTGCATTTCTTTAGTAAATTTTTGTCTGTCCGGATGGTGAATATTTCCAACGATGAAGGATTAGAAACAAACCTTGCATTTTATGACAACTTATAGTGAATTAATAATGTTTTTACGGTATGATGTCTTTAACTTTTATGTGTACTCATTATCCTATCATCAAGAAAGGGATAGTTGGAAGGGGGAATTCCAAAGTCTTCCACCCCTTCTCATGCCTTGGCTCTAACTTACTTTTAGCTACCGCTACTACATCAAATCCCAACACATCCATTAAAACTGGGAGAAACACCATAGAGATGCAGCATACTCTCGCGAGATTCGATTTAAGCCCGGAGTTTATGAAAACTCCTAGTGGGAATACCCGCGTTACTAAGGAAGTAAGGTCATTCACCTGGTGCCTTACATTGGTAATTGTAGGTGAAATACACCCTTTTGTCGACTCAGTTCATATTTCAGTACCTCCCCATCAAAGCACGTGACTAACCTTTATTCTTGCTTCACCAATGTTTTGGGAAAGCGGAAGTTCGAGTAGATGAATGTATAAATCCCAAATTTTTATGGATTGGTGAAAAGGAGTGTAGCTCATTCGTACCAGTAAAAATATATGATAATATATAAAATCTCAAGGTTGAAAATTTTACTTTAAATGCCTTCTATTTTTTCGTACAATCTTATTTTCACTATGCAATAACGAACTTACTAGTGCTCTCAATCTCGAGAAATAATATTCGAAGTAGGTTGGTTGCGTGAAATTTGAACGCACAAAACGTGTTATCATGTTCCGATACAAATATTTGCTAGAGTATCCATTGGTTAAAACAACCATTTGTGTAGGTATGACATTCACAGTGAGCAAATCGTACATATCCACTGAGATTTAGATGCCTTACTTCCACTTCAGCCTAAACTAATTTTTAGTAATAAAATGAATAATTTGATTTCAATATTTTGTTTGTTATCCTTTATTATCTCTTATTTAGCACGGAAAAGCATATCGTCATTGAATATTTACGACTGATTTCCAAGATACCTTGTGTACCTACTTACTTTATACACAGCTTAGAAAAGGTTCCAGGAAAAAACTAAGCATTAGAAACATCTGCTCATTTACACCGATCAGGATGGTTGAATAAACTTTTGGAAGAGAATAATTGATGATGATGATCTAATGCTTTTCCACGTATGAGCTGATTGCAATTTTCCATAGTCTTCCACCGAGTGAGATAGTCCCTTGTTGCTACGATAAGTCTACCGTAGAACTGTTTTAAAGAAATGAAACTCCTGTCCCGTTTGAAGACCTGAGTTATCATAATGGAACATGCCTATTTGAAAAATGAATAACGTAAAATACAGTATCGATAAAATCCTACTCCTTTCGACTTTGTAGTGATCCTGTGTAATTGCTTAATGAGTCGGCAACTTGGTCATTGCTGAAAGGCATTGAGCATAGATTACAGTCGTATTATTAATGTGTTTGAAGAAAAATACAATGGATAAACAGGGTGGTGAGGAGGACAAATGGGGAGGAGTTGGATGGTGTAGGAGAATATGAAGTTGATGGCTGAGTGCCGAGTAAGTCATAAATGGTGGATAGAAGAGGTGTTGAGACGTTAGGACATGTGGAATAGGGTAAAAGAGGAATTAACTCTCGGGACACTTGGAAAGGGGTGGGAGATGATAATAATTTTGGGTAATTCAAGGAGAGACAGGGCAAATAAAAGAGAGGCAGAGTCAATGACTAGACAAATTTGAGAGAGACTTGATTGCGAGCGATAGCAGGGAAAGTGAGATGATAACCAAGAAAACTAAGGAGTCAGATTGAGGACTATTCCATAAAACCTAAATATATTTAAATTTTTTTATATATTTACTACTCTTAACGAAAGGTGCCAAGGGGACCACGGCTTAACGTCTCATCCGACAGACGGAGTGCTCTACTTGAAATGCTCTTCACAAGACACTCAAGTAGGGATCGGGTTCCTCTGAATAGTGCACCTAAATAAAGTCCAGTCGATCGTGGGTTTAAATAGAATTGCGAAAAATACAAAATAATCCCCGAATTGTAAATCGTAAAGCAATATTTTTCACATGCCAAATGGATCGCAATGAATTATCATTGTCACCTTCTCCTTTAATTTTCTTATGATTGAAGTTGATAAGACCAACATGACATCTCACGTATCTCATGCCTTAAAGAAGGTTTTCCGAATAACTCAGCAAAGAAGATGTTTTGTCCTGGCTGGCTTAAGTCTCTGAATCATTTCTCGCAACGTCAAGTCTTAATGGTACCCAATAGTATCGCTTGCGCAATGCACATATGAGCCTTTACTACATAAAACTTCTTAATCCATAGCTTTTTCTCTCATCCTTATTGGATTGGATATTTGGGGAGGCGACCGACGGCTAAGGTAATTTGCGCCATATGGGATAGGTAAGGGAGGAAGGGTGGATAGAAACCCGGCGTCGGCATTAGCCTACTCTTAACGAAAGGCGGCAAGGGGACCACGGCTTAACGTCTCATCCGACAGACGGAGTACTCTACTTGAAATGCTCTCCACAAGACACTCAAGTAGGGATCGGGTTCCTCTGAGAAACATCCACTTCTGCAGGGATTTGAACCCTGGCCGCCCGTGTGGTAGGCGAGTACTCTAGCCACCACACCAACCCGATCCCCTCTCTTCCCTATGCTTGCTATCCTACGAATGACAACGAGTATTAGCAGATGAATTGCAGTATAATCATTTAGAGTAGATATGCGACAGTATATTTACTATTGTAATGAACAGAGTGGCGCATGTTTCTTGCCTCTGCTCTAACATGTGTCTCTGTTAAATGTCTGAAGTCAGGCGACGACGTCCGTATTGATGAACTCTTTGGGTCATTTCCCTTGACCAAACAAAGTAGTACGCATGTTGTATGTAACAAGGTGTTATAACAACCAATACCGTTGCAAAATGTGCCTTTCACACTTTATTCAAATCTCAAATTAACTGATACAAAAGAGCATGTGTAAATTAATAAATTACACGAGATGTGAATGTATCGAAGGAAGAAAGTTAATTATTGGCAGTAGAACTTTTCAATAAAAAAAGTTACATGGAGTCATGAAATGAAAACCAAATCAAAGATACAATATCACATGACGTATAGAATTTCCGAGAATATCTACGATACACCGTTCAAGCCACCACTAGGGTATGGGACAAGGGATGATTTTACACCAGGCATGCAGCACTCATCCCATCTTAATGAGAACCGCACACCTTCCCCGGCCGTTAGGCGCAGGGCAAAAGCAGTCAGGACAGCAATGCGTGGTCAGAACAGAAACCATGTACCGAGTACTATGCATTGAATTACTGAATTTTCAGTAAAACAGTTATGTAGCATTGTTAATTGTCCTTAGCAGTGGTAAATAAAACGAAGGAACAATATGGATATATATGGTATAGGGGACCTAGCAGTGAGAAAAACCAAGGTATTACATTTTGAAACTCCGACACCGACTGATTTAATGGAGTGTCTGACATTATCTTAGCATTATTTTCTTCTATCGTATATTTATCAATGATCTACCACAATGGTTGTACCATACGAAGTGTTTTATGTTCGCGGACGGTATCAAGATATATAAAAACGTTAAAAGTTTGAGAGACTGTTCCAAAGCGCAAATGGATGTTGATAATTAATTATTGTGGTCTGAGAGAAATCTTCTTCACTTCAATGTTGATATATGCTTTGTCATTACTTATTCAAGAAGAAGGAATGTCATAAAATATAACTATGTGATGAAAGATGAAGACATTAAAAGAGAAACCGAAATGAGAGATCTTTGTGTAAATTTTGACACAAATATGACTTTTAATAATCATATTATATCTATCACCATATCTGCCTATAAATTAGGTTTCCTCAATCGTATCTCCAAATATTTTACTGACGAAAAAGTGTTAAGAATTTGTATTTTGCATTTGCAAGAAGCAAACTTGAACATTGTTCTGTGATTTGGATCCCGCATTTGAAAACGTATGACGCAATGGTTGAGAGAACACAAAAAAAAATTTAGACAGTTGTATTATGTACGCTATGATGTATATCCTATGTTTGAAAATTATGTAGACTATAAAACTTTGTTGGAGGAGTTCGAACCACAAGCAATGAGTTAATGAAGAATTTTAAATGACTTATTCTTCCTGCATGACATTGTTAATAAAGGTAATTGTAAATAATTAGTTGGTAAATTATATTTTTTAATCCCAACTAAAAAAGGGAAATATTGAAAAAATTTACTAGAACTTTGTATTTCCACAGAATATTTTATTCGAACACGACCATGGTTTCGACGGTTAACGTCATCTTCTGGTGAGGAATACATTGATACACCTTCTTAAATACTCGGATGACACGTGACATAGACATAAAATCAAATCTGAGAAAGTGGAGGGGGAAGCGGTAGAGGAGAGTGGGAGTTGGGAGGTTTGGTCTTCCCCAGGGTGTAGGAGTCGAGGAATGTGGGGTGGTAGGTAGGGCTGACGCATCTCAAGCTGACTAACTGCAGTGACGGTTGGGCAAGGATTAGGGTGAACCGAGGGTGTAGGAAGGGGTTGGGGAAGGAGAGAAAGGCAATAATGGAAATACTAGCGTGCTCAAGTGCGTCAGCGGGGGTGAAGGCGGGTGACGGTTAAGGATTAGGGAGAAGGGGAGGAAAGGGGAAAAAACCGAAGTGTGCGAAGGTAAGGGGTTAATGGAAGAGGGGGAGGTTGAGGAGTGGAGAGCGGGAAGTATACAACATATCATTTACAATTTCACAATTTGCATTCAACGATTTTAAAATTTCCACTTGCTC
Organism: Ceriagrion tenellum; assembly: GCA_963169105.1. Lineage (NCBI taxonomy): Eukaryota > Metazoa > Arthropoda > Insecta > Odonata > Coenagrionidae > Ceriagrion > Ceriagrion tenellum. The sequence goes on from OY720632.1 coordinate 70,315,876, forward strand.
AAGAGCGTCAAGCCTGAGGCCTTTCTTCTCGAAATGTAAAATTTCCAATGAGAAGTCACTTGTGTGATCATTGTCCAGCAGGTGTTTTGCGAAGTTAGAATTGGAATTTTGATGTTTGAAACAAGCAATGTGTTCTTTTTGTCTCTCTTTGAATTTGCGTCCAGTCTGCCCAATATAGGTTGCCGAACATTCGCACTTGAGTCTGTATACACCACTTCTTTCCAAATTAGGGATAGCGTCCTTGGACTTGGAGAAAAAATTCCTTAAATTAGAGTTATTATAATAGGCAGCTCTCATGTGATTATTTTTTAGGAAGGTCTTGGTAGCTAGGAGGGACAAATTCCCCAAGTATAAGAATTTCCTCCATTTATCACTTTCACTTAGCGGAGGGGTTCCGTATATGGTTTGGATAGCCATCTTCTGTAGTTTTTTCCGATATAGTTTATCGATCATATCTGTTTTGTAGCCGTTGTTGACAGCTATATGTTTAATGATATTGAGCTCTTTTTGTATATTGAGTTGGGACATCGGAATAGTTAGCAGACGGTGGAGCATGGCATGGAAGGATGAAAGCTTCTGAGAAAAATGATGTCTCGAAGTGGCATGAATAACTTGATCTGTGTAGCAATCTTTTCTAAAAATGGAAAAATCAAATTTTCCCGAATCTTTGGAAATAGTTAGGTCAAGAAAATTTAAAGCTCCATTCGATTCTTTTTCTATCGTAAATTTAATACAATTGTCCAAGGAGTTCAGGAGGTGCAAGAAGGTGTCGAGTTGCCTCGCGGATCCTGACCACACACACAAAATATCGTCCACATATCGATACCAAGCACAGACATTTTTTATCAAGGGGTTCACCGATGAAAAAAGTTCTTTTTCTAAATTATCCATGTAAACGTCTGCAAGTAAAGGGGATAAGGGTGAACCCATAGCCAACCCTTCTGGTTGTAAAAATATTTTGTTTCTGAATTTGAAGTAATTCTGTGAGACACATGTCTGAAGAGCGGAGCACAGATCAAGCACTATTGGGGCGGCGACACGTTTTTGAAGAAGAATGTCTTCTGCCAGCTGGACAGCTTTTTTGGTGGGTACACTGGGAAACAAGTTGGTTACGTCAAAGGACACAAGGGTGCACTTGGGGGGGAACACAAGTCGGGATAGTCGAATCGCTAAGTCGGCTGAGTTGGTGACACCATATTTTGGGGAGAACTTGGAGTATTCTCTGTACACTTGGTTGAGTTTTCCGGCCAGATTGTGTGCCAATTAGTGCAAATGAATCCATCGGCCCCGCGGTTCTTCGGCCTCCCAAAAGTGCACAAAACAGGAATCCCGATTAGGCCAGTGGTCTCCAACGTGTCAGCCCCCAATCATCTCCTGGCCGGAAAACTCAACCAAGTGTACAGAGAATACTCCAAGTTCTCCCCAAAATATGGTGTCACCAACTCAGCCGACTTAGCGATTCGACTATCCCGACTTGTGTTCCCCCCCAAGTGCACCCTTGTGTCCTTTGACGTAACCAACTTGTTTCCCAGTGTACCCACCAAAAAAGCTGTCCAGCTGGCAGAAGACATTCTTCTTCAAAAACGTGTCGCCGCCCCAATAGTGCTTGATCTGTGCTCCGCTCTTCAGACATGTGTCTCACAGAATTACTTCAAATTCAGAAACAAAATATTTTTACAACCAGAAGGGTTGGCTATGGGTTCACCCTTATCCCCTTTACTTGCAGACGTTTACATGGATAATTTAGAAAAAGAACTTTTTTCATCGGTGAACCCCTTGATAAAAAATGTCTGTGCTTGGTATCGATATGTGGACGATATTTTGTGTGTGTGGTCAGGATCCGCGAGGCAACTCGACACCTTCTTGCACCTCCTGAACTCCTTGGACAATTGTATTAAATTTACGATAGAAAAAGAATCGAATGGAGCTTTAAATTTTCTTGACCTAACTATTTCCAAAGATTCGGGAAAATTTGATTTTTCCATTTTTAGAAAAGATTGCTACACAGATCAAGTTATTCATGCCACTTCGAGACATCATTTTTCTCAGAAGCTTTCATCCTTCCATGCCATGCTCCACCGTCTGCTAACTATTCCGATGTCCCAACTCAATATACAAAAAGAGCTCAATATCATTAAACATATAGCTGTCAACAACGGCTACAAAACAGATATGATCGATAAACTATATCGGAAAAAACTACAGAAGATGGCTATCCAAACCATATACGGAACCCCTCCGCTAAGTGAAAGTGATAAATGGAGGAAATTCTTATACTTGGGGAATTTGTCCCTCCTAGCTACCAAGACCTTCCTAAAAAATAATCACATGAGAGCTGCCTATTATAATAACTCTAATTTAAGGAATTTTTTCTCCAAGTCCAAGGACGCTATCCCTAATTTGGAAAGAAGTGGTGTATACAGACTCAAGTGCGAATGTTCGGCAACCTATATTGGGCAGACTGGACGCAAATTCAAAGAGAGACAAAAAGAACACATTGCTTGTTTCAAACATCAAAATTCCAATTCTAACTTCGCAAAACACCTGCTGGACAATGATCACACAAGTGACTTCTCATTGGAAATTTTACATTTCGAGAAGAAAGGCCTCAGGCTTGACGCTCTTGAGCAAGTGGAAATTTTAAAATCGTTGAATGCAAATTGTGAAATTGTAAATGATATGTTGTATACTTCCCGCTCTCCACTCCTCAACCTCCCCCTCTTCCATTAACCCCTTACCTTCGCACACTTCGGTTTTTTCCCCTTTCCTCCCCTTCTCCCTAATCCTTAACCGTCACCCGCCTTCACCCCCGCTGACGCACTTGAGCACGCTAGTATTTCCATTATTGCCTTTCTCTCCTTCCCCAACCCCTTCCTACACCCTCGGTTCACCCTAATCCTTGCCCAACCGTCACTGCAGTTAGTCAGCTTGAGATGCGTCAGCCCTACCTACCACCCCACATTCCTCGACTCCTACACCCTGGGGAAGACCAAACCTCCCAACTCCCACTCTCCTCTACCGCTTCCCCCTCCACTTTCTCAGATTTGATTTTATGTCTATGTCACGTGTCATCCGAGTATTTAAGAAGGTGTATCAATGTATTCCTCACCAGAAGATGACGTTAACCGTCGAAACCATGGTCGTGTTCGAATAAAATATTCTGTGGAAATACAAAGTTCTAGTAAATTTTTTCAATATGTCTAGTAAATTCCACAAAGTTACGCCGGAAACCATCAATTTTAAAAAAGGGAAGCTAAAAAGAACCTTTTACTTACGAGATATAAAGACAAATTATTGTAAGAATGCCCCTTTAAATAGAAGATGTGCTTCATACAATACACATTGTAAAGAGCAAAATATTTACATACCAAAAGAAAAATTTCGAAAGGATATACTGTCAGTGTTTTCCAAATTGTAAAATAGTTCAATAAAAATAATTATCACTTTCTGTTATTAAGACAAATGTTATGTAAAATGTATGTATGTAATATTCAGCCAGCCTTGACTATTGTAATTGATTTGACAGTTTAAGTGTAAAATAGTTTACCCTATTATTATGTTTCTCATGTTGGGTGAACAATAAACTATTTAAAATAAAATAAATAAATCTATAATCATTGGCGTCCCACACAACTCTCTGCTTTCCATCTTATAGGCCGTCCATGAGTGGAAGGGTAAAAGTATAGTAAAAGTAGAGAGACTTCAATACTGACCAATCTTTCAATTTAAAGATCGTTCTAAATTGTACTTAGTCATTTAAAATCGATAGTAGAACGTATTTTTGCAAAGATGTAAACGTCATTTAAACCTAAGAGGTGAAAAAATATTTAAGGAATTTATGAAACTGAATTGTTACCGTTCGCAAAAAAATCAGTCTGTTATCGCTTCGATGTAAACAATCATTATTATTACATCTTCAAAATATTGCAAGAATCCATTGTCTCTAATCAACAGCTTAAGGGCTTCAGATTTGTTTATCATGATAGTTCCAATCTTCCTGTAAATTTATTAAGTATTGTCAGTCCTGTATTAAGAGTCAACTGATTATTTGCAATAGATTCCACTGAGTTTTTTTTTATATACTGATCTTCACATAGAAATTTATGCCACTTTGTCAGGTAATACTCACAGTGTTTCCAGTTAAGTGGATTATACTTATACCAATCATTTTTAAACCTAAAACCATGACCATGACGTTAACACTTAATACTCGTGAAATTACCAAAAGAAGTTTTGCTTACACTTTAGCAAAAAGACTGCCAAACTTGAATACTCTATAATTGTATTGATATCCATTTTAAAAGTAAGGGCTTAATTGTTTAAAACTTTTCTGATAAATTTGTTGTAAGGATACACCACGTAAATTTTCTCTATTTTCAGGAACTAATATATTTACACCTCTGTGTTTGCACTCTCTACCCTTCGCATCTATAATTTAAAAAGAAAAATTATGGTCACAAGTCTTTTGGCCACTTTCAGTGTTAATAGGACTACTTTCGTTGTTATCACATTTGCCAATGCATGTGCGAATTTTGTCACTACACATTAGAACCTGTGAAAAAAGGAAGCTTCAGATACAGGTAATAGACCTGAATAAGACCTTCTGTGGTTATCAGAACCTCTTTGAAAATATCTTTATGTAAATGTTAGTCCAGTGTAGTGCATTCGAACTTTGGATTTTATTATATGCTGTTATTAATTTGTTCCATGTTCAAGGAACGTTTATAAAAAAATCGATATGCCAAAAATGATTCAATATCAATGATAATTTAATTTAAACAAGCGGTATTAAAATATAAATACCATGACTTCAGAATAAAATTCAATTTCACAAAAGGAAAATAAAATCAATTAACGCTTGCTATCCACAGAAAGTTGACCACTCATATTCGAAATTCATATTCAGTAGAAATTAAACATTCACCTTTTCGTCGTTAGCTTATCAAGAAAAATGTCCGCTTGCGTAGATTATTTTCACAAAATATTGGCAAAGCATTTCCTGTGACTCCATCACAGAACTCTTATTTGGCTTTTATCATAAATCATTAACAATTGTATAATATACTTAAAATGCATGCGAAGACAAGCAATAGTGATATTTTCAGGGGCAATAATCAACGCATTTAAATATCTTTCAACATCTTTCATTTTTCACCCAAATGAATGCAGGATAATGCGCTGTACAGCTTTGATCAATTGGGATAAAATTTAAATATACATCCCCTTTGGCCATGTTGAGAGGTTTTAATTCCTTGCAGCCCTAATAATTGCATTGTAATAATTGTGTCTGATGCATATATTCAACGGTTTTTTTAAATTAGGAAAGTCAGAATTTTATAGTGCGTTCCCTATGCCTGGAGTTGATCACGAGAGCTGGAATTTGTTTTCAATTCACAGCGAAGTTACCGACTATAAGTCGGAAGTCACTATGTATAAAGTTATGCCTCTAAGTTTAATTTTTTAAAAGTTGGTATAGAAATTTTGGTTTGTAGATATCCTCTATTGTTCTAGGATAAGATACCCCAAAAGATATTCACGCATAGATAACCTTGCACGCACATTAATGCGTACCTGGCAACGCCAAATAGGGTTGAATTACAAGATCGATTTTTCTGCACCAAAAAAAATCGCTCGGGCCGGGTCTTGCCCTACCCTGGTTCCCATCTCACCGGAATGTCCACATTATTTTTTTCCTCAGTTCTCTGTAGAATCCTTGGGCCCGACAACAATGAGCCGCGCAATTGAATTTTTGAAATTCCGGTTTCCTCCAGCTCCCTATCCTCTCCTTCCCCCCCCCCCACCCCCCGAACCTAACCCACGGCCAGCCGAACTACTTAGGAACCCGACAGGGCGAGAGCATGGCCTGTCACTTTTAGGGGCCCCACTAAAAAGGTCGCTCTGAAATTCTGAGCAGGGGCGACTCCCCTCCTGAATACCTAACCTCCACTTAGTCTCCTAGAGTGGGGGACATCAGCTACAACAATGATCAACGGATAGTTTCCGCTAATAACGGACGAAAAAGGGACCTTTTTGCAGTTATTTTTAGGGGACGGTATAACCCATTTATCCCGTAAAATATATCTTCTCTTGTAAATGTGTAAACACGTAGTTTATTTTTCTATCCATACTGACAGTGAAAGGCAGTGGAGAAAGTTTTCATACATTCCAGTGTGGATTTTCTCTCGGAAAATTTTATACTAGTTATAAATATTACTAGGAGAAATTGAAAGCATTAATTTAGTATTAGTTATTTTTAAGTCCACTAGGTATCATAACTAAATACTGTACATGAACGATTCTTACAGAAAATCATAAGTACTGCATGAGAATGATGGGAGTCATAATGCTGACACACTTTCGTTTTGCGAATTTTCATTGTTTTAAGTCAAGAGTCTGACATATGAATAAAAAACTTAGCAAGAAACAAAATTATTTGCCAGCAGTGTGGCACTGAGAAAATACCGCTCCATTTGCAAACTTCAGCCAACAACCTTCAGTAATTTTTAAAAGTTTGTACTCACTTCATGTTAAATACTATCAATTTTTATTAAAATAAAAATCTAACATGTGTGAATGTCAGAAAGAATATAAACACCACCTTTTCCAACGCAATACTCTTCATTTTACTCAGGCATTTCCAATACTTTGCGAGCAAATTTCTAGGAGAAATTTAAAGCATTAATTTAGTATTAGTAAATTTTAGGTCCGTTAGGTATTTAATGTAGTAGAGCGTTGGAAACCAATGGAGTGGAGGACAAAGTTATTCACACATAATCCGGTCCTGGCAAAACTTTTAAGGTTAGTTGGCAAATAAATTTGTAGCAACATTGCTTATTCCTTGTCTTTGCACCATAAAAAATCTGTAGTTGTATAAATAGTTTCCAATTAAAGTGCACATAATTTCATATAAATACTTTCAATTTTGGAGAAGGCAAAAAATTAGATTAATACGCATTATACAAGACTCAAGACAAAATTTATTGCTATTTTATGACATTTATTCCTAGCAATATCTCGGATCATACTAAAGAAACAATTTTCTATGAGATAAATATTGCATTGAATTAAGACACTCTAAGTCTCAATTTTACATCACTTATTCGCACTACTCTAATTAGCATTAGTGGTAGTGTTTCACTAAAACGTGCCTCGAAGTCTTCATTCTAATGAGAAGAACTCGTTTGTCGTCGGGAAGAGCCGAGAGATGGCAGAGGGTGTAGCAGGGTGGAAGCGGTGAGATCGACCCGTATTGGGCGGAGGACGGTATCAGAGTCCGCCGCCGCGGATACAGGTTCCGGGGGCGAGGCGGGAGCGGAAGGCGCCGGGTGTGTCGGTCGGGGGGCTTGGCCGAAAACTAAGCCGCCCTGCCCCCAAGAGAGCAGGGGAGAAGAATACGACAAAACTGGTTTCGCTCACAATCCTTAGCTTACACGCACGCTCGCACGCACAAATGGTTGTAAAAGATGGAAAGGCTAAAAAAAAACTAGCGCTGCTCCTATTTCACCAGCCACAACAAGCTTTCAAACAACTGAGCTAGTTAGCTCAAGCGTTACCTCTTTATTCCATCCTGCATTTCCTTTTATCTCTCACAGCAACTTTTGCCCGTACTCGTTTCCATTCCTCGCTAGACAAAAATGGCATCGGCGCAGATGCGAGGAAAAGTTGAGCTTGTCTAACGAAACCAGCTCTTTGGAAAAATAGTTTCGTCTTTGGGGATTTAGGACCGTTGGGGCTCAGTGTCATAGGAGTATTCCTGGGTGCTAGTTTCCTCTCACTAAGACCAGGCATCAGATGCCTCCTCGTTAGTGTTATCAACGTCACATTCGTGCTTAAGTTTGCGCCACAAATGTGTACAGTTCTGTAGGAAGCTCTGAGGAATTAATATGGTTAAGGTAAGGATTCCGACGGTCATATAATTATGAGAATATGTTAGCTCTATTCCCTTATAGGCTACAGTGTTGCTGTTTTGGAAGAGGATCTGCGGTTCTCAGCGTGGTCCATTCTAGTAGATGTCCTGTGCGCCAATTTTTCAAGCCACATGTTGCAGGGGTTTTAGAATCCAGAAGTCATCGGCATCAAGTGGTACAAGTAAGCGAGCAAATACCAAGTAATAATTGGAAATAATCACTTCATTTTTAATTCAATCAGGGATAGTTGGTAATATTAATTTTATTATATTTAATTGGTTTTAACATTAATATTAACACCCCGAAAGAAGTTTAAAAGCATTGTTACACTTTAGACTGGTATGAAGCTTTTTCTCATCTTCCTCAGATTGGCAAAGACCTCTTATGGCAATCATTGTTACGTTATTTGATTCTATCATAAATCGATCCGTCCATATTTCAGAGAAATTTTGTTCATGTGGGGATTACTACTGATTTCTCAAAGAATTTCAACCGCATAATTATTATTTGAAATTATTCCTCTGCCCGTTTAAAAATAATTTATCGAACATATATTTGTTACTAAAATAGTTGATTACAACTCCGTAATGATGATTTGTTCAACTGTGAATCTATTTTAGTGTGCTGTTATTTTTAAGCTAACTGTTCCACTATTTTCAAAGTGTAGCATTAATTTATATCAATTTGGGTCAAAAACAAATCATTACGCCATAGCTAATGTTCAGCATCTTATGCGCTCCGATGATCCGTAGATTGTTCTTCAACATGCATGTTAATGTGTTCAAGTGGAAATAGAATAGATCCTGAGAAATTCTGGAGAAACAGAATATTTGCGTTGGATGCCATATATTCCACCAATAGGGAAAATAGCTTTAAAAGTCTTAGATAAACTAAGGATATATTTTTCACATCTATTGGATAATTACTGGTGATATATTGTTGTGAGTTTCCATAAACTACGTATTTTATGCGAAATTTGATCTCATTTGAATGGGGGACGATAGAAACAAACTTGTATTAGACACAAACTATGGTCATGAGCAAGGTCCTATTAATGAGCTGTATGCAGTTATAAAAAGTAGTAATGGCATTCAGATATCAAGTTGTCATTAGTTTAGCCTTTCGTCTCCCTGAGCCATCACCTGTATTTCAGCTCAACTCAGTACCAGATGCTGAGTTTCATTTTATGGAGGTATTGTTTCTTCTATTGGAGTGATATTTGGCAGACGTCATTAAGTTTATGCATTAAATTGTTTAATATAATTATTTCTCGAGACACCAGGTAATACTTATAATGCGTAGCTCTTTTATTGTATAGAAATGAAATTTCTAGTCACATTTTGAAATACATTTCCAAATATTCCTACCTGTTTTAGACCCCAATGAATTCAAATAATTTCAAATTGTAGCTGTACTGGATGAATACCATTAATGGTTACCATCGTTTTGACAATTATTACTCATATGAGTGAATTATTCAATAAGAACTTATAATAGCATCATTAGAGAAAACTTCGTTCTAATATGTATAACATTTATTCTGGCATCGTTCTATTATGATGGATGCCAAAGGGACGACCTTAGGCCTAAAAAACCGTATGTATGGTCAGGATATGAAAAGTGCTTCTTTGAATTGACCATGTAGGTAAATTTTTCAGTCTTCAAGGAAATAAATTATTCTAAATGAGATATCAGTCAATCAACCAGTTCTCCGTATCCAATTATTATATTTTAATGAAAAGGAACCATATGCTACTTTATTGGTTGGATGAGCAGCAATTTTAGGTATACAGCTGTTTTTATAACCGTCCCTTTGGAATTTTCCTGGTTTGAATTCGGGACAGAGCGTGCCCTGTTCCAGCAGCTTCCATAATCCGACCTCTGAAATTAAAAGCATTTTACTAATACCGAGAAAAGAGTTTTCACACATCTGAAAGCTGAAGCAAATTTCTCAACATTTGTTTCATTGATGAGCTTTATTCCTATCAAGGAATATAAATTTGTGATAGTGATTTATTTTTGTGTACTATTTTTTGAATTTACTGCATATTCATAACACCTAATGAAAACGCCTTATTCTCTATTCTTCATTATTTACATATTTATGGTTAACTAATACTGAAACAGTTTTTAAATTGTGATTACTGATTAGGTGAGTTACGTAATTCAAAGAATGAGGCAAATCGTTCATGCATTTTCATAAATTTATTGTTCGACATTAATAATGTTATTCTAGGAATTTCCTGTGGAACAGCATTCAGTAGATGTAAACTGCTATAGTGCCAAACATGAGATCTTCCCACTGTCTATTTAACTATATTCCCTTTGCTATTTGCTTTCACTTTCCATGTAATTATCTCATTCAATTGGTGAGTTGGAACAACAATGTACGATGTTATCGACCGCCAAAAACGTCTTCCCTTACTATCTTTCTTCAGCTCGGTGTGTATGTATTATTCCACTTGAACTGACCGTCTTGACCTTAACCATATTTAGAAGAGGCAATATACATTTTCAGAATGTATCTATTACAGTTTGTTCTGTTTTTATGAATTTTATTTGGATGAAATTTGAATGATACACTACCACATATAACAGAAAATAGGGTGCATATTATTTTATGAAAAAGGCACGATATCAAATTGTCCCACTTATAGCACTCTCGCTTCATTGCGATTTATTGCGACTAGCTTCAGCCAGAGTCCTCAGACGTTATTAACAACTAATACTCTAGGGAGACGACTAGTCTTAGTAGTATGGAAATTGAAAGAAACATGAAGAAAATAGAAGTGAACCCAATAAAACACAGAGATTTTAAGTGGTAAGAAAGATTAAAAGTCAATCCTGTATAGAGAAAAAAGTGAGTGCATTACTTATACGAATCATATTTCTTCGTGAATTGAGTTATTGCGTTCGAGACTTCTCGAAATGCATGGTTATTTCACTTAAATTAAACCAGGCGTCGTATATCCATCAATAGTGGAATAGAACGCAGTTTGTCTCCGATAAAATTTCATAAACACTCCGAGCGTTTTAATATACCCTCATCTGAAGTTTCCCTAATCGCATTTCCATATTATTGGAACATGTTAGCATTCATTTTATTTGTTATAATATCACTTAAATCTTTGGTCACGTCGGGAATGATATTCAGATTTTTTCCAGGAAAAATTGGTAAGAATTTCGTTTGCCAGTGGCAATATAGCCGGCTAGGCCAGTAACGGGATAATTCTATTTGATTACTCGTGGAAAAAAAGAGAAATGTCGATGTCTCAAAAAATATGAAAGCTATTTTTAAATTTGCCCGTGATCGCCCACTTAGCGCACGAAGTCATTGCGTTGTTACGTTGGTGCAAGGTCGTGTTAGGTTTAGTGCAAGTGAGAGAAAGATTTAGAAATGGATTTGCCGGAAAAGATTCTGCCACCTTCGTCTTCTACCTAGCCTTCTTCCACCCATTCCTTCATAATCTTCCTCCCCTCTCCCTTGCACTCTGCCCGGCTGAACCTCCCCGTCCCTCCGCCTCCCTTAGCAATCCGGCTCAGCATCGTCCCTTAACTTTCTCTCCTTCCTTCCAACCCTTCCACCCACGCACACCCTTGATCCATTCACACACCTACCCCACTTCTCACCTCTCGAACACATTTACACAAGCACCTCTCTTTTTCCCGGCGAGCATCCCGTGTTTACGTTCCGCGCCTTCGTCGACCGCCGTCGCTCACTCCGCCCTCGGACGGCCGGCGAATCGGGAGCACCTCCTGTATTCTCACCTTTTTTTCTCTCTCCCTCGGATTTGAAACAAAAAATACACACAAAGAGGGTCGGGCACGGAAGTTCTCTCGGCTGCCGGTGTCGTGGATTCCCCGCGATGATATCCTCGCCTCGGGGCCGACGACGCCTCTCTTGGCGGCGAGGTCCCCCTTCCCCCTTGGGGTGGGTTTTCGCTCGTTCACTGTCCCAACTCGTGTCCCTTTTTATTATTTCCTCTTCCTGGATTTTTTTTCACTCTCACCGCTCGGGGAAATCCCATGGATTTTCAGACGAAAGAACTGCCGACGCCGCCGCGACTTACAGGAGAGACATTTGGTCAGGGTTGAACCGCGCGCGGTTTAAGTCTACTGGCTTGGTGAGGGTAAATTCAACACCCGGCGTAAATAGGCGGAGCTGTTTCGTTACGGATTTGTTAAAAAAGCCGGTAGAAAAAATGCGGAGATTCTTAGGTCTTATGCCCCTCACATCCTGGCCTAATCAATGAAGCCCTGGTCTTAAACTTGTAGACATGGACCTTGTGCAGGCACAAGATTCTCGTAGGGACAAAGCGTGGAAAAGAAGATAGTTTTAACGGCTTTGAAGAGAAGTTTTATTTTGTGTAATTGATACGACATGTCAACTTAGGTATCAATGGGGTATATTTTTGTATTTTCTGTCCTCAAACGTCACATATCTCTAACTCTACTCTGTTTATCTCGACAAAACTTATGTTACCCCTTTCCATTCCATCTTATGAATCTAACCTCGTCCTTCCTCCCATACTTTCCCCGAATTCTCATTTTAATGACAATAATCAATATCATTTTGTTTCATCTTAATTGCTACAAAATCTTCTACATCCTTTATTGATCTTCATAATCTCTCTCCTTACATCCCCTTCAATACCAATCACTGTTTTTTTTCCTTACGAGAATGTTCATACTATGGTGTAAATACAGAAATACATTAATTTTATGGCATAGGCATTTTGAAATAACCGTTTTACCTTTTTTATCGGCTTCCCTCTCCGCTCTCCTTGGTCTTATTTGTATTCTTGGCCCACTTGGTCCAATGTTTTGATGGTAGTTTTGTAGTAAGAAACTCTTTCTTCTTCATCAAACCTTAAACACAGTGACGGTGAAAAGTAACTTCTCATTGTGTACGTAATTATTAATTTTTTTCTTTCCTCAAAATTGTTTTCCATTTTCGCCTCATTCCTCACACTAATGACCATAGGAAAAGTTTTGTTTTTCGGTCTTCATCAACCAGTGATTCTATGTTCTTATATATGTAATCAAATCTAATTGGCTTCATTTCTACCATTTTTTTATAAATCATGAAACTAATCAATTTCTTTACCATTGATTTATGTATAGGTAAAATAAACTTGTATAACTCAAAGAAGAGGGATAAAACATGTTTCTTTCCTTTAGAGTGAGGTTTTCATGAATAAGAAGAGACTCATTGTCATATAAAAAATACCCAATATCCTTTGACTCATGCATAGGAAACAATCACATTGAAATTGGAGCATCGACGATGTCTGCTATTACGCAAAGATTGAATTTTTGAGAAAATATGAGGACGTAATAGACTGCAGTTGTAGACATGGAATTTGTTTACTTCACTGATAGAGACAAAGTGGAATTAAAAGAATAAATGTTGTGGATCGGGTGGATTCAAATGTATATCCCACTGCCTGCCCAACCAAGGGTCTGAATTTGAATCCTAGAATTATCGGAGATTTTTCAAAAGTCCTTACTTGGATACTGCGTAGCAAGCACAGCCAGTTACAGCATTTGGTCAGTCTCCTAAGGCGTCAGGAATTCATTGTTCTCTTTCTCTTTGAGAAGTTGAAAGCCGGAAAGCTGGTTTTTTTGCGGTTAAGGCGGTCGTTTTTCGAAGAACACATTGGTATGAAAATTTGATTACTTCATCCCATAGGTGATTACTACAAATGTAGAAAATCTGCGCCATTCAGATTTATTAGTTTGGACTTGTTTTATCCAATAATTCAATTTTATTTGTACAGATTTTGTTACAAAATCGTTTTAATGCATTTAATTTCCTTATAACTGTTGCCGAAAAATATCAAGGCGTGGCACCGCATCCAATATTCGAAAAATAAAAGTTCTACTGCAATTTATGCATTTTGTATACCGCACTGAAAACTTTGGTCAAATTATGTTTAAATTTAGGAAAAATTTGAATCCATAATTCTTCTCCCATTTCCGTTGCTGTCGGTATCGTGAATTTAAAAACATAAACAGATGCACTTATCTAAACTGTGGTTCAAGAAATTTTTCGACTTTCTTAAAAACTAATTAAGAAAATGTGCCTATCAAGGACGCGCAATTACCACACGTAATCTCTTTTAATCAGTGGATTATTTTATAAAATACCACTTAACATTACCAAAACCATAGAGTTTTACAAAAGCGTTAGGAAGGAGGTGTAAGAGTGGCATTTTGGCCGGACTGGGGGGGCCCTGGCGATACGTGACGGGAAGCCCACTATGGTAGTCCAAATAACATCCTCATCGGTTTACACAGTCACAAAAGTTTTACGATTCCTACATTATCAATAATGGCCTGAAATGAAAGTTGAAAGGTTATAGCTAGATACATAAGTTGGTTAGTTGTTATATCACTCTACATTACCGAGCACTGCTCCGTTTACAAAGGTGAATTTTCACGTAATTTGGTGATTTCTTTCCTCCCGGATACGATTAGTATCAGCTTTAATAAATGTTAACCTAGTTGTTCAATTCCTTTGCCACCGAAAAGTGAAAACTGGATTTTTTGTCCCTGCCGTGCAGCCGAGGTAATATTAGCCCCAGAGTTCCCACACCCATTTATGCTATGGGAATTTTACTTTACCTCTCACGCGATATTTTACATTTACTCTCAAAAAAGTTATGACTACTCATCATAGTTAAATGTCGTTTTATTACGGATATTAACCTGCAAAGTCAAAATAATATAATATATTTAATAAAACAAATTTAAGACAGTAGCTTTTGTTATGACCAGAGATTTCGGTAGCCAGAGATTAGGATGACGGTCGGTAAAATTTGTCTGCGATAGGTAGAGATATATAAATATATTCCTCCATCAATACTAACTACGTCAACGAGCCATAAGTCTGATGTGTTCTAAAACAACTACACTTCGGTAACTCAATACTAACGTTAATACTTCTTGTTCTTGCGTCCAGAGCTAACCAGACGTTATAAAAAATGGGCTAGGGGAATAAATAGCTGACAGGACGCCAGAACGGGAATGAATCCAACAAAATTCAATCCTAAAGTCGGGACACTGTAGGCGGGATCGCTACTGTGGGAATAGTAGCCTTGGAAGGAGCTCGCGAGGGAGGTGAAGTGGAGAGTGAAGAGGTTGGGCGGAGGAGGGCGAGAGAGAGATGGTGGAGTGTTGGTGGGAGGGACAGTAAGTGGGGACGAAGGTGAGGAAAGAGGAGGACTCCGATGCGTGAAAGGAGGTGACGTGAGGGGTGAAGGAAGTACGCCACCGCCGCCGGAGTAATTCACCCAGAACATGAATAGACTTCGCTAAAGGAAAATCACTCATCTAGTGCAGGTGTAATATTATAAAAACCCCTCGGAGCAGAATTAATCCCAAAGGTTGTTGGTTTGGAAACCATGACATTTTTCTCAAAAGAGTTCTCATATAAAATATTTAGTGATATGTACGTTGAATGATTGAATTAAAGTAAATAATGCACGTGAAAAATTCTGAACACTAGGGCCTTTTAACCTGTTATCTATTTTCGCCGGCATTCATTTTTCCCATATTTTGGAGACATTACAGTTACTTGTTCCAGAAATTCACTAATTTTCCCATATTTCCGTGTTTAAATTTTTCAATTCATTTTGACGTTTTCGTTTACCTTATGAAGTGGTTTCAATAGTTAGAAAGATCTAAATGAACTCGTTTGCAAATTCTGAGCAGAATTTTTTGTCAAGCTTAACAAATTTTACGCCAATGGCAACGCGTGTATTATACGACAGCCATCTAATTTTGTATGAAGAAGTCATTTATTTTAAGATTACTTTTGATCGTACGCCTTTAACCCATCTCACTCAAATAGCACATGGGCCATTAAGATATTTCTCACACTCTCCTCAGGACTAATTTGTAAGGCATTCCACCTTATTCCACCCACCAAATATGGTTTAATATTTTGAAGTTTTCTACCGCTAAGCGACTCCACACCATTGGAATTGAAGATGTTCGAAGTTAAAAGATGGTGCCTAAGTTATCTGACCTGGTAATTTCCTGAAAACTTTAATGTTATCCAATCTAATATTCCCTGCTTAAAGTAGAGGCTGACGAATCAGCTTACTATTAACGTTCGCTTTACATCTTCTTTCATTCTTCTTACATTTATTTTTAACCCTCCTCTTTCCTTTGTATTTCGTATCTCGCTTCATCCAACCCGATGTACCCTTTTGTTTTCACCCCTCTCTCCCCATTTCCCATTATTCTACTCGAAGAAAGCCTTTAACTCCTTTATTCTTCGATCAATTTTCTCTTATTCCTAATTCTGTTCCATCTGTATCCCACCCGCTATAGATGAATATCTGCCTTTTACAACCTTCAGCTCGGCAGGGTTTTTGTCACTTCAGCTTTTATCTTTAAAACCTAAATCTCTAGCTTCTTTATAGTTTTGACTTAAAATTTCTGACTGTATTAAGCGTTAATTTCTCAAATAATGTCATATTTTGATCACAATACTAACGTTAAATATAGGCATTGAGAATGAGTGGAAGCAATACCTCGAAGAACTCGACCAAAAACTGAGACCTCTGGAATAAAATCTAATGAATGACGAGTGCGAGATTGACGAGAAAGGCGAATTTGATTGAGCAGTACAATCAAATGCACATGGAGCAGAAAACATTAACGGAGAAATCATCAAAGCGCTCCTAAGTAAAACCAAGATTAACCTGCAAGAAATAATCAAAGATAGCTACCAAAGTGAAAGACTTCCAAAGGGATTCCAAAGCCGTGTAATGATTGCAAAACCAGAGAAAGCAAGGAGGCAAGGACTAAGAGATATGAGGAGCACCAAACTATTAGTCGAGTGCCACATGAATCAATAATACTCCCTCAAATTATAAGCCGAAGTTTGGAAAAGAAAACTAAAGACAAGCTCCCAAAAAAAACCATTTGGATTTGGGAAGAACAGAGGTACCAGGGAGGCCATATTCTGCCTGAGAGTGATGGTAGAGAAAACAATACATGTGAACAAGCCAATGTATGCCACATTTGTAGACTTGGAGGAAGCCTTTGACAATGTTGAGAGGAACAAGATGTTCGGCTCGGAACGATTCACGACAGAAAAGTAATCAATGGACTGTACAAGAAGCAAACCGTCACAATGTGAATGAAAGACGGAAGCTAAACAATCTAAATAAGGCAAAAATGTAACCTATCACCAATATCAATCAATATGTACAATAAAGAGACAATAAGTGAAGCAAGAATAAATTGGACTGAACGGATTTTATATTAACGGATAAGAAGTTAAAATACTCCGTTTCGTAGACAATTTTTCAGTCATAGAAGGATATCGCGATGACCTTTAGAGTTCAATAAATGCAATGGATCAAGTTCTCTAAGAATACACCATAAAAATAAATAAAACGAAGATATAAAACCTAGTATGTGGAAAAGAGAAGCGGAATCGACACTGGAAGGAGAAAATTAGAGCAAAAAGATACCCTAACCTATCTCGGAAGTACCATCACGTGGGACGGATGAAGTAAAACCCACATCAAGCAGAAAACAGCCCAAGGTAATAATGCACTCACGGTAGAAGGCTACTGCTTTTCTCCAAGAAGCCAGGACTACAATCTAGGCAACAGTGTGTGAAAATATTTTCGTGGAGCGTGCCGATCTATGGATCGGAAGCATGGGCCATTGGAGAAGCAGATCAGAACAGACAAGAGCCTTCGAAATCTGGTGCTGGAGAAGGTTGCTGAAGATAAAATGGACGGAAAAAATACGAAAAGATGAGGTTTCCAGAAGAATAGAAGATAAAAGGCCTCTATGGAAACCTATACTGAAAAGAAGAACTAGATGAATGGGGTACATCCTGAGGCATAATGGGTTTGTAAAGAGCATAATTAAAGAAAAAGTAGGGGCAAGTATCTTCAGAAGAAGACGTAGGAGTAAGTACATGGACCGAACAAAGACAAAAGTACATAGGAAGAGCGATCAGGAGGTAATGGTGGGGATGATGGGGATTCCACCCTTCCCCTTAGATGAGTAAATTTTTGTGGAATTCTCCTGTTAACCAATATCAGCATTTAATGACCAATGATGATGCTCGAGTAATAGACATCAATGAAAGGTGTGTGCTTCATTTGTTTGATCATAAAGAGAATGGGAGAGAGTGGAGTAACAAAAAAGATATCTGATTATGGATTGAATGGTTGTTAGAGGAAGTGTAAGGTAGCAGAATTCGTGAGTGAAATTGACAGAAGAGACTCAGAATAGTGTGAATGTGAGGAGTCCTGAGGAAAAAACAGCGTGTTAGAAGAATAGAGACATTTTCCTAGGGCTTATAGCATTTACTTAATTCTTTGGCTTTGCCTACCGAACAAGGGTACGACGTGATGGGTGTGAATGCGTGTAACTCACGGCCGTCTCATGCTAGCAAGAGAAACATCCCCATTACATGTGATTTTCAACCAAAAAGTGTCATGATTTCCTTGAATTATAAGCCTCGCTCCGTTACGGATATACCTTCATAGTGTCTGGACAAAGGCCTTCCCTGCAAAAAATTTCTTATTGAAATAATTTATTCACTATAATATATTCTTAGTATAGGAACCTAGTTTGAAAAATATTCTTATTGAGCGTTAAATAATCATTTCCTTAAGGTTACCATCAAGCCTACAATAAATCTTGTAAAGTTGTGAGTAAAAACAGGATATCTATTGAAATTCACCTGTTTGGGCAGTTTTAACTATTCCGCTGCTCTCTAATCTAATCACATTACAAGTCTCCAAATTCTCGCAGTCATAGTCATTAGTTCATTTTCGCTTACGCGCGTTAAGCATAGTTCACAGATGTAGTGATGCGTTGGTGTTTGGCCTATTGGCAAGGGGCCCTTGGAGTATTCGGTGATTTGCTCCGGGTCGATATATTTATTATCACTTAAATTATCGGAAAATGGTAATTGTAGGCAATATGTATTCATATTTTCCACCTCTCACTCATCGGAGAATTTTCTCTTCAATAAAGGATTCTTCCTTCCTTCATACTTCTACTTCCTTCTTCATCCTATTATTCCCTTCTATTTTCCTAATTTCGCGGCATTCAAATATGGAATTTTTCCATTATATAGCTAACTAATTTATTGATTTTTAACATCTTGTATATTCCCCCTTATCTGCCGTATTTTATCTTCCTTAACAGCTTTCTTTCCTGAACTACCATACTGAGGACTGTTATCATTGCCTTACTTTACTTTCAATGAACTTTCTCCATGACCCTATAGATACCCTGAAAAGTAATCGAGGCAATATTAGTCAAAATCTCAAACTTCAGGTTTTGGAATCGTTTGATGATAGAATTTATATCAAATTCTTCTCAGACGATGATGACGAGGAATTCAGAGGACAGTAGACATCCTTCGATATTATAATGTGATAGAAGAGGGAAAAATATTAGACCGAGGGAGAATAAGGGCCTAGAACAATATTTACAGTAATAAAAAAAGATTCTCTTTGCAGATATATTAAACTGTTTTTCTCATTTCAATATAGGGAGTTTCGTTGGTTTCTCAGCTTGGCTCGAATGATTTTGCTTGCCCCTTCACCCTGCCTGTCATCTTTTCTTACATTTTGGTAACATTTGGGCGTTACCGGAGGAGTGAAATGCGGCGGTAATGCTTCCTTTTATGTGTAGGATGAGAAATAATTTTAGCTCAAAGAGAATGCCTTTGTTATGGGGAGACTGTACCTTTATTGAACGAGCTGGACATTTATTCCATTCTCTTATTGCATGAAAATACATAAACCTTCGGGCGGGAGTTTTACCGTTTGAATACGTAGATTTTCAGGAGAAAATGTGAACTAATATCGGTGTCTTTTACGAAATGGATTTAAACAAAGACAAAGAAAGTAGATTGAACAATAACAAAGAAAAAGTGTGAGTATGTCAGCTGCGGAAAGACTGTGAAACATTAGCCTTTGCTAAATGTGAGAGATATGATAGGAATGAGGCTTTTGAGATGTGGTGATAAAGAAGATTGAACAAATAAAGGTGATGAAAAAATAGTTGAAAAGGATGTTATTTAAAGGTTAAAGAGAATTAAATTACCATCCAGCACAGTTTAGGACAGGTTTAATTTGGTCCTGTGTTAAGAGAGAAAAGGATAATAGCAGCAGCCATGGAAGGAAGAGTAGGGAGGAAAATAAGGAGACTGAAATTTATAAACACACCTGATTCTGGAATAGGTGTAGACAGCGGTGATACTCAGGATCCCATCTGATAGAAAGGAGTATGATAACTTGGGCGATTAAAGAGAGTAACTGAGGAAAAATCTAAAGCCGATATTTAGTCAATAAAACATTTAGGAGAACGTTTGAGAAGATTGTATGTTAATAATGGTTGTAGAATTAAGGTTTTTAATCGAGTTCGGATGAGGTAGCAAAGAATTTTTTCTTCACTCGCTGAAGTTTCAAAGTAGCTTAGTAAAGAACATAAAATGTATCTTGATCTCCTAGAAGAAAGGGGCCATTTTTTTAAGGTAAAGAATGCTTCTTGCTAACTTAGTTGTCTTATAATTTTTAAACTAATTGAACATCATCAGAGATGGCGAGCAATGTAAACTCATGACTGATTGTTTTTCACGTGAGTGTAACGGTGATTTTGGGTTCCGATTTAAATTTTTCTTCCTTTGATCGATACAAGATTTTCATGTTTCATTCACATAGCTCTTGTTTTTCGTAGATCTGATTTTCCCACCAGATTTTCCATTTATTTCCTTGCACTCATTTAATTCTGACAAATCATACGACACAACCACTGCTCTCATCCGTGAAACTAAGTTAAAGCCTTCAGTATTCTAAGAGTTCAATGATTATTTCACTACCCTAATTTTGGCAAAGTAAATCATTAGAAAATATTATCAGCGCTTCGATCTTATCTTAAACCATTGAACCTTTAGCTATTCTGAAGCTCTTTAATTGTGAGCAATTCTAAAATCATCTTGACATTTTCTCTCCACCCTGTTTTAACTCATCATTTCGTCTATTTATTTCATTTTTTCATTCCAGTTATAACACTTTCATATCTGGGGCGATTCTCATCACTCCTACTCTTTCACTTTTCTCACAACCTCTTCCTCGATGAAGAATATATGTCTTAAGAACTCGATTGGATTTATCTCATTTATTGTTTCCGATACTAACTAGAATTTTTTTTAATCTTCTCAGAATTCCTTTGCAATTTATCCCTTAATTGAATTATAATGAATATTTCTAAAACTTCAAATTCAAAATTCATGCGTCATAATGCTTACAATTTCATGCTTGTTAAGGATAACTTGAGAAACAAAAGAAAGTCAAGAGCAGCTGCGGAAGGGATGATTTTAGAGTAGGGGAGAGGGTAGAAGACGAGAATAGAAATTTTGAATGTCATATGGGTGTAGAAATTTGAGCAGCAGGTAATGGTAATAATGCGAAGAAAATTAGGCATCTCAAGATCTCTTTCATTGACCTTTTGGGGAAACGATTTCCTTTTGGGGATATATTTTATTTTCCCTTCGCTTTGCGTATGGAAAACTTATCTGATGTAAATTTCAATTTTCTTTCATTAAGCGTACACTGGAATGAATATTTTAATGAATGAAGAATACAATTTGTTAAATCATTGAAAAGTTAGTCGCGGGTAATAATACTTTCATTGTGAGGGTTAGCTGTAGTAAACTATTCTTCCCAAGTGGCGCTTTGGAGCCTAGTATTTTTTTTTGGAATCACACATTAATATTTTGTTGGTATATATAATTGGAATAAAGTAATAAAGTTCAGTTACTTGCCCAGAACCTTATCTCCCACTACCGTAGCTTGCTCCTTCTCAGCGTAGGTCGTATCTCTCATCCTACCATCCTTAGAGCTTCTTGCTATTTCCTTTCCTTTTCTTATTTCTGTCATAAACTCCTCAATGATTTCTTGTGTTTCATACAAGAATTTCTTAGATGAAGTGTAGTGATTTAGGCAGGTGAATATGAATATGGAATTTATTTCTCGAAAATCTTATAGTTGCAAATGAGTATCCCTAAACAACATATTATCTAATCGGTCGCCTCTCTCTCTCAAATTCGTTAAACATAAACCACCCTCCTCTTTTCCTGGTTACTTTGCGCATTACCCTCTGAAGCGCCCTTGACCCTAATCTTACATTCCCTGTTCGAACCTCATTCTGCGCCTCAAAATCTCCATCTCAAGTCTCTCCTCCAGTCTCATCTTCTCTGAGAACCATCATTTTTTTCATTGGATCCTCTCATAAGCTTTATACCATAAAGAAAACATTTTATATGTGATCTTCATTTTATTGCCATTATTTTCTGATTTTTCCTGTTCTTATTAAAACGTAATGTCTCCTTAAAACCTTTCTTCTGATTTACTTCCATACCGTATTCCTTGACTCTATTTTGTTATCCTTCCACCAAAAATATTAGTTGGACGAATGGTAAACTAATGCCACGGAAGATTCCCTCAATATATAATTGACTCAGTCACCTATCCGCCGAGGTACTTCTGTGCCCTCTGAGAAGCAATTAAGTATATAAATATGCCATATTCTTTCGCCGTACGAGAGAGGAAATTACTTGTTCCTGGTGTTAGGGAAGGAGATAACGAAAGGAGATAGGTTGGAAGAGGGGCAGGGTCAGATTTAAAAGCTCCTTGATGTAATGATCATGGAGAGGTAATAAGTGGGCGTGTTGGGTGCCTACATCTACATAGAACCCGCGAGCCGCCGCATGGGTGTGTAGCAGGGGGTGGTAGGTCACCAGCTGTGTAAAGATGTTAGTTTTTGGGAGGTGAAATGGTGAAATGAATTATGAGGGTGTATTTATTGGGGCTCAGTTTTTATTGTGGCCACTTATTGTTCGCGGAAAGAAGGAGTTTTTGTACCTATCTGTTCGGCAGAGTATCTTTATAATTTTATTTCATCTGTCAGATTTAGAGATGTACTAAATATATTGTGAAAATATAATGTGAAAAATATCAGTTCTGAATTTCTCAAGCAACCTTAAACTACCGTTCAGTCTCCGAGTCTCTAGGGGCTCCCACTTTAATCCCTCTAAAAGTTGTGAGACTCAATATGTACGCTCGTAGCAGTTTTTAACGAAGCGCAATGCTTTCCTTTGTATTTTATTAATTTTTTTGGACAAATCTTTATGACCAGGGTCCCAAATGTTCACGGCATATTCAAGGTGTGGCTTAACCAGAGCGAAGTAGCATCTCCCTTTTACTTTTTCATCCGAGGACCTTCCTATTATACGCTTAAAAAAAACCTAGTTTCTTCAATGCTGTGCCGCATATGTTTAATGTTTCTTCCCCACGATATATCAGTAGTTAAAGTAACTCCAAGATATTTTACTGTATCTGAAGATCTTTTGTTTACTCCACCCACAGTATAGGCATAGCATTTGTGTGATGACTTTCGTTGGAAGTGAACTGTGGTGCATTTGCTGATATTTAATTCTAACCTTCACTCCTTGTACCACGAATGAACGTTGCTCAGGTCAGATGACAGAAATTCACAATCCACGTCTTCGCTCATTTCACGGTAAATAACTTAATCGTCCGCAAATAATACTAATTTACTGCTAACTCGAGAAGTTATGTCATTAATAGAAATTATGAATAAAAGAGGGCCGATCACGCTTCCTTGAGGAACACCGGATGTGACTTCGATCATATCAGAGCTAAGACCATCAATAACTACTATCGGAGTGACGCCTGCTTTTTTCCAGTCTTGGGGTAACTTGCCTTCGGTTAATGATTTACAAGTTTCTAAGAATGGTACAATCTGTGGCGCTAACTCCTTAAGCATGCGTGCAGGTACTCTTTCTGGACCAGTGGACTTGTTACTTTGAATTGAACGCAGTTATTTTATTATTCCATCACGTTGAATAGTTATGTCATCCATCGGCTCGTTAAGGTCAGGAATGTCTAAATTGTGTATTGTATTATCCTTAGTGAACACACTTTCGAAGTAGCGGTTTAACAAATTAGCTTTGTCGATGCTATTGGTGACCACTTTGTCACTTGTGTCCAATGAAGACTGTTGTCGATGATTCGCTCTGGAGCTCTCTTGCGTAAGACCAGAATAACTTTGGGTTTTCGTCTAGTAATTCACCGAGGATTTTTTTCTTGAAGTTTTGTAGAGTAGTGCACATTATTTTCTTCATTTTTGAGCATTGAGAAACGTATATTTCTCTCGCCGCAAGCTCCGTTGTTTTGTTACTTAACTTAATAGAATTTTTAACAGATTGTGTAGTTACCTTCGTCTGCTGAGCTCTCGCCTTATTTTGTGGTTATACCAGCGAGCTTCTTAACTCTCCCGTTTGAATTTGTATGGAATATAGTCATCGATTCCTTTACGCAGTGTTTCCAAAAAACATCTCCGTGATACTTCTGTGCTCGCGTCCATTGTGGCTAAGAGTTTCGTGAATGAAGTTTCTAACATCTCTCCGAATTTTACGTAATCGCATTTTTCAATAAAGTAGACTTTATGTTTAGGTTTCACAGTGGAATATACTGTTGTTTTTAAATTCGTGAAACTTAATTTATGTTCACTTATACCTTAGAGGATATAGACGTGTTTAATAATTGTAGGATGACTAATAGCTAATATGTCTAATATTTTATCAACTCTCGTAAGTTCATTTATTACTTGAGTAAGAGAGTGATTCGAAAGTGTATTAAGTATGTCCTTGCTTATATCACGTTTTCTTGAGTTTGTTTCAGCGCAATTGTTTTTCCAATTTATAGCCGGGAGGTTGAAATCTTCACCGATAATTATCACTTTTTGTTATCTTTCGAGGTAAACGATATTAATTGAGTTTATAATTTGTACAAAACGCGTATTTTGGAATCAGGTGGCCTGTGGAATGAGCATATATGCATATTTATTTTGTTTTGTTGATTAATAGTGCACCAAACGCTCTCTATTTCACTGTCGTCTAATATGTGTACGGTACTATTCAAATACGATTTAACTGCAATGAACACTCCGCCGATCTCCACCGATAATTATCACATTTTTGTCATCTTTCGAGGTAAATGATATTGTGTTTATAATTTGTAAAAAACGTCTATTTTGGGATCGGGTAATCTGTGAAATAAGTATACCAAATATATATGCATATTTCTTTTGTTTTGTTGATTAAAAGTACACCAAACGCTCTCTATTTCATTGTCGTCTAATGTGTGCAGTACTACTCAAATACGATTTAACTGCTATGACAACTCCGCCGCCAGTCCTATCTGGTCTATCTCGTCTAAAGATTTTATATCCTGTCGGAAAAACTTCGCTATCGTTAATATCCTCTGCATGCCAGCTCATCGTTCTAATTACTATATCTGCTTTTTCAAATATATGCTCAACTTCGGCACGTTTGTTCTTTACCCTACGGAAATTTACTATTACTAAATTTATATCGCATTCAGCTTGATGAGTATTGGGTCGCTGTTTTCCGTAATTCTGTGTGTTATCTTTTTGATGGACTGTAAAACCACTGAGAAGCGAGTTTTTCTTTGAAGTTTTGCTATTATCTTGAGAGCGCGAGTTGGAATTATTTTTGCTATGTAAGGAACATTTATTTAATTGTGCTTCCCCAAAGTTTTTCGGCAATGAAGGCCTACGTTACACATAGTTATTCGGAGGCTGTTATCGGGGAATATGAGCGAAGAAGTATTGGAGAGTAGGAGCTTGGAGAGAAAGTCCATAGCGGGAACTCGAAGGAGGAAACAAATAACCGTATACTGGGAAATAAGGGTGCGCTGAAGAGGACGACTAAGAGGGAAAATGTGGAGTAAACGCGGAAGAGGTAGGAACTGGAAAGGAATTTGGAAAATAATGAAGGAGGATAGTAGGCATGAAGAGTTGAATAGTCTGTAAGGAGTTGGAGTTGGGTTACAATATATAATCTCGATCTGCCATATAATGGCAGGTGGAGCAGTAAACTCTTCACTATCCATTCTTTTTTGCTTCGATGGGGTTCCTCATGTATTCAATCTTCGCATCATCACCATCATAATTGTTCGTTCAACCCTACTATTGGTTGACTGCAGCCCTCCACCCTTTCCCATCTAAGGCTAGTTCCCTTGCCTCTTAGTATCTCATCTTATGTACTCTTTAGTTGATCCGTGAACTTATTCCTAAGTATTCCTCTGCAAACTTTTCCCGCTATCCCCCCTACACAGTATTGCATATTAAATGTGTTTCTATTAATATGAGTCACAAAAATTTCCAAATTTTCATTATAATTATGAAAATAAAACTTCATCATCTTTCTTACAAAAGGAAAAGAGGTTTCTTTCACTATCTTTCCATTGAGATTTTCTTTCTTCGTTTGTTTTTTAATCTCAACCGTGTGCATGTATAGTAGTCATTGCCAGAAAAGTTAAGAAACCACTACGCTTTGGAATGTACGTTAATGAAAGCTTGCTTCTTTATTTCTGGCTCATAGTACGATTTGTATTACTTGTACTGTGAAATAATTGTAAAGAAATTATAAGGAAACCCTAGCACATAATAGCCGACAGTCTGTCAAACTTATATTTGGATGTTCTCTCTGTAAATATGTTTTATGGTGATTGAAAACAAGGCTCTGGTCACGGCGCAGCTATCTTGGCGTATGCCCACGTGGGCTCGAGACATCGAGGCCCGAGCCACCTTGGCACGAGCATTCTCGGCTGGGAGGTGGGCGGAGTGGGCGTGGGCGAAGGCAAATGGGAAGAAGGGGAGCTGAGAATAGGGAAGGGGGAGTGGAGAAGGAGGTGGTTGAGGGGGTTGGCGACCTCCCCTACTTCCCGCTCAGTCCACCCTCGCCTACCTCCCACCCATCTTCTCTCTCCGAAAGCGCGCTTCCTCTTTCACTCTCTCCCTCCGAGACCGGATGCCGCTGTTATTGTTTCCAAGGGAGTCGGAAGTCTCCCTCACCCCAGTCAAACGACGGAGCGTGCCAAGTCCTTTGAACTCCTCAGCGAAAACTGCCAAAATTTTCGTATTTTTTCCGGCTTTAACTCCGGACATGAGCGTCCAACCGCGATGGTTCTAATCCCAGACAAAAAAAGGTTCTATTATTAGGTATCTATTAAGGTATCAGATAATAGAGGTTCTATAAAGGCTATACTCCTTTAACCTCACTTGCAATAAGCGTGGAAGATAGAATAGAAGGTGAGAAATCACTTGAAATATTAAGAGTTGTTGTATTTATACTTGGCTTTTAATTATCATCCTTCTTTCTATACTTTCTTCAAATGTCTTTTTCTTTATTTTCAGCCCAGTATTATTCTTTCCGCATATCATTTTACTCCGTTTTTTCTGATTTCACATAGTTTCACCACCAACAGCGGACTTAACCGCCCCCATCTTTCCCCGCATCCCCGCATTACGTGTCCCATCCATCTCTCATATCCTCTTTTAATCTTATCCAGAAACCATCCTTTCATTCGTACCATTCAAGGTAATTCTTCAAGTAGTATCCGTATTTCTGACAGTGGAACCGTATTCATATGTTTTGATGTCACCCAAATTCATCTACTTTTATCCCGCAGTTCCTTCTCATTTATATGCCACTCTTAGGTCTTTATTTTGCATCATTATAACGACAAGCAACATGCCAAAGTCCTCCCAAAACTTTTTATATATATCTTCAAAGGGTTTCGGTCATAGCTCATCCCCGTACTTCTACTCCCAATATCATTCTCTTAATTTATTCCGTGTTGCTACCAGTCCTTAGGTCCAGTCATCTCTATTGCTCAAATTCTTGCAATAGTCATTTTCATATCATGTAAGCCAGCAAATACATAGTATGCTTTATGCATTTCAAGGTAATAATGATGGTGCTCTAAGGATGGATAAAAATATAATGGAGAAGATAAGCGAGAATAGAATAAAGCGGTAGTCTGCACATAATCAACCTTACAATTTCTGACTGCTGACGATCATGCGTTAAGAGGACTGGAATAGTTTTGATATAATGAATTACATTCACAATATAACAAAGGCTGACAGTGCCTTGAATCGACTGGGATTGGTACGGTAATGATGCAGTAGAACCAGATAGAAATAAATATTGAATTCTTGAACATAGTAGCTAGCGTAACTAGAAGCTAATGAACTACAAAAAGGGAAAATATTAGGATTCTCCGCTGTCCTCATAACGAAGATGGCCAATATTTATGGTTTTTGTGGAATTGAATTCGCACATTCCTTGTTAGATAACTTTTTCTAAGTATTGACCTGAAATTGATAATTTCATTAATCTCTTATTTCAACTCTTCCACTTGCATTTTTCTGCCTTGCTCTCATTAAAATATATATGCTTACTAATATTTCCTTATTTCCGAAAATGCATTATTATAATATGGTCTTCGTTGCCCATCGTTTCCTTGGATCACTTAATTATAAGGATAAGGAATAAAGTAAGATTTGGGGAGCATTACCTATTTTTATGACTTATGAGAAAGAAGATTATCAAGAAAAATCTAAATTCATCAGCCAAGAGAGTGAAGTAAATTTTACTTTTAGATTAGATACAAGAAATGGAAGTTATATTTGGCTAGAATTAGAGGCTAGCAGTTTATTAAAATGAACAATATTGATGAAATATTTCCTAGAGGGGTGGCTGACGGAGTTGGCTGTGATGGTTATAACTTTATGTAAAATTGTGAATAGAGTTTTAAAGCAACCTGGAAAAAATCGTCTTAATGCCAAAAAGAAGATGTGCATTCGTTGGTTAAAATTATTAAATGTTTGTAAGTAAATTTATATTTTTTAAGAGATTAAGGGACACCTACTAGATAAATTGGCCTTCCATTAATACAACGTTTTATTCATTATCGGTACCCTAACCAAAAACTAGCTGAGTTGCCCGGTGTTTCTCAATTAGAGCGATAAAAGTGAGAAGTAACACAGTAGCTTTACCAACACAATAGATAATATTACTTTCACATTGTTAATCATAATCTTTGTTTACCAAGTATAAAATTTTCGCTTATTCGCTAAATCCTCTTTTATTGAAATAGTTTCGTTTTAAAGCAGTAAAACTTATCACAATTTATTTTGTACGATTATTATTTCTAACTAAATTTTGTTTATAAAATAGCCTTAAAGTCGTATAAATGAACTTTAAAGATGATTTTTTTATACACTGGCTCGTTGGGGGTCGAATTTGTGATATATTTTGAACCATAAAGAGCTTTGTACCGCTTTTTTTGTTTTTATTAGAATCATGCAAAATTTCGGGATAATCTGTTGAGTAGTTTTTGAGGAGACGAGTAATAAGCATACTGGCGGTCAGCCTGGCTTCATTCCTTTTTTATACATTGCTATAGATTACTGGTATATAAATACGCATAAAATGTCAAAATAAACGGATGATTACTTCATTAGTTTTTAAAAGAAGTAGACAGCTGTGGACTTATAACCCGTTTCAACAATTATTATTGAGCTCAAGAACTGTGTTAAGGTTTACATGGTATAGTCGGTATGCCTCTAGCAGTGTGCAAAATTCTATGTAGTAAAATGTAGTAGGGAAAAAGTACAAATACTGATTCTCCCCAATTATGGAAATGAGTATGACTTGAAATTCAAGTACTATTCTAGAGCCATTAAGCGCCCATAGAGAGGGTAGGGTGCAAAATTCCCCAAAGGAAATATTACAAATTCGCTGATGTTGATCATTCAATTTAGCGTAAGTCATAAAAGGTCCGGACAAAAGTCTTCGTGCATAGACATGGCTCAAGTTGCCGAAGAAACGTGTCTTCGTTGAAATCATATAAAAATTGATAGATTTGGAATTTAAAACTTAGCTACTATTTTAAGCGAATACGGAGCGTAAGAGTATATCTATTGCAAATATTAATTTGGATATACGCTCATTGACTGATCAGACTAGTGTGATACTAAACACTAAGTTCGTCATTGTATTCTGCTGTTTCCTGAGTATAACAGCTTTTTTTTGGCACTGCATGAGTTGACCAAATCAAAATCGGTATGGATTCGTGATATGCTGATCTGCACTATTAGAAAATATTCTGCGTTATCGCAATCAAAAACAGTGAGGTTTTTTCTAGCTTTCTGTTAGAAAGTACTTTGAACGATGTTTTAATTTTTATGATAAATTTGTCCATTTTCAATTATATTTTTATATCATTTTTCATGTTTGACTCAAATATTGGTTTGATAAGCCTGCGTTTTCATTTTTACTATGCCTCGAACTTTTCTTGCCCTTATATCGTGACCAAAATTGTGATTCTCTTAACACTTTTTATGTCTGAAGCTGATGGAGCAGACATGAGATTACATTTCTACTTCAAGCTTAGCCTAAACTGCCGCATAGCCAATTGTAAAACCACGATCAACTTATGTATGATTTAGCACTTTCCTGGCGAATAACATTAGTGTACATTTCTTCCACGATGATTAACTTCTTCCACGGAAGGTTATGGAGAGTCTTAACCATGACCAAACTGTGTCTTATCTCGCGTGACCCTTAATCTCTGAAGAGCAATTCCACTCTGACGGTCATAAAAACCATCCAGCCCGGCTGATTTTGCACTAATGGCGATTTGTCACGAGCCATGGATAAGGTCTCTTCACAGCAATAAGCTTTTGGTCAAAAGCGGAGTGAAAACTCCCCAGGGAAATGAAAGAAACTGAAATTGCAAGGGATTGTTAAAGAATTTTGCTGTGATATTTGAGAGATATATCAGGCCCAGAGATTGCTTTTTACTAATGGCCAGAATGTTCCACGTAAGTTATGTTTGTAAAATTTAGGCAATCGAGCATTTATATTTTTGAATTTAAATTATAAAAAAGCTCAAGTCAGGATCAGAGGCTAGATTTTAATACTATGGACCCTCTAATGTGGCGTTAGACTTTCCAATTATTGCATGTACAAATGATATGGTACGAAGTCACTCGCAAGGGTGCAAATACACCAAGAGCCTTGAACCAAGTTTCCACGAGCCTTGAACCAAGAGCCAATTGCCTTGAAAATAATCATTTGACTTAAGCGAAATTCGATCCCGGATCTTCCAATTTCCGGTCAAGTGTGTTACTGGCTAACATACCTGACCGGCAATTGGGAGATTCGCGTTAGAATTTGGGTCAAGTCAAATGAGTTTTTTGCTAGGTAAATTTCAACCCTTTGAGTGGGGTTAGAAATATAGAGTCGACGGGTTTTGTACATTTCCGAAGGAACTAGTCATTTGTTCATCCGGATATCTAAACTTATTTCGTATCTAGACGATCTATTTTACAAAGAAAATCACTAAGACTTGACGTCGCGAGTGAATTGACTGCGAATGGTCGGCGGGGACAAGAGAAAATAATAACAATCTTAGCCAGTTAGATTCACAGGAACATTTATATAACAAGCAATTATTTCAATTGAAAACCATGCTGATTAATATTATATAAAAGAAAAATATCTAGTTGTGGCATGAAGTCAGATGAATACCCCAAAATACGCTCTAAATGCATGTCCTTTGTAGCTGCCCATAGCCGCACATGGAATGATTAGGGTGTAAAATATGCCTACTAAAATCTCATTGTAATGATTTTAGGTGGATTATTTTACATTGAGAATGACAACAACACATAATCAAATACAATTTATCCATACTTCCCTATTCCCTCCATTCTCATGGGTGGTATTACTACACTCCTTACCACACGTCTCCACGACGCTAGCGGGATGTAATGTAGATGTAGGCGGAATTGGCTCGAGAAAATTTTCTCATTTCCAGCCTATACTATAATTTACAAGTACATATAAAACTTTTATGTAATAAGTAAGAAGTGCAATTTGTTTATATTATTTGGCCAAAATCAGCCCTACGAAAAAACGAGCAACGTAAGAAAATGAATGCACGTAAAAAAAATCTTTGTTCTTTTATAAATCCGATACCAAAAATGTAAACCCTGAATCACTAAAGGGAGTATTTTAAAAAAGAAAAAGAAACTTCTTAACCGATTCCAATACTTCCGCTATGGAAGTATTAGTTGGTAAAATGGGGCCTACGGACCCCCTATTTATGAGGCTTAAATGCCTTTCTAATCTAGCTCATTGATCCCTATAGTATCCGAGAAACAGTACTGTCTTTTGTCAATTTAATTCCGATTTTGTTGATTTAAGGGACTTTGAAAAAGATATCAGAAGGCTATGGCATCCAAACAGGCAGAGTAATAGCTTTTCGGATATTATTTAAGAAAAAAAACATCCAAAAAGAGAAGACGCATGATCTCCAAAATATCAGTAAATTGAATACAATTTGTGGAAAAATAGTTATTAGATATTTCGCTCATTTCATTTACATAAAAGAAGCAATAAGTTCTTTGGTGTTCATGATTAAACCTATGAACTTCGGTATTAGTCATTTATGTACTAATAGATGGAGAAATGTCAGCCTAACGTGTTTGTATGTTATCATTAGTGTAGCTGTATTGATTCGCTCAACTAGGCGGAGATATTTCTATTTCAAGTCTATTTGTGTGTAGGGAAAATATTAAAAGCGACCCATCTAACACTAATGTTGCATTTTAATATGATGCTTGGAAATTATTTACTTTTTTGGACTACAGCTTGGAAATGTAACCTGAGATTACTCGCCATTTTTTTGTTTTAACTACTATTTTACCCATAGCATCAACATTACGACAAGCTATACTGGCATATGTATTATCTTTCCGACTAGAAATAGAAAATAACTTTAGAAACCACGAGTTTAGTTGAGAATATTTTAGGTTATATTAAAATGAGTATGTAATAACATTCTTAATATTTTATGTAAATCATTCAGGTAAATTCAAGTATTTCAAAAGTTAAAAAGAAGATGACGCACTTTATGCTAAATCTACTCGAGTAAACATCAAGCCTTTTATATAAATAATTATGCCAACCATCATTATGATGAATATTTTTAAAGTACCCTTCAATTCAGTGATATTGTATAATACTTTTCACTTCACGTGAAAGGTTGTTTATTTTGATGCTCCTTTTTTGTTACTGAAAGGTGAGTTTTTTTTTCATATTAGGGGTAACCTTTTAGTGACAACGCTTTGAAATTCATTCGTTAAACGTTAAAATTAAACGATTGAGAGAAATTTCTTACCAAGACTGACTGGGCACAAAGATAATTTGAAAACCAAGTATATTTAATTCTTTTTAATTATCATCACATTTCGAATATGGGATCTGTTGATTGTCTAGATAGTTAGAAAGCCTATCACAGTGTGTGCAGGAACAAAGTATGGGGACTCTGGCTAAATTATGGGGTGACGAGAATGAAGAAATGCATTGTGGATAAGGTAAAGAAAACGTGTGAAGGAAGTAAGAGAATGGTTCAGGAAAGTCAGGCAAGCATTACTGTGAAGTGTTTGGAGCTTAGTATGGAGCAAATATGTCTCATTCTGAAATATGGACCATGAAGAGAGAGGATGGGAGTAAATTGCAGAAAGATGAGATGAAATTCCACGAAAGCAGAGCAGAATAAACCACACAGGACAGGCTAAGGAATGAAAGAATCGGGAAAGTTGCATAGGAGGAACCGCTTTATGAAAGTATACAAGCATCAATGGCTGAAACGGTTTGGGCGTATAAATAGTATGGAAACTGTCATAATGCCTAGGAAGATAAATGAAATGGAAATTCAGGCGTATCTGCCACAAGGTAGCCCACGGGATAGATGATTGAAAGGGGTGGTATAAAGTGTATAGATCCGGAAGGAGAATAGGAGAACAGAGAGATAAGAGAAATGGAGGGAGAATAGAAAAAAGTGAAAAGGCTTGACAAACCACACCCATCCAGTGGCTGGAAACTGTAATAGATTTTTCCCTTTGAGTTTGGCATGACGTGATATCACGTCATGGGTACCGTGGAGTTTTCCAGCTTTCACCATGGGGCCTAGTGAAATTAAACGATTAAGAGAAATTTCTTACCAAGACATGATATAGGATAACATGGGGCCTAGTGAAAGCTGGAACACTCACGGTACTCTTGGCGGGATATCACATCATGCCGCATTCAAAGAGTTATAATGATGATCAAATATGAAATATTATTCTTGGAGCATTTTCACTTAGCCTTCAGATTTTCTAGCGAAGTAGATAGCTGATTTTTAAATGCTGGACAAAAATATGTCGGTATATTCAATTTTAACCTAAGTGCATCCTTTAGTGAGTTCAAACAGTTCTTTCTAACTTTTATGTAAAAGCTCGAGAGGCTATTTATTTGGCTCCTTTGTGGTTGTCATTCGTTTGCAATAGGCTTTACTTTAATTATTCTGATTTTTACCGTTTAAATAGGCTCTATATCAAAAGGGCTACTGCCATATTTAAAGTTTTTTGAAAAAGTGAGTTCAAAAATCTGTTACACTGTAATTATAAGTATTGCATCTTCAGAGGGCTTCAAATCCAGGTAAATAGTCGTCTAAAGTTTTGACAAAAGCCTTCTTTCTTTGAACAAGCTCTTCTCGGTAAGCATATCATTGTTTACCTAACCAACCTTTCGCTTATATGAAATCAATAGGTTTTTAGTATGCATCTTGCGTGATGGAAGAAGATGTGAATCTTAGAGGCTAAATCAGGTTAACTTGAGCGAAACGGAAATTACCATTCTGTTAAAATATAGGATTTCGATAAGATTAAAATTATTTTTCAGTTTTGCCTTCTTGCATGTTTTGAATGAAATCTCCTTATTTGATACAACATGCACTTCACGCTTGTTATATGGTTTATATAACTCACTATAGCAAATTCTAGTTTGATAAATCGATAAAATGGATTGCCTCGAGTGAGTCTATCCTCCAAACTCTCAATATTCACGATATTTACTATACTGCTTAAGGTGACGTGGACCGGGCTACCCATCCTTATCATTAGTACCGTCGATAAAACTATTTCTCCGAAGGCTAATACTGGAGAAACTTATTCCCTTTTTCTCATTAAAATCAGTATCTATAAGAAAGCAGTTTGATTGTATTAAACTAAAATGTCTTTTAAATGATGCCCTAAAATGTTTAAGCTTATATTTTGGAATGTAAGTGTCACGCTTCAAGTTTCAAATATTAGGATAAATAACACAGCTGGATATTTGTTGGAAATATGAGACTTTTTAAATGATACTATTAGAAATGATAAGCAACATCAAACTATATAGCTTTCACATTTCAAACTTATAGAATAGAACAAAAGTTATATAACACTTATAGAACAAAAGAATATAACTTCATTTCTCATAAGTATATACCTAGAAAGTGTATACATAGAACGAGCAGGAAACCTCGTTAGCTGGATTGATAAATTGTATTTTATAGAGATCATGATAAAATGTTGTTACCGCTCAAAAAATTTATTTCTGTAGTCAATAAATTTTCATGTTGCGCCTCAGTTTTGAAAAAATTGGGATTAACATCTTTTTACCCACCTACCATCGATTATTTTCGCTGGATTTATGTTATAATAAATTATCAGTGGAGTCACCAGCATTCCTAGTGTACAATTTTACCTACTAATCCTATCTGCTGCTTTATAATGGCAATATCATGAAAACAAGAGCACAGCGAAATTAATTCTATTAAATATCATGTTGAACCTTAATAAAAATTCATGTTTATTTTTAGAAATAGTAAAGATTACAAGAAGTCAGAATTTTCAAACTGATAATCTTTAAAGTAAATTTACGAATAAAAAGCACATGATTGTATTTACTTCAAACTAGATGTTGCACAACCGGTCATAAAATCTATTATTCAATAACGATAATTGGAATTAATACTAGCAAAAACGTATTAATACATTTTCGTTAAAAATAAAATCACGACAGTAAAGCTATAACCTTCTTTTGTAGACGGAAAATGAGAATATATCCTTTTATGAAAATATAAAGAGGATTTATCCTTTCAGGTTTCGACGGAAAGGGCCACCGTCTGAAAATAAACTGCGTCTATCCTTTTGGTAGGTCACAGAACTTGAGTAAATGAAATATCCTTCTTTGAAACTTGCATTGAAAGAGTGGTTAAGGCCCTGATTAATAGAAAGTTGGGGATGTAAGGATAAGGAAAATAAAAATGTGAATGACCCTTCAGCTAAAGGAAAAGATTGGCTGGGATATTTTCCTCAAAGCGCTTTAAATAAATAAAATACTGAGGTAATATTTAATTAAAGGAGAGGGTTGACAAGGCACTCCTTTTCTACGATCTGTCTGCGCAAAATATTTTTACCAAGGCTCAAAATTGCCTTTGGAGAATTTCATCATCTGCATCGTTTCCAGTAGATGACAAGGAAAGGATTTTTCAGAGCGTAACCGGTTTGTAATGGATGGATTTAGCAATAAAAACCCAATGAGAAAATTGGATTTAAAAATTTAGGAACCGCAAGCATACCCAGTTATTAGGGCAAAATCTTCATTTATTTTTTTATTTTGCGCCAAGTTTTTCTATTTTGATTTGATACAAATAATTTCTTACCTCGAGTAAAGTAAATGAAGTGATAGTTCTATTGTTTTTCCTTTTGGTATACGCCTTATTGGAGGCTAGCTATCTTTATTTGAGCAAATATTTCTTTTGATATATATTCCAATATATATGTCATGGAAGATCCCTGATTATTTCTAACTCTCCACAAAAGAGACCCGCGTATGGTTTGAGTTTAATAAAGTTCTCGAACTAAACTCTTTTGCAACCTGGATATCGTATAAGGCTTCCTATAGTCACGTCACCCCATGTGAATGAACCTAGATTTTTAAATTCCTATCATATTTTCATTACTGTTAAATTCTATTAATTCAATATGAAAACCATTATTTTTCTTGAAACTGTTGAAAAATATGCCCATTTAATCATACATGGAAAAATTCTTATTAAGAACTCTAGGGGTTAAATGTGGTATGAAATTATTATAGAAGCTCTTGTATTCCTTTATTAATACGTGATGACGTGATCTCTTTAAGAGCAGAGGGATGTGGTTCGAATGGAGTCATTTCTGAATGTGCAATAAAATGGAATCATAACTTCTGTCTGTTTCATTGACTAAAGTTTTTAATATACGTTGCAACTAAACTGACCGCAAATAATCTATCCAAATCTGCTATACTGCTAAGTGCGTAATTTCTCGCCACTTCAGCTCTCCATAGCACGTTAAACCTACGACATGAATGGTTGGCTCTATGGAGCAGCTCTCGTGTTGGATATGGAGCAACACAGCTGGATGGGATGAGAGTGGCCATTGCCCCTGTCCTTCCTTCCTCGACCACCGACAGCTAGGTCCCTTTTGATCCTTCTCTCCCTTCCTTCCAAGGAAATAAGACCAGAGGACGTGCAACTCCCTCCATTGGCCCGAAGACCTTTTTCATCCCTACCACCATTCTGCCCTCAGATCCACCTCCTCCTGGGTCGCCCGCATTCCCCAACAGCCTCCTTCCATTGCCTTACACCTACCAACACAAAGCCCTTTTCCCTTCCGTATTTATCCGCGATTATTCGGACCTCTAAAGATGCCATGCACCGCAAGCTACCGGCTTGCCGCCCTCTCGCACCCTCCGTCCGTCCCCCCTCCTCCAGTCTCTCGTTTAGTGATCCTCTACCCCTCTAAGGCCTAAAGATGGGGACGCGTATAATTCCTCCCTCCAAACCGTCCCTCCCCACTTCTTCCTTCTTACATTTTTCTCTTATCTCCCCATTCCTCAGTCCTCAATCCCTTCATCCAACATCCACATTAACCCTCCTTCCTTCCATGAAACAGGCCGTGACCCTTTTTTTTTATTATTTCTCCCCTCGCTCAGAATATCCCCTCAGTCCCTCCCTTTGCCGCCAACACTCGCACATACACATATTCAGAATCCGAGCTGAATTCCTTTGAGCCCTTTTTCCTTTTTTTTTACTCAATCCTTCCCTCCTTTTTTCCCTCCCATTCAACCTCTTGTCTCTTTCTTTCTCTCTCACGCACACTCCTTCCCACCATCTTTTCGTCTTTGGTTTCTTCCCTCCCCTCTCGGGGTTGTCCTACCATTTTGCCATTTCCCTCCCCTTGTCCTCGTCTCTTTACCCAGTCTACGCCTTGGTCATGAAATATTCCCCCAACTTCCCCACCTAACATCACTGCCACTTGCTTTTCTAGTGCCTCTCCTACAATAAAATCCGTAGAAGCGTTAAAAACTAAATGAGAATGGTGGTTGGACTTTTGGACGTTCCGAAGAAGTTTATTTTTGTTTCCAGGGCTCAATTCAAAAACTTTCTCATTGATGGATTTTGAAAGGTTTATAAGTTACCGTGTTCAACAAAAACCATATTAGACATGGCCAACATTTAAGAAAGGGGTTAAGGGGAAGCATAGTCAGGACAATTTTAAAGTTATTTGTGACGCTCATTAAAACAAGGATTCAGTGATCTTACTTAATGCATTGTCAAAAAGCAATGGTTATACATCTTTTTGGAAATTTTTCAGTGAGCAACATTTATGAATGCGGTTCTCAGCCATTGATTTATCAAGCGGTAATATAATTAATACGTAACATATTTTCTGCAGACTTTGCTCTTCAATCCACAAACCTCACTTTTAAAACAACTGTGGTATTTATTTATTTATTCTCGTAACATCATTATGTACATCGTTAATGGTGCATAAAATCTGGTTTTAGCTTTGCTTGTTTCAAATCAGTAAAATATAATTAATAATTTGTTCTTTTAAATTTACTGATAACTACCCACTCACTAAATGTACTGTGATAGTCTACGCTACGTTTCAGTTCACTAAGGCTATGCAAGATCCTCATTAGATTTTTCCACGTTCGGACATAATTCGAGCGTCACATACCACAGTTGGGGAAATTTGAAGGGGTATTATCTTTTTCAAATAGTGAGAAGTGTCTTTTAAAAAATCGGGCCCGTCATGATATCTTTGCACTTAAATAATTGTGTTTGAAATTTGTATGGAATATACTGATTACTTTTTGTGATACTCTGAAAATTTTCAGGAATAACTCGTTCCAAACAAATTAAGAGAATATATAGTATGGGCATGTTACTCGAAATAGTTTTGTGAGATCCAGTGGTACATGTCGCATTCCATCGTCGCTGGAAGCATCATCAAATCAAATCAAGAATAAATTCGATTGCCATCAAATTTACAGAACGCATTCTCGCTTTAAACTGGCGAGTTCTTGTTGATTCGCAAAAAATGCAAAAAATCCTCCCTTTTTGGAATCAATGCACGCATGGGCACGCCTGATCACGGACTGCCGCACTCCTTCAAAGGTCCTCGGGCAGTTTGCAATAAAAATTCACTGGCACAAAAAATACGTTTGAAAAGTGTCCCAGCATTATTAATTGGAACTGAATAAACACAGGCACTAAGTGTCCCTAAAGAGCTAAGGTCGCTCAAATGGTAATCCCTTATGTATTCTTTTCTCGCAGCTATCGATAACTAGTGTTACACTAATAAATCGCGCTTATAGGTGTCACCTATCCTGATGCTTGCCGTGGGCTGTGATAGCTTGTCTGTGGATTCGTTTACCAATAAGTGTTTTTCTAGAGACCTTATTCTGGAAATTATCTAAATTATTTTGAGACTAAATTTTCATATATTTTTATTTGTATCTAACTATAAATTCAACTAATTAAAGCGACCATTAAGCAACATTGTTCGTATAGGTGTCTTTAAAATATAGGGATCAATAATGAGGGTAGTATTTATTTCAGATATTAATATATGTAAACATTTGGAATAAGATCAAGTGTATTGTTTTATCAAAAAATATTTTTTTGCATCAAAATTACCGTAAATATCAGACATTTTCTAACCCTTATCATCAGAATAAATAGCGGGCTAGGATTATAAGTGGTCCAAATATTCCGAGAATGCCCAATGTCACCTGGAAGTGGCAAGGCTCTTTTATTTCATTTCGTCGTTCTATGGAAGGAATACTGCAATTATCTACTGCATCTTTGTTTATTTTACCACTTAGTTAGTTTGTTAACTTGTGCTTAAACGAGGATTCCTTAAATTGTTTCAAGTATGGCTGAAGAGGTAGGATTTCAAGGGTGAATCGAAATTTTGGTGATTGGAACAACAATATTGACCAACAAAACATGGGAGAGGCAGGGATCCAAGGGTATTTTTTATTTATAATAAATATAGAACTACATTTATGGTAATAAATAAGTACATTTGGAATGTATCAAATCGTATTCGTTAAAGCTGAAGTTGAATTTTACGTGCCACCTGGAGTTGACGCTAGAAACTTAAGATACATTCTTGGTGACTCGTATTCCTTAGGGTGACTCAAAAGGAATATTTTATAGGCAAATTCCTTTTGAAATCTGAAACTGCATGACTATCCCTGGGTATTTGCGCATGATTGGAGCAATGCATTCGCTACATATTTCAGACAGTGTTTTGTGTATCACTTTTTCTATTGGGTACTCCATTTTATTGGTTCTTGAAATATATTTTTTTTCGTACAGGTAAAATTATTCTGATCACCAATGAGGAAGGAGAAATCATAGAAATGGAATCATAGGATGAAAATGAAGGAGGCTTGAATGATATTTGTCCTCAAATTTTTATCTCGCTTATGGAAATATAAATCGGACCCTTACTCGTGAAGAGAATGTAAGACCAAAATTTTTAACTCATATAATTGATGAAAAAAAAAATTTTTATGAATATTTTGCACAATATGTCTTTGCTGCACATTTTGTCCATTGATGAAAAATAATAGTGTCTCTCACTGGCTTGCTGCGGGGAAACAATGAACGAGATGGACACTATTTAGCAGCTCAAGCATGACTTGCTGACAGCAGAAGTCTGAAAAATGTCCTCAAATATTAGAGATTACTCAACTAAGGCCAACTGTGGTCGAATATAACTCGACTAGGATACGTTGTTAGAAATTACTGCACAGAGCGGAATAGATGGATTTGATGAAAATATTCAGGCACTTCAGGCATGATAAGTTACAGAGGATAAAAAATGAAGGTACTCATTGTTTTCGTTTGACTTGGTTGCAGGTTCTCATGATATATGGATAGCATTCAAAGAAAATATAGAATGAGACTTGTCATATTGCGGGAGAACAATTTTGAATGTCAAATCCAGCTCAAGGTTCTGCCTCCAAAATATTTCCTACCGAGGTCCTAAAAGTAAGTTGTCCTAAAAGCCAATTCATACAAATCAGAAATCCATGAAAAACAACAGAATATTTTTAAAATCTAAATTTGGATTGTATTTTATTTGTTTAAATGAATATGCTTCCAAATAAATGATTTTTTTAAATGTGAGCGTCAATTTCTGTTGCTCTATGATATTTGTATCATAGCTCTTTTAAATAATTAATAGTTAACGTGAGTTTTTTAAACTTTTAAATCTTTCTTTAACGTGGAAAAATATTTCAAATTACGTGTCTTACTAACCACAGAAATACAGTGAATTCGCACCATCTATTGCACAACGGCACCTTAGACTGACATCCTCCCCATTTAGTAGCAAATGAAGAAAGTTACCTATCAGAATTTGAGCTCATCGTTGTGAAAGAACTAATATCAACTCAAATCATCAATAATATGACACAAATTAAAATTGATAGCGACATGAGCTTTGACGGGATATATTTCGAATGACCAAATCCTACTATTCCTCAGTAACTTATATTCTTCGA
The DNA here is from genome assembly GCA_963169105.1 of Ceriagrion tenellum. NCBI lineage: Eukaryota > Metazoa > Arthropoda > Insecta > Odonata > Coenagrionidae > Ceriagrion > Ceriagrion tenellum. The sequence goes on from OY720632.1 coordinate 70,357,462, forward strand.
TATTTTTAGTGCTGGCAAAAACATAAGTGAGAATCTCCTAAATGAATGTGTTTTTCCCTCCCACTCTCCCCTATTATCCATACATTTCCCCCCACCACCTCCCACTGACCGTGACGCACGTCTCTGACGTCGACCAACTACTTCTTCCTCCACCCCCCCTCCCCAGGTCTACATATTAACTCGCATACCATGCATAATGTACCTTTGAAAATGATTATAAGGCAGTCGAAACCTCGGTCGGGAATTAAAGTTTTAAGTGTGGAAAATACTAAGAGTTCTCTCTTTTTAGTCATGTCAACTTCTAATAGTTTAAACATATTTATTTGGCTCTAGTTTTCATGGTAAAATTTTTAAAAACATCTTTGACTAATTATACCTTTTCATGAATAACAGATGCTTCTATATACCTAAGTTATGTCCGTCTGACGACCACACTACTTGATCCACAATAGTTGAACCACAGGAGTAATAAGGTAATCAGCTGTTTTTCTAGTGCAAAATCCCAAAAAAAAGGTATTTCACCGGCATAGCAATTACATTCTTCATAAACTTTTCAGTCAATTTTAATTACTGAGCCCATATACTTTTGCGATTATCTTTCTTATTAGAACTTTCCGTTTAAAATAATTCTCTCCCTTATCATATCCCCTGGAGTCTTTTCCAGCGTGGCTTTCTGTTTAATTTCTGTTCAAAGTTATGAGATATTTTTAAATACAATGGGCATTGAATCAAGCATTAATGGCGTTTTCTACCCCAAGGAGTTGATTTTTACGCATAATACTGAGCTTCAAGCACACTGCTGTCATATTTTTCTGTATTATTGTTCTCAAGTTAGGTACAGGAATTATTCCTGTCCTTTAGCATTGCGCTAAAAGCACATTCTGTAGCCCTTACTTTCTTTTCATGACAACTCCCTTTACTTCGGCTATAGCATTTCTTACTACCTGCTCCAACCATTTATTTTTCAGATTCCAGAATTTTATTTTCTTAAGCTGCTTCTTTTTATCACCATAAATACCCAGTATTCTTTATCTGTTTGTCATTTTAGCTGTGAATACTCCATACTCCTCCATATACCCATCTCAATGGTTTATCATCTGTAAAAGTTATTTATTTGATGCAGATAACATATATTTTTCTATCTCTTAATATTCATAAATCATTGAATAACATTGAAATGAATATAATTATTTCTAATTCAATGCTCCTTGCTTAAAACTTTTTTTTTTAATTTTTCTAATCAATTAAGGAAGTCTGCCATATATTTAGCTCTAGGTAGTTTATGAGGCCCAATATTTACTCAAAGCTGCGTAGAACCAATTTCAAAAAGATTGTCTTCTAACTTTATGACTACAAACCTGAGGTTTCCTGACTTCCAGAGCATTTTTCTACTCTAATAAATGAAGTAAGAGTTATAGCAAATCTTTATCGATAAACATTCTGACTTACAGCATTTACAAACTCTTTTATTCAAGTATCGCAACTACTCCTCTGGTCAAAATTTTGACTCTACCTTGCATTATTTTTTAAAACATCATGCTAATCTATTTAAATAATTTGAAACAATGGAGGAGCCTCCAAAATTAATTGTTCTTTTATTATTCCACCGAGTACTACTTCTTTGAAATCTGATTGCTGATTCGTCAAGTAGTAACACCAATACTGCAAGTCCTCGATTTACTGTGGAAGAGGAGCGACATAAGTCGAAACAACGTAAAACGGATCCAGATATTTGTGACCAATTTTATCCCGCGATTAATCAAAGTGTTAATTTTAAAATTCGTTTTTTGCCTTTATTCCGGATAAAATGGCTATTTCAGATAGGATGTTTATGTCTCAGTTATCAAATAACGCAAGCATATGGACATACGGTCTATTTTATTAGAATAAAACAAGGAAAACTTTTCAGGCGATCATTGTCAGCATGAACGTAACATCGAATCAGAAGTAAATCGAAATAACGCATACCGAGGACTTACTGCATAAGATTTTAACTAGTATTAGCTCTTATTTATTATATATTCTTTATATTTATAGTAGTCACTTGAATTTCTGTAACTTTTCCCAAGGAATGACTGTTAGGGGATGTTGGAATGGGAGAGAGGTATCAAGCGATGACATTTGCTGATTGTGAACGGCAGGCACTCCAAGGGGTCCTTAGTTTGACGTATCATTCGACAGGCAGTGTTGCACTTGCGTTAGTCACAAGGCACCCATGAAGAGATCTGGTGTCTTTCAGAAAAATCTACGTAAATGTTGACATTCGAGTTTGGGTCCCAGGAATGGGAAACCAGTTCTCTTGCTATGATAGCAACTCGTTCCGATTCCTTTAATCCTTCTTAAATGGGTTTATCAGTTGACATCCATGACCTCAACTTCGTTATTTTCTTATCCCAACATGCTCGCTCCATGCATTATTTGAGCCTACGGTGTTTCTCTCAGTCCGGGTGTTTCAGTGATTCCTATCAGAAATTAAAATAACAGGAATAGACAAGATTTTCCGTGAGTATTTTGTAGTTTTTTGGAGGAGCTATCCATACAAGATATGCTGGAAGTCTCCCATCTAGGCCTAACCGCTGCCTAGTTGCAATTCAAGGCAGGCCTTCCGAAATACATCCGGAGTTCAAGATTGGAATTTCTACGGGGAGGAATATTTTATTCATTGGAACTGGTCGTCAATTTGCGAAAGTCGACTGCATCGCCCTCGACCGTCATCATCTGAATCATCTGGGCGGCGATGATTCAGATGATGAGTTAGTCATTAGCTGCGGATATAAGCGGGAGGGGAATGCGGGGGTGGGGTGGAGAATGCAAAAGAAAAAAATATCAGCGAGGTCGAGCTGGAAAAGTCAAAACCCAATGCTTGGATGACGTGATGTGGACGCGATCTCACTTGTAGACAGTTTTTAGTGATGATTGAATATCGTTTCTCCTTAGAAATCTCACTGTCAGTCAAACGTATTAACTTTGACTATACTTTATGGAATATTATCAAATATCAGATCAATGTTTCCGGTCATTTACAGTTGATTAGGGTGCGGCACGTTGCACCACACTAGTGAATCGCTTATCACCGCCATCCCAGCATGCCCTGCAATCATGAGTTAAATACAACTAGCAAACCGCCTCCAGCTTTCTATCTGCAAATTACATGCTATTATAATACCTAGTGTCCAGTCTGAATGAAGTTGAAGTTCTATTTATTATAGCTGAGTTTTGGATAACCCAGAGAACAAAGCGTTAAATACTCACTCTGGACAAGATTTCTCAAAGAGGGAAAATATAATACTAGGCCCCTCAGCAATTTCGCTCTTATGTTCCAAGTAAATGTTAACCGTGCCTCAAGGTCAAAAGAAGTATTAGTAACAGAATATACCGCTGATAAATTAGACAGTGAAAATGGCATTTACTTCGAGAGAATTGGAGTTACAACTCTTTTGTTTAATCATACATGTTGCTTAAGATATTGATTAATGTGAAAATCGAATACCTAAAATGCTTCATCTTAGCACTTAAGGATGCGTTTTTCATAAATGAATATTCATATTGAAAAAATATCTGTGCTGGATCCTTTTTCCTCTATTTTTCTACTGCTAGTCACGATAGATAGCAGTTATAATATCTTACTCGTGAATTCCGATGGCAAATATTATTATTGCTGCTTGTAGGAGGAGAATTAAAGCCACCGTCAAGCCATTTGTATGTTCGGATTGGTTTGTGCAAATATATCCATTTTATCCTCTATATTCTCAACTATTCATGACCACAGCCTATGTTTAATAATATAAAGGTAAAATTGATAATACTATTGTAGTCTCAACTGCCAGGATCATAGCAAACTTCACTTCATTAGACATTTTTCTTCATCTGGACTGTCTTTCTGTGACTATCCTGACTATCTCACCGTAAAACCCCAATGGGCAACTTCCTGGATACTTCCGCTCCACGAATGCTCTCTCTTTCCCCACTTTGATAACAGCTCTCTATCATTCACCAATATCTTTTCGCGCCAAAAACACTCAGTAAAAGAACAATCTTCTATTCGTAGTGAGGACAGAATCCATAATATGACCTGTTTATACATCGAGCGATTGGCAGCGTTCCTCATTCACCTGTACCACCTCAAACGGGAAGTTCTACTCACGTACGAGATGGAGCAAACTCCTTACTAGGTAGGTGTCCAATCGCTTCATTCACTAGCCACCCCACAGAATGGATCACTTGAAAGAGGAAATGAAGAAAGGGAAAGGGTGGGAACAGGGACGGTAGAAAGAAAGAAAGGCTAGTGTGTAAGGGCGCAACAAAGGCATATTGTTGGCGGCGACGTGGTCGGGCAGGGGGTTGAAACAAACGGTGGAACAAGAAACTGTGCTGAGGGGAAGGGGAGGAGAGGAAGGTCGCCGAGGAGTGATGCGAAATGTGGGAGTGGGAAACGATGAGAGCCGGGGAAGGGGGAGAGGCGAAAATTGCAGGGGGGAGAGGTACGAGGCGAAGGGGAGGTGATTTTTTGACGAGGGGTGGGTGAAGTGGGCGTGGTCGAATGTTTTTAACTCCCCACCCACTCCCGCGTTTTAAGTCGTGTCGATTCGGTTACGATGAATTCCGGGGAATCGGTGCAACGCGGAAAAACGCGGGGTGGGGACGGTAAAAGGGAGGGATTGCAGGGAAACGGGATGGGTCGGGGTCTCGTGGTGGGGACTCCGGGAACGTGCGAACCGGAGTATGGTAAGGGGTGATGGACGTATATGAGGCGGGAGTGACGGCGGATGGGCGGGAGAAAGTGCAATGGGTTTCGGCGCGAGGGAGGCGGGTGTTTGCCCGCGCGACAGAAATGAGGGAGTCGGGGATTTTATTCGGTGTGGAAGTGGGGAGGGGACAAAGGTGGTAGGAAAGATAGTGAGTGGGTGGAGCTCTAGAGGAGAGGAGTGAGTGGATAAATAGATTAATACCTGCATCGGAACTGCAGCGGAGAGGTGTGGTTTTTATTATATGAGTCTATCACGCGGCCTTTTCCATCTGGCCCCTAGTCACAGAATGTACAATAGTTTCCTCCGGCACCCCCCCCCCCCTTACTTAGCCTGAGTGGGGATTTATTGATGTCAGGCTTTTCGAAATTACTGTGGGTATTAACCTGGAAACCGTCGAAATTGCATTTTACGGAGCTTTTGGATCGCTGATCATAAAATTAAAAGAGCAATATACGGAAACGAATAAGAATTGTACTTTTTGTAAGCAGTGGAATGAAAGAAAGCCTAATCAAAGGAAAAATTAATAGTTCGATGCAGGCGAAAAAAGACACTAGCCAAGAGATTATGATTAATTTCCGTTGACGGCCGTAACAATCGTACAATTGGCTACGAGCTCATCTCAATTTGTGCCCCCAGCACTTCGGTGGCATGTTAGTTATTTCTTGTTCAATATTTTTTTCCTAAAAATTGATCTCTGTAATGTGAGCCAATAGTTTCAATAATAAATATGGATGTTTCTCCAATTTCAACTTTAATTTGAGTTTTAAGTGCATTTTAAAAGAACAATTTGGACGAAGTGGAGGATAAGGAAATTTAAATAATAGAGGACCATGAAATGCTCTCATTGCAATGTTTTAAAGCTGGTATCTAAAAAAAACATTTCGTTTACAGTACAGAATTTTTTAGAACGGCAGCTCGCAAATATTATTTTTTTATTCAACAAATATTCTCACTTATTCTCGGTTTTATTTTCCAAACATTTTTGAATAACGGTCTAAAATCTTAGAGCAGCATCTGGGTGTAACACGTTCATATAAATCCAGTGATGGACATTAAAATCTTACTGGATCTCCTGGAAAACCGACTTTGGCCTTGGGGAAGGCATTAGTCCATCTACAATGAATGCATGATTTAGGTATGCCTCTGTATAAAGTAATATTTGAGGTCAGCATTAGGATTGAACACCATGGGTGTAGCGGGCGATAAACCCAACCTTTTTCCCTAAGATTGGGGAGAATAATGTCTTCCAATAGATGAATTTCATTCCCTTAATCTCCTCCAAGTTAAAGTAAGCGGATATGCCATATAAAGAACTTTCATAAAAAAACATAAACCTCTGCCACCGCCGAGGTTAGAACCTGGGTTCTTCGAGATGAGAACTCGACAGATGGATAACTTTCTCACCCTTCGAACTTCTTCATCTGACCGGAACTCCTTCACATAATATGGTGACCTCAGCATTCACCGTAATTTATGGCTGACCATACAAGAGTGCGGAATCTTGAAGCAATAATCTTCTTCTTCTAAGGTGAATCTATCCTCGGGCAGGTTTCAATTGAACTGCTCCCTCCATACTCGTCTGTCATGTGCTGCCTTCCTCAGCTCTTCGTAATATCAGTCAACATATTATTTCTTCGTCTCCTCTGTCTCTTTTTCCCTCGATCTTTCCTTCTAATATTCTTTTCAGTAGGCTATCTTTCCTCAGGAAGTGGCCCATCCAGTTTGCCTTGCTTTTTCTTATTGATCTCAAAATATTCCTTTTCTCATTAATCCATTGTAATCCTTCCATTCTTCTCCATAGCAAAATTTCAAAACCCTTTAGATACCTCTCCTCATTCCTCCGGATTGTCCAAGTTTCTGTTCCATAAAGCGCAACACACTAAATAAAATACTTAGAGAATCTTTTCCTTAAGCCCATGTTTATTGCTTTGGCTGAAAGTAGTTGGTTGACTTTAGTGAAGGTCCCTTTCCTGTGATATTCTACTCTTATTTCCTCCGTACAGCTTCCATTCCATTTTGTAGCACTTTCGAGACATCTAATGATCCGATAAATAAAAAATGGACAAAGAATTTATCAATTATATAGGATAAAAGCAATTTACTGTCACTGGTGCTTCATGACAGATTGTTAGCATTTTTTTAAATTGAGTTGTAACCATTAGCTTCTATGCGAAGAGATTTTTTGTTTTTCATCTTGTGAAAAAATTGTTTGACATGAATTTGACGTATATATAAGAGGTTTTGGAAGCGGTATCCTTGAGATTACAAACGAGCTTTCATGGCAAAAATTAGAATGTATACTGAAGGACTGTCGTGCATAGTGTTGAAGCTGATCATTGTTCATAATTTTGATCGCGTGGAAAATTCAACGAATGAAGTCTTATATCATACACTTTCCGTTGATTTGTGAAGATCCAAACATGGCCATTCAACTAGATTCATGTTCCATGGAATTTTCTCCGTGTGTGCAATATTACGATTTTAAGACAAAAATTTTATCACTCTACTAAGATTATAGTGCTATTGGATTGATAGCTAAGAAAGAGCTTAAGTGATTTAAGCTTAAAAATGAAGATTTTAGTTGATGTATTTCCCAAAAATACCGGGATTATAAAATATTTCTTTGTATTACCTTATGATTTTAGCCTATTTAATATATTTCGTGCTTTATATCCTTTAAATCCATATTGCACCGTCTATCACGAGCGAGAAGTGGAGAAAAGTCTGCCTCAGCTAAAATCATCGTCCCGTTTCATGATAAGTCAAATTTAAATTAAAACATGATCTCACGGCACAATAGATAACATTTCCAAACTGGAAAAGGTCTATTTATAAATAAATTGGGAGGGCTATTAAAATAAAAGTCAAAGAAAATACAAGCTTATTTATAAATAAATATATAAACTGCTTCCTAACATTTAAACACGTTAAGATTGTGAAAATGAGTGTAATGGTGTTGGAAAGAACTTACGCGGCGAACACAATGGTCTAGATGCTTTTGAACTATAAGAAATTTAATAAGATTTACTAAACAATGATTTTGTACAAAATATCATACCTTAAGCTCACTATCTACTCCTTCTTCCTGAATATTTCTCTTCTCTTCTCGATCCTCCTTATTCTTTTGTTTTTTCCCTCCTGACTCATATTTACCACGATAGAGATAGTGATACAAGCTGTACTGCAGGAATAAAACAGGATAATGAAAAATTCTTTTTAAACTCACCTTCAGAAGTCAAAGTGCCATTAAAGAAAGGACGTGGCAAGGCTGTAAGAGTACTCTGAATGGGATTTTGTTAACTAATTTAATGACTTTTTAAATAAACCCAGGAGCATATAGATCAGACCCCATAAGTGTTTTCTAAAAATTATTCACCTTAAGAGGCGCATTGCTTTCAAAATCTTGGTCAGTCTAATAACGTCTTGTATGCAACAAAACTCTTTATAAAACTAATTAAATCCAAAGGGTTTGTTGCTGATTCGGGTACAAATAATAGAAAAACAGAGGAGAGAAACCCAGCGACGGTATTATGCTTCCTCTTAATAAAGATACCAATACTGTAGGTTTACAGTTAAAATATTCGAGGGATAATTGATCAATTGTATTAGAGTACTCTCCACTTGATATTAAAGATGATATTGGTTTTCCACCGCAATATATCTGCATATGCAGAAATACGCTTTGAAGCCTGTAGGTGTTGAGTAAGTACACACACCTCACTCACCAACTCAACCCCTTTCAATGACGTGTTTAGGATGTGCGGGCAAAGTGTTTACACCTAAAATTAGGTGTTAGATTTGTGAAAACTATAGCTATAAAAATAAATTAAAAAAGTAAAAATATTACTGTAAAAATTATGGGAGTAACGCTGCTCAAATTATAATTTAGTACAGTTGGCGTACAGTCCATTGTTGCAAGCAAAGCTGAGATTTAAGGGGTTTTTTTAGAAGAAAGATGCAGCATACAAAGTTAAGTGGCAAACCAATTTTCTATCGTCAACTCCCTTTGCGGAGTTCATCATTTGGTGGATCGTGAAAGGGAAAGGTATCTTCACTTGTGTCTCAGAATACCACCAATCGTTTTCTTACGGGTGGAGTTCAATCCGAGGAAAATAGAAGCCTGACAAGATTACTAATGAGATCAATAAGCTGAAAAATCCGGCATTATTTTGAATGCAAGATGGTTTGTGTCGAAGACAGATCCCACTGATTATTGACCAGCTCTAGAATACATGAAATTTCCAGTGATAGTCAGCCATAACGTAATTAAAAGTGGTCAGAATTAGGCACCAATATTGATTTATGACATCTATTTCATCATTTCCACAGCTATTCTCTACATTTTTATTTTCATCATTTTTTTATCTTGACTCTCTTCCCAGTTCTATCCATGAACTACTACCTGAGGTCTCAGGAGAATGCTTAACCAAGACATGTCCAATTATATTCACTTTCTTTTTATCTGTGTATTCAATTGGCTTCCGTATCCACTCTTATCAAATGAGAGCACTCTTTCTTTATGCCTTCCTGTCCTCATGTCCAGCTGAGTCGTCATCATCTTTTAAGAAAGATTATATGATCTCCTTGAAATTAGCGAGATAAATTCACTAAGTGTGTATATATAAACCCTCTTTTCATATTTGTACATCATTCAGACTTAAATACTCTCATTGTTCTAGTGCTACTTCGGTCGATTAAAGAGTCTAACATTTTTCACGTAATTATACATTCTTTAAGGCATTAGTTATCAGCCCTAAAGAAATAATTTTGTTCTTTCACATGCATCCCATGAGAACAGAATTCCATTCTCAATGACAATTATTCATTAGTCATAAACTTTGCCTGACTATACCTTTTAAGTTTTAAAACTTAATTTCAAATATAAAATTAACTGAGTTTTTCAAAATCCCCGCGTCAGTTAAGATTACATTTACCCGGTTCCGTTTTTCGTTCGCATAGAATAATATTCATTTTACATTTTCAATCAATCTATAAATGACACAAAATTACCTCGTCAGCGATTAAATATCTCTTTTATTTTGTTATAGCACGCTCTGCGTCAATTGATATATTTTAACTGAAGAACAAATTTAGAATTAAATCAACACCAATAGGGAACATAAATATGCTACGTGTAAAAGTTTCCGGAGGCCAATTCCTCTTAGTAACGTTTTGGAGGATGAATTTCTTTTTTTATCCTCTATGTTATTTTAAACTTCATATTTTTTAAGTTGTAAAATTAGATAGCGCCTTATCTCTCTTTTAATTCTAGTAATGTAGATTATATTCTTTCTCCTACACGTGAAAATTAATTTTTAATTTTCGGATATTATGCAACTCACGGCTTTAGAGAAATATGATACTTCATCTTATAAACCTGGCCAATATATTTATGTTGGAGGTCATAAAAATCGCTAAATTAATAAATTCAAATATTTGTATTGAAATACAATCCATTCGGATTCGAATACAACGTATTCATGTTATACAAAACCATGCAGTGTATTCATGGCTTAAATTGAGCGACGGAAACTTCCAGTTGGTCAAGATTTCCTTCATTAGTGCTAACTTCCTTGCTCAGAGCCGTGAGGTTCACATTTGCTAGCTCTTTGTAATGCCAAAGTACACTGAGTTTATTCTTGAAAATATTCTACTATCGTCATAATCAGCTCAGTTTTATTCAAGTGCATATTAGAAGTCAATCTCCTTTCATATCTTTTCCTCACTCAATTTTTTAACCTTTTGATGGTAAACTGTATTGTTAATTGAAATATTTAACAGTACAAAGCAGACAAGTTCTAAATTCTCGTTCATTAAGTCTAAAAGAAAAAATTCCCAATCGGCACTCTCGGCAATGGATTGCAACAGGGTGAGAAAAGGTAAATACGTCAATAACTTGAGGCCTTGTTATAAAAGAATTATATCTTTTTTACTTCCAGTTTACCCAGCATTGTACTTACTCTTAGAGTTTGGAAATATATTTACTCGTTTAGTTTCCATGTTTTGGTGATCCCTTGAACACCATAGCTTTATTTTGTAATTTTCTCCATATAAGAGTGCGTCAGTACACATAATAAATTGAAATGTCGAGCTAGGTTTGGTGTAGCAATACCTAAGTCACCAGTATGGCGGTTCTTTGAATATTTCATGGTTGTAAGCACGCACACTTAATATTACTATACGCATAATTACGTAAATATTTCCATTTAAAAATTGATCTTGAATGAATACCGGTTTGGGTTGTGATGCTACAACGCAATCGACAGGTGAATTCCAAGTTGTAGCCGAAGAACCGGTCTTCATTAATATTTAGCATTCGGGGGAAAAATAGGGTTTTATCTGAAGCTGCAACTTATGTATTCCCATGCGCTCACCACCGAGACCATTTGGCTAAATGGAGGTCTTTTCTTATTGCCACACTAATGAGCGGTTGCCAGCGCACAAGTAGTCAGATTCATGGCTTTGAGTGGAATTGAGTGGCGAACAAATTCGGTTGGTTAAGACCACTATGAATGCCGACTTCCTCGCTAAGAGCCGTAAGATCACGTATGCTATCTCTTCATAAGGGCAAAGCGCACTGAGTGTGTTGTTCTAGATGCGCACTATTAACCGTGTTTTTTGTTGCCACCCTCCAGCAGTTACATAAGTCATTCATAGCCTGCGAATCACTTGAAAATTGAATTGTGTATTCCTTGCATTGACAAAAAAAAATTGACGTATTCATTGTATTTACTCATCTTAAGTTGAGTAAACGTTATTAAAGCTTCTATTAATACCTGGTATTTTGCGAATACCATGGTGTTTTTGGAAACAAAGGGTCTAATGTTATACCAGAGGCTTAGTCGTGCACTCTCTTGCTAGGCTGTCAAAAACGTAAAGATTACACAATGTTGGAGAAATACTATATCTTGATGTTATTCCTTGGACTATAGAAAATTCCACCGTTGGTATTTTCCAGCATCTATTACTGTTTTTATAAAGACTTTAAGTGACTTGTATCAAACGTTTAACCTATCTTTTATCTGATATTGACTCTAGCATATTTCTTTTAACTTGGTCTTACCTTTTTATAGGCCTGTGAAAGCCTCTTTCAAAGATAAGTTTCCTTATTTTCTTAATTATATATTTCAATAATTTCAATCATTATCAATTTATAAGCATCGTCTATGCTAGCTTCTCTTCTTCTTCATCTTCTCTTTCAGAAGTCAGGCTGTTATTTCAATGGTACCTTGTAAGATATGAATTGTAAGATATGAATCAAATTTCATTAACTATTTTGTTGTGTATTTTCAAACGAACTTTCAGGGAAGTAATGCCCACACAGTTCTCTATTTATATCGTTATACCATTTGTGATGAAGTTATAACACTGAAACCTCTCCATATTTCGGGCATTGTAAAGCTTGCCTATAATATGTTAAAATAAATAATGATTCTTCCTCAGGACATCGGCTCTCTCATGCCAGCGGCTTTTTTTTCTCCATGTTTTCAGACCATTTCTTAATTTCTTCATTTCAATGGTGTCTACTCCTATTATTCTTCTAGAATACCGACCTTGTAAAACGTTTCCAATTTTTATATTTTTTCTTTCACATTTTAGCCGTTTTCTATTTTATACATGCATATCATCTCTTTAGGGATAGTATGTAACTAATTAACTTGCGTTTTCCTGTCTTCCATATATTCTATTCCATCTATAGACCTAGCTCACAATGTCACATCCTATTTTATAATACCCATTTTATGGGTACAGTTTCTGATATTTTATTTTTCTGTTGCTTCATCCGATATCTTCTATGGGTGTTTCCTGCCTGCTTTGTTTTTATTTTAACTCTCTTCCTGTCTCTCTTTGTTCCAAATTTTAACCTCTTTTCCATATTTAACCTTGTTCTTTTTGATTCTAGTAACTAGTACATTCAAGGCTGTTTCAATCTGTTTTATAACATATTTGATATTTCTCTAAATAATTGTTGATTTTATCTTGAATGATGGCTTTCAAAACGATAATTTTATCAGTGACCAATACCAAGTATTAAGTTGGATTTTTTCAACCAAGTATTAAAAAAAAATAAATATAATGTGAAATAAAAAAGCGGTGCACAGCGTTAATATTGCTTAAAAAAAACTTTCAACACTCATAAGTAAAGAATTGCTGGTAAAATTATAACCCTCAGGGACAATCGAAACTTCTTCATTCTTAAGTTTGGACTAAGGAATAGTAGATCTTACTGAACCCACTTTGGGCTATATCTCCATGAAGTCGTAAGATTAGGCAAAACCAAGTATAAAATTCAGTATTTATTGTATAAATAAGTTTCCTTTACGATGGGGAATGAAACTAATATGCAATTTAAATTATGAACATTAAACGGGATAAGACTGAACTGAATGTTTGACTTTCTCACTGTCCACATTTGTCCCATATTAATCCTTATCAATGTAAAATATAATAGCTCTGATTATTAAAGCCAAACTACAAAACTTCCTGATGATACATTCATCAATTGATATTTTGCCCCAAAAATGGACTTCAGTATACTCTCTTAGGATATTAACAACGTTTACACAAAATTACTTGCTTTAACTCAATCTTAGTGACTGTACTGCAGTACAATTCATATGAGAGTACTTTCACTTACTTCATCTCTATAAAGTAGGAAATTACATACAAATATGCCATATAAAACCTGGGTATCACCTTAATTTCAGGTTTAGAAGGGGTAAAGCACATATGACACGTTTTTGACGTTGCATTAGAGAAACTAGGTTTTAGAGAACGACATAATAGCCCGAGGAAAAATTTTAATTCGTATGCTAATTTACTCTGATTTGGCCACATCGCAAATACTGCGTTAGTATGTGTGGTTTATTATTGAAATACTTAACTGGCGGAAAATAGTAAAATATAAAGCATATCTGCCTGATTTGTTGAACATAAATACGGGCGCAGCCATACCATAGATCGCAGCACACCTGTTGGAAGAATGAGACGTAGCCCCTAGGGACTCTTAAGGGTGCAAGTTAAGCATACATAACCTGTGTGAAAATTCAGATCGGAAGGGTGTAATGTGAGACAGATGATATAATTTCAGACTAGCATAATACATGCACAATTATCAGTAAAGGAAAAATAAGGGATACTTTGGACAACTGTTTCAAACATTTCCTCTTCTCTCGCAACGTTAATCACTGCAACTTAAAAAAGACTCAATATCAAAAGGCTCTATGTCAGTTCATTCAAATGAAGTTCACTTTCGGTATTTCCATCTTCCAATCCCTATTTTATTATTCTCTATCCTCTTCATGTTGTTTTCACTACCCTGCAGCGGCCGGCAGGGTACTGTATAGATAGATATTATATAAGGCGATATCTAAGGTTTCCTCATCAAATTAACATAATCCTAAGACTGAAAAGCAGCATAAGTTTTGCAAGCTTCTATGTTGTAAACATGGGGATGATGATGATGCAAGCAACGATAAGCCCAAAGTGGTGGGTTGCCAATAACTTTAACCGTCTTCTCGCTTTCCCATATGAATCACCCGTCATCCAAAATCTCTCCTTTAATAACCTTTTGTAACTTAAGTAATTTCACAGGAAAATCGTACCTTTTATCTGCATATTGACACGTTTATGTAATTGCGCATTGGAAAAGACTTGTAGAAATTTCAGTAAACGTATTATTACACGATATCAAGTGTTTTATCTTTTCCCCGTTAACGTTTAAGTGTAGTATTCATTCGTTTTGACATACACTGAGGCTTTTGTTGAAGGGTAAAGATGGGATGACGAAACTTGGAGCAATAAGCCGCCTACAAATGCTGGAGATTGAATTGAATGCTAGCGTTGCAACAGGGTTTTTATGACTCTAGTGCGTCCATGACACTCGCCCCCGCGATCTCTTGTGGAGACAACTCGCTCTCAAGTTACGAGAAGAGGAAGAAGTCGAGCGCCAACATTCTCTTAGTGGACTTGGGAGAGACCCATATGACATTGCACTCAGGTTGAATTATTCTCATTGCCTTCCTCTTTCTTTTCCTCATACCGTTTTATCACATGCTGGCCTGGAGAAGATGTGTTGCATTTACTCTTTGCTCGGCCTCCATTCGCATATTCACTTATTGTGATATGTATTCAAAGTTCAAAGGCGTGAAAGCATAAGATATTGCTTCGATCGTTACGTAGAGAGAAGGTATTAATATTAATATTTACGAGTTCTTATGAAGAATAGCTATTGGGAATTGGTCTAAGTGGCTGAAGTGGCTTCCTAGAATAAATTTCTCTCCGAAGTCAAATGAATTTTTCATGATTTAGTTTTTGCTTTCATAAAAATATCAATATTGTCGGCGTTTTTACATGAAGAACAGGAGATAGAAGGAGGATGGAATTTTGAGACATCTCTGTTTGATCGCATGAAAATAATGTTGGTTTTCTTCATTCTCTTTCTGTACACTTTTCACTCAATATTTTAATTCAATAAACTTTCTTCACTGCTATCTTCTTTTTCTTACGAAAGTTTGTCCGAGATTTTTCTCTTGCCAAAATAAAGACTTCATTCGATTTCATTTTCATGTTCAATCAAATGTATTGATCGTGAAGTGGATTTACTAATGTTAATGACGTGCTTAATATGTTTTATATGAATGATATTTTCAACAAGCTATTATAAAATCATACTCGAGGATTTATATTGGCGTATTTCTTTTATGCCACATGTTAAGGGAAAGCCGAAAGGTTTCTGGTGACTTTTACAAAAGTTTTGCAGTGAGTGGTAATTCATTTTTTGAATTGCTGAGTAAATATATAAACTATCCAACGTCGTATTAGTGATTCAATCTTTGTCTACGCATTTCCTCATTTTTAAAACTGTCTCTTCTGAAAACTAAGCTGTGCTATAGGTATTGCATAAAGAATAGCTACCTATTATTTTGGCAAAATTTTGAACAAGTAGCATTTAGTATGTTACCACTTTTTTTCTTTACTCTGAGAAGAAATTTATTGATGTGTATGTTTAGCCATCTAAAACTGCCCATTATTTAGTTTCATTGTACATCATAATGGCATTATAGAATGGCACTATGAAATAGATTAGGGCATTTCAGCCCTTCCCATTATATCAAAGAATAATTCCTCTGCAATCAGCTGCTAGAATTTATTCTCCAGTAGTCTATTCTTTGAATATTTCCTTGAAGACCCACTTACTTCCCCTATTCCTCTTAAGAAAATATTACCTTAGCTTTAACGTAGTTGATGATCGCTCAGAACACTATCACCGACTTATTTTTAGGATTTTATTTTATGTTAAATAACCGATGTTGTAACTTATTCCAAGTTTTACTGGAATTTCTGCGAAATCATTAACATCTGAGCGCCTGATCCCTTTTCAACACATCGTCATCTTTTGTCCTCCCAACGCGCAAAAACTTCCTTCCTTAATTTGGCCAAAAATTTGAAAAGTGTCAATATTGTAAGAAACATGACTACTCAGTCTCTGTCTCATCCTTTTTGCAGATCACCCGTAAGAATGCCTATGCATTTTCCAGATTTATATTCCTTCATTAATCCGCTTTGTACTTCAGTATTTTCTGGAACCTTGTCAACCTTCATCAATTAGACAGCCAAATTAAAATCCGCCTTGCCAATAAAACGCCTCTAATACACACAATTGAGAGAAATTTCTGTGAATAACTCCGTTTTTTGAAATGATTGTCATGCATTTCATCGACTTACTAAGTGAGAAATGATATCCATCAAAAGTTTGGTGTTTTCTTCTCTAAAAATCTCACTCTGAACTCGTCTCTGCACTCCATGCAAGAGAGTTCTAAATTAATGCTTTTAAAAAAGATTTTAAAAGTTTCATCAGGTCTGACCATATAACTTTCCTATAAAGTTGGATTCATATTGAAGCCACATTTTTTTCAAGTGGATGCGTGTCCTTGATTATCAGCACTCTTGCTAATTAGCCGCGATTCCTTCATTCGAAGATGTGAGTTATGTGCATGAACGCACAAACCACATGTATTACCAACGCTTCTTCTCTTCTTTCCAGGGATCTTTTTTATAGATTCAGAATAGAGGTTTTAATAAATACCTAACTAAGTCTTTTCCTTGTTTAACTCATTCGCCTCTATTACATTATCGCAGACCTTCTTACTTCCTCTCTTGAGACTTATCTATCGTCACATTTTACCCTTTTTATTCTTGTTTTACTCTTTGAAAATCAAATCATTTCATCACTCAGTCTCATTATAGAATGAATCAATCCTCCCACTCTTGGACTAATACTAATGCATAAGCACACATTGGCTTAAAAGTTCCCCTTGCAGTTATTCCATATTTATTTAATGTTCTAGGTACGAATTTATCCATTATAAATTAAATGCAAGTATAATTCATATTGGATGAATTACCATTTTAAAAGGTCTTAAAATACGTACTTACATATTCACCCAACCATTCATCCACTAGGTTGCGTTTGGCCTCAAAAACAGGTCTCCATTTCTTCCATTCTTAAGCGTTCTCCCTGATAATCCGTATAATCTTATTGTCTCGCCTTGCTTGGTATTTATATCGTTTTCTTTGTTTATCTAGAATTCCTCATCCCTATGGGTTTTGTTTCTTTATTTTGTTTTAATCAATTGACCTCTTAATTACTAACGGTCCACCTCAAAATGTTTGATTCTGGCACTATAATTGTATTTGTGCCATTGCGGGTTCTTAATGTGTCTATGATGCTTACGAGTATATTAGATACCCTCTCTCTCCATACTTTAATCGATGTTTTAATTCTTCCTTTCCTGTGTTATTGATAGAAATATTTTGCTTCAGCTATAAAAAGTTAGATTTGTCTAATGATTGGCGAAAAATTATAAGTTTTGTTTGATTTGAGCAATATCAATGTGTCAGTCATGTAACTTAAACTTCTACCAGCTAACCAATGAGATCATGACTTCAAATCGTTCTTTGTTCCTTGTGATTTATATGGTCTCTATTTTTTTTAAATTCAGCTAGCTCAATCTCGTGAGCCCACTGCGTGAATTTTCTTTTTCCATTGCCAGTAAGGCCAATTCATTGTTTGGTCTTGTTTATTTTAGACTTTAAACTCTCCGACAATTCAATTGGTTCTATTATTTTCTCTTGTAGTTTTCTTTTTATTAGCAAACATTTCTCAATAGCCCGTAGACGCAATATATTTATATTTGTTTCATTTATTCTTTCCAGGTCCAGTGCTCATTATTTCCTTCAATGCTCCCGCCAATACAATGCTAAAATGGTAATAGACCGTTACCCTTTCTGACTTCAAGTACTCGCTTCTGACAATAAGGAGTGGTCGTGTTCTTCTTTGACTCTGCACTTGGTATTTCTAGCAAATAAGTCTGTTAGTCAAAAACCTCCCGCATTAACTCAATTTTTCTTAATTTCTGCCGAATTAATCTGTAAAAATTGTCTTTTTTCACCAAACCGACCTTTTCTAGCTAATATTTCTTACAAACTAATTACTTGACGTCTTTCTCTACCCCTTCCTGTAAGTTTCTCCACCCTGTGGATTGTTTCTCATCAAACTCCTGAAGTTATTGAAATCTGGCTTCTCATGAAGTTACCTTGGCTCACATTTCCACAAAAAATGTATTTGTAACGCATATAGATCTTATAAAGCTCTCATGCTGTATCTTAGGACTTTATTGTGAAATTTATGCAATATTTCATGTAAGCACCGACTAAATATTATGCTGTCCACATTAAAATGATTTTTTCCTACATTAATTCCGGAGACATTTCTGAATGATACTATCATTCGTGCTTTTTTTCGGGAAATATACTTTTATACGTATTTTATGTAGAATTACAAACCCAAAGTCGCGCATATAAATTAAATAACTCATGTACAATACGTGAGAAAGGAAATTAGGAAGACTTTGATGATAGATTTAAATGTGTTTTTTTCAAATTCTTAAATATAGAATTTATTGCCCTACTTTTAAATCACAAGTAGTTCAATAGAATAGAACTTCTTTGTGTTGGCGATTTCCATTCGATCAGAGCACAATTCTTACAATATTATGTAAATGCACCGGAAATACCAATTTTTTTAGAATTTTAATAAGCCGATAGAAGACAAATAATTAACAATTTTTATCATATGATCTTGTTCGATACCAGGTAGTCTTTCCGCCTTCTAGCTTAGAGCAAATACTGGAAAATATACCTCCGTGAAGGACGAGATGAAAAGCACTAGAATCGTACTGTAATGTAGTAAATAGTTTCCCTCGTCTCCCGGCCGTTTCGTGGATGATAAAATCGTTTTACTGCTAAAGAGGGCAGTTTCATTATCTTCTCATGATTTGTTCGATTATTTTATTCTTGTTCAGGCTGCTCAGTCCATTCACGCACCGTTTTCGCGAAAAAAAAATCATCGCATGTTGAACATGACGATTCACTGGTCAAAAAACTACGTCGTAAAGAAAATTACTTCGGGGGAAAAGTGCGAAAAAATTGAATCGTTCAAACACACACACGCTCGGAACACGTAAAATGCGGAGCTCCCCGGATTCCGGCGCCGTCTGAAAACACAGGAGCGAAAGGCCTGATATGCCTGAAAGTGAGTTAGTTGGTTGGATATCGGCCGTGTTTTTTCGAAAAGGAAGGACTCTCGCTCTCTGTTTGTCCGAGAACACATTTACTGGCACTTGTGAACCCGCGCGCGAGGTTGTAACGGCGGTGGGGAAGGAAATAAATGATGGCTCTCTGCCGCGGTGCCCGCCAGGAGAGAGAGAGAGAGAATATAGGAAAGAGAGTGGAAAACGTCGTGACCAGTAACAACTGCAGGTAATGAGGGTCAAGGATCATTACGGGCGGAATACGCGAGTCAGGGGTTGGGGAGGGGATAGATAAATTCCCTCTCGCACTGGATGGAGGAGCTGCGTAGAATGCATGACAAGAGAAAGAGAAGGGGGTCGCGCGCGCGCCGGTAGTATAAAGCTATATAAGGCCACGGCATTGCATTCACTTCGGAGCAAGTGAGAGGCCGTTAAGTAATTGTCGAGGGCGTTCTCGATGTCAATATATTTAAAGGAGTTGGGTAACGAGTCAGCGTAGTGACTGGTGTAAAGGATTGCAGCTGTAAAGCATCAATGGAGTAGGAGGGAGGGGAGCGGTAGACTGAAGAGAGTGATTCCCGTGTCGCCCATTGCCATTCCACGAATAAGAATAAGACGGGCAGAAGGAGGGAGAGAAATGAATTCGAGAGATGACGTGATTCTGGGAGGCAGAGAGATGTGTGGGATGTTAGATGTCCACGTGGAATATTTACTTTCTCCTTTCTTCCACTTACTCACTTAAATCAGAGCATATGTCATTGAACTAACAGCTCGAGTGCTCTTAGAGGAATGTTTTGAGGGCGAATTGGTGAGGAATATGTTATGGCATTACGTGTCTTACAATAACCAAATAGTGAATTCAACGAAGTTAACTTCAATGTAAGAAATTATAACAGGAATCAAAATAGACTTCTGAAGGACGATATCATAAAGTCAATCAAGGAATATGTACGAAGTTAGTATTTCATATTTCAGTTCAGCTTCCAAAGTTGCTATTTTCTAAGTAACATTGCTCATGCTTTCATTGATGAGATGATAAATATGCTTAGATAGTTGAGATTTCAATGACATAACTTTTATGAGAGGGGAGTACTTAAGTTCCACTTGGCTGTGTGTGCAGATTCAGACTGTAAGAGGCCTCTACTTTAAAAAATAAATTTACATGCAAATGTAAACAAGGCTGAGCATTATTTTCACACAAAATTCAACCTGACAAGTATATGATGCTCACAAAGACTACCATATAGTAAAGTATAAATGCACAATGGGTTGCTGTGACAAAAAGAGTAAGGAGCTCTATACTACTTACAAAATATAGTGTGCACCACAAGAAAGAACGGTATCTACAAATTAATAAACTCAATTTTTCAACTAAATGTTTCGAAATCAAGGAGGAAGATGTCTTAGAAATAGTAATCGGGGCGGGTTAGAAAGGATAAGAAGATGGAAATCGGGGAATGATGGGATATCGCGAAGGTCTAAGTGGGAAACGGAAAGGCCGAGAGGGTCCGTGGGAAGGTTTCAGCATGAAAGGATGGGTGAAAGGGATTGAATGCCACCCAGGAAAGGGGTGGCCGAGAATAGGGCAGGTGGAGGTAGTAAGGACCGCCGAGGGGAAAGAGGCCTCTTGAAGGGTGCTCATTCTAGGGCCTCGACGGTTAAGACAGCCGCTCTGAGGATTGCCATGTCGCATGGTTTTAAATGCCAATGTAGACCATTTTTTTAAGAAACGTTTGTACTCGGAAACTTTTAAGTATGTGCAGTCAAATCCAGAGTGATTTGAAGAATTTTTATGAAGCCTTCTTAAGTCGGTGCCCTCGGACATTGATGGCAAAGTTTTTAACTATTGAAGATCACTCTAATTATATTCTATGTTCCTCCTGGCGGTGATCATGGTTGGATAAGCTCCCAGTTTGATCAATTCAAAGTCATTATTTTAAATTTGGCTGATTTTGCAAGTTGGGATTTTTTAGTGGGAATTAATTGGCGACTATGGAAAAAGTGATTCGCATAATCCATTGCAACCTTTCAAGGCTTCGTAGTAACTTTATAACTTGTAGAAGTTTCTGAAGTCAAAATATCTAAAAGAAAATACGTGCGCTGTAGAGTTATTCAATCGGATGCTCATTCTATTGACCCATGCGATAGCCTTTAAGATATCGCCATCTGCTTTGATCTGTTAAGAACGTCAGTTCTTCACGGGAACCTTGCAAAATCTCTTTCAAAACACGCAATGAACGAGTTAACTTAAATGAAAGTTTTTATTACTTTGCAGGCATTTGATATTATTTATCGGTTAAATTTGCAACAAAATTAGATATTTAACCACCGGGTTACAGTTGGCTGGAATAGTATTTTTTTTCAGTTTTAAATGTAATTGAAGTATGACATGGTATTGGCCTGAAAATGGCGTTTGAAAGCACTCAAATTCCTAAGGACACATTAAAATTAACAATTAAACATTTTACAGAATGATTCGAAAAGTAGGTTATTTTCGAGCCAGTTTAACACATCTGGGTGATATATTTGGAAGAAAGTGGTAATAATGTTAACTTGTTCTGACCCTCGTTAAATATCCTGTACCGCATGATAGAGTAATGCGCCAAATATTTCGACACATTTACCCGTTGGTTAGGTGTGATATCCTGGTGCGATATCCAGTCATTGATGCTAGTCTATGTACCAGTAGGTCATGGCAAATAATGGGTGGTATCGCGGAATCGCGACATCGAGCGGTCATATTCACATCATAGCTTTTACTGATTAAAAGAAAGCTTGTTCTGTTCCATTTTTGAAAAAATATACCTTCCACAATTATTTGAGCTGTTGTAAGTATCATTACAAAACCTTACGCATTATAGCGACAGTCAGCTTGTGTGCTCTATTTAGTATAAAAAGCACTTACCATTCTTTACAAATATAAATATATTCTTTGATAATGTTGATTTCTTATTTATGGCCATCAAAGAGTGGGTTTCTATGCGGTTGCTGTTATGATTTTACAATATCAGTATCATTCTTTTCTTTTCCCCGCAATGACATAATATCCTTCATTGTATTTCATGCTCTGTACCGATTTTATTCGTCATATATTTCCATTGTCGCTTGTTTTTTAAAAGTATTTTGGTTTTACGTTTCTAAAGCAGATCATGCTCAGAAAATTTATCATTAAAATAGTATATTATTGCTGCAATAATTACGGAGGTTACTTTTTTGAAGAATAAATATGAAAATACTATGAAGTTTGTTCTTATGAGTAAAGTGGGAAGAAATGTTTTGTGATCGTAAGGTTATTCTTAGATAATCACCATTTGCTTATTTGCCGAAAAATTCTTAAGAAAAATATTTTGAATTGACTCTTCATTTCTTTCTATGAGGTAGTTTCCAGACTAAGGTGAGAAAAAAATAATTGTGATACTATCTCTACTAATCTTTATCAACGGCAGCAACCTTCCAAACATGATTTTTTCACGTCACGATGGCGAATAAACTCATATACATCTATTCACCCGATCCATAAAGCCTATTCTCTCTCTTGAACTCTTACATTCTATGCCGCCCCTTGGCATTCCGTCACTACCAATTCCCTGCTCCATCTCCCCCTAATTTCCACCGGGATATTTCTCTCCTCATCATCCTTTACGAGTACTTCATCTATATTCCTCCTTTCCGTCGATCATACTTTATTTATTAGCCTTCATATCCTCGTCCCGAGCCGCTTATCTCTTCTTCGTTCTTTTCTCTTTCTTCTCCAAAGTCCATGTTGTGACTTTATACAACTCTACGTTCCAAATTACACCACTCACTAGCCTTTTAACCGGGCGGGTTGTTTACTGATGACCAGTTTTTTTGATTAGCAACCCTTTGTTTTGTAAATCACATTATTTGATATACACCATATCATCATATCATTTGAGTTAATTTAACACCTTTTGAGGTTGAGAAAAAAATATTTATCAGATTTTCGCAGAAGAAATTTTCTAAGCTGCATCTTCATAGAATATTCTAATAAGGTAGGTACAAATATATTGATCCATCTTTTTTGTAGTCCGATGGGAGGAACGAGGGAGCATATGAAAGGATTAGAAAAAAAGTTCCTCTCTGAGTGTCCTTTGAGTTTCTTCGATTTAGAAATAGGAAGCTAAGGGAGAGGTACAGGAGGAGAAAGATGCTAGGGAAAGTATTAAAAAGTGGATTAGGGAAAGAGATTACATGTCTAGCTTCGGAGCAGGGAGTAAGTATTGGCTTTATTGGGAAGGGATTCAGGGAAAGGAGCAGATGGGTCGATGGAGGGACTGTAGCAGGCTCTGACTGAGGAGGAGGAGGAAGGAGAGTTGGATTGGAACAAGGAGTAAGAGGGGTGTATGGGTGCGGGAGACAGGATCAAAGGATATAAATTGAGACAGGAGTCACGAAGGACACTTTATACTCACTCTTTATCCGCTCACTGAGGACAGCCTTATCCTAGAGTGATATGACAGACGTGCATTAGTGAAGATACGGTTGGGTTGAGGTAGAAATAATGGTTGAAAAGAAGGAGGAAGTTGACGAATGGAAGACGCTGGGGGTAGTGAGCTTGCGACTAGTATAAAGTTACTAATTTGGAAAATGTAATTGCATATAGACACTGATTGTTCCTAATAAAATAGCATTTGAAAAATATAAATCTTCTAAATTCTGGATCAAAGCTTTAGGATTCCGTCCCGATAATAAATTGGTCTTGAGTGGGCAAATCTTCTGTGCAGCTTTTTCATAAAATAAATTCAACAGATTTTCCCAGACATAAATTCTTAGAAAATGACTTTATGCATTCAATATTAGTTCAGATCTCTTATGCTCACACATTTGCTGATGCTTGTGGGTGGCTGTCGCATGGGTAAATAATTCGGTCGTTCAGCTCGTCTCTCCAAAATTTCAAGTACCTATAGTACCGGGGATGATAAATTTCACCTTACCTCCCATGTAAGACATTTCACAATGCTAATAGCCCATTCGAGAAATTGACTGTCAATGTAAATGGGCTGTTTGAAGAGAAGTGTTTCAAATTATGTTTGAAATATCAATAATTGCATAGGACTGATATTTTCTGTGCAGAAAAGGAACGATCCGATGGAACCCTTTTATTAGAGGCTGGTGTAACTCAGAAAAACTAGGTGATTTAACTCTTTGGTCCTCTCAAGGTTGCGCTTTATCAATAAAAATTCCCCTTTTTAACAAAACGACAGATGTAAACAAATACACTCAAACTTTATCATTGTAGTACTTGTGGACTCGATGAACTTTAAACTGATAATAATCCCTCGAAGGAGTACGAACTTGTTGTCATCGATGGAATGACTACGCGGTGAAGCATTGGAAGTCCTTTACCACTGATCATTATATTCTTGCCTCGGCTAGGATCAAGGAATCGCTGCTTGGAGATTAAAGTACGATGCTTTTATCATCTTCATGACTGCTTTTAAATAAACAGTGAACAGGGAAAATGCATCAACTCTGAAGACCGAATTCGATATTTTACCATAATAATTCCCTAGGTGGGATATCAGAAGTAATGAAATGCGCCAGAGGTTACATCTACAAAGTACCGTCCCAAACACCTCTAGATTGTATGGCACGGGGTGATTCCACAGCAGGCCTGCAGTCCAAGCCAGAATTACGCTTAATGCTCCGATCGCTTGGCGCAGACCAAATAGCAGTCAGGAGTACAATGCGTGGTCAAACCAGAAACTAGGACATTTGCTTCGTAGATGATCATGCAATCGTGCAGTACACTATTTAAGATGAGACTAATGATTAGTATCAATAATTTGATGGATCAATGTTTCTCTAAGGTATTAAACCGTGCAGAAAGCTAAACTATGTCAGATATTTCATGTGGGGTGAGTCGTTAGTGATGATGGAAGGCCATTAAGCACAAGTACAAAATCCACTCTACCTAATGAGAATTAGACTTTCAGAGAACTGATTTATATTCACCATTAGGATTTCTTATTGTACACGAAAAAAATATCACTCTAAAATGCAGCATTGTTACCCCTTATATGTACTGGAGCGAATTAAAAGGTTTTCTCTACAGCAGTGTCCAGTGAATAGAGTAAAATGATAAGGGATCCCTAAATCTTCGGTGAAAGGAAACAGATCCCAGGAGCAGATGGCAACCACCCACGCTACTTTCCCTTTCCGCGAATCTCAAAACTTCCGTGTGTACACAGGTTACAGGCTTCCTTATCACTCAGCGGAACATATAGAATTCGAAATGGAATGACCAGAATGATCCTACCGACAATATCACACGACAAAATCGCCTCCTTAACTGTTCCAGGAAATCACTTTCACGTAGAGCATTTAACTGAAATGAGAGTGAGAGAAGGAAATAAATTGGTTAATTCGTTTGACTCACAACGAGAAGCTTAGCTTAGTAATAAGAAGACAATTGGTTAATCCGATTGACTCACGACGAGAAGCTTAAGTGGGCTTACTTTCCAAGCTGCAACGTTTATGCTTTTCAGTGCCATCGAATTATCTCTTAACGGAATTAAATAAATATATTTTTTCATTCCTCACAATGCGCATTAATATAAATAGTATCTACACAAATAATAACACATAACCTCAATATTTTCCTCCGCATTTCGCTTAAATGAGGTGGTGAGATAAATGAGATCCAAATCAAATAATTAATTTCAACATGCGTTTTCCTATACCAGGTAATGTCGGGTGAAACCTTTGAAGTTTTTCTTCCTCTAATGCTACGATAACTACTAATTTTGTGTATGAAAATGTGTATATTACCTGTCCTCTCACATTTGTTTGGTTAAAGAAAAAATTACTTAATACAACTTTAGAAGTTCAACCACTAGAGTTTAGAAGAAGTTTAGAAGAGTTTAGAAGAAGAGTTCAACCACTTACCAAGGGCATTCTTTCTGAATACTTTCTCCCTTTAGTTTCAGCCAACTTTAGTTTCATACTTTTCACAGCAAAATGAGATTCTCATGAAATTGTAATTCAAAGACAAAATAAAAAAGTAGAAAAATTAAAAAAATACACCTTGCAATTCTTCATACTGTTGGCCATCGAAAAATTTCGCGAACCTTTTGTGTAATAAGATCTAATTTTGGTCCGACAAATTTGATTTTATACCTGAATTGAATTCATTGATTAATGTTAACCAAATTATTTTAATTAGGGAATCATTTTCTGGCCATCTACCACTTGATATAGGTAAGAATAGCTACAGATATAGTGCATTCTGCAAATCGATTACCAGCAAGAACTTCCTACCGCTTTCTATTATTTCCTTCTTCAATTCAGAAAAATTCGCAGGTCCCTTCATTTTCTATCTCTCCTTACCTTCAGCATTCCCTCTTTTACTGCCTCTTGCCTTAAAGCCAAACAGCTTTCTCACCCCATAACCCAATGACATCTATATTCCTTCTCTTAACCACCCGCCCCACATTTTCCATCCTCTAACTCACCTTTCCACCTTCTAAGATATCACCGTTTATGATCATCCCCAGCTGAGATGGAATAAGAAATTTCGTAGTCATAAAGGGCCCTACACTTGAAAAAATCTACTGGCTATTTATTCTCCTCCGTTTATACTTGTCCTACGATGGTATGTCACCCCAAATAAAAATATCCTCAGTCACCAGGTTCCTTGATCTAACCAAGTTTCATCTATAACAGTCTTTACTAGCATTGTGTTGGTATCATTACGCAAGATTATCTTCATCAATAACTTTCAATCACGACTGAAATAAAGGACAAAACTCCCTTCAGTCGGCCTCTGTAGTCGACTTTTTTAGTAGATGCAATGTGAATGATGAAGTTTCTCGTATTTGCGGAGGAGTAAAATGTTTTGTATTAATAAATCTTGTCAGAGGATGCCTTTTCTCCTTTTTTCCCCTGTTCAGTCATTCGTTTACATAAACTTACGTATAGTTCAAGCCGTGCCATTAATACAATACAGTTGTTATCAGTTTGATCAGTGTCTCATTTTTGGTAGAAGAAATGCTCCTCTTGACTGTTATAATTGTTATTAACATACTTTATGACTTTTCGTCCAGCGTTATGAGTGGAGGTGGAGTGCACTTGATAGTAAGTTTATGCAATAATGCCACATTGTTCCTTGTATGACGACTTTGCTTTATTGTTTAATGAAGTAATAAGAATTTTCCTTCGCAGTAGTTGCTATGCTTTACTTCAATATCAAATGGCTTAGGTGACATTCTTGACTTACTTGACATTATATTTAATATAAGTGCTGAGTGCAACAATATTTATGAGTATAGTAAATTCCTTCACATATTTTTTAATGTCATCTCACCAAAGACGTTTTTTTGATATTGTCATCATCCATCACAAAACCCGAATCCTCGACCGATTAGGCAGCATTTTCACCCTTCTCACATAAGGAATAACCCTCTCTTCCCAAATTTATTTCCTCTACTCTTAAGAGCTTAAGATACCCCTTGAGGAGGCGGGGAAAAAATGCTTTAGAAAAGTTATATAGGAAGGGTTTGAAGGTGTTTTTTTCTATACAATCTATTTCCTTCGATCACAAAATCAGGTAAATACCAATTTTTTCCTCAACGCAGTCACACGCTTAACACACGTTTTTCTCCCTCACTGTCCTGAAACATCCCTCCCTCTTGCCTACCCACACCACGTATTGGCTTCGTCCTACTGACCCCCAAAGTCTTTTCTCCTTTCCACTCCCCTCTTCGCCCCCCTCCTTCCGTTCACAACCACCCAGTGCCTTTATCTGTCTTTACTTCGCCTCCAAACACCCTCCCTGTGAACCCCCTTCCATCTTCCTATCTCTGCCACAACAACCCTCCGAATGAAAAAAAATACCCTCCAAAGTCCATCCGTCCCGACTCCCTTTCGCTCCCACGAGCCGACAATCCCCTTCTTTCACCCTCGAATTCTCTCTCCTCGGCGAAATCCGTTTGCGTTTTTTAAGCCCCTTGGAATGTTTTTTTTTCCCGCGGAAAACGCCGGGGAAAACCCCTGGAAACGGCTCTGGCTGCACGAGCACGCATCCCAGGCCGGCATCGGCCCGGCGGGTGAATTTCGACAGTGGGTTTTTCACGCGTATCGTATCCTCGTGGTGTAGGCAGCAAAAAAAAATAGTTAGACATGGGTAGATCCTTTTCTTTCGGTTTCAATTCGTGCGTTTGCATTCGCACGCCCGTCACGTACTGACACGCCTACGTGACGAGGAATGAACCGGAGTTTAATTCGTCCTTGATTGATGTCGGTGCATCGCGATAGGGGGAGAGGGACGGTAGAAACTCATTTTTCGGACCTGTCAGTGCTCTCTGATCTTGTCAGGGATGATCAGGGACCGAGGAATGATTAACTGAATTCTGTTTGTTTAACTTCTGTCACGGACTCAAGCAAGTTTATTGGAAAATTTTCGCGGAATGCTTTATCAAGAGGTTTCCTCCCTTGGTCGGTAAAATTGAGTAAATTATCCTATTTTTAAAGGCTGAAAGTGTGAGAGACAATTGGAATTATGATGCGGCTGGAGAACGGACTATTTTTCCCGAAAGCCAGGGTTCGAATTCTATTGATGTAGGTTCAATTCCTACTAGGAGCCGACGTTATATAAAGCTTAGTTTCTTCTTCTAGATAATATTTCAATCTTACTATCCAAATTTTGCCATTTGGACGAGTTTCCTAATACATTTTACCCCAAAATGGAGGTCATTTATTTTTTACCTGGATCAAGTTCTCACATTCTATCAATGTTTCGGTAGTCGATCTTTCCATCATGCATAAACACCCTGGCATCAAACAATTAATCTTCACTTTCCTGGAAACGTGATTAAGATGGCAGTTTATGTATGTGTATGACTAGTAGCCTTTCGAAAAGTAGGAAGAAATGAGGAACCAAACGAGATGTAAAACCTAATAGATTTTTCAAAAAAAGATTCGCCGAGAAAGTTCAAAATAATTTACAATATTATTCACGTTCTTGTACCTCAGGTTAAAAGCTATGAAAGTTATGAAATCTTGTTTGAATACTTTATATTACGATATGTCCAAATTTTGGTTGATTTTGTATGACTATACGTATTTACCATATCCATTTACCTTAAAACTGAATTAGCCTTACATAAGATCGGGTAGCCCTATTATATAAAGAGAGGTGTACATAACCAATCTTGCAATGTTTATAAAAAGACAAATTTTGCAGACCGTAAGAAAATTAAAATTTAGAGTAAAAGAGCATGGAAGTAATAATCCTTATTCTCCTTCTTTGGAAGTAATAATCCTTATTCTCTGTCCTCCAACCTTTTGATTGAGTATAAACACCGTAGTAGCCATAAACCCGAAATCCTCTTCGTGGAAAACGAGGGAGCCAAGTAGAAATCTCTAGAGCAATTTTTTTTCCAAACTGTGCTCCGTGAGGCCCTTAAATCTCCACGAGTGCTTCTCAGGGGCTCAATTCGTGGTAGTTTAGAAGATTAAAAGAATTAAGGAGAAAACAATTAAGAAGAAGGACACAGAGATAAATTGCTGTTTCCATCAAGTGTTTTTAAAAATCGTTTTCTCCAACTTCATACAGGTTTATCTTATTATTTAAACTCCCGTACTCATATAGTGCCTCATATTCCTTGTAACTCCACGAGAAACTACTATAATTGCTACAACAAAGGTTAAGGTGGTGAAAACAAGCCGCTACTCGAGAGCAATTGTAAATATAGTGATTTTTAAAGCCGAAGAAATGTTATATCCTTAATGATTGAAATCAATTCCATTCCCCTCTGCTGAACTGTCCATCACTGAAGTCCGACGCCACCGTTCACTCACTTGACCCTCCACCTTAGATATGGTCGTGACTTACGATCTCCCGGCCACCCTTCCCATAATCCCTCTCCCCCCGAGCCCCCACACTGAGCGGCAGTGTTGCGACCATCCATTCCCAGCATCATTAGCAGCAAAACCCCCACCCAAAGAGACTATTCTACTTTTTTCCCCATTCCCATTTCTACTCTTCCTCCCCTACCTAAAGCCCTCACTCCTTCTCATCCTTTTCTCTCTTCATTCTTACCCCTAATGCCACTGAGGATTTATAAGGAACCGGAACGGGATACTCAAACCAAATATTTTTCATGAATGAAAAGTAAAATTTAACACATGTGGTGGGCATCAATTAATATCATTTTTAGGTTACCTTTAACATGCTGTATTGAAATTGAGAAAAAAACTGTAGAAGTATGTAATACAAGTAGTGACAGACTCATTTCTTAAAAGTTACAAAATTTATAACTGGAAAAATGTACTTAAATAATTTATAACTATTAATTCCTAGCTTTTAATTATACCTATGACCATAAATGATAAATGCCCATATGTCCATAAATCATTTACCCATAAATCATTTAAAAAATTGGTGTCATCATCTTCTTTATCTATAAATATGAGCCTGCACATGAGTTTGGAGCCTATTCCAAAACAGTCATGGCTTTAAATTCAGCCATCGTTAGATGTGGAATAGATATCTCCATGACTCACTTTCATTGTTGTTTCGGACCGTAACTTCATTGTTAGAGCTTTTTCACGTGCATTATTTCTTTTTTATTTTTTTTATATTTATTTTCTATTTTCTTTTTCGAGTTTTTATTTTTTTAAATGTTTTGTTGTAATAAAATTTACTACTACCTCTTTTACGTGCTTTTTTAGTCTTTTTCTTATCTCCTCTTACTTGCCTCCTCAATTTAGCCAGTTTCTTGCAATCTAGCTTATCGTAATTATTGCGGGCTTTAGTTCATTTTTTATTGTGACTCACTGAATATAAACATTTTCCGTCTTTCTTACAGAACCTCTCAACATTTTTGTTCACCTTAGGATCAGGAAGTTCGTCATCAGGAGATGAGTCTAATATTACAGTGTGTCGAATTCTTAGGGTCCATGCCGTATTTGACGCCCAGTGCGAAAATCCATGATAGATATTGTTTATGATATTAGTTTTGGTTCTCATAGTTGATAGTTCAACAATATTTCACCCTTTCACGGGGCGAGATACAAGGCCATTACTGCTTATCGTTGGAAGGAATGGGATATTATACCGTTCGGCCCATAGTACACGAGTTGCCAATAATCAATTATTGAGTTATAGGCATGTTAGGTTTATTCTCCATACCATATAAAGTTACAGCTAATTACTCTTAATTCTTGAGCTCGTGACGTCGAAGACTCAATTTATAGCACTAATTTACTCAACTGTGGTGGCATATCGTTCTACGTAACAATTTAATCGCAAAATCTCACAGTCACATTGTTAACTACCATACAACAGTTCCAAACAAACAAAAAAAAAACTATTCTTTCCACCTCGATTTCCTCTACATTAAATGGGATGAACAAAATAATCATCATTGTGCTTTAACTGATGATATCAGTAAGTGATGAAACCTAGTCTGTGGTTAAATCGCTTTCGTATGGATTAAACTATTATTTTTCAAAAATTTTTCCTTCATTCATAATTTTGGTCTAACCGTGATTGGACTTTTGGCGTGGCACTTGCAAATTTCAAGAAGACTTTAATTCAATTTAGGTCGTTCCACATCTCTTCTATTCTTGTCACCAATAGATTTCATTTGCGGCTGTTTTTCATAGACTTCCCCAAGTAAATTCATATTTTTAGGAACAATTCTCAATGGATTATTCTACGCTCGCCATCATCCAGCCTTTTTCCTCTTACACCAGTGATATTCATCAACCATTTAATTTCTATGCAATTCTCACCGTAAGTACCGTTGGGTGTTTGCGTATCTTAGACTTGGAGAACACTTTAATTGCAGTCTCTGGTCTGTCAAATGGGACTAAACCTTAAGGACCCATTTGCACCTTTTGTGAATGGTTGGCTGTATCCTAGGGTTTCTCAGCCTTCTTCTTTCCTCAACATGGAAAGGCCACCGTAACGAATCTGCCAAAACCTCCATAAGTACGCTTGGATAACCTCAGGTGTCGGTGCATTCCTCGAACTTCACTGCTAAGAATCAAGGTCCAGTTACAAGCATTGACGTTTGAGAATATTCTGTACGAATTCTAGCTTCCAAAAAATTATTTTGTTGTTTTTTATGGAGGTGATCAACTATTTAGGTCGTTCACAGTATTTAGTGACAGTGGAATGCATGGAAATGAATAGACCGTTTGAGGGTAATTAGTACTCGGCATTAATTAGCTCATAACGAAGGGAACCATTGAGGTCGTCATTTGAATCCCACCAGATGAACGGAGGTATAATACCCAAAGTGCACACAACGCAGCACATAAGAAGGAATAGAGATGCATTGGTCAAGTGTCTGCTACTGCCGAGACGCTAACATGGGGCCGCAGGGGAGCTATTATTCACAACGGCACTTCTCTTCTCCGCACCAATTCTATCCATTTTCTGTAATAAAATAATTTGGCGGATGTGGAAATTCAATTGTTTGAATGTTCGCGGGGAACTTTTTTGGAGCATTCTATTAAAAAAGTTTAGATATAGATTATTCACTGACACTTCTATTCATAATGTTTTGGAAAATAAATGTTCTCATTGATTGACCCCTTGGAAGTGGAATTTCGATTTTGGAAGGACAAATCTTCTATATTCTCGGTTTTAGCTTAAACCTTTTTTTATATTTTATAAGCTCTGGGTGTGCAAGTCTTTGGTACTATTTTTTCAAAACATTTGTATTACTCATTTTTCCAGTTATTAACTCTTTAGAAAATGTTTTGATTCATTCGAATTCATATCGAATATCTTCTACCAGCGTCAAATTGAGAGATGCTGGCGGGATGATGTTGCATGGAGAAATAAATTCGACGATCGCCGTTTCAGGCAATATTTCGTTGATCCTATAATACCAGTGATGATAAAGTTCATCGTATCCCATGCGTAAAATAATACGAGATCTGTATTGGCCAATTCATAAAAATAACGACAGTTGTAAATGGGGCATTTTTAAACTCATCGTTACGAATATCTTAAACAGATAACATAAGCTACAAGCCCGATTAAGGATTATCCGAAAAAGTTGCTGGAAAAATTAACCTTTTTTGAGTGAATAGAATAAATATGTTTAAGAACAGGTTGATTCGTCAAAAAACTAAAATTACCATAATTTAAAATTTAACTTCTTTTGTATTATTTCGGTGGCTCATCTGGCCTCTCTGTTGCATTTACCAGTAACTTTTACACAAATTTTTCATCGCTTGCACAAATATTTCATTTAATTTATAATTCAGTTGATATTTTGTGAATTAATTTTAGCTATTTCATAGGGACGTGGACAATTTGCATCAAACTGTTGCGAGACATGGGTGTTGCCACGTTTGGCCTAAATATACGTTACCGGTATATATGTTATTGGTATTCAGGTACTTCATTTGCCCCTACATATTGAACCAATGAGTTTCATTCCTAAAATACCACCTGGAAAATTATTGCTTTCAGTCGCCCACGACATACAGGAAAAATTAAATATTGGCCAATAAAGGAGATTGATCCAATAGATCCTCTCCACGTAGCTAATCTATCTTCGGCTAGACAAAATATCTAACTCGTCTTAAAGTGGGAATCCAAAACTCATGCTGGAGGTTGGGAGGCATAATTTGGTAAAATATTTAATGTTCCTACTCTGACCATTTTTGTGGATGTGGGCTGAATATTTCTAGAATGCTCTAGGCAGCAAAAGAGCAGGGCTCACAGTTTATTGGCCTGAGCGCGTGAATTTCAACGACCAAGTTGACCTATGATACAATGCATTATTATGGCAACTATATTTAATTTCTACTATTTAAATTCAAATTGACAACGGTTTACGAAATAGGATTCACTTCTCTTGTTTAAATATATTTTATTTGTTATAATAGAGCACTGATTTAATCTCATAATAATCCAGTTGCAAGATGCTAAAAATATTTATCATCCGTCGGTAAATATTTGACGTCATCCAGAGCACATTAACATACATTTTTTTGAATAGACGGAAGAACCTACTTGACCCTCCAGTGCCTCGGTATATTCGAAGAACCAGGTGTTTTCTTGGAAAGTGTATCGAATGTTGTGTTATATGTCACAGGGTCCATTGCAAAGATGGAATAAAAAATAATTAAAAAATGGAAAAAGTTATGATCGAGGTGAATGCTGAAAATGAGTGAGAGAATGAGGAGGAAAATTATATGAAGCAATTTTAGGAAAACTAAAACTAGTAGAGTATACAACGGATTGAGAGAAAATGAATTTTTTTGGAGCACAAATAAGGGAAAGGCCCTACTAGGAGGACCGGTGGACAAATAAATGAACCATCTTTGGCTAGATTATGTAGGACAAATAGAGTCGGTCCGCTTGATGTACAACGTACATCAAGCGGAAGTTCATGGGAAAAAGACAACAGCTGTGCTCAAAGAAGATAGGACTGTAATCCATAAAACTGCACTTAAAACCATTCGTGTGGAGCGTATCACTCAATGGATAGGAAGCATGAGCCATTGGAAAGGCTGACCAGAACAAATTAGATGCCTTTGAAACCTGGTATTGGATGGTGAGAAGGATGCTGAAGATAAAATGAATGGACAAAATAAGAAATAATGGAGTGTACAGAAGAACAGGAGAGGATAGGACCATATGGTACATCATAGAGAATAGAAGAACCAGATGGATTGGACACACCCTGAGACACGACTGGTTTGTGAAGAACATAATTGAAGGTAAAATTGAGGGAAAGGTCCCCAGAGAAAGACCCAGGAATTAGATCATGGACCAAATAAACAGGGAAGTACATAGGAAGACAATTGTCAAATCTGAGTGAAGCAGTCCACGCGGCCCAAGATATTCCAAGTGGCGCCAGATATTCCAAAAAAATTAAACTTAGTCCATATTGGTCACAACGCTCGATATCGAGCCAATGACTGAAAGAGAGAGAGAGAGAAAGAGAGACATAGGAAGATATACGATGAGGTAAGAAAACTGGGATTAGATAGGGAAGGGTGGAGGGCTGCATTCAACCAATCTAAGGATTGAACGTCCAATGATGATAAAGTGGAACCTACCCGTGGACTGCAATCTAGAAAGACTCACCCGTGCCAATGACCCTCATAGGGCTAGACCGGTCGTAGCAATTACGACAGCTCTTGATAGGGCTGCCCATGCCAGATAGGTCAAGCCAAGGCCAGATAGGACGAAAGATAATTCGCGTGATGTTTTCGCGTAAATTATATTGGTGGGCATGGCATTGAGAATTCCATTCTACTAAATATTTCCTTAATATGAAATTATAATAATTGGAATTGAATCTATGCAACCACGGGACACCAGCCACTAGGATGGGTGTCGTGCCAGGCAACGAGAGAGCCAATACATCCACGGTCGTATTCTTGCAAAAATCTTACGTAAGAGCATATAAGGAGGATAAAAGGATCAAAACAGAGCCGAAGGAGGAGATTAAAAAGTGGAAATCAGCCACAAAAATATTTTTTATTCATTAATGAAAATGAAGACAAGAAAAGCTGCGGAAGTGGATGACATCCCTTCGGAGAAACAAATGAATTTAGTTAGTAAGAGAATGCAGTCGTTTTTCGAACTTATTCACACGATCTACAAGGAATGAGTTTGTAATCGAATCTTCTGTACTATCTTCTCTACTCCTGTGGGTTCAAGGATCTCGCCCAGATATCTAAAATGTGTGACTCGATTTATCTTGCCATATTTTGCGTTCAATACTTCGATTTCTAATTTTGAGCAGAAGAATTCGGTCTTTTCGAAAGAGATCTGTAGGCCGACTTTCCCTGCACATTCCTTGAGGACTTTTATCTGTTTGGCGGCTGTGGTTTCATTATCTGCGAGTATGGCTATATCATCAGCGAAAGCTAGGCATGAAATTTCTACGTCATCTTTGGGCCGTCCGAATCGCGTTGGTTTCCAATGTCCTTGGTTTTTCAGTTCTTTTTCCCAATCCTTGATGACTTTGTTCAGGAATAAGTTGAGGAGGAGTGGAGATAGCCCATCTCCTTGGCGTACTCCAGTTTTGATCTGGAAAGGTTCAGATATTTCACCCATAAATTTTACTTTCGAGATTATATCTGTCAATGTCTGTTTGATCAATCGCAGTGTTTTTGCATCGAGTCCCTGTTCTTCTAAAATATTGAACAAAAATTGTTGGTCGATAGAATCGTACGCCTTCTTGAAGTCGACAAATGTGCATATGATCGGGGCATTCCAAATTGCTTTGTATTTCAGTATTGCTTTCAGGTTTAAGATTTGTTCTGTTCACGAGCGACCAGGCGGAAGCCTGCCTGGTACTCGCCAATTTTGTATTCTAGTTGCTCTTGTACTCTTTGGAGAAGACATGCTGAGAGGATTTTGTAGGGAACTTGTAATAGAGAAATTCCTCTGTAGTTTTTTGTATCTGTTCTCTCTCCTTTCTTGTGTAGTGGATGGATGAGAGCGCATTTCTAGTCGTCTGGCAATTGTTCTGTTTGCCAGATATTCCCAATGATTTGTGTGAGTTCCTGTAGTGACTTGGCCCGAGGTTTTTCAGTAACTCCGCAATGATGCCATCTTCACCAGAAGTCCTGTTATTTTTCCGTTTCTGTATGTGTCTGTGGACCTCTATTTGTGTTGGTGATAGTGATTCTGGGTTGATTTCGGCACAATTTTCTTTGGGAAATCTTGTGCTAGGTTCGGGGAAATTGAAAAGATCAGAGAAATACTGCGCTAGCACTAACAGTTTGCCTGATTGGTCAGTGCTAATTTTCCATCTTGTTTTCTGAAGCACAAATTTTGTGGTGTGTATCCTCGGATTTGTCCTGCGAAAGTTTTGTAAAAGTCTCTCATGTTGTAGTTGCGGAAGTTCTCTTCAATGGACTCTAGTTGGTCCTACATATACTTCCTCTTAGTTTGCCTGATATTTTTTGCGACCTGTTTTCTACTCTCGTTAAATAGCTGTTGACTTTTCGGGGATTTTTTTCTGTTGTACTCCTGAAATACTTGCTCGCGCCTTTCCAGTGTATTTTCGCATTCTGAGTCCCACCACGGATGTTTCGTATTATTTTTCAGGGGGATTAGTTCCTGTGCTTTTCGCATGATTTTTGTGTAAAATTCTTCCCATGTGCTGGCTTGTTCTTTCTTCCACTCTTTTATGTCAGATTCTTTGATCTTATTCGCGTCAAATTTCTGAATGTGTGTTTTCTTGAGGTGGATTCTTCTTGGGATGAATTTAAATTTAATTTGTGTTAGGTAGTGGTCAGAGTCAACGTTTGCTCCTCTCCGGACTTGGACGTCAAGGATTTCTCTTTGCACTGGATATGAGATCGCCACGTGATCTATATGGAATTCGCCCATCTCTTGAATAGGTGATCTCCAAGTTTTCTGTTTTCGAGGTAATTTTCAGAGAGATGTAGACATGATTTTCAAGTTATTCTGTTGGCAGAGTTCGATTAGTCTTGTGCCATTCTTGTTGGTGAATTTGTGTGCAGGAAATTTTCCCACGGTTTTATGGTAGATTTTTTCTCTGCCAATTTGTACGTTGAAGTCGCCAAGTAGAATTTTGTTGTCATTTTTTGGGGCCTTAGCCATCACCTTCTCTAGTGTTGCCCAGAATTTTTCTGTTGATTTGGGATCTTTTTTGTTGTCTCCATTAGTAGGGGCATGTACATTGAACATAGTATATTTCTTATTACCACACTGTTTGCACATTGTCATCAGCCTGTTGTTTATGGGGTCAGTTCCTTGATGGAGTCGACAATCTTTTTGTTCACCATAAATGCCGTGCCCAAAATTGGTGCGCCTTTGGCGATTCGTTTTTTTGTCTTGCTTTTGAATATGCGGTAGTTCCTGTAATACACCGTGTCTTCATCTGTGATGCGTGTTTCCTGTAGAGCCAGTATCAGTATCTTTTGTTTGGTCAGTTCTGACGTGAGGTAATGCAATTTTCCCGGTTGGATTAATGTGTTGATGTTGAAGGTGCCAATGTATGTGGGTGTTTTATGTGAAAGTTTGCCAGAAAACTCTTACATTTTCTGTGATCGTGAAAGTCCGTGTTCCCCAGAATCCGAATTCCTCGTTGCCGTCTGTCAACGGGTGGATTGGTTACCACCTGGGGTATTATTGCCATTACTTGCACGAGTCACGATTGCTTATGAGCTTGTAAGTCCAGTGTTTCCACTGGGAAATGAGAAGCAGGGACTGTCAGTTCCTGGAGCGTGGTGTACAGTAGGTCACCGATGGTTCCCACTACAGACGTGACTTTCTGCCTCCTATGGCATTGGCCACTCAATGGCTCATCCGCCTTTAGGGGTTATTTCCCACCCCTAGGACAACAGGGTGCCCAATTTTCACCCGCTCATCCGCCCTCCATAGAGACCGTTGGCACTTGGTGGAGAAGATCCCCTTATCCCGGGAGAAACTCGGTCCCTGTCCTCGTTAGCCACTTGTTAAATCAAGGGTTGCCCCCTCTCTACCACGGGGAGGTGAACATCAGGGTTTTCCCTTCCTCGAGGCTGGGACCAGATTGGCCTTTCCTAGTCCCTCCGGTACTTTTAGAGAGGAGAAAATTTGATAATTTATAAAAAATTCCATTTGAATTTACCATAATTGATACAGGTAGATCTAATTGAAATGACGTTGTCTGAAGGAATAAGTCTTTTTGCTCGCTTCAGAGATTTTGGAGTCCATGCCCCTAAGAAGGGGATATGATAAGTCCTACGCAGTAATAGCTTCCCATCGTATGGGGTATTTTATACAATGATTAAGCCAAATGCATTCAAAACGGATAATTCCATCCTCCTTCTCATCTCTCCCAGCCCTAATATTTCCCTGAAGGGCGGGGTGAGGGTCAACTGAGTTGGACCTGCGACGCTCTTCCCGAGGGAAAGTCGTTTCTGCAGAAAGGGTAGTAGAGAGACGGTGCTGGACACAAGACGAGGTTAGACGCATTTTGTGGACAGTGTACGTGGGAAAGGATTTGGCGGAATAGTCAGACGTTAGGGAGGGGACAGTGGTGCGTCCTAAGTATAATGAGGGAAGGTTGGGGTGAAAGTAGAGGGAATGATAAAAGGGATGGGAGTCTAACGGATGGCCGTTGCGTAGAATGGGTTAGTCTGCTTGGGACGAGGAAGGAGAGGGTCGAAGGAAGAAGGGAAAAGGTTTAGAAGATGTCCAGGGAACACCGTTGAAAGGGTGTGTCTGGAGAACACGTGAATGCTCCTTCTCATAGAGTTACAACAAATGCCATTAAAGAGATCTACATAACATTATTCTGTTTCAATTTATAGAATCAAAATGAATATCCTCACAGCTCTCCGTAACTGGCAATTAATGCTAATAGGAGCTGTTCTAAGCAGATATTTCCAATTCCCTGAATGAAATACATTTTTAGGTGTAAGTATGCTTGCAGAGAAGTGGTTTCATTGGATAAAATATCCGCCCATTCTCCGTATTTTAATCCAGTAGAAGGACCGGTAACCTAAATAAAACATTGCTCAGAAAATTGGATAATATTCTTCTCCATTTTTATCCATCACTTAAAGTTCCTCCACACTGCATGCCCAAGATCGATGAAAGAATGTATGAATGCAGTTTTTCCTGATTCATTAATCAACATACGGATTGATTTTAAGTTTCAAGTTTTGCTTCGTGGAAATGCATTGCATTAAGTTACTTTTCATTTGGAACATACCACAGCTCTTAAATATAGCTATATTTTTACTTAGATAATTACCTTTAGGCGTTGGAAACATGGTTAGCAAGAATAAAATTTTTGCAATGTACAAATAGAAAACTTTTTCAGATTGAAGATTGCTTTCGTGATGAATACATGAATATAGTCCGGGTTTATCTGTATCAGTATACCATTTGTTTTGACACTGACATTCGACTGGTTGTAACAAACATTAACTCAGTCATCCTCATCAGGATTGTCTGAAAAGACTATATTCAATCCTGTGAGTACTTTAATCATTCCATTATAATGTTCAATTTCCAAAGGATTCTTGAATGAGACATTAAATAATCTTAGCATACTAAAATGCCCTTGCATGAAAGCCTCTTTTTATTGTATTTTAATATCGAACTTTATAATTGTCGTTTTACTAATTTTATTCATTCCGATTGTGATGGATAAGTCGAACCAATTGTCTTTGATAGCTCCAAAATGCGGATGTTGAGGCTGTATCATAAGGAATGAGAGTAAATTATCGTGAAATAGCAAACACTAGTTATCTGTGATCTTAGCTTGAAAGAAAAACATCTTTCCTTTTCTATGTAACCCCTGAGTACTTTGTAATAAATTGACTACATCTTGGGGAATGAAGCAGTGAAATAGCGACATTGCTACCGACTGGGCTCATTTCAGTGTGTAAGCACCACATGACGCAAAATTTGAGTAAATTGAAATTTTATGATATATTTATTAAAGTTAAAACCCTTCGGAATCTTTATTCAGTCTGATGCCTTCATGAAAGGACATTTTAGTATGATAAGATTTTTTAATGTCTCATTCAAGCATACTTTGGAAATTGAACGCTGCCTTGAAAAGAGAATATTTATCTATGAGGGTTTCGTAAACTGGTCGTGATAGGCCCTTTACTGAGTCTTGAAATTGGACAGATGTGCAAACATTTTACGCAGGAAACATTATCAGCTTTGACTGAGGCTTGAACCTAGATCCATCCAATGCGCGCCCAGTGTTTCGGCCAGTTAAGTGCCACAGAGTTGCGATAGTGCCGCAGTCTATAGGTTTACAGCCAAACTTCAAGTGCAGTTGTATTCAGCTGGATATATTTTTTAGGATGCTGCGGTGTTTCTATTAACCTTCGCGCACAGTGTGACTGCTTTTCAGCAATCGTAGCATGCCCAGCAATCGGGAACGTGTACCTCTTTTAATGGCTGCAAAAATCAGCTGAAGATACGGTTGCCTCAATAGCTTATTTTGCCGAAGCTCTTGGCCAGGTATTGTGGGATCTGGGTTCAAATCTCTATGAAGGCAAATGATTTCTCCTCAATTGATTGTTCGGCCTTTTTGACACATGCGAATATAATAGCTTCTTATCCTTTTTGACTCTGAATTCTGCCATATATATCTTTACCTTTGCGACCTACGGCAAATAATTCAAAGGGAAGCAGTGACTCGGAATTAAACAGTTATGTCAGAAGTCTTTGATTTATACCTTGATATAGCAGTGCTTGTATATACCAAACACGCGATGTTAAGTTCCACCCTTATGCTCATTACTAAATGTCTAATCACGCTGAGAGAGAAGTTAGCTTATAAAAATTGCGAATTAAATCTACAGAGGAATACCGCGGTAACCTACGTTACCGAAAACATGCACATTTTGACGAAATACAGGCAAGGTAATTGCTTGTTCCCCAATAAGAATGGTGTCCTAACACCTCCAACCACTCGCTCATACGGTGGCTCGCAGGTTAGTATGTAGATTCAGATGTATTTTTCACATTTTTCTGCTCTTCAAGAATATGTCATATATGTCAATATAAGTCATCTTATCCATAAAAAAGGAGCAGCATAACGATGTATATTTTCTGTGTTTATATTCATGACTTAAATGTTAAAAATTTTAGTTTTTCATGGACATTTTGGAAAACTTTAACTAAACAATCACTGCAAGGAGTTGTTTTTACAAAGAATACCATGCCAAAACTACGATCATATTTAAAAAAGTAAAATGAATCAAGCGATACCTTACGCAAATTGATTACCGCTATTATTATCTCAAAATTACAGCCTTTGTTAAATTTTCTCTAAATTTTTATCAACACTCAGAGATCTAGGTTTTCCAAAATACTATATCTATCCTTAAAAAATATTTTTTGAAAATGGTGGAGTATTTTAGAAATCTAGGACGGTGTGTTGTAATAAAACTTTGTTGAAATTTAGCAAAGTTCTATCATTTTGAAATCATGATT
The DNA here is from genome assembly GCA_963169105.1 of Ceriagrion tenellum. Classification (NCBI taxonomy): domain Eukaryota; kingdom Metazoa; phylum Arthropoda; class Insecta; order Odonata; family Coenagrionidae; genus Ceriagrion; species Ceriagrion tenellum. The sequence goes on from OY720632.1 coordinate 70,399,731, forward strand.
TATGTTCAAATTCATTTTTAATCACAGTGGTAGATACAAGATAAGGAAGTTATTCACCATTTCTTGGGGTAAATGAAACATTGAATCACCGTGAGATGACAGTTAAACTTGCCATTTTCTCAGCAAATTCCATTCTAGTTAATTGAAAAAAATATATTCTTTTTTTCTGGTATCAAGAATATTTATAATGCGATTGACATGAAAAATAGATATACTGCTCGCTTCTCCCAAGTTGATGAATGTTGTTATCATGAACTCCTCTTCAATGATTGATGCCATGCTGTCACGACTGTCTCGGCTATAGTCTCTAATTTACCTCCCGAAGACGACTTGTACAGACTAATCATAGTGCCTAAATGATTGCCGAATATACAAGCTGCAAAATTTTCACGTGATCGGACGAAGAGAGCCTCGTTTTCGACATTGTAGACTCACCAAAGAAAAGAAATCCGCAATGCTAGAATTATTTCATTTGAAAGAGATTTGAACTCAGTCATATCCATTTTTGGCTGGAAGTATCGGCTAGTTAGACCATCTAACAATCTTAGTCAACGACGAACTTCAGCGGGGTTTGAGTAGAAACGAAAACCCCTAGTTTGCACAAACCCTCGCTTGAATTCACCATTAACTTCAGTTGATTACTTCGTTGTGCTGTAACGGATGAGCACACATAATCGTCAAATTGGAGATTTCACAAGTTTCGGTCAAGTCAAATGCCTTTCCATTGAAATTTTCTTACCTCTTGTCAACCGATGATGCCATTCGTGGGGATCTTCGTGGCATGTAAGCGCGGTATAACTTGTGCTTTTTTCCTCATATTTTTCATCCAACCAGCCTCACGCATTTCATATGTCTTAGCATTTTTCGAGTTTGTTGCACATTGGGCTGTCTTTAGGGGAGATGGGGAGGAATGGGAGCCCCTCTACCCAGTCTGAGCTAGTCCTTCGTTTGAATTAGTCTGACTCCCTCTCGGCCCTTACACTTCTCCAAACAATGGCCATCGGATGAGACCGAGGGCCTGTGAGCGGGTAGACGTCAGGCTTGGAGAAGTAAGAAGTAAAAGAGGAGTTATTTTCATCTACTCGGAAACAATAATCATGGTCAACGACGAATAATCATTTGTCAATGATTGGTCTCGGGTCCCACGCAGGATTTCTTTATGAAGTTATTTACCGTGCACCAGAGTACATTTTTCTTGTCACGATTGCAGCCAAAATAAATGTTTGATTGGAATTTTCCGGTTTTAAATAGTTAAGCAAGAGTTTAGCTTCAAGTATGGGTCGTAGAATCTTTAGCAATAGCTCATATCACCTTAAATGCAGAAAAAATGGGCCTGATTGCGACGCACGTTATCATAGCTACATGGAATCTCTTTCACTATCCCTCATATGTAAACCAGCATTAAGCACGTTACTGAATTCTTGAATCCTTAATCATAATATAACTGCCTAGTAAGAGAACTTAACTGTTCCATTTTTTACACATTCTACTCCAACTTTTTCAGATTAGGTTGGTGAACAACATTTACACAAGAATACAACCCCCGATTACGCAAGAACATTTTGAAGGAGAGATCATAATAAAGCATGGTAAGAGAAAAAAGTTTTTAGAGGTAGATATCACCGACAATCATCTTCACGATCAAGAATGAGCAATTTGAGAAGTTGAGTCGAGATTGCAAGTATTGCATTTGCTTAAGAGGGAGGTCAAGGGCTACTGTACCGTTAATTTCAGCCTTATCTAAACAAAAGGGAGCAACGGTACATTTGACGATCTATTCGAAGACATTGCGTGAATTTACTTAAAATGACACATAAATAAGGCTAGAGATGAAAAATAAAACATTGCCTCACACAGGATGTGAACTGGCCTTTGCTATAGCATTCAGAAAGCCACACAGGCCATCACACTTGCTGATTTCCCGTTGATCCGAAGACTTTGGCCCTCCAGCCGATGTGGAAGTTAGTGTAATGGTTAACCTGAATATAAGTTCAACTGTATTTAAAACCCTCAATTATGAACCAAGTAATTTGTTTCAACGGGCAGCAATTGTTTGAGATGAGGTTTATTTTTATATCTTAAAATCTAAGGCCCAGTCTAATAATTTTGTACTATGGCTACGGTTAATCAAAGTTTGTTATTGGAAAAATTGTGAACGAACAAAATTCTATACACGATAGCTGTGCATCGGCGAGGAGCGCATATAAGATGTCTTTTGGTATTCGTCCTCCAAAGCTTTGCTCCAATTCTAATTTTTTGTTGCTGAGAAACTACTGGGGGGTTTTTCATGAATCAATTCATTGTATATTTCAAATTCAACTTTACAAAAATGAAAATTATAGATACAGCTTGCGAAACAATTTTCAGGTAATTGAGTGCCAAGAAAATCGTGTAGCCAAATATATACATTGAGAAAAATATATAATAATAAGCCATGTCACTTTCATTTCAGACTACCATGGAATATAAAGCAGTTCTACGTATATCAACCATATGAGTTGCCACTCACTATCTTTCACTGATTGTAATCCACCAATGAAAAAAGTACATTCATTATTATTTATAATTTTTTGGAGCTGACGTATTTAATCGAATCAAGGAAAGCTAATTGAGTTCCCTTTCATCACATTTTTTTTAATTTTAGCATGTGGTTCTATTTGTTTTTTTAGTAATAACAGGGATGAGTATAATCACGTACATAGATATTTTTAAGCTCTCTGAAACCTCCTACTCCATTACTAAGAAATAGAAACTCCATCCTTTCACGCTCTAAGTTAAATATTTAAGAGATATTCTTTATTTCGGCTGGAGTAAGAATTATGCATTTCCTTAAATATTTTTTTTTTCATTTTATGTTTACATTTCCCAATTCAAATGGTAAAACTCTGGAAGGAATTATTCTTGAAACATTAATTTTCTCCGTATTAATCAATTCAAATAATGTTTCATTGTTAAATCAATTGTTTTCCCAGCAATGTTTGTTGAGTTCTTGCAGAAATTGGCAGGATATGCAATGTGATGTACAATGCATTTTTGAGAATTCCCTTCACGCACATAAAAATGATTGAATTTTAGAATTACCTAGCATTCATAAGCAAGTATAGGAATATATTTCCATGTTTGTGATTTTATCATAATTTTTTTCTCTAATGCCATCTTTTTGTTCTAGTTTAAATTTAATCCATTAGATCAGACGACGGAAAATGAGAATGGTCGACATAGTGTTATGATCTTCATAATGGGTGAGAGGAACGGGATGAACAAATGGAGAAATCTTGGAGTTAAATGGCCCAACACTCTCTTATTCCGATAATTTTGCCCTGTAGCTTTATGCTCAACCAAATACCCTCCGGAAACAGGTGAAGCAGTAAGAAAACATACTTAAATTATCTGATTTAATTTATAAAATCTAAAACAGGCCATATAAATTCTCGTTAATTGATTTCAATGGTATTTCAAGTATACAGCTCATTTCATTGGTGTTTCATCGGTTGTTTGGTTGCTTTTAGGCCTGTCTATACATAAATACAATTTTTCCTGAGCGATATTTAAATCTATTTTGCCTGTAATATGTCCCTCTTTAGCTCTCTTCAGCCACCCAGTCTCAGCAAGATTGCAATGATCTGCAGGAAAATTGCGTAGGGGTGAAAACAGCCCTAAAAATTCATTCTTTTCCATCCATCTCTACAGTTACCTCGTATTCTCCTCTCTTATTCACTAAAACATTCAAAGTACACCCTCTATTATCGTTTTTCTTCCACTTATTTGATCGTATCTTTGATCTAGATTCATACCACAGCCACGGCATGTTGAAATAGTTGAAGTATCCGTCATGACACCAGCTAAACCATGGCTGAAATGTTTTTCCGCGTAAACATTCGAATATACTACACAGTCGGAGAGTGAATGGCTTTCCCTGCGGAGGTGTCAACGATTCCGCGAAGATCTAGGACACTTACCCCTGAGGATTTTTCGTCGCAGGTCGAACCAGTTCCTCTGCTTTGTGTTATGACGAGGGAGCATCGACTGTAGCACCTGCCGTTCCTTTGGCGAGACAGCGTGGCGGTCGATTTTTCAATCGAATAGACATGGGCGACCAGATCAGTGTTGACACTGGTCAACCTCCTTTCCACTCTTAGTCTGGATCTTCAGAATTAAAAAAACACTTGAACACTTCCACACTTGATTCACTATCCACCATGATTTTGGAACGTTTTTCCATAATCATGGTTTCATTTTCAGCTTCTTAAAAATTTCCTTTTCAGAAAAACCTTTAGAAAATTCTATTGTCATTCTTTCATATTAAACTGATCTATTTTTGGGAACATTTTCAACATTGTCTTCGCGCTGCTTCCTGGATCCTACCGAGTGTACTTGCTTAGGCATTGAATGATGAAATGGTGAAAGAGATACTCGGAGGAGGAAATTGTAATTGGGGATGGATTAATTATATATTGAGCATGGTTCGTTTCTGTTTTTGTTTTTGGTTTAGTTGTTCATGATGGATTAGAAGAAAGCATTCTTACAAATACATATCTTTACGTCATCGTTTCTTCAATTATATATCTCTTCCTCATATATTTCATATTTCATAAGATATTACTATCATGTGGATTCCAGGTATACAGAAAGACGTTTTTATTTCAGAGCTGTCTTATAAATTTTCATATTTCAATACATACCTATCTCTCTGTTAGGTTCAAAATAACCGGCGTACTGGTGAATTAGTTAAACTATAGCAAACTGAATATCTCTAAAATGAAACGTCATCAGTTTTATGACGATCAGTGCTGATTTTTTCGTTTAGCGGTGATCATATACGTACATTAAATTTGTCATTTTATTCTTATATTTATCCACCTAACTCTCAGTTGCACTCAAGGTATTAAATCTGGGAGGAAATTTTTTGTCCATTTGCGTCTTACATCGAAATACAGTAGAGTTGATCGTAAACATTGATCGAGTGGCAGATTGTGCAGAGCATATTCTCTTGCGTATTCAATTATTAATTGTATAATACATTTGGAAACTCTGCTCAAGTAGGTTATAGACCTACAAGTCATTCAGAGCCAATAAATAACCAATAATGAGGCAAAGAATTTGTCTGTATCTGGATAGTTTACTATGTCCACAGTGGGAAGATTTTAAGCGTCCAAATGTTGTCCGCATCGTATTAGTCATCTTTTTGTCAAGACAAACTCTACCATATGACTTTATCGACGAATGTTATTTTTCTAAAAAATAACCCGCGTCATTGCGGCGGTCGGGCGCATTCATTTTTCTTGAGTCGCTTTCACACAAAAGGTAGTTCTTTCAAGAAGAAATCCGGGCCAAGTATCAAGCATTCCAAACTAGCTGTTCAGATGGTGAAAGGACTATACGATTGAATAAGACTCAATCAGCGTCAGAAAACGTTCCATTTTCAGATAATCATATTCCACGGTTGTGCGAGTGAGCATCTTCCATTTGGCAGTCAACAGAAATCATCTAATTTCATGAATTATTTATTATACTTACTCTCAGTCAAACCATGCTAAGCGCCCATTAAATTGTTGCAAGCTTAATTTTTTGTGGTAATTGGCCACTATGCATTAAGGTATAAACGTTTATTACATTTAAAAAAATGAAGTGCGTAGACATTGCAACGATAATGCATTGAGATAAAAATCGTAGATCTGAGAACATAGAACATATTTTGGAAATACGGTAGCATTATTATTTAAGGTTTGTGTTTTTAATGCATTATTTTCAAATTAGTTTGGCAATACGATCAGGTTTATATTTATGGCAACCTGGAAATTAAGTTTTGCATGTACGCAAAAGTCAAAGAAATTATCGTTTATTTTTCTTGTGTTTCAGACTTAAAATATTCATTTATACATTTATTCTAATCTTTTTTGATGGTGCCCATCCCGAGAGGGAACGATCTAATGACGTGTGTGTACATAGTCCTGCTTGAATGTTCTCTTTCATTTCTCCCCACATGCTCCCATACTCCTCGCTGAATTGTAGTCATAAAATACGTCCAAAAGTGTGAGAAGTTTGTCTCGTCTTATTCTGCTACAATTCGTCATCAATTATTTCTTTCTTATCTACTTGGGAGCTCTTGATTCATTTGCTTTTTTCCTCAGTTTGATCTTCAAGAAAACATACTCAGAAATTCGTTGTACCGGATTCTCGGTATTCAATGAATAAAACCAAATAAAACGAATGGTATTACTCTGTAATAGTATCCACGGACTATTTCAGTGGCAGTAAACCTAGGGAATATTAATGGGCTATGACAACAACTTATTATTCCAAGCGCAAATAAACAGTTGAATCTTAGGTTTCCCCTGCGTTTGGTAAGTGGATCTTCACCCAATTTTTCCCACTAGCAAAACTAATGTCTACAAAATTCGACGCACGTGACGAAGACCCCAGCAAATGGTGAGAAGATCCAAGTTTTTCTAAACATAATGTCGTTAGGCTCCCCAAAGAGACATTAGACTGTTTGGGAGTCGTCAATTGAGCAATCTGTATTTCAAAATACAAGTATACACGCATGGATACATGAGATAGATATTTTCATGAGACAAGGGGGACGTTTGGGGAAAAACCACACAATGTCGTTGGTAGCAAGAATAGATTAATTCAACTTTTGTTACTAGAAAAACATACCAAGAGCATATTAAGATTTTACTTAAGTATCTCGCCAAGCGACCCTTGTTTAGGTAATTGAATGAAACCACAAAAGTTCTTATTTCTGTGTCTAAATTCTTGCTAATGCATTCCCATTTCCTGAAAGCAATTTGAAAGTTCATTATATAGTATGTTCCTATGGATAAGGAAGCCTCTTATAAAGCATTTAATTTGTTCTAGAGAGAGGGTCACAGCATTCTTTGCGCAATATTTCTTTAAGAAGTCTCTTATAAAGCATTTAATTTGTTCTAGACAGAGGGTCACAGCATTCTTTGCGCAATATTTATTTTGGGCAAAATGGGTAATTATTTGCATTTCTTAAGTCCCTTGCCGTCGCCAAAAATTCGCTTGAAATTCATATTTCATTGCAATCGCCTAAACGGTAGCCTTTTTTAAAACAAACTTAAGCAACTGATAGGGTTTTCTCTTCCCTTGTTTTCTATGTAGTATTTTCAACTTTCCTTACTCACATTTCTTTACTTTCTTCAGCTTAGGGTATTTCTTGCAATTCCTCTCATTCAATAAACTACAAATGATTTGTATTTTGGCTAATCATCCACATTAAAATCCAACTTTTCCGCTAAGAGAGTGAAGTTTCCATATCAAAGTCATCGCACTTAGCCTTTGGCTTTACCTTTATGCTTCAGTACAACTTCCCATATATGCCCTTGCCGCAGTGGTCTGTGTAATTCACACCCATTTACGTCCTTAGAACTGCCCAAATGTGAGAATAATGTCAATTTTCCACAAGAACCTAGATAAAAATGCTTTCCTCTATTTGGCTGTCGCTTGGTTGTAAGCGAGTGTGACCAACGTCATTAGTGTCTTCCTACTTTTATTCTTACATCTCCCTCTTCTCATGCTTCTCTTATTCTTTCCCTGGCATTGACGTTAGTTAGCAACAACCAAACTGGCAAACTAATTGGCAAAGACCTGAACCTTCCCACTCTCGTTCTCTGACAGCTACCCTCATTTGTCCCTTCTATATCGTACACTAACGTAAGCCCAATTAGTCTTTCATCTAATCCTATTTTCCTAAATATCTTCATTTATTTTTCCCAAAGCACTTTGTCAAAAGTCTCTCTGAAATTGACCAAAATTATCAAACGTACCTTGGTAAATTTAAACTTTTTCACTTAACTCCTTCCTTCCTTCTCCATAAATGTTATCTTCGTGGTAATGAAATCCAAGGTGACTATCTCCCTTTCAAGCTAAAATGGTCATCGCTCAAGTAATGGCTTTCTGTTACGGCCTCTAGTTGTTCATAATTATAAGCAAACCTTTTCCGAGTGAAAATACAACTAAATTTTCAATTTTCTTCTCAATCTGTCGCTTTTTTCTCCCCCTCGTTACGAATAATGATGATATCCTTCAAGAATACTTCTAACAATATTCTTTTATCGTTGATTCAACAAATTAGCTTTTACTAGCAACTACCGCTATAATAAATAATTTCTTAGGCTTCTCCGCAAATTTAGACCCAAGGGGTGTTATTTACTCCCAAATACCTATCATTTACGATCATTTAAGTCTTCCACGTCGTGTTTACCTGTAACTTTCTTCGTATTTGTTATCTTTCACCCTCACCATCTACCCTATAACATTATCACTTTAGCGTATGAGATACCAATTTCCTCTTCTTTCTTCTGCTTTTCCCCTTTATCAATTTCTCTAACACTTCTACCTTTGTTGTTTCACGCAATGTCTAGTAAAACTCCGTGTATCTCATCCTTTCCAGCTCGATATTGAGGTTTTACCATGACTTTTCTCCTCTGCTTTCGTATCTATTTATTCTTTGACTTCTGGTCTCCTGATCCTTCTCATTTCCTTTGCTTCTCATTTCTATTGATTTTATTGTTTTTCTCCCACTTTGACTATTGTTTGTACTTTTTCATCTCAAATGCATAAAAAAATGTAGATAACAAAGTTATTAAAGTTATCATCAATATGTTAGCAAATTCCATGAGGTTACTCTTGAAACCACCAAAACTCCCCTTTCTTCTACTTTGACTGTACTCTTGTTCAACATTTTCCCCCTACCCCTTCACCCAACACCCCTCTTTTGCATCACTGTCAACAGTTCTACCTACAGTTCATGACTTCATCTTTCTACTTATGGCTATTCTTTTGAATCTACATTCAAGTTTTCAATAACCAACATATGATCTTAGCCCGCATCCACCCAAGAAGCCTGCGCACAGTTTTTGGCACATTCTAAACCTTTGACTTGCTATTACATAATCCACTGCGGAACCTGTATTGAGCATCCACTACCGCATCCACCCTGAATTAAGCGTTCACCACCAAACCCAAGAAATAATGGCCGCTTAAGAAGGTGACCGCATAAAAATAATAATAATATTTATATATTTATTGTTCATGGACTTTGCATCCTTTGGAACATATTACAGTTTATCAAAAGGCACTCTGGCAAAAAAACATAATTTTTTCAGGACACTATAGTTTGCAAATATGTTCATTCATCAAACATATGGAACAGGTGAACTCACAGATATGAGCAATCGTGCATGCATCAATCCAATAATATTTACAATTAGTGAAATATGTATCTATAAGATTGAGAGGGATATTTATATATGCTGACAAAGGAATAAAGTATACAATGATATTCAGACGGCACTACAACAATATTTTGAATACAAGAATAATAACATTTCCAATTAAAAGTTGTGTGCATAGCTTGATTTAATAATGTTGTAAAAAATACCATTCCATATTCTTAAAGCGGAATTTATAGTGGATAACTGATACACATTAGTTCTACACCTTGGAATTTTAAATCGTCTTCTACCTCTTCCTCGTCTGCATGGATCACTCTAGTTTCTAATATACTTATACAAATAATCCGGAGTTTTAGTTGATAATATTTTATGGATGGAAACAGATTAGTGAAATATTTTTCTATGTTCCAGTTTTATTCACTTCAGTTTAACGTAGTAAGGAGTTTCATGTTCGTAAACATTCGCATTACATATATATCTAACTCCGTCATTTAACAAGATTTGTAATTTTTTTGGAATTACTTAGTTATATCAACAAATATGAAGATACAATAATTGTTGTGAGAATAAATAGATGGCTGGTGAGTTTATTTACTTATCTCAAACGGAATTAGATGTTGAAATTGTTTCATCAGCGCTAATGTCTTATACACTTTGTTTGAGATGAGAGAAAAATGTTCTGCCCAAGTTAAGAGTATTATTAATATTTACTACTAAGTTTACAACTGTATTTTAATAATCTATTTCAGTACCATTTACTATTACTTTAGGTAACATATCATAATTTAGTTTATTTATTAATTTGTCTGTACCAATTAATATAGATTTTGTTTTAACGGGATAGATTTTCAACACACTGTGCTCTGCCCACTTGCATATGCTAGACACATCTACATTTATCTTATCGATGGCGCTATGAACTTCTGATGGATGACAGTCCAAATAAACTTGCAAATCGTCAGCATAAAATTGATAATTTGAGTAAATGATCGAGCTAGGTAAATCGAGAATAAATATTGAAAAAAAAGAGGCCCAAGTATAGAGCCCTGAGGCACACCACATGTCACTAAGGAAAAACTAGACACTTCTTCCTCATATGCTTTTCTTGCTTGAGTTTTCTGGAGTTAATAAGATCAGAACCCTTGAATGACTGGGAGAGAAAATCCTAGTTTCAGCAGCGGTCAATATCTTCAGGCACTCTAACGAGGGCGGTTTCTGTACAATATCCTTTCCAAAATCCAAACTGGTATTTATCAAGACAGTTATTTGCTGTTAGAAAGTCGAATACAGAGTTATACACAAATATTTCAAATGGTTTAGATAAGGTACACAGCAATGAAATGGGACGATAATGTGCTGTTTCAGTCGGATTCCGAATTTTCTTCATGGGTTTAACTATGTTGGTCTTCCATGTGACAGGAAAGACTCAATAATTCAATAAGCTGTTACAAATATAAAGCAGCATCGGAAATATTGTTGGAAATATTTTGACAGGAAAGGCTGAATAATTAACTGAGCTGTTGTAAATATCAAGCAGCATCAGAAATATTGTTGGCATAATTATGTTTAATGTTTTTCTGTTGATACCATCAATTTCGCCAGCATTAGACTTTCTGCTAAGAAGGTACAGTAACATCTGTTCTGGGGTAAAATAGGGAAATTATAATACGTTGTTACCAAAGTATTTTTTATTTAGCAATTTAACTTCATTTCCGACTTCATTACCTTTTCGTGATTGATCCATTAAATTGGAAGTTACATTGACGCATGAACTGGTAAAATGTTTATTTAGGTCGTCAACAGAGACATTAGTTTAAAATAATCATTTTGAGATTTAACAAGTCCTAGCCATCTAACCTCATTCCATGTACTTTAGGAGTCCGATTTGTCGGAAAAAAAATAATTATGATAATTTTCTTCGGCTGTTTTCCGTAACCATTGTGTTTCATTTCTTAATCTTTTATATCCTTGAAACAGGTATTGAGATTGAATTTTTTACATGTTACATCTCTTTTTTTAATCATTTGTCATGTTTCAAGAGTGACCCATGGGATCGAATTTCGTCTAGGCTTAATCTTTTTGAAAGGAACATAAATATCTAGTGGCTGATTCAAGTTATACGGATAAATAGACACTTTGGTGTCAGCAGAATTTGTGGAAATGAAATCCGTCCATTGCAGATCGTCAAAATCTTCCTGAAAGCTCGGAAGATCAAATTTACTAAAGTCTCAGTAAACAATGTTTTTGGATTATACTTTGGGGTTTTAAAGTTAAATTTGATATATATTAGATCATGGTCAGATAAAAATGGAACGGGATGTTAACCATGTTCCTCAATTTTCCATAAGTCGTCAACAATAAATAGATCTAGTAGAGAACTGGAATCGGCTAGATATGCGTTGGAAGTGATGGAACCAATGACATATTATATCGATAATTCATCTCTCTAATGTAGCGGCTATCGTACGTTTCCTTCGATAAATTCACCTTCGAGTTAAAATCACCACATATGACAATATTATTATAGGAAGGAAGCAGATCTGTGAGCGCGGTCTCAAAGAAGTCACTCATGTAGCCAACCTTTGGAGGCCAATAACCAACTGCCAATAGAATTTTCTAAAATCACTGGAAATTTTAACAAATACAAGAGATAATACGGCTTCAGAGTTTCATTGTAATAAGAAAGTATCTTATATATGAAACATTTCTTAACATATAATCATTCTCCTCCTCCAGTTCTGTCCTGTCTATCATTCCGAATTAACATGTAGTGGCCTAAGGAGACATACTCAGGTGGAATGGAGGGTTTTTACAATGTTTCAGATATGGCAATCGTATGATAATCACTTTGTACAAAAAATTTCAAAACTCGTTAATATATGCGGGCAAGAACTGGGCATTAACGTGGCAAATATTTAAGGTGGAACACCCGATCACTGTTTGGGAATATTTAGGTCTCTGCTCACCCATAATGTCTGCTTGATGTTGGGGTCCTGGGTCACTTGAAACGTTAGCCTCTCGTCATTGGAAAACCACAAGATCCTCTTCTGTTCGCAGGGAGAGTCTCTCACTTCCGTCTTCCTTCCTGGCATACATATTCCCGCCTCGGACCCACAAATGCTTCAATTTTCCACTTTTCTTTAAGTATTTTGCCTTTGCATAAGTTTTACGATTTTTAGCACTCAGAGATTTGATGATGTAAATGGATATGTTATTAGACTCACTTGAAACAATGTCCTTCGTAGAAAAATTGTTTTTCATTCTACGAGCCCCGAGTATTTCGCGCACGAGATGAAACTTAGTGAAGCGATTTTTTATGTCTGGAGGTCTACAAGCAGTCAAATTGGGGCGGGAAAAGAGTCTATACGTATAGTCAATAACAGATTTTTTAAATTTGACCTCCGGGGTAAGTCCCACTTTACAGACTAAGAGCCGAATCCTGAAACCTCGCTATAGCAGAATCTCCACTGGCTATAGCGGCCCAGCTCCGCTACTAATGACCGCTACTAGCTGTAGCGAACCCCAGACCGTGCTATTCGCTACAGCAATCATGGCCGCCGGATTCCGTCAGCTGGACGTATCTCATTTAAAATCATTAAATATTGTATTAACGAGCTATATGCTCACAAAAACCATTAAAAATTAAATAAAGATGAAGCAAAAATGTTTTAATTACCCGTTTAGTTGCTGAAAGGAGTATTGAACGTAAAATAACTTATGCCATCAAAACCGTATTGAAGCTTCCTCGGCTTCCAAATTTTTTATTGCTGTTAACTTACATATGGGCTTTGTTATTCCTTAAAAAACAATTTATTTTTGTTAAAGATTAACAAGAATGCAGTGATTTTGTAAAATACTTATGTCAACAAATCCGTTTTCGAGCCGCCTCTGCCCAACCTCAATTAATAATAGTTTACATGTTGAGATCACCATGCCACTGAAAAACCATTTCATTTTATGTGAAATTGTAATGCAAGGAACCAATTGTAATTTAGCTTAGAGCTAATTATTTCTTTCATTCTGATAACCATGTTGCTGGTCCATCATTCTGGTCCAAAGTGCCTTTTAATGAAGGTGGCATGCTCAGCAAACAGAAGGAAAGAGCACGTCTAATCACCACGAGAGCTCAAAGTAGACTGGAGCATAAGGGAGGGAATAGGTTAAATTTCTTAGAGGGTAAATGGAATGGAGTATTTAATACCTCCCGTGTCTCTCAATGTTTTATATTGTGATGTCGTTACTCTTTTTTATTTATCACTCAAATCATCATACATCTTCTCTTATCTTTCCACTCAACAATCTCTCCTTCTTTTTATCAATAACTCCTTAACAACTCCAAAACAAAACCAACAATTAAGAAAAAAGTCCATTATAAAAATAACAAAATTATAATTTAAACCACTTATACAATTTAAACAGAACAACCAACGGTAAAAGTGATAATAATAAAAAATAAAACAACACAATCATTAAACAAAATCTAACCCCTCATTCAGGGCAGAAGTGCACGACGAGACAGTATGCACACGCACGTCTTAAAAGATATTTAAATCACGGCTAAGTTGTTATTTATTAAGTTTTCTGACTACATTTTACTCCATTCTTTCCGATGTTATTCCTTGTCTCTAGTCCCCCTTTCATTTTACTTATTTTCTCTCTTCACTACCACTGCATTCATACCCCCATTACCATTAGAGTTCTCCTGCGCGGCCCTTTTTATAACCATTCATATTAATTGCTTTGACCTGCACTCCATGACTTCCTCTTTGTAGTAGTTTGTTGGAATGTTCCTTGATACTGGCAAAATTAGCGAAATGTGCATTTATTTCGACCAATAGTACCTCGTCGCTACCCTGTCCAACGCTCACTACCCTCTCCCCTAATTATGCATTTACTGTCATAGCTATACTGTCATAGCTACTACTCTCTAGCTCTTTCTTCAGTACAACTAAATAGTACCCTTTAGGAATTGCTCTAATAGTGCCCCCCGCACTTCTATCTTGACCTGCTCAGCTCAAAATATCTATTTTCCCATTATCCATTCCCTGTTCATTAGATTACAGCTTTCCAGTCCTCATCATCGTCCTTACGCTCCAAGTTTATATTTTTACTGCCACGTTCCTCTTCTCCTTCTTTTTCCTCTCATTTACAGCTCTGGCAAACGCTGATAGTGATGTTGTTTCCGTGTGATGACGACCAAGGAGGCCTTGTCTCCCTCGCTACCGGGCGCGACCCCCGCACTGCTAGGCCGAGTTCCATAGTGGCCATGATTCAATTTTCGGTAAATCTTCCATACTCAGGGAAACTGATCGTTAAGTGGTCTGTTCCTCACCATTTCCAACATTATTATTATCGTAACAATCATATGAACAACTGCTCGTCAAAGTTCTTATAACCCCTCCTTGTGGCCGGTATTCGTAGACCAACCAGAAAAAATTATCGACGCTACTGCCAGTCAAACTTTAGAGACCATATAAAAGTTAAAGCCCTTCCAATATGCTAAAGTAGAGTATGGTACTATGGCGATATTAGAACAACTGGTTTTCTAATGGAATAAAAATAATGAATACTCATTCTTATTTTTTTACCCATCAATGGGTGATTCGATCTTAACGTTTTATTTCATAGAAGCTGTAATTTCAATTATAATTTATCTTAGTTTTGGTGGCAGTAATTGTTTGAATCCAAAGCTTTCATTCCACACAGTGAGACCCTTAAGAGTTTGAAAATTCTCAGTGATGAGTTTTGTGAATCCTAAACTTTATTTTCATTGAATTGTATCCATTTAATTAACAAAAATATTTTTTCCTCACTCTGACCACTCGCAGAGCACTGTAAACCGGATTAGATCTTTGTCTTTGAGAGGAGAGAGACAAGACATTCTTTGCTCGCCACTGCACCGCAAGCCTCTTGGACCAAGCTGCATTATTTCACGCAGCAAACAAATAAGCAAACACGATACACACCGACGCATTCCGTTCACTCGGCAGGCAATGGGAACAAAAGACGCAGGCTGGGAGCATAGAGAGAGAGAGGGTTCTCTGTGAAGTGAAACACGGGAGAGTTTCAGAGGGTTTCTCCCACTTCACAGTCGCGGCCCCTGGGCGAAGCGGCCCACAACCGGCGCCGCTTGCGACGGAGCGGCGCCCCAAAGTCTCCCTGCCTCTCTCGTCCCTGAGCAAGCAAAGAGAATGGAAGGGTTTTGTGCTAATCTTTGTCGTGGCGCGCGCTCCCTGCCGGGGGTTTCATGAAAGGGGGTGGGAATTCTCAGCCCCCCTGACTCTCTTCCGCGAGGATGGTATTGCGTCGGCGACGACCTCAAGAGAGGAGAGACAAGAGGACGATGAGTGCAGAGAGAGAGAGAGAGAGAGGTGGAGGGCAGGAGAGGGGAGCGGTTGAGGCAGGACGGTCTGAAGAGACGGTCGGTCTAATACTTCTTTTCCTCCACGAGAGGCAATCAATGCCTCGCCACTTGCTTCACATATAGTCTGTTCTACCACCTTTTTCCGTTTCCCTAAAGAAGGTCGTTTCGCCGAGATCGGATTTTTCTCCCGCGGAGATGCACAAATAAGGCATACTCTTCACTAAATAAATTTTAAGAGAATTTTTCCTATATTATTGCATATATATGAACATAGCTTACTGTCATCAGCAGCTGAAATTGCTCACGTATTTGTCCATTTTCCCTAATTTCCAACTCAGTCATCTCAATATAGAAATTTTCATGGGATTAACTCTGCGAGGAGTCACTGATCTTTTTGTTCTACTTCTTCCCGGAGGGCGAAATGAGAAATTAAACGTATCCACAAAGTTAAATTGAAAACTGTTTTTTAATCGATTTTATTACTGTTTCCTTAATTCATTATAAATGTTACAATATTCTTAGATTTTCTTTAAAACAATTTCTTTACAGAAAATATTCAGGGCGTTGTTTTGGGATATAGCGATGGTTAAAAGTTCTCTATTGCTAATGTGGAATATGTGGAACTAGAATTGAGCGTAGATGAACTAACTCGGAGTTACGGTGGAGTATTTAGAGCGAGATGCTATGAATATAGTTGGAAGATTACTTTTGTCATTATAAATTAGGTATTACCGAAATATATTTTTTGGCCCACTGGTCTAGAAAAGCAAATGTTTGTGCAAATGCACTAAAGAAAAATTTCCTTCAATTCGATTTAAGAGAAGGCTATCTACTGATAATTTAAGTAGTAAGAAAATATTGTGAAGGTAAGAGGCTAACAATTTTATATAATAATTGTTGTACAGTTCAAATGCTGTCTCGTATGGTTGCAGCAATATTTTTGATAAAAGAGTGATCTAGTTTCTCTCTTTGTTCTGTTCAATATGCTGCAATCGTATGTAATATTTCTTTATGAGGGCTTGCAAGTAAAAAGAGGCCTTGAAAATAAGATCCTATGCTTTGACGATAAAGGTGATCTTTTGGTGCCGCAACAAAAAACTTCTGTCTAATTAATTGAAAAGTTAACCATTGAGGCTTTGATACTTACAGTTGTTTCTAAGGTAAAATAGCCATAGAAAATTGATCGAAGTTAAGGATTGAAGAAGAATCTTAATCAAACACACGAAAACGATTGAGGGTGACTTAGCAGCTGAAAAAGAAAGAGACAAATACGAGGGAATAAGTGATCTTACATGACATAGAAGCGAGAAATCTTAGTAGAGATCGCGTAAGAGTTCGCAAAACGAATCAACAAACCATTCACAGAAAAAAACATGTGTGATCACACCCTCACTAAAATAAATTATGTTGA
Source organism: Ceriagrion tenellum (assembly GCA_963169105.1). NCBI lineage: Eukaryota > Metazoa > Arthropoda > Insecta > Odonata > Coenagrionidae > Ceriagrion > Ceriagrion tenellum. The sequence continues at coordinate 70,416,709 of OY720632.1, forward strand.
TGTTTACGTAAAATCGTTTAGTTTAACAACTGGAGAGTGCTACAGTGTCAGGAAGAAATGTGAGTAGCACTAATAAAGTTGCTTTTAAAATAAGTCACGAAATAATTAATTTTCTCCACAGGTAGTAAGATACTGTGTATTGCCATAGAAATACTTTTGCTATCACGAGAGTATAGAGAATTTTTCGATGGAATTTAATGGTAAATATTTATTCAGATTAGGGGCATATGAGACAATACGAGAATATATGAATAGAGAAGTAACCGGTAACACAAGTCGGGGAATTTGTGGTGATTCTTCGTGGGATTGACTAAACGGTAGACTAACAATTTGTGGTCGAGAGGAAATATATCAATGGTCATAGAGTCTATCAGGATTTAGACCATCTAAGGTGATGAGTTATTCAGATGAATTCGTATTGAAACTTTAGCTGTATACAACTGCCAAACAATAACTTTTAATTTATCAGAGTGACATTTACTGACGCATTCATTGCGTTCATCAGTCTATTAATAGAGATGTTTTAGCAAGCTCAAATACCTCATGTGAAACTCGTAGCCTTGGGTTTGATACGCAAGTCTGTATTCCCGCACCCAGACAGAAGGAAATGTGTAATGCTTAGATTGTATCTCATAGGAGTTGGTGGCTCTCACCAGAGATAGAATTAGGTCGGGAAGATCAAAGTAATGATGAATGACCGGTCAAAGGAACCAAACCAGTGCCGCCTGTGTCTCTGGAGGTATTTCCATTGCCCTTATCCCATCACCGTCACGAACTCCGCTCACCTGACTTAACGCCTTACACAGGCGGGTCTCATAAAGTTCTACGGTGCCTTTAACCTGACTTTATATTTTTATACTTCCCTTCTTTTAAGCATGAGAAAAATATAAAAGAAAACATTCCTCATCTATTTCTTGCGAGGTACCCCTCCCACTTCAGCACTCCCCCTCCCCATCCGTTCCACTACTCCTTATAGCCTCACCCCACCACAGCTCTCAACCCCCCTCCGACGGCACACGCGATCAGACGACGTTGGAAAAAATAGCACGCATTTCGGGAGCCAAGTAGGAGAGAGAGGAACGGAAGAAGATTGGAAGAGGGGGAATGGAGGCGAACAAGCAGAGGAGGGGAGAGAGATCGGACTAAAGAAAAGCGGGAGGCATGGGGTGTACGTTGAAGTGGAGGAGATAAGATGGCAAGATCACGCATGCTGTGCGTTACGAAGTGGAAAAGGCTTTGGTCTGGACACAAAGGACGTTGGGATGGAAAATGAAAGACAGAGAGAGCGGGGGGGGGGGGGCGAGAGTAGGCAGAGAAAGGAGGAGAGGAGGTGCGTGAGGTTCGCAGAGGGAGATTAGTTCTACTTACGAAGCGTTTAATTTTGCAGGAATCCTTGGAGCGGGGAGGAAAGGAGGAGGAAGAAGGGGGGTAGGGAGTCTAAGCCAAGAGAGGGGAGGGGGAGGCAAGAGAGAGAGAGATGAATGCGAAGAGGAAAGGAAACACTGAAGAGAATAGAAGTGGGGGGGTCGGGCGATTGAGGTGGATGGAGTGAGGTAAGGAAACGATAGACACCAAATCGTTTCTTGTTCACCCACTAGTCTTGTCTACACTCCCTTTTCGCACAGAATGAAGAACATAAATAGAAATTTTCCCCTAAATTGATACATTTAATTCAACCTTGCTTTCTATGTAAGTAAAAGAAAGATGCTACTTCGATCTGGTGAGGCCACACCTCAAATACGCCGCGAGCATTTGGGATCCTGATCATAAAGATTTAACCAAAAAAGTTAATATAATGCAAAGAAAATCAGCACGCTTTGTTAAAAACTGCTACTAGCAAACATATAGTGTCTCACAACTTTTAGAGTTTTTATGGTGGGAGTCCCTAGAGACTCGGAGGCTACACGCTAGGCTTAGGTGGTTTGAGAAATTCAGAACTTATATGTGTTTCAGAGCGCCACAGAGAATGCTATCATGACGCCTCACTACATCTCTAGGTCTGACAGAAGCCATAATGTAAGAGAGATACACTGCCAAACAGACAGGGGCAAAAGCTCGTTTTAGCGTGCGCAATAAGCGCCCACAATAAAAACTGAGCTTCTCTAAATGCATTCCTATAGTACATTTCACCATTTCACCTCCCAAAACCTAACATCTCTGCACGGCTGGTGACCTAACTCTCCCTGCCACACGCCCATGCGTCGCCTCGCAGGGTAGTATGTAGATGTAGATTTGTACTACATTATTGTCTAGTCATCTTGACCATGGTCAAGTTAACTTTACATATCTGATGGAGGATTGCTGATTCTCTTCCTTATTGCGCTCCTTCCTCATTATTCTCTTTTTGTTTTGATTAGACTTGAGAAGTGAAACTGAACGTTAGTTAGTTATGTCATTGTGTATGAAGCTTAATAATTTACGAGATGAAAACAATTGTTCATTTTTCTCCCTTTCTACATTCTGACTTGATCGGTCGCGATGGTTTCATTAAAATCAAACCTCAATATTTTTATGATTATTAATTACTTAAAAAACCGTCATAAACGGCGTGGTAAGATATATGAAAAAGCGTAGATAAATTATTATCACATATATTGGATACTAATTGTAATACTGTTAGTATATTAGTAAAATAAATATTCTATAATTTACCTCGCCGAGAGTTATTTCTAGCCTAATAAGCCAATACAGCGCAGCAGAAAATGAACACCAGTCCGAGCATTTTGTTCGTAAATATGAAATTCTAAGGGGAAGAGATAAGATGGGCTTTTTTGTGACGAATCACTTGAAAACACGTTATAATCGGTTGAGAGCTATAATTACTCATGAGCATGTGGTTTGCATTGGATTTTTAGGGAGGCGACCGACTGCTAAGTTCATTTGTGCCGTAGGGAATAGGTTAGGGAAGAAGGGTGGATAGAAACCCGGCGTCGGCATTAGCCAACTCTTAACGTAAGGCGCCAAGGGGACCACGGTTTAACGTGGAGTTGTGGAGTCTAGCTCAAAGCAACACAGATGTGTTCTTAAATACAACGTCACAAAATCAAACTAACCTCCCATTTTCCTCATTTATGGCAAAATTGCAAGCATAAGAGTTCATGTAATGTCGCATTACATTGGCACTTAGGACTTACCATTGACAATAATTCACCTTGCCAATTAAACTGCCCATTAGTTCTCTTCTAGATTAAAGGGTTTTTGAAATTTATTGATGACATCTGTTAAGATAAATGACAATTTAACTACCATGAAAATAATAAGACCTGGATCCTTAGCCAGACGACCAATCGACATATTAAGAGACTCCGCAGACTGCCATGCTACCCAGAATTACCAATTCCTTTGGAAATTATGGGCAGTTTTATGGCAACGAGATTTTATATATCCTTATAGTACGTCTATCTAGGTATGTACACTCTTAAATATACCAATGTTGTTGAATGTACTTATGAGAGATCCTTTGCAGTGATTATTATGGTCATTGAAATTAAATCCTAATTATCTTTTCATGCTCTTCTTTCATCGCAGGAATCTATTTGAAGCTTTTGTATTGGAGTACATATTGTGCACTGTTTTTTTCAGTTAAAAAAAAGCTTAGAAGCAAACGTTTTGCCAAAAACATGCCTCTTTATGCTTACTGAGTGTAATATGACAATATGAAGGCAGTGAGTTGGTATTAACTCATAAATGTAACTAGTTTTTACCAATAAACTCCATTTTCTTTCAAATTACTTTTCTCTTGATTTCATAAGTTGCATCCTTACCCAAATATTCAAACTTTCATTAAAATCAAACCTCAATATTTTTATGATTATTAATTGCTTAAAAACCGACATAAACGGCGTGGTACGTAACCTATGCGTATCTCTGATGAAATACGGGCAATAAATGACTTTACATTTTAAAGTATTTATTTCATATGATTTCGGTTTCACTAGTGTATAACCCCGAGCAATTTTTTTACCTGGATTTGCTAGATGACTTTTTTTCATGGATTACTGGAAACTATGACATATTTTCAGCTTCTCTTTAAATTATAGAACCTAGAGTACAATAGTACTTGTAATTTCGGCATTTTTATCAACAAATTAATCTCAATTTATGTTAAAACAATATTTTTATGCTTTATCTAATATTTACCTTTCATTAAGTAAAAATAATAATGGAGAGAGAATTATTCAACTGTGGTAAACATTCTCTATCGTGGGAGGCATTTCATCTACTATCATATTCTCACAGATGCAGAGTTGGATCAAAAATTGAATAATAGACTATTTAATGCTTTATGAATAGCAAATATATCACTTACTTTTCAGTAAAATGTTAACTTTTATCAGTTTAGCAATTCATGCATACAATCGCATGTAAAGTTTTTGTTAACATAAACATTTCGGGCTCTTATTAATTGACAGTAAAATGTATATTATTAGAAGTAACTATGAATCTCATCACCACAGGTGATAAGTACTTTAAGAGTAGCTTAAAACTGTAATGAATTTGGCATCTGTCCTGATAATATGCCGTCAGGCTTAATTCAAACCAGGAAAGTGATTTCTCAGCCTTTTTATAACCAAGAGAGGAAATCCAATTATTTTTAAAATAGCTCAGGCATTTTTGTTTCTTATTTTCCCTTCCGTTGGAACCTGATGTCCTGCATCACACATCTCAGTATCAACTTGGTTCTTGGTTTAAAAACCTTGTGCATCAAATTTTTAAAAGCAAAGATATACAATATTTTAATGGGGTACTATTTAAACTCGAGTTGAATTTGATTCCTTGTTGTTCAATGTTGAGTTTTCAATTTTGATTTAGGTTAGAAACATGTTTACTAACCGTCTTTCCATGATATTTTTATTAATACTCGGATAAAACCGAGCTTGTATTGCAAAAATAGTTAATTAGAACGTAAGCTACGTTTAAAGGCTGAAATATTTAAGCATATGGTTGTTTAGTGAACCCAGGGAAAGAGTTGACCCTATTTGGGTTGATGAACTTCTACTCACATGAAAATTACAATGGACCCATTTATTGTTGAATTAATTCACTTTGCTCTCAAGAAATAATTTCTTAGACTTTTTATTATAATTTGGTATGGGTAACGATATATCGTGTATCTCTTTAAGCATTTTAAACTCAAAATAAGTCTTCCCTTACCATTTCATTGCTAAGCCAGTAAAGCACCAGTGAGGCCAGGTAATTTTATTGAATCAAGGATCATGAATCCCTAAAAGACCATACTTACCCTTAACTCTTTATTTAACACATTTTTATTTTTCTGCATATGGATTCACGTTTATACTTCGCTGACTCATGAAGTATCATGCTCTTGTCTTCTCTCTTATATGCTTATAGCAAAAGGAAATAAAAATCAGCAGTTTGTGTTCAAAATATTTATTTACAAACAAATAACATACTTGATCAACTAAAAATCACATAAAACATACTTAGTACTCACCAAATATGGTCATATCATTCCCTTCTAAATACTATTAAGACACCCTTCAAAGAAACTGTCATTTTGATCCGAATTATATTTGGAAAAAAATTAGGAGACTTTGAGAGGCTGATTAATTTAGGAATGTGTAGAATTCCACGCGGGGAAAGGCGGTGAAATGATTTAAGTGAGACGCTCGCGAAAATAGGAATATAAAAAATATTTGAAAGAATGAGAAAAATCTCTGGTAGGTTTACGACAGCGGCGCATGAGCGTTGCGAATTAATTGGGGGTAGAGGGGATAAACACCGTTTTCTCTCCTTCTGCTACCATAGCGCCTAGTGCACCATAAAATTCATGCCAAAATTTCAACTATCCTACTAATGTCTTAAAATTTAAAATTTTAAGTCTCTAAATTGAAGTTTTGCGTTTTAACTTTCAGAAATTTTCAAATTTGAACTTTTTAAAATTTGCATTTTAAATTGGAACACGCGCTTTCGGCACCCTGCGCTATACTTTTAGGGATGTCACGGCCCCTCCACCTCCTTTGCTTTGTCGCTGGTTTTGGTAAAAGGATGGGGAACCAAGCAGTGCTCATGGCTTGTTCTTTGGCTCACTCCAAAAATTCTTCCCTTCCTACTTTTGCTCTCCCCCGTAGGCTCCCTGGCCTCCTTCCCACGCCCCGCCCCTTCCGCGGCCCCCAGGCATTCCTCCCCCCAATACCCCATGTTACTCGCCATTCCACCCCAACTATCCTCCCTTCAACCCTTCGACTACTCCTCTCCCGGCTTCCTCTCGATTCTTCTCGGTCGCCCCTCTTGCTTTTTCTATGGGGTAGGTCACGATAATTTGTAGCCGGTGCAGACCAGCGTGTCTTCCACATGGTGTGCCCCTGAAAAGAACAAGATAGGAGGCTAAAAACAGAATTATCTGACTGTTGAAAGGGAATAGGCATTTTTACTGTGACAGCAACGCAAGAAAATATTTCGCAGTCTTCTTTTTTAAATATAACCACCAAATTGGTCGAACGCATCAGGTTATTTTTACAGTCATACCATCCACTCTTTTAAAATAAAAAGGAAGTTTTTTGTAGCCACAGTACTCATGAAGGGCAAACTTAATAATGCGTCGTAATTGGAAAAAAAAATTTAAAATGTGTATGTGAAGTTGGTTACTACCACTCTTCCCTTTTCATGACACTGGTGGAATACATTCAAGTCTTCATCAGTGATTGATATAGGTAATTTATGATGAAGCTCATGTGAGATACTTAATAATATTTGCTGATTGATTTTTGCTCTGTAGCCAGTGTTTGTCCCGTATTTTATTCTTGGTGGAATAGAAATTTATTTTAATGTTTTCTCCAGCGGTTTTTTGGAACGGAAAATTTCCAATTGTGTGAGTTTTTTGCTAACCATATCAACGAAAATGTTTTTTAATGGCAAAGGTGATAATTTTTATTTCCATAAAATGGAAAAATATGCATTATAAATACAAATTAAAATAAGTGAGGTAGAAAAGTAGAGATGCTTCCTATATTCTCTTTGACCTAAGGACTTCGAAATAAAAATCAGAGAGCAGTTAATACTAATAATACTATAATAACTACATCATTTGAAACAAATATTTTTACAAAGCCTAATACTTCTGTTCTTGCATAAATCATAATTTTTTTAAGTAAATACTTAGTCAATAATGCATCAGCGCAATTGAAATATAGAGAAGCTTTTAAAATCAAACGAATAAAAAGCCCAACGGGCTTATTTTCCCGATGTTGTATGCTAATATGAATTTAAATAAATATTTAAGCATCAAGATCTTATTAAGGCCTATTGTAAAGGTGAAACAATATAATTATTTGAAAATAATTGTGTATTTATCAAGGTAAAGAATAACAAGGATTCATTAATATCAAAACCTAAAGATAATTTCCTCTGATTCGTACCAACTGGCTGGATTACATTTCGCCTTTTGATATTAATTTTCAATGATAGAGGTATTTATAATCTGAGTAGTAAAATTAATCATTCTGTTTTTGATGAGCGAAGCAAAATTTAATCTTGCCATAAGGAAAATCATAATTGCGAAAATCAAATTCATTTCTCTAATTTAGTCTTTTCATATATTCTCATGAAATTATAATACTGATTATTAATTATTTTCAATTAGCTTGTTATTATTTCAAGAAATGCTAATATTAATTCCGTATATTCACGATCAGATAATGTATTTTTAAAGCAATTAACAAAAGGTTCAAAAATATAACGCCAGATTTAGATGTTTTACCCCCTTATGAATAAAGGGGGGTCACTCGCCCCGGATGACTTGAAGACATCGCCCCCAACACGCAAGGGCAGGAGTCAATGGCTCACAATTATTATGTGGCTCTATATTTATGGATATGTAGCTGTCAAATACTAACGAAGGATGAAATGAAATCACAATTTGCATAATAATAGAAACTTTAACGGACTCCGTTAACTTAAGGTTGTTTTCTTCGTATAACGAAGCTCTTACATAGGTACGGTCATAATTTGTATTTATATCAATTAATATAAATTGTCATTACTTGATAACGTACATATATTCGCAGTGAATCCTGCCTCCGCGGCCACCTTCCTTAAGCAGTCACCTCGCTAAGCGGCCGATTTTTTCGGGAACTTAATGCATTTCCCATGCATATAAGCAATGTAAATTTCCAATCCCTTCAGCAGTCTCCTCTTTAAGCGGCCATTATCCTATGGGTCCGGTAGCGGCCGGTGAATACAGGTTTTAATGTGTTATGAACTTGAATATATTTAAATTATCGTGAGGGATAGGTAGGGCTCTTAATTTTTTGATGATAGACGACCAATGCGTTCCGCTATTGATGAAGTCGCATCATTATTCATTTTTAATGCAATGGATGTGATAAATAAGCAGATATAAGCACTATGTCTCTACATTTGCCTTCATATGTCCTATAGAAGCAAAGACTTAGAAGATTCGTCAAATAAGCACTTTTCACATTCAAATAAAATATTTGTCCTCTGTTGGGAGCATCATTATCATAGGACACAAGTTGTACCTCCACGGCCATTATATGAGGAAAATACGTTTCATTGTAAGGAGTCCATGTTTTTCTAAGGCATAGAGGTAAGAGTATTTTTTTAAAATATGAAGAGAATCTAAGTATGAACCAGATGTTGACTCTGCTTTTCCGCAGATACAGACGGGTTTTATTTTTGTGTGTCACCAATCTGAAGGAAAATGTAAATACACCACGTATAAAGAGAAAAGGATTTTGAAGCTTCCATTGAAATATCTGACGCTTAATTGTCACTGATGGACTTCGTGAGAGAAGAGGTCTGTCTCTCTTAGGGCGCCAATCTTTTCACGCAGAATGATATAGCCAATCATGATATCAGAAGAATACTTGTGTCGCTAGAATGATTTTACCGGGAAGTGCACTCGGGAAAATATTAGAAACACACCTTTTCAGATCGCAGAGGATAATTATTAAGTTTATGAGGTTATGACTGATGTGAGTTGATATAGTTGAGATACTCGTAATAAAACTCCCGTCAATTTTCTCATAACACATCGATAAGAGTTCATTTATCTTGAATCACAAATAAAGGCAGAGGAGCATAAAACATCTTAGATTTATACTGACGTCTCCTCATCAGTATACATTTTTTATGAAGGGCCTTTCATCATCCTAGCCGTCCTTATACAAACTTAGGCGTTTTCCTCAATTGTCTTTTTTGGTAAGCAGATACATATCTATTTTAAATCAGCGGAGAATATAAGGAATCCAAACGTGTTAGTGAAATATATTCCTAAATATAAAATTCCGCTACATTTTAGACTATTGTTATGAGCATTATGGATCGATATACAAAATCTAACTTGAAATTTCAACGTCATCTCGACGTCGGAAGAATGCGTACCTTGAATCAAATAGGTGTCAGTTTAAGGAAAATGATAAGGCACCATTATAATTAAACTGAGGTGTATTTTTCCCTAAGTATAAATAAAATAGAAGAAGTGGGCATTATATAATCAATGAAACTTACATTCTAGTCATGATTGCAATCGTTCCACTCTTTCACACTCCGATTCTTAGTGCACAAAATATGCTTAAGTAAAAATTAATTAGCGTATATAAACAAGAAACTTCTGATAATGAAACGTACCTTGAAAAACAAAGTTGACTTTGTCATTGCTATCATAACCATTTGACTAAGTACCCTAAGTTGTCTCAAAGTCATTATTTAGTGAAAATATTACTTTTAGGGTGGGTTGCATAGTATTTGTATTGTGGATGCACAAGCAAGAATAGTAGTTTTAAAGACGTCATGTGCCCTTATATTTTTCTTCCAGTCAAGGTTCGATCAGTCGTAAAACGTTAACGCAGGTTCAGTTTTTTTGTAAACAATATTTCTAAAAAGATCATGCTTGTCATTCCATCACCTGATTCGAGTCACCTCGCTAAGGGTAAAAGCTTACCCCCCGGTCTAGAAGCTTGACGCTTATCGCCTGGGAATAGGTAGGCAGTGGGAAAAGGGTAACTGGAGTGGGAAGGGTTAGCGAAAACGCAGCCACTAGGAGGCCGGCACCATGAGCCGGATTGCCGTCAAAAGGACAACAACGGACCCCCGCCTTACCCTAGTTCTCATAGCTGTTGCGTTACCCCAACAACGTTGGACGGGTCACCGCCAGTCTCGCTTGTGCGAAAACTTACCACACATCTGTTGAGAACCGGCGGAGCCCATTACCCAAATTCTTGGGATAGGGTGCCCGCCGGCTCCCTTTAACGGTGGGCGTAGTGTGGTCTGTCGGAGTTCGTCATCGGATCGGGGCCCTACCGGACCAATGATGGTCAAATCGGACCAATTATGGTCAAAATGTGAGACCCGGCACCTTAGAAGTCCCCGCCCACCGATTGTCGTTCCATCAGTTTTTCAGCTCATTTTTATTGTCCAAAATGGTGTTTAGACGCCGGTTCCTTATAGTTACAGTTTTCCAAATATAATTTCCTCAGGGCCGCGCAAGAACGCTCAAAAACGCTCTTTTTACAACGTATTCTTGGAATGTAATTCCCTCTTGCCCTTCTACTCTCGCACGGCGTAAATCAACGTCCTCTCCCGCCGAGTGAAAGCTTTCAAATGCTTTTTCTTTGAAGCGCAAGTGCTGAAAATGGCGCTAATAAAAAGAGGCCGCGTGTTGGTATGCGCACAAAAGAGCAGTTGGTGTTCCTTCATCGCCTCACACAGCGTCCTCAAACTGTTATTCCGAATTCCACCTCTACTCTCTCTCCCTCATCCACAAAACCTCGACCTATTGTGCATACAGCCGATGATCCCGTGACTAATAATGCCAATTTAAACGGATATAATAGCCGGGTGTTCATCGAGCCTTGGACTTCATTAAGTTAATCTTTACGGGCGCGGAAATAAAAGTACGTGGCTCCGGTACGTCCGCTTGCCGGGGAGAACGTTTTACGGACGGCTAATCCCGTGAGTAACGACGCGAATTTTGATGATGAGGACGCAGTTTGTTGTCCAAATTCCCGCTTCCCTCTGTTTCCCCTCACTCTTTCACCTCACTCCCTTTACCTTTTCCATTATTTTCTGCACTTTATTTGCAACCCCACCCTCGGCCCATCACCGGAAACATTTCCTTTCCATCCCCTCGCCCTATTCCTCTCTCTGCAACAAACAACCACCGGTAAGCGATTTCTCTCGTCATTCAAGGACGGCAGGGTTGTGTAGAACTGCTCATGTGAAATTTCGTAGGTTTACTCGTGTATTCAATGAAATTAATTTTTAAGCGGTAAATTTAGTAAATGAAGGAGGAAATATAAGATGAGGGATTGTGTGGTTCTAAGCGTAAAAGGAAAATTGGTTGATTACGAGCTGAGAAAAAATTAGTATGAAGTTGATGCAAGGTTGAATATGGGTTTTTTAATAGGTTTTTGACGGCTTTGTGGTATATACACACCCACTGTATGATGATGAATTAAGTAATGTAGGGTAAAATATTTTAAAAGTAAAAGTACGAATTAACAAGTTTAAATCAAGAAAGTCATAATATTTTAAATTTGCCATTTTTTAGATGGAAGTGAGATTTCTCGGTCTTATTGTCGCTAGTAAATCGTAGCCGGTATATATAGTGTCGGTAGTAAATCTATGATTGAATGTTTGCTTTATGAAGAGTAAAGAGTTTTTCTCGTAAATTGAGCGAGAGTGTAACATTGGTGAGCTATTCCCGTAAACAAATTCCTATATCCCATGATATATATATTCTTACAGAAAAATACCGTTAACACCTTTATACAACGCGTACCCGTGTAATGCGCTCACTTCGCTTTTATATGCGTCGGGAAAAAATAGGAGGCTCTCTTCATTCTTCTATCATGAGTATTTGGGGGCATTCTTTCTTTCGACTTGTACAAAAGCTTTCCATATGCGTTCTTATATTTGTTTCTCTACGATCAGTCGAGAAAAGTAATCGATTCGCATTCAAATAAAACTAGCTGAGCTTCTCCTAGTTACCGTAGGGGTTTCCAAGAATGGTAAAGAGATGAACTCGTGTAGAACGTGCATCCCATTTTCAAGTGCAATTTTGGGGGAAAAAATGACTTAGGCACATTTTGACTGCTATTGTTTCTTTCCTCTCGACTATACAATGAGACCCTCGAAAGCATCCTTTCGTGACTTTTATTCACGTTTTGTGCTAGTACTAAGGGAAAGTTGTCGCGGTTGACCTAACTACGGGTTTTTATTACTTTCTTATTTACCCTCAATGCTCATTGACTTTTCCTGGGGGAAATATCGTTCTTTACTCTATTTTTTAATGTGCTTTCAATATGCTCAGACTAATGTGTTCCAGTTAGTTGTCTAAGGCGCACGTTCAAACATTAATTGCAACTGTTGAGGTTAATTAAACCCTTTCTTCAAATTGAAAATTATTTTTATATAATACCCCGGCAGTGGCAGGTATTTAAATTGCAGTTGCATTAAGATGGTCCTTCACTCACTTATGTACACGTTAGATTGGAACACGTCTAGCCATTTACCATTTACTAGCCCTGCCCTCTCCTGCCTCCGCTTTCCTTCTCCTCCCGCTTCTCCCCTACCTCCTCCCCCCGCCATACCCGGTCCCCTCGCGCTCCTGGGACACCAGGACACATTGCGCTGTTAGGAAAACTTTTATAATACAATGTAAAAACTTTTATAGTAAAATGAATGTTGTTTAATTATAAAAATAACTAAACAGCATTCATTTGAGCAAGGAAAAAAAGCGGGTGAATCTTAATCTCTTTGTAACTAGAAGTAGATATTGCTGACGATCTGAAGAAAATACACGCAATGGGACGCAGTATGAATTAGATGTTGAGGACTCGATGAAATGACGAACACAGTCCGGACAGGTATTAAGCGATACTCTGTTCGTTTTTCTCATAATTCATTGCCCTCGGAAAGGATAAATCTATGGGTAGTGTACAAAGACATAACTACTGATAAAATAGTACGAAGAAAATTTTCCAATTACTGAAAAATGAGCAAATGACGTGGGAGATCTAAGTTCGCATTCCGGTCAAATTGAGTGATTTTTTCATGGACGTTTTCCATTCCTTGAGTGTATATCAAGGAGGGAATCAATTAAGATGTTAGAAAAAGAGCTTGAATAACCGTACACGACGTCGTCTAGTGGTTCGGCCCTGGTCTATCCTAATGAACCCACTGGCCCACGAACTAATAATGTGCTAAGAGATTTCGATAAATTAAGGAAGCGTGGTAAAAACTTATGATATGTGTGTTGATATTTATGAATCCTTCAAGAAAGCTATTTGTCTCAAATTCACTGCTCAGGTAAGACAATGATAAACTCATCCAACCATTGTACAATGAGGCCCATGATTATGCATGCGGCCCAGGGAGAGTACATAATTATTCTGCGACGAGTATATTATTGCAATAATAAAATCTACATCAAAGAATGAGTAATACCAATTTTATATTACATTTTCTGACTTTTAGGCATTAATAAGTAGACCATTAGATTAGTCCATTCATCGCCCTCCCTTCAAATATTTTACATTCCAACACAATTCTTTTCATTACCCACAGAAACCTTGATGCATCGAAACCACTCTGGAGAAGATATATATGTATGAAAGGGACAGCATATGGAGTTTCTAAGCACGAAAGTGAGGTTTTTTTTACGATGAATGATTCACCTGCCAAGTTTTTGCGCACAGTCTTTATTTAAAATGTATGAATAATTTAGTGCTTTCTTGGAATGAATTTGTTTGTTTGTAGATAAAAATCATTGCGCTACTAAAAAATTCCACTGTTTACGCTTGCTGCGTATTCCTCGTACAAATGATCCGTTCAAGATGGCGGATTGCGCATTTGAAAACCTCCAATACTTGACCGTGGAAATTCCCTTATGATTTCGCATTGCATAGTTCTAACTATCACACCCTTAAAAGAATATGCCTAAATGGTATGTACCTCGCGCCCGTCAACCGCGTACCTCCTTTCAATGAGTCACAAAGGTTCAGGAAAGGAGTGAAATTGAAGGAATAAAAGTATCCTGAAAGGGGCACGGAGGAATATGATAGGGAGAGAGAGGTGGGGGAGAGGTTGAAATATAAAAAAGGCATTGGTTGGCTGCGCGGTGCTCTGACTCTCAGTTGTTTACCGAATCGAAAAAGGAAGGGGGGCGTGTATTGAGCAAGACGGTGGTGAAGGCCCCCGGGGGAGAATGAAAAAGGAAAAAAGACAAAAAAACATTGAAAAAAGCTTGCCCTGGTTCCTTCAGCCGTCATTGTTACCTCTACTTCCTGAAATATCCATTTGCCGCGCCCCACTACAAATGATTCTACAAATTACCCTTGATGCTCACGAAAGTTTCTTGACGTTTTTAAGGATTTGACGTAAGCCACGGATATAAAATTCTCGTTCTCGTGAAATACTCGCGAGAATCAGTTCATTTCTATCACTTTTATAGAGAACAAAGACGAATGGCTAAAATACACCAGATGCAAAAGTGAAAGTCTGAAATAAGGAAGATTCCAGTCGTGACGCTTGGGAGCAAAATGTAAGCCATGAAAAAATTGTAATATTCGAAGATTATGGTCGGGCAAAGCGAGATTTTTCAGCTGTTTGTACTGATAAAGTGTCTGCCTGTTTTGAGGGTCCGCGGTCGAATCATTGAAATTGCAAAGATTTCTCAGCGGAGTTCCTATATCTCCCATAGTGCTACTTGGGGAAAATTTTGAGTGCATTACTCTGTCCCTTGGATGGAACGTTCAACTGCAGACTGTGGCGCCTCACGTAAACATAAGGCCCATACCGACGCCTGGTGTCTATCCACGCAACTTCCATTCCCCCAGTAATCCTTTTTTAACCAATATACCCTTTTCTCCTTAATGGCGCAAATGACCTCAGCTGTCGGTCGCCTCCTCAAGTAATCAACCAAAAAATTATTAATAATAAAATGGAATTGTGAATGATAAATTGAATCGGTCAAAGGTCATGAGTCCACTCATTTCTGTTTTGAGATAATTGAGAAAAACATTTTACTCTCCCTCTCTTCCAAGGGCTTCAAAGGGCTCTTCTAAGGCTTTCCTAATGGATCGCATACATTTGCCGTCGAGTATATGTGCATTTGGAACAAGAGGTTCAGTTAAATATATATAATTACCCAGAAACCAATAAGTACAGCACAAAATACATGTTAGGCTCATGACCATTCTCAAATGACCGATTCAATTGCAAAAAAGCCAAATTAATCGTAGCATGTGATGGATAGACAAACTTGAAAAACATCCAATGAAGAAAAGATGAAACAGCTAGCAATTATATCAAAGGGGGAGGAGAGGAAAGAGTATTCGTGTATCACAGGAAAAAAATAATGCAAATTGAGACACCAGACTGCAAATCAGCACCTATGAAGATGGAGCAAAACGATAGCCTAGTCTTTGAAGTGAAGGAAATACTACTTAATGATGGTGTGGCAGGTCATGATCGGCAAGACATTTAAAATGTAGGGTGAGAAGAAGATGAAGATTAGAGAAGAAAGGAATAAACAGTAAACTGTGTATATTTTGTTTGTATGCTTATCATGCGATTCAGTTTTTTACATCAGCATTGCTTCCCATTTCGTTACAATAATTGAAGGGATGTCGGGCAAGAACCTTTGATATGTAGGAGGTGAGGGGCTTAGTTTCAGACGAGGAAGGGAATATTAATTATAGGTGTCTATTCGTCAACCACACTTCATATTTTGCTGCCCAATATTTCTCCTACTATGGGAACCTCCATGACGTTTGAAAGTAAGATAAATACGTTGAAAATTGTCTCTGATGCTGAAGTATAGTAGAAGAAGTTACATTTATTTTCATTTAGTTTTCCAACTGATCGTCTTTAGCTTGAATCATCGATTTTTAGCAAAATTTGGTCATATTGGAATCATTCTATCAAGGCACTATTCATTATGTTGATTTTTAGAAGATAAAGTTATATTCTGTCTGAAAGAGTTATCTGGGTAATAGTTGAAAGGTGGAGAGAAACCCGACTTCGGTCTTTTGCCTGCTTGTGACGAAAGTCGCCAAGGGACCACGAATGAACGCCTCATCCGACGGACTGAGTAGTGCAATTTATGTGCTCTGCACAAAGCATCCAAGAGGTGGTCGGGACTTTTATATATAATATCGGCCACCATCGGGATTGGAACCCGAATCCTTGCTGGGATATCAGCAGCACTCTGACTCAGAACGCAACTCCTGTACTAACTGCCCTGGGGTCCATGCGCCTCCTACACCCTTTAGCATCGTCGCCATGGCAAGTTATCGTTATCAAACATTAAGAAATCTTCGCCAGCTGTCCTAGCCAGAATCGCTAAGGCTCTATGGAAGTCATAAAATCAAGGCCAGCGAGTGAATGCCGTGATATCAATGGACAGCAAAAGATGAATGAAGGAGAATGTTGTGGAGGCCAAATTCCAAATAATCTTGGCGCCCTCCAATGATCAATCATTTACTAATATTGGAATGCTTTATTTTTTCTGATGTACATTTTTATTTTCTCCGTGCGTAACACATGAGAGACTGCTGCTGTTGTGATACATAGTCAATTTTGTGGTTTCAAAGGGAATAAGTAGAAGTTTTTAGTCTAAAGAACATGTATTTTCCCGTTGATTTCTGGTCCATTGTCTCGAATTTCTTAGTGGATGGTCTTTCATGGAATAATGAATCAAATTTTTTCTGCAGATAAGTTTACTCTAAGGCCTCTGCGGGTAAAAAATGTGAGATTTATTATGATGCGAAAAATTATTAAAAATGAGAAAATATTGGTCGATTGAGGAGAACTTTTCCATTTTTTCCCAAATATAATGAATATTATGTCGACTGAGTGGTGTAATTTTTTTATCAATAATTATTTGTTTTTATTTTAATTTTATACCCGAGAGCCACCAAATTTCGGCCTTTATGTAGACGCCCATGACAATCAGCTCCAGTATATTTGAAACTGTATTTTTCCTCAATGTAAATTTATTACTAAGGTGAAGTATATCAGATTAATTTGTTTCATTGTCAGAGTTTCAGAAACACAGTAACAAAAACTGATTATGTCACTTTTTTACTTCCAATATTTTTAGTCAATTCTTTTCTTTTTCTAACCCTGCTAATTCTTAATGTGCGAATGTTTAGTGTCTTGTCATTTGATTCAAATTGATCTTTAAAATATCATAGCTTTCTGCAGTCTTAAATAAACGGTCAGTCACTCTGAAAGAGTGACCGGGAAAAAGATACCACATTTACGTTCAGGAATGTCGCCAAAACGTCATTTTAGACGAATGTGTGTCAAACCGCCGTATGGTATGAATTGTGTCACATACCATTATGTCCCTCAGGTATGGAAAGTCAAGTATTCACCCTTTACCCAACTACAACATTGGGCTACAGAAGAATATCTAATATCAGGTCGAATCATTCCCTCCCTTATATGAACCCACATGCGTCTTTCTCCATGTGAGCCATATATCTTGGAGATGACCACGCTAATCTCCGCCAATACCTTTACTTCTACTCATCTTCCTAGCATTCAGTGGTTTCTTACCTCATCTTGACGTCCTTCCTCCCTTCTGAGCCGAGTCGGTAACCCCTTGGGATTCATTCTTTTCCTAAACGTGCGTTCCCTCCATCACCACTTAACAAGTGACGACCAGACCTAGACCTTTCCCCTCATCACAGCATCAAGGTGCCCGCATTTTATAGCTTCCTCTACCCCATTATCCCTCTGAACCTGGCAGCCTCCACCCATGCCCATCCTTACTGAATGAAAATCTTCCCTGTTTGTACTTCATAGTGTGCCGAACAGAGTTTGCATCGCTGTGATATGTGTGCTGCTGGTAATAGTTCTTAAATTCTTTCGATTAGCAACCTCCTTGGTCACCGGTATCGAAAAATATTTCCCCTAAATTAGCTAAATAGTCATCTGCATAGTCTTATCTCTGCTTTAACTTCGTTACTTTTGATAATGAACTCTTTTCGCCTCCTCCAAGCAGACTAATATTCATTTCAATCTACAGGTCCGCGTGCCTGAGGTTAAGACTCGTTTATTGAATGGATGTTACCGTTTTTATTTTCATCTAGCTACCATATATGTTATGACTTTATTTTAACTCACCCTTTATTAACTCAAAGATAAACATGGGTATTGGAAATTAACTTCTTCCCTAAGTGAAAATTTAAGGTCACTAAATGGTGTTATTTGGATTTCAAATAAATCTGGTTTCATATTGCATGTAAGCCACCAAATTTATAGCTAAAACTTCCTCTAATCAAAAGCTTCCGACATGAATGCCAATAACGACTTGGAGTGCCGGATGATTTTGGAAAGACTTCATTTACATGAGGACTGACCAAAATCTAATCCGCGTGGATATAAACGCGATTTACTAAGCATATAAACCGTTCAATTTGCACATTTGAAAAATATCTACGAAACATTTATTCAGACCCTCAACGTAGTATTTAATCTTTAACTTAAACAGAGTTATGTTGTTCTTAAACTTGTTGAAAGCTTCCTTACTCCCCATTTGGTGGAAGATAATATTTGGTGGTGAGACCAAGTAAATTTATCGCGTTAAAACTGACCGAGGGCTATGAATCCAATTTTTTAGACCTGTGTTGTGCCAATGTCTACTTTAGCTCAATAAACAATTATAATATTGTAACACCAAACGCCAAATGTAAAATTCCTTCGAAGAATGTGGTGAAAATAGAATACCCAGTCAGATGGATAATACTTGTGGAATATGCAATACAGCACTCGTATCCAAATGTAGAATGAATGAAATAGAGAATGGTCAAATTATAAATGCATACCCAAATTATCATGGGTAAAGTTTAGTCTTTGCAGGAATAAATTAATGAAATTTCAATGGAAGATGACAATAGTAAGAAGCAGTAAACCTTGGAGAGCTGTTTTGGTTTTTGGTTTCATTTAATTGAGATAAATGTTAAAGTCTTTCCTTTTTCAAAAGAACAAAACATCGTTGCCTAGATTTTCCAAGTTTCCCAAAAGGAAACCCCAGGGGATATCCAGGAATAAAAGAGATGGGTGAGGCCTCGAGGGAAAATCACCTAGATAAAGGTCGGTTCTACTTCTACTGGCTCAGAAAAAGAGGGGCCATCTGCCCCAGCTGTCGAAAGCCTTGTGTGGGCGGCATAAGTAGTTGAAAGAGAGGGGAGTGGGAACGCAGTAAGGTTTTCTGGGACAAGGAGATGGACGGACAGTAGGAATTCTGAGAAGAGAAACGTGAGGTCGGAACTACCTATAAGGAAAAAACACGTCCCTCTGTTTTCCCCATGAGCGGTAGGTAGACGGAAAAAAGGTAAGGCCAGTAGGACGGGGGAAGACGAACGCATGGAAGGATGAGGGAGAGGAGGATTTTTTCAGAGGGCCGGCACGTGGGGAGACAGGAGGGCTGGAGGTCTGGATCCTGTGGGAAACGAGTAGAAAAGAGAAAGATTCGTTTTGGAGATAAAGACTTGGGTTCCGGGGAAGCGCCTTGCCAAAAATAAAGCCGGCGTAACCATGGATACCTCTTCCAGGAAGAGAGGAAGAGGGTCAGGGTGAGAGGAGTTGGATCAGAAAGGTGGAGAAACGGGGAAGGGGAGGCGCAGGGAGCGGGAGAGTAGGTGAACGTGGAGGAGAAGTACTTCATGGAATCTGCCCATCACAGTTTGCCCAGCATGTGGTCGCGTGGATGTGCCACGTTGTTTTGGGAGGAGTTTGCGAGAGTGATACTCCTTCACTGCTCCCGCACGCCCCTTGACGGACCTTTAAATGGTGAGCGCGAAATTTGGCCTTTTGGATGAGAGAAAAGGAGAGTATGGGTGATTTATGAAGGGAAAATACGTGCAGAAAGAAGTATAAAGAAGGTGTTAAATCCGCAAATGAAAGAACTATTTATTACACCAGGGAGCTCACATACGGGCATGTTACGAATCTTAAAACCTTCCTAAAAACATTAAAAACCATTATTTATTATATCGCGATGTTGGATGGGCGAGGAATTATGAAAGGAGCATCATCATGTTTTCATTACGCTTAATGATCCACCATTTTTAGCAATAAATATGCTATACTTAGGATGGTGACCTTAAATGTGTAAGCAATTTCTTCTGTATTTTTTCCTCTAGCGTGCATGCCGTTATACTTGTATTTACCCTCATTTGTGTTAGAGGTTTTCTTGCGTGCTTACTTCCTCCTTTCGTGTTATTTTACTATGAATATGATGATGCTCACCGCCATCCACCATGCCTTATAATAAGTGGATAGAGACCGAAAATAATGTGTTATTTGTCGTTTCCTTTTTAAATTAGCAAAAATACCTTTCCTCATATTCTTAGAGTGAAATAACGTCTCTAGAGTGCCTATTTATTTTACTAGCATTTAAGTTTTTGAAGGTTCTCTTCTCATGATTAGCTTACATTTGAAATACATTAATGAAGTATTGCACCAATTTTTAACCGTTATAGTAGGGTAATTAATAGTTTACCTATGATAATTCTCTTTTAAAAGTCCACCGAACACGTTACATACTTGTAGGTTTCTTGTAACTCCAATGTTCCTTGTTCTTTTAGATTATAGATAATTTTTATTGAAGGCCGTGTGTTCACAAACAGGGAGAAACTGTAATTCCTTCGGAGACAAAGTCAGAAACCACGAGTACGGCGTATACATAGCGATATAAACGTCCTTTTCAGCGAGTACCCGTGTGGTGCGTATCCGACCTAATCCATTATCATTGGTCCTCGCGATGAAGCCAGTCTATAATACAAGTATAATACCTCAGCCAAGTTAAAAAGGCTTGACGAAAAATCGTTAGGTATCTTTTCTCGTGTCTGCTAAAACGTTAGTACAGTATCAATCGAATTAACTATTCCTTGCTCTCTCCTTGTACTCACAGAGAACATTTGGGCATTCCATTTAATATTAAACGCTATTCAATCAAATGGCGGCCTCCTGAGTGGATTATTTATTTGCTAGCGTTATCGCCACACGACGAAATAAAAAATTCAAAAGCTAAGCAATAAAAAATAACCTCCACTGAAGTGCTTAAAAACGTGAAATCAACTGCCATGCTAAGGCTGGGCCTGTCTATTCAATTAAAGTAAATACTCTTTCCAGGAAGTTTCAATCAGTTTCAACTTATAAAGGGTGATGTTTATTTTTTACTGCAGGAATTTCGTTGATTAATTTTTAGTTTTAACTCATAAATTGAAAACAAAGGTTTTTTATACTCGTATAGTGAATAATTTTAACTTATTTATTTTCACATGTGATGAAATATAGGAAAGACATCTATCATATTTGCATCACACTCCCGTGTTTTCATAGAATGGAGAACTCAACCAAACGCGTTATTTTGACTCTGAAGACTGAGTAAAGTAATGCAATATTTAAATCCTCCAAATTGTGTTTTTTTCCAAAGATTTTATTTAGAAGGCTGGAGAAAATCAAATTATTAGGTACAATATAAAGTATATCACCAATAATTATAAAAATATATTCTGCGATTATTTCCAATCACATCCACTCCTTATTCCTGGTATTGAGTTTCAATAATAATAACTTTATAATTAAAGCTAGAGGATACCAAAACAATGGAAGTTTATTTTACCATATCAAGATATGGTGGAAAGAAGAGAGTTGGGATTGAAATTATCGGCTTGGAGTCATTGGGGAAAATTATTTTGAAAACAATTATAGGAATGAAAGGATCGAGTGGATGAGCAAAATCGTAGAGCTATTAAGGAAGTTAATTGAAAAAAAGCACATTTGTTAGCAAAAACTAATATTCCCCTAGAATAAGAGGAAGACACAACCAAATATTCCCAGTTATCAGTTGCCAAAGATCGAATAAATAATGAAAGTTCCTATAGGGTTCTGAAATTCTAACCTAGAGGTTGGAGAGAAAATTGTTACGCTATATGTTTTCAATTACATAAAGAGTATTATTGCGTCATTGCAATTTTGTCCCCTACTGCTAGGAAATCTAACTATATATTTGTATTATAAGAAAATATAAGTAATTGAACTTGTGCTTTGAATTGAAAAACTGCGCTGTGCTCACTATGGGCATCTTTATACAGATTGAAAATCTAGTCAGTGGAGTTTCCATTCTAGCAAAAAGAACGAATTACAAGGGATGATTACCTCTCGACACCAAAAATTGTAATCCGGTAATGAATTAGTATGGAAGATTAAATCAGTTACATGGTATATTTGTTTGTAAAAGGGGAAATCAAATTATAAATGTCTCTCCCCGTGATAGGTAGCAAATATTGGTTGAATTCGTATGTGAAGAGTTTGAGAAGGAAGTCAGTGAGAGGAAAACACTCAAGATAGAGGAGTAAAGGAGCAGTGGTATTCCACAGTGGTCCTTGAGGAAGAATTTAGGTATATCTGATCGTTAATTTGTCTGTGTTGTAGTAAAAGTTACCATTAAATTAGACTATGCAAATAGTTGAATGATTTCAGCTTGCACATCAAAACGTGATCGGGATTTGCACGTTCACGGGTGATGGTAGTACCCATATTCCATTCTAACTTCCCATTTGGCTCTCAAGTTCCTCGTCTGTAACAACAAGGAGGAGGAGGAGATCGCCGACCGCTGAGGATGATGGGAGGACTAAATTCGGCACAATTAAGCGACGGCATTTGTGTGCTGCTTTGAGGAGACGCGGGGTGATTTGAATGAGGGAGGGATGAGAGAGTGATGCGCGAAAGGGTGTCTTGTATCGTTAAGTATACATATATGTATATATATATATATGTGTGTATATATATATATATATATATATATATATATATATATATATATATATATATATAAAATCGTTTGTTCATTCATTCAGACCGCTCAGCGCCAAATACACACATATTAATGTTTATACAGAAAGGTTGAAAGAAAGTGGATAGGAACACATAAAATAAACAAACACAATGGTGGTGCGAGGATGGAAAGATGGCCGAATATATATATATATTTTCTTTTTTGGACTTTTGGGCTTCTCCACCTTACCCCTTTTCTTACCCGTGATCCCCTTCCCCGCCCCATCACCTTCCCGCCCCCCCACCACTACACAGCGGCGGTGCATTCCTTAAGCCCCTCACCCGCCATCGCCTCCCCCGCCCCTGCCTTTCACTCTTTACGCGTGCGAAGGGGAGGGGACAAAATAAATACGCGAACGCCGATATAAAGGGGGCGGAGTTTTCGCACGTTGCCATGGCAACGGGACGCAAAGAGAGGGAGGTGTGTTTATGCGTGTGCGTTCATGCACCGAAGACCGCACAGGACATTCCATGATGATCATGACGGTGATGATTAGACGAAGGTGTGGGTGAGTGCAGTCTGTAGTGTGTGCTTGTGCGTATGGTAGGGGATGCGTGAATCTGGTGTGTGGCAGAGGGTGTGAGCACATGGCTGCGACGTGGAGGGGGAAGCGTGCAGCGGTGTATGGCAGTAGGGGCGTGCATGCAGCGGTGACGCACGGCAAATGGGGAGGGGATGAGAGGGGAACAGTTAGTAGCAGAGCATTCCAGGGGGAGGAGGGGAGGTATTACACTCCCATGGCTGCCGTCTTCTTTGCCAATGCACCCCTCCCGTGGACACCATGCGAGAATCCCTCCCACCTTTCACCCTCCCCACCCACCCTCCACCCCCGTTCGTTCTCCACCGACACCCCACCCCCTGCCACCTTCCTATTCACCACTCTCCCCTTTCCCGATGCAACACGCCGACCTCCCTCCGTGCACCACCCCCTCTCAATCCATCCCCCCCTCCGGGCACCGCATCCAACACACCCCCGTCTGCGCTCTCATTGGCTGGTGTGCAGCGCAGACCCCACCCCCTTTATACATCGCACACCTCCCTCTTTTGCTCTACGCCCGTGGTCTCTCGCGGCAAGCGGGGTGACGGGGGGGCGAGCGGGGAGGCATCCCCCGGCTCTTAAACACGGAGACAGAGGGAGGAGAGAGCCAGAGCCATCCCTCCCACGCTGGCTGCAGAGAGGGGGATTGAGAGAGAGCAACAGTTTATAGTGCACGTCGGAAATTACGCTTTTAAGAGGGTCGTGTGTGTGGGGGGGGGAGCGGGGCAAGGGAAGGGAGGGTGGAATGGGAGGAGAAGGCCACCGGGAGTAGCGGTGGGACTGAGGGAGAGAGAATGGGACGTATTATTTTCGGCAATGTTTTGTATTTTTTTCTGTGACTTTGGGGTGGGGGAGGGGAGGCGTTTGGGATCGCGTGAGTGTGTGCGTGGAGGGGGTGTATTTTTGGCAAATTTCGACTTTACGTCCTCGGAGGGGTGACTGACGGGGGAGTGGGGATGAATGGAAAAAGGGGGTGTGGTCGAAACGTATAATGAGCCGGACTCCATCCCCCCTATATGCGTCCTCCCTTAAATCCCCCCTCTCTCTCTCACTCCCTTTCTCCATGTATCGTGCCCTCCCCTGCGCTCAAAACAGCCCTTTTTAAACTTCCTCCCTCCACCTATCGTCCTCCTCCTTTTCCGCAACTTACCCTCTCCGCGGGTAACACATACGAACCCTCCTGCCTCGCCTCCGCCCTCAACCTCACCTGCCTGGGCCACAACACACACGGGCCGAAAAAAAATTGGAATGAAACAACCCTTTTTCCTTTTTTTTTGTATTCTTCCTCCATATTTCGCGGGAGTACTGGGCGGGGCTTCGAGGCGTACGCGAGGGAGAATGAGAGCGTTATAATAAGACATAGTGAGGGGGTGGAAAAAAATGAAAATGTCTTTTTTAGCGGAATTTTTTCACGTTTTTGTGTGTGTAAGCGGGAGGTGAGGGAGAATGGGAACGGTTTTGTGTGAACGGTGTGGGGTTCTCCGACGGCGGGAGAGAGAAGACGTGGAGTAGGAGTGGGAAGTAGAGGATGGGAAATGCTTACAAACGACATCGGGAGGCCATACGTGTTAGAGCACAGGTCGAATGATGATCGAGATTTTGGGACGTCGGGAGGATTTTTCGCCACACACGCCCCTCGCCCACCCGACCCCTCGATTCGCGGGGTTTCGTTCCTTCCCTCCTTTGCCCGTCCTTTAGCCGGCGCCCGCTCCCAGCACCTCCCCCCCATTCCTCCCACCCCGTTCTCCCTTCCCGCCAAACAATACCACGTGACCCTTTCCTTCCTCATTCCTCCCGCCGCGCCGCTCAAAACCGACAACGCGCGGGCCTTGCTCCCGTCACTCCTCGCGACTCCTGCGCTCCCGTTCCCAGCCGCGAGGAAGACAAGAACTTTTCTAATTATCGATAAGGATTTAAGATAATTTCTTAATATCCTGAAAGTGAAAGATGTTACAGATATATTGTATTAAGTTTTAACAGTGGATTCAAACTGTTGTAACATATCACTGAATCTCAATGCATCGCGTAATAAGTTGGTTTGTTAATGAACTTGGAGAATAAATATATAAAGTTGATTGGGGAATTAAATTTATGGGTATTATGCATACTACTTTCCATCTTGATTCGTATGTCTTTGGGTAAATGTTCATGCAAATATTTAAGAACCAGGCGTATGAGGTTAACCGTATAGATCGTTTCACCGTTGATTAGCACATGTGCATTTTTCTCAGGGTTTATATAAAATAATTTGTGATAGTTGACTCGCTCTAAGGTAACTGAGGGGTACAATGAGTTGAATAGTCAGACAGAATAGACATTCAAGATACTTTTTTGTTGATTTACTTTTATTCATAGACAAACGTGTAGCAAAAGTTTCGTATCGATCTACGATTACAATGAGAACGTCTCCGATGAAGTACTCGCTTTATTAAAAAAAATCTAAGAGAAGTTGCTAATCTAACGATCCATTTTCTATTTTACTTGGTCTATTAACTTAATTAATTTTATGTTTGAAACTTACCATAATTTTTATTTTTATAAGTAAAATAGATTATCATCGATTGAGAGCACTTTGAGCAGATTTCAACTCTTTGCCATTGGCCAATACTATTCCCAATCCTTCATTGCGCCGAATCTGGCGCGACTCGCCCATCTACCACAAGGGACCGACCGACCCGACCAAATTCCTCTCAGTATGAGAATAAAACCGGAAATATGAAACTCTGGGGATGATAAAAATTTAGAAACCGAACTAATAATAAGAATAATGACTCGGGGTGGGAAAGATTATATTTTTTTTGGAATTATGGCCGTGCAGTCGGCACCGCATGCCAATTTGCTGGGCGCCGCTCTCGAGTGGTGCGTCACTGGCCGTCAGTCAGTTAGTTCCCATCCAACTCGCGCGCCCGCATTCACATACCACCCAGTTCCTCGCCGCAGAAACATTTCGATAAAAATACTTTTTTTGATCCAGGAAAGTTAAAAAGTTGAAGAAAAAAAAGTTGTGGAAGCCAGGGAGACGAGTTCTCTTTCGTATATTTTTTTTCGCAGCTATTCTCCGCCTATGGTTTTCGTACCCACCTCTCGCCGAGTCTCGTCCAACAAAATTTTATTTGTTATGTCGTCTTTCAACCACCACCGCCACCCCCACCCCATTCTCCAAACTACGAGTATTTGAAGAAATAAAACAAAAAAATGAACGAATTCGTGGAAAATATGAGGGAGCAAATGGGATGGAGGGGAGTGAATTCTTTTTTGTGACTTGTTTCCGAATAGTTTGGCAACCCGTCCGTCAGTGGCGAATGCCATCCGTACTCTTCTCTCCCCACACACCCTTCCCCCCAAAACGCTCCTGTGCCGAGCCAAACCTTTCTCTCCCATCCCAGCCACGGGAGACAACTTCGATGTTTCGACCCCTCTGGAGTAGTTGTTCCGGGGCAAGAAGCATGCCATACACTGGTGAAGATGTTTGCTTGCCCCAGTTGGGCCTTAAGTTTGCCAGCAATGTGGTTTTTTCAATATCAGAAGGCCTTTCGTCCATTGACCAGAGCAACGTTATTTTAGTGTGTTTTATTATGACTTCCAAATTAAGATGGTGATAAATTTGCTTAATGCTTATTACCTTCCCGAGAAATAAAATACTCATAGCAGTTATCGACCCGAAGATTGGTTTGTTGAAGTTCACTTCTCATTTTAAAAGCCTTTAAGTTCCTTCGACATTTCTCATTAATCAGTTGCAGGAATAATCAGTCATTTGATCATGGACAAAATTAAAAATACCCTGTTAACTCTACTGAGGTTTTTAATACGACCCGGGTTTCGATATTTCGTGTCTTCTGCTGATCTGAAGATGAAACAAAGACGCCCAGACGATGACACGAAGTTTCGAAACCCGATTCGTGCAATCAACCTTAAGTAGAGTTAACAGTCTTTATTAATTGGAACACAGTGCATAACTTCCACAAAGTAAAGCCTGCAACAATTCCCCTTGCGAGCCATTAGATTGTTAAAGAGTGAAATTCTCTCGGGATTCACACCGGGTTAAATTTTTGGCTGCTGCTAAGGATTCGATGGATATCGTTTCATCATTACCCTGATGACGATGGATGTGCTATCATTCATTAGATTGTTGTAGATTAGAAGATGGACTAAATTATTCATTAGATTGTTATTTCATAAATAAGAAACAGTATAAATGAGTTCATATTAAGCGTGGATCTCTTTTCAAAACTTGATTTTCTGGAACCAAAGCCTCTCCATTAATTATTGCTTCAATTTTTCCGTCTCCTCTTCTATGGTCGTATATAGAAATGTATATAAATTAAACTACCTTTCGTCGAATGACTTTTTTATTAACAAATTAAGCCTCCAAATGGTTAATTTCAATCGCATTATCTTGTTTACACATGGATTGCATAGATATTCGACTCCATTGCTCAACGCCCCAGTAATGTATGAGACCATTCATTAACCACTCGTGTATTATTTTCTGTTATATTTGTATATGTCACAGGACTTATATTTTCATCAATTATATTGGACTCACAAGTGCCTTTTATGCTAACAGTCTGAAAATTTTATTTTATGAGTATTTATTCGACGATTGATTAGTCACTAACGCTGCCGTACTGTATCTTTTAAGTCAGAATTAATTTGTATAATGTTTCCGAGTGCAGTAGATATTATATAAGTTAAAGTGAGATACTATGTTGGGGCAGTTTCATAGACAACAGAGTTTGTAATAGATTTATTTTCAAAGTTCTTGCAGAAATTCGATGGAATGACAGCTGATCATGGCCATTGGTCATTGTCTTAAATTTGGTTGGCTGTCATTCTCCACTACTCCCCATTCATTTTTATATCCGCTTTACCCTTATAGACATTCTTTATTCTGGGTCCCAGTTTTAAGAGGCAAAAGTATTTAGCCCTCTTCCTTTTTGTCGTGCCCGGAAGTTGATCGAAGGGAAATTCAATTTTTTCCGGCGTCATTCTCTAAGCGAGTTCTTAGTGTATTATGGGCAGATTGAAATTTAAGCTCCCTCAATTGCATCATATGCTTTTTTCCTGATTGAATCCTCAGTATATTCCCCCTGTTCAGATTTTAACCATGCAATTGATATTCCCTGTCCACCTCCAACACCAGATTTCTAAAAGTTCTTTATTCAATAGGCCTTGTCTATGATCCATTACACTACATACGAACGTTTCCACTCACTGCTGTCTTTTCGATATTCGTCAAAGATACGATGGTTATCTTATCATCATAATTTTTTCTTCACGAATGTCTTCTCGGTTTGGCTTTTCTATCATTCATGGAACTCCTCTACCAATGTAGCTTTTAATTAGGGTGAAAAAAGTAGTTATTTTAGATATTTCGAGCGTAAACGTGTTTTAGCATATATGGTTTGTATCAATTAACAAAAATTTGGCTAAAAAGATGAGGGACGTTTGAGCATATGGGAAATTTTAAGATATGGCCTTCAGTGTGCTTGAAACCTCCTAGATTCAGAGAATAGCTTCCCACTTCAACCAATCCATTGTTTCTTTACTTTTCTCTCACACTCCGTGTCTCTCCGTCCCTATCTCTCTCTCCCTCTCTTCAGCCTCGAGTATGGATTGCAGTCTCGAAAAGAGGATTTGAGTCCTTCGTTTTTTATATATGTATATATATTGGCATGTGCGTTGTTTGTGTGTGTTTTTCAACCTCCTATTTTTTTATATTATCATTATTTCGGAGTCGGCGAGTTGTTGGCTGGGTTGAGAGACGGGGAGGGGAGCAACGGAGGGGATGGGGTGAGGAGGACGGCGGGGGTGTTAAAGCGAAGAGGTTAGCGGATGGGGGTTTGGGATGGGGTGAGGGGTTGCTGATGGGGTGCTGCGAGAGGGAGGAGGAGGGTGAGTTGACGGTATGCTGGGAGAAGGGAATGAATGGTTGGAGAGGTATTTATTATTATTTCCACTTCTTTTTTTTCACCACCATGCCCGGAGAAGGGATATCATAAATTGATGAGTGAGTGCCGAACACTGTGACATTCTGTTTTTTAGAAGTATAACGCGGTGTTGGGATCGAGAAGGGGGGGAGGAAGGAGGGAGGTTGGGGCTTGGACGTTAGAGAGGGTGAGGTTGGAGCAATGGGAGGCGGGTGCCAAGAGACGAGAGGAAGGAGTGCGTTGAGACGCGGAATGTGTATGGATGTTAGCTTGCGTGTGATTTTATAGAAGCACTAAAATGGGAATTGTTGGTTAAGAACAGTGAAACTGAAATGGAATACTTGAACGCGGAAATTGTATGGTTACATTTTTACCTACGTTAATTGAATCTTTGTTATACATCGTATAAAATATAATGTGCTTGGGTCAGTGTTTTAATATTTTTTACACTCATAGAGAGTAAAATCCATTATAGTCAATCTTTATGTTGATAATTTCTTTCACCTTATTTTTACCCCAGCTTAATACACATTATATCCTTATCAAGAAAAGTGCCGAAACAAAGTCTCAGAACCAGCAAAAACGTGTTGATAATTACAATCTCCCTACCATTGATTAATGTTTATTTTTGCACTGTAAGATTTTTGGAGTAGACGCAAGGGTGGACGAGGAAACTAGGCAAGATTATGATACCAAAACCCCATATTTTGCCTGGAATATAATCGATTAAGTAGATTCGATTCAATTAAGAGTTAGGGATCTTTATAAATTATTTTGTATTCTTACAAGTAATAAAAGCTCACTCTCTGCCGTGCATGAGTGTTCCCTTAACTATTTGTTATATTTTTTGTGGCTCGCAAAACTTTAAAATATTTATCGTGGTGTCGATCCGATTTCACTTCAGAGACCATTGTTTCGGTGCGTAAGCGGTTCAACAGGGTGTGTTCAACATAGACGATACCACATTCTAATCACTCCTTTTGTATTCCGCAGTGTTGTAAGGGTTCACGTTGTCGTGCATAAATGCGTTTCCTGAATGAAGCCATTAGGGAAGGAACAGAGAAATAATAAAATTACTCTTGCAGGCAATGGCTAAATGAAAATACTCTGAGAAGATTGAATTATATATACGTTGGATTTTATTTTTATATATCGGTTTAGGTTGGATACGTTTATAGATAGTAAGCAACTAACTGGCTTGATATTTGAGACACAAATCTAAAATACAGAGGTTTCTAACTTTTTTTCGACTTTTGTAGTCTCTGGTGATCCAATTATCTTAATTACCTCCCGGTCTATAAAAATATGTTTTCCGTACTTCCACTATCGTTTGGCTCCTATACCGTGTTCCTAAACGTACTTATGCGTTAAATTAAATGTGCGGAAGAGACACAATATTATATCAGTCAAAGAACACAATAATTTTTCGAAAATATGTCATGCAACAAGCCATTTCTTACTGAAGGCTATGCTTCATAACTTTTTATTTTACCAGATCTTACTAGTTAATTGAGAAGGCAAATGGGCCCACTCCCAGTACTTATTTAACACTATGAGATTTTCCTTTGGGTAGATAGTAGCTATCCTTCGTTATAATGTACATACACCTTCTCACAATGAACTACTTGTTAATGTAGTTTGTCTTATTGGAGAAGACATTCTCAAAAGAGTATTGAAAAAATTAAGGTAAGGAATGTGAAACTTAACGATGACTAACGCAGTGCTTGCGGGGAGGAACCAAAGGATTTCCATCCCGAACATAAAAATGGTTTTCACTAAATCGAGGTCCGAATCCGGACCTTCCGCTCTTCAGACAGATGTTCCGATCTTTTGTGTGTCGGCGAATACGCATTCATCCATGCGTATTTTCTCTCTCTCTCTCTCTCTCTCTCTCTCTCTCTCTCTCTCTCTCTCTCCTCGCTGTGTTTTACGGCGTCAGTTTTGCGACTCGTTGGGAGTGCGGGAAAGAGGGATTTGTTGGGGAATGGAGGCGAGTCCCGCATTCGCCGTTCGGTCGTAAAGAATGTGACGTTTTACTACCACTCACAATCCCTTCAACTGTTCGATTTTTTTTGTGTCCCTCCAAAGGTAAACGCGCCCGATTGGTTGTATGTTCCTCTCCACCCTACCCTCCCATCGCCCGATATAGACAGTGCTCCTCAAAAAAGTCACAAGAGTTATGCAAATATTTTTCGCAGATATGCATCGCGGCGTGATGGGACTCTCCCGAGTGCGATGTGTGGATTTAAGTGAATTACTTTACTCTGATGAGAAAATAAAGTGTACAGTTATAAGAACAAAACGCGTCACCAGTTTTTTCTTTTATTTGATGCCTGTCAGTGTGTGGTTTTCAGTTATATTAAATCTAATATTGATGAACCTAGCAGGTACACTAAGAAAACTGTCTTATTGAAGCAATACTGAGGATTAATTCTAATATATGAACACATTTATTGAAGCCAGTACCCTCATAATCAGAGTCAATTTGATTTGATTAGTCAAAATGTTTAGAGCTGGTATTATTTTTCGTTTATAGCAAACATTTCTGTGTAAGATTACCGCATTGAATTTATGAGGGTTATCGTTGGACAAAAATATTGAAATATCTTGCCTTCTTGTTTGTGTGTGCGCAATAATTTCATTCAATCATTGAAAGCGCTGTAACGTATTGTACTTATAAAAAATAGATCCAAGGATACCGTTTATGGTATTATTTTCACTCTGAAAAATTCTTACTTTCCGTATCACTCTAGTCACTATTTTATTACTTATTTAAATGATTTTAACCATTTAAAATCGAATTGGAACTAAAATACCGCATGGTATTTATGTAGCTTCAAACTGCTCCTAGCACTAACTTAGAAATGTTAGTATTGTTTTTTCACTAACATGCCGGAGTAAATAGGGACAGACTAAGTGGGAGGACAGTGCAATAGAGCAAAAAATATGAGTTGATAATATTTTACAGTTTATACTTTTTATTATTTGAGATGTTATATTTATTTAGGATGCACATTTTATTACCATTTCCTGAAGTTGATTCTTAATTCACTGCATCGTATCACTTCTTTATGCTCATGACGTCCACCGTAGATTGCCTTCTCAGATGTTTCATCTGCATGAAGATTTACGTGCACATACCTCCAAAGTTTGGTGTGGTATTTATTCATAAATACTTTGGTATTCTACTAATGAGTGCACGGAATATCTGAAAAGAGCGAAATAAAATATTTAATTCAGGAATGACATACTAATTCGCTTAGAGAAGTAACATTGCATAAACAAAAAACACATATGTACCTTTCACTTGTACATTAATTTTAGCAAAGAGGAATGAAACACCACCCTTTTATAGAATCGAAACTGTGCAAATGCCTCTGCAGAGTCGCATAGCAGATTCGGTTATGGGTACGACTGCGCAGAACAGCTACGTTGGCAATTGTTACCTCTCCGTAGCAGGGACATATTTGTGATAATTTATGCCTTGTTGGCAGCTGTAACGATTAATTTCATTACCTTACAATGTAATAGTGCAATTGCTATCGCTATAGTTAGAGTAAATTAGCGTTTATTACTTTCATTTGTACTTGATGATTTCGTTTCTCGAAGAGCCCTATGTCCCCGAAAATAATTTTGAGCATCAACATTGAACGCATTCATTGATATTTCTCCAACGGAACAAAGTACACATTTACTTTACATTTCACCTTGAATGAGGAAATGTACTATTACCTGATCTGCATATCTTTGCTACTTCTATCTTGCTTAATATTGCTTAATAATAATTGCTTCTATCTTGCTATCTTGCTTAATAATGAATAATTTCATGCAAATACTTCGCGAATTAACCGTAGCGGAAGGAATTGATTTTTAACTTTTAATTGTCTTATAAAAATGTTTTAGCATATTAATTCCAAAAATAAAATTCAATAAAATAATAAATGGTAATATTTTTCTATTAATCCACTAAAAACCTTTTTTCCATTGTAAATGCCATAGCTTGCGCCGTGTATCCATCGTAGCATCAAGATTCATGATACAAAATTTTTTTCAACCCTTGTCCGTGGGTAACTGGTCTGGACACAACTTAGTGAATATAAAATCAAAGAATTGTTAGCTTAGTTAAGTTATAAGTTGTGTTACAAATTATTATTGTCTTATTATTTCTCTGCGGCGCGTTACATTGTTCAATAGCTCAAGTTCTTTTTATTTTCTTTACAGGTGAGAGTCGACAAGCTCAGAATGAAAGCAAGGACAATTTGGTTTCGTAAGTAGCTTCAAACCAAGAATCTCCGACTTTGTATCATCCTCTGAACATAGTAACTCAAAAGTAAAAGGGTGAAACTTTGATGCTCATCGGAAATTGGAAAATATTACTATTGCATTAAATATCCATTCAACTTCCCAGGTATCTGCTCACCTTAAGTTAATGAATCTTAGTAACTCACCTGCATTCAAGTTTATAGATTTTGTCATATTAAATACAAATCTTTGGGCCGATATAATGCTGCTGTGAATGTCTTATATGACCCAATGGAAGACCTGTTCCTCGAGGAGACCTATTTGATCTATGCGATCATATAAGAAATATGTGATTACCTTTTAAATTAGTGCGATAACGATAGCCGTAGGCATAATAATTTTGTTACTCTTGAAACTGCCAGGGATTATATGTATATCCACGTCTATGAGTATAATCCACGGATAATTATTTAAATAACTTATTTTACTTGAATTATTATAATTATATTTTAGCAAACATCCTGCGCTATTGTAAAATATTATAATGTCCTAATTCGTTTCTTCAGCTGACAGAGTCCTATATTAATACAATTTGTATTTAAAAATCAAACTATTGAATGGCAGCGTCGTTTTCTGATTGAACCATTTAATCATGGGCAATTAGCGTAATGGGGTTTGATTTTAAAAGCTGAGAAGTTTTAAATTACCGTTTATGGATAGTTGAGTCTATTATATATGTAGAACGTAGTATATTCTCGTAGTCAATCGTGGGAAAGGGTTGAAAATATACTCGTTCTACATTTTATATGGCCGATCAGTCAATTCTAATTACTTCGATGATAGTATCGAAGCAAGAGATGGTATACATTGCCTATTTGGTTATAAATTTCTTCTTTGTATTTCTTCATGAACATTACTCATTTTAATCGCTAAATCACCAATAAACTACGTTTGAGCATAAATCGAGCAT
The DNA here is from genome assembly GCA_963169105.1 of Ceriagrion tenellum. Classification (NCBI taxonomy): domain Eukaryota; kingdom Metazoa; phylum Arthropoda; class Insecta; order Odonata; family Coenagrionidae; genus Ceriagrion; species Ceriagrion tenellum. The sequence goes on from OY720632.1 coordinate 70,451,229, forward strand.
ACGTTATTTACTCAAATAATTTTCATGGAAGAGAATAAGCTTTCGAGTTACCATTTGTACTGTTTGTCTAGTGTAGTAGGCTTTACCATCGTTTCAAAACAACGGTCCAGTTCTGAAGCGCTGCCTGTCCATATGCCCCAGTGTTTAGTATCCCACAGTTACAAAGCAGCGTTGTGACATAGACACAAGGGGGTACCTTCAAACATTGGGAGGGTCTAATTGAATCTCTCAGAGGGCTCATGGATCTATGACCCAGTGCTTCGCACTTGACGTTGACCAGTACAGCCTCAAAGCATCCTCTTTCTCAACCTTTCTGTCATAACCTTTACAAAGCTAATACATTGTTTTTGTAAACTTTGGAAATTATAACGCTACTTTTGTACCAAACAGTTTCCAGTGACTTTTTTCCAAATAATAAGGATAAACTGGCGAGTTAGTGACTTGAAAGGCAAACCTAAACTAATTAGCATTTACTAAGAAGTGAAAAGAGATACACTGAAAAGGTGGAATAAAAACCTGCTCCCATGATTTTCCCAAAAGTCTGAAGGTATTGGCATTGTAATAAATTATGCTTTGAAACGATTACATTCTTTATGTAATTACCCTTGATTCTGTACTGCGAATAAAAGACAACTTTTTGACGTTGTTTTATAAACCACCACAATATTTCCAAAACCTTCTGTACCATCGGTATTTACAAATTTTCAAACTTTATTTTTTATTACCCGAACAGCCACCTGGTCCTTAACTCAAGATATTACAACCTGCAGTAGCTCATTCCATCAATTGCTTATGGATTTTATTCCTAGCAACATGTTTTCAATGTAAAACTAATCATTATAAAGTATATATTTTTTATCTCTAAAGTTTAGATGAAATCAGCACTAAGCGTTTCATGAAAATATTGTATTTAATTAGCGCTTTAAATCATTACAAAATAATTAGTCTGTAGCATAGAATTCAATGTAATCAGTATTTCAGTGGATATCGGTGGTGTCCAAAATGTCTTACCCCTCTCGTTCCTCAATGACTTGCCAGAGTAACTCGATTTTTCTCAAAAATTCTTAAGTTCTCGATGTATTGTCACTGAAAAATCAATTATTCCTATCGTAATGGAGAAAAAATTTTCGGAGATGTAAGTATTTTATAAAGTTTTAGGTAATAGGCATTTATAGTTCTCAGTGGGACCTGGTATGTGAAGTATAATGAGGGTTTTTACATTAAAAAAGAAAAAAATACCACTGTTAAGTTGAAGTTTTACTTCAGCGTTGGAATGGCAACTGCGCTGTATATTTTACAACCCTCGATCTATGAGCGCAAGCGGGGAAGAAGAAAGTGGCGCAATGATGACGCCAGCGCCAGCTCAGCGGGAGCAGGAGTGAGTCAGGACTCGGTCATTTCGGCCCTCTATCGCCATGGGGGGAAAGCGGGGGCGGCGCGGGTCGCTCTCGAGTGCAACATACGGAAACCGTGAGTCACCCAAAGAATCGTATTCCGGCACCCTCTCCCTTCCTCAACATTCTTTCTACTCCAAGTCATGGCCTTCCTCCAACCCTTAACAACCCTCTCCTAGGGGAGGATCGGGTTGACGTGGAGGCTAAATTAGGACTGAACTTCCCCCACTGTGGGCCCTGGTTCCATCCCACGCCATGGTCAGCCATGATCGGAAGGAAACTAAATTTAACGGTATTATATGGAGTGTTTCGTCGTATGGTGCAGAAAATTGGACTCGAAATATAATAATGAGAATCATACGTTCCCGGAATGTGAGATTTGTGTGTTAAGGAGGATAGAGAAGGTTCAAAGGACGAAAAGTCAGACAAACGACGACGTGCTGGGTACGGTGGGTAAGGAATGGAGACTTTTGGAGAAAAAGAGAGTGACTGGATAAGTGATGAGAGGTATGGGGCTGCCAGACACTTTTGTGGTAGCTTTCAGATAATAAAACAAAAAATAATAAGTAGATGATTTTGAATACCGTGATGGTAGGAAGGTGCTTGGCTCAGCAGGGAAGGGGAACGAAGAGAATGGGTATTAAGGGTGGGATGATGAGAGGTAGGACGTTGCTGATATGAGAAAGAATGACGTTAGGAGATAAATTGATTACGCTTGAAAAAACCAAAACGAGTTTTACTTTCTTCCAGTTGAATATGCCTCAACTGAAAGGTTAATAGTAGTAACGTAGTCAGTGCTGGCCAGAACTGGTAAAATAATGTAGTGGGTTCTGTGAATCGACATTGAATGAAAACTTATACGTAAATCAGATAATAAAAATCAAATACGGCCTGGGTTTGGGCGGGTAATTATCATTTTCAGGTGATCACAGAAATCCGCAATTCTCCTGTATATTGAAGGGAAAGGAGGGAAGGAAGAAAGAAGAAAAAGGCGGGAGTGGGCAAAGGGAATGGGGATTTCAATAAAGTTGGAGCTGAGGCAGTTATCTATTGATTACTATTCTACTTCCTTACTGACCCTATTTTCCTCATCCTCACCCCCCATTTAATGCATATTCCTCCCTTCCTTTCTCTTCAATGTATTTTAGAGAATTTCTTTTTCTGATTACCTGTACAAATCCGAGTCTCGTTTGATATTTTTATGCGGTATAATTATAAGTTAGGATTTTATGTGAAATGTAAAATACCAAAAAGTTAGTGTTGCTTTATATGTTGGGTGACTTGAAGATCAGAATATTAGGCAGTACTCATTCTTACAGCTGGCATCGTAACTTAGACATCCATTCCAAGGGTTAGCTTAATTTGCGCCGACTTAGGTGTGGAGAATGGATTGATTAGGTGGACTACTAATAATCCTCCAATTCAGAAGACCCTGATGTCGACAATGGTGGAGACATGTCAGGAGTATCTGTTCCATGCTTGAATACTTAATTGAGATCGTGTTAAAATTTAGTGGACCTCCCGTGGTATAGGAGTTTGGGTCCAGAAGTTCAAAGTTTTACTTTTAACCCTTTAGTTAGTAGTAGAATAATGCCGACGCTGGGTTTCTCTTCACCCTAATTTCATTTCCCTCCTGCTTCATTGGACGCTCGCCTCTCTAAATACCCAACCATCCAACCTAGTGAAACAGATGTAACCTTTCTTCGCTTTGGTCCTCATCGCCTCATCCACGAGGCTTTTGCCTCCTGCTTTCCAAGGAATGTTCACCCTCCGCCGCATCGACTAACTTATCCATCCCGGTTCTCCCTAACCATGAACCACCGTTTACGCGTGCAAATCCCTCCATTTCACCCTGCTTGGAGTTGTGAAGGTCTTGAGGGGATGATGAAACCACCTGCAATGAGGAGCTCTTTCCGATTATCACTTGCTTTTATCTCATTTATTAGATTATCATTCTACAAACGGATCTAGGGTTACAGAATAGGTCCATTGTATTGCACATTTGGCATTTGAATTAGAGCTTGGGAGAAGAGCGGACCTAATTCGTAAAATGAACGATGACAGCATTGGTAATTGTCACGGCTAAAGAAGGAAATGCTGATGCTAACGATATGTAAAAGGTAAAGTAGGTGGGTGGTATGAGAGATTGAGGACCAGAGAATGTAGAACATTGTTGTTAAAGCTATACTTCTTAGGACATCAAGATCAAGGAAAAATAGTATCGGCCTCCCCAATGGGATTTAGGGAGGAAGATACGACCAGAAGTTATAAAACTATTGAAGGAGAGGCCTATGAAGGTGAACATTCAAAAACGGAACATTCAAGAAAACCTATTTATCTGTTAAAATAAATATGATAATAACAAATCCACCATAGATTTGAACTGATTATCTACTTCCTACTCCCTCGGTAATTGCGAGAATGAAATAAATCAATACAAAATCCTATTCTTTCAAAAATGTTACTACATTTTTGTACCCTTAGCTCCTTCATTTTGTGGTGGTTCAAAAATAGGTTCCAGGTTGATATACACCTGTCAAGTGATGATTAATACTTGCAATCCTTCCGGTATTATTCATCGAAGGATATGTTTTTCTTATGTTACCAAGCATTCATACGGCTATGCTCTGGCATTTGTTCTAAGGCACAATGTGCAAAACCAAATTCGGTTTTGAAAAAAACATTTTACCAAAAAAAGTCTTCGAATTTGGCAGGCATGTATGAAGGAGTCAGTTTGCTTATAACTTGAGATGAGAATCTTTGATTTCCTCTTACTGTGAATATGTAGTGCAAACGTAACGAAGGATGTGACACATATGAAAAAAATTGTTTATATTTTTGATATTAATATTTGTCTCTGAAGACTTTTCCTCAATAAGAAAATATCATCACATGATCCTTTCCTTTGAATGAATTTCAAAGCAAGGGTCCAAGCAACACGGTCACCGCGTACCGATCTATCAATTTTTTAATCAATTGTAGTGGTATAATGACTATTAAGGAAGAAGAAAGGTCTGTCATTTACAGGATATTAATGGCTGTAATTATACACTCTTAACTCACTTGGACCAATGGTCCCTGATATTAATGCCCAAGTATTATATAATCAACGTGTAACTATACGCACTTCCGCCTTGGGAGAAGTTTGACGACTCTAGAAGTTGCAATGGAGGAAATAATGCAAAAATATGACAAGAAAAGAAAACCTCGTTAAATTTTAAATAGTAATTAAAAAATCTATTCGCTGTCATTTTTAGTTTAAGATGACGTTATCTAACCAGATTTAGTCAAATATTCACTTATCTTCCGATTATCAACAATCCTGACAGTTAAGATCAAAATATATCGTGATATATTTTCACATCTTCAAATAAACTAGCTTAACCAGTCCTTACTAATGAAACTGAGCTTAAATAACTCACTCGCTTTTTTGCTACCATTTGCATACCATTTGCTACCATTTAATCGATTTATTTAGAGCATTGTTTCATGGAAATACTGATTCTTACAATATTTATTTGGGGTGAAACTATTGTCTACTCATCTCGTAACCATGATATCCTCAAGTTTATTGAGAACAAGTTAAACACACCAGTTACTTTCTGGCTGAGTCCATGATCGGAAAGTGTTGAAGTCTTTGTGCAAAATACTCTTCGTTTTAATCTGGAATATCATGTATAAATCATTATTGTACTCATTTTCTTGTTTATATTTCAATTCTTTTATCAAAGATAACTTTGGTTTCCTTTCATCAAAAATTTCTGGATAAATATCAAACATTTACTGTAATATTTGTCAAGAAAATCACTAAATGACTATTGTTTTTTTAATATGGAAAATTACAATTGTCGTAGTCATGTTTCGTAGTTTCCCCTCAATAAATAGACATAGTAACCACGTTTAAAAACGTATAACCATTAAATTTATGGCCCAATTTTCTAATTTTCTCCAATAGCGTTAGTTATCATTTTAGTTTTTTAACCACCGCGATTGGCAGCAAAAAATCCGTGCTCAAGGGTCAGCCCAAACTGTGTGTCTCAAATTCCGTTGCTCGAATGACCGGTTGAATATTCAGTTTGAAGCACATTGAAACGAAAATAAAATGATGGAATTCGTTATAGGTGCGTGTCTTTGTATTGCCTCTATAATCTCCTCCAACAAATATAATAGGGCGTGGGAAATTGAGTATTCCGTCTACAAGGCTAAACCGACGTAATTCATTCGACGAGCATATTTCTCGCTCCTCTCTCATAACTTTGACCCCTACTGCGCTGTCCACCTCACCTCACCCTTCATTTCATTGCGCCTTCACCTTCAGATCCTTTCCCTAAATCGAACCCTTCCCCTAAGGGATCCTCCCAACCGCTGACGGCTCACCCTACCTCTGTCCCCACTTCCCCCTGCTGAGCTATCCGAATTTCTGCCGAGTGGCCATTTCCAGCGTCGAGACCCTCCAACCCAAAGATGTTTGCCGCATAACATTCCCTAAGGGGTGGTCAAGAGGGTCCAGGGGGGGATAGAGGAGGTACAAGTAATGCCCTCACTCCCCTCTCTTGGAACAAGACGCTGCAGGGATAGGAAATGGGACGTGCCTAGAACCCCCCCTAGTTCATCACTATGCTGGACAGAACGGCACAATATTTCCCCGCCCTTGTCATTCGAAAGGTCACTCATGAACAACTCTGCTCACCAATGGAGCCTTTTAAAAAAATAATTCAACTTTGGATGTTATAAGTTAACCACCAAAGAATTTTCTCGCGTTAACATTAATAAATAACGTTAAAATGCAAAGTTTTTTAAGTATCCTTAGAAAGTTTATTTAGAGGGCAACCGATTTTACAATGGACTACATAAGAACATTCATGCCACGTGTTATTCGCTAATTTCCATGTGAGGCTAAATTGCTTAAGTATTGGCTAAGGCATAGTTAGAGTGTAAAAATAGGAAATGCTGAGAGTGAAAATAGGAAAAGTAGAGAGTAATAATGGGAAAATATTCCTCAGAATGCGTATATGTGATATCTGAATTTTGCAAACATAGTGTATTAGGAAGTGTAATAGGGCTATAACTCTAACGACTTAGTGTTTGTAAATTGCCTTTCGGAAGGTATAATATAAACTATGTATTTGCTGATGTTTGTGTCTAATTTTGGAGAGTTAGAAGGAAGGTTGATAAAGATTCTTCCAAATGATTTGAATAAAATTAAGGATTGGGCATGAGAAAACAATTTGAGTGTAAATTTTAGAAATTTCTTTTCCCATATCTTAACGGAAAGTTATTTTTTAATGCTCTTTTTTGCGGGTGGAAAGAGGCACTTTTGCTTTCTGTTGTATTCTCGTTTGATTGAATTTCGTTGTCCTAACAACTAAATATTTACACTTGTAAAATCCCGCGGTATTGATAATTTGAAATATCAACTAAACATTATTAATATAATGAATTAGATCTACACATCAGTCCATCGGAGGATTCTAGTTATGGAGATGAAGAATGGAGAATTCCGAGGCTTTGCCACTGAAAAATTCAGTTGTTGGTTACAATTGGCATAAGACTATTATGAAAAAGTTGTACATTACCTCGAGAAAATATTATCGCCTATTGCTTCCATCACAAGTGAAGCATTGACAGAGAGAGTAATGGTGCATTGCAGTCATAAACGTAGAATATTTTATTAAAATTTTCTCTTAGATGCGGAAAAAAATCCTATACGTAACATGAAAAAGACGTAGGACTTAATATTCCGCCTTTTAGCCACTTTCATCTTCGTCTCAGGTGGCAAAATCACGCAGGTTGCAAATTCCTACTTTCCTCCCTAGTTAAAAGTACCTAGGTAATATACAATTTAGTCCTTTGCGAAGCGGAGACGAAATATAGATAATATTGATTGCTGATATAAAACTATGACGCAAGATGGATGGATAAAATAACAAGAAGATAATGCATAAAATCAAGTACATCGGAGTATTACTAAATGGATAATAGGGTATCAGAATATATTGGACGAAGTACATCCAAAGAATTCAAAAGCCTGAGTTTTGTAATAATAATTATATTAGTTTTATGATACATTAAATTAAAACATCTAATAAAGTGAATGAACAGGCGTGAAAAATGACAGCATCACCAACATGAGCAATTGCCAACAACGTTAAAGATCCATACGTGATAAGGTTAGTGAGACAGGGGGAAAAGGTGCAAGGTAAGTTTGCCGGGGTTTTGCTTAGTAGGTACATAAAAGATGGCACCGCAACAGTGATATTAATAAGCCTGGGATAGGATATTTTAGAAAAGAAAAGGAAAAAAGATAGGGTGAAAAGGTTTTCATGGGACAAATGGAGGAATAATAAAATGGATAGACTCCAGGTACCAACCAAAAATAGGTAATAATCGTCAAAATGATATAAATAGATCTTTTTAAACAAGAACCGATTGATCGAAGTACCAATTTTTAGACATGGCTCCAGGTGAGTGGAATTCGCTTTCTGAAGAAATCTTAAACCCTTTTCCTAAACCCTTCGATGAATATTAATGTTAATTTATTAAAATGATGTCAATAGGCTAAAATAAAAGTAGGTTACGCATATCACACACTCCGATCTGTAAATTCCTATTGCCAATCTATCAAGAATTTTATGCAAGCATAATTCAATTTCTACGTTTTATTCGAATGTTTACACTTTCTTATTTTTTGTTTTTATTTTTAAAAATAGTTAGTTTAATGTGATTTTCAATTTATGCTGCAAACACCCACGAACAATATATTCCGCCATTACTTTAGGTGAATGCTTCAGTTCGCAATCCAGTTTTCCTTACTATTAATCCAGATATATTTCACACGTGAAAATTATCCCTGACCTTGTATAATTTGCCACTGCTTTATGAACTCCTGAATTATAGTAAGGGTTAAGGTCTGGAAATATTTCGAGAATGGGAAATTTCACGTCAGTAAATAAAAAAAGACCTCCCAAGTAATTAATCTCGTTACAAATGAAAGAAAATGAATAATTTTAAAATATAGCAAGCATGTCCATTTTAACCGATGTCGCTTGTAGAAAATCCATATATATTGTTCAATAATATTCAAGCAATATGTGTTCATATATTGTTTATTTTTTCTAAGTCTAAATGCTACTTTATATGTTATCGCTTTTCAAATTGCATTTCACTCTTCGCGATATAAATATTATTACTAATTTTAAAGATTCCTAGTTGTTTTGTGTCTTCTTTTTCTTTTTGAGTAAAGTGGAAACAGATGACCGCTTTAGAATGTATTTTACATTCAAGTCATTATATTTACCCGTAATTGAGATATGTATTCTATGCCCAATTTCTGTTAATTCTATATTAACTCTATAGAATTTTTTGTAACATTGTCTCATTCATCATCTTAAATTCGTTAAATTGTGGACTTACGAACATTTCTATTTAATTAATCAATTTACTTCTGATTTTGACATAACTAAACTCCCTATCCTAAGCTGAAAAATTACAATATTTTCCTTCTTCCAATTTTCCAATGGCTTCAATTTTTTTTTCTAGAAGCTCTTTTTGAACCGCTAACAGCGTTAAGAATATATTAGATTCTCCAAGCCATTAGGTTTCGCAATTTTAAAGCAGGTTCAGTGCGCTGTACATCACCCCAGTTCACCATCCCCAAAAATATTGTTCATTTATCCTGTATAATTTTCTCGTAATTAAAAATTGCGTTGCATGCAATGGATACTAATTTTGAGAAAATTAATTTTCAGTCCAAATATAGCTATTTCAATGAGGTTTAATAATTCTAAATGAAAACAGATTCTTCGTATTTTGGGAAAAATATCCGTTGAAATGAAACGTTAAACATACCAGCTTAATATTAAGTAAACTTAAAATAAATGATATTATTCATAAAACATGGGATGATAAAAAGTAATCAGCAAAGCAGGATTTCATTCGCGAAAAAACTCAAAATCAGCTTCATTGGGCGTGAATATAGTGTATTGGGCATGTTAACCGTTTTGAGTGGAGACGATTAAAATTTAACTATATTCCAATTCCTCCGTATTTTCTTGTTTTGCAGTACTCATGTCCTACTAATTACATATTTTTCTCGATCAAACATCTATATGGGCTAAGACTCGTAATAGCGTTAATCGATTGATTTCTATTCCATTACTCTGAAGTCTGCGAAGTCAAACGCGTTCCTTTTATTTCCTATCTCATAAAAAAAGCAGTGATGAAAAATCCATTGTGCGCCTATAACATGGGATGACTATGGAGATTGGCGGAATGAAATTTAATTTTTGATTATTTTCCTTGGAATGTTGGCGTGCACTCGACCTCTCTTCGCTTGTTGTCCATTCCCCGGGAAAATTTAATGAATCGCTTCGTATAAATTGAAAAAAAAATGGAGGAGGGCGTAGGACGGCGCATCAGTCAAGAGCTAAGAGCTGAATAGTAGCGGCCCTCGCTTGGTAGGCGTTCGATATTCCGATGCCTCGACTGCTATTTTCGATATGCAGGTTAAATGGCATCGCGATCTGAGCCGCTTGTTAATGCGGCATAATGCGATGAAATTTAAGGTGAAACAATGCATATAAGATATAGGTAATGGAATACTATAAGCACACATTTTATTTCAGAGGAGTGGCAAAAATATATTTAGCATGATTTCAGCTCTATATAACAAAACATATAATGTTGTTATGAATATAAATGATATAAATTTAAACTTATAGTAATCAGAGGCTGTGTTTCAAACTTCCAGCAGATAATAATGGACATAAAAATAGAGCAAATAATTATTTTTGACTCCTACTTCCTAGTCTGCAAAAATTATCACCGAATATGTCGCATGCATTAGTCTTTTTGAGAATAATTAAGGACTCATTACTTCATGATATATCGAATTATTGATCAAGTGGCGAGCAATATTGCTCAATGTGCAATATTCAGTGCATCTTATCCTATGCTTTGAAAAAGTAATCGACCATCGCGTGGTCTAACGATAGCGAAGGAGCGCCCGGGTTGCGGAGCGCACTGGCAATGGCCGACCGACGACCCCCCACCACAGCTCGGCACCCCTATCCAACGGACGCTCCCTCCATTTTGTAGCCGACTCCCCATCCAGGCGGTCGCCGCTCGTCCCCCGGCGACCGGCCGGCCGCCCGACGCCATCTTTAAATTGCTCCCTCAAAATTGTGACGGACATGTTGCGTACGGCAGCGCGTATGTGCGCCGGGGACGGAGGGGAGGGTTTTGAGCGCCCGTCCAGCGAAGGGGGGTAAGAGGGGGGGGGGCTCTTCCCCCTCTCCGCAAGACCTCTTGTCGTACCTTTGGGCCGGCCCCGCGGAGTACCGCAACCTGCTCGTCGAACCCCCTCCGACCCGGGCAGGGCCATCGCTGGACTGCGGTGTCATCGCCCTGGCCTATCACAAATTATGGGTTGGCACAATTTCTGAAGAATTATATTTGTAGGTAAAAGGCGGGTCAATCACTGCATTTAGTGAGCAAACTACATGGCGTAGGCATCAAGTTTTCCACATATACGTTCATTAGAATGCTGTTACAGTGTTGTTTTAAATGTATTTTATTTTTAGTATTTAACGTGTCTGTCATCTTTACTATAGAATATTACGATCTGTTTTATACATTGTCGATACTTTTGTCTCACAGAGATCATTTTATCTGTGAGTTTCATCCAGATCAACAACAACAATTATTAGACTGTAGCATAATTATTTCCTCTACGTACTAAATTTCGAAGTTACATTAATTTCGAGAATTCGGATACTTATTTCCAAATTCATGAAACTTTGCGTCCAGCTATTAAACATTTCACTATTATTGTGATGATGTTATGAAGCTCAAATACATTATTTTAAAGATTGCGGTCAGTTGACTCTCATTAGAAAACAAGCGTCTCTGAGTGGTAGTAACGAATATATTTCGCGATTATATAGCGATGAAGAAGGCTATGGAATGACCATCCCATTTGTACTTTTTCAAGTTGAATCACCAGGGCTCCTATCTCTTATATGAATGGCAACAGAAGAAGTCTCTCTTTTATCGGTAAATTGCAAGAACTGAACTCGCGGGTTTGGCACGATGCACCAAATCTCTTTCCGACTATTTGGAGTATGAGAGCAGAATTAGGTTTCAAATAATTAGGTTTTGCCGTAAGCACTATTTTTTGTCATTGGTATTAGACTTAAATGTCTATTGGGATATCATCACATTTTAACAGGTTCCGCTCCTCTTTAGGGCAGAAATTTCTTCTCAATATCTCGTTCTCCTATCACTTCATCCCATCTGCAGAGCATCTCTCTCAAAGTTAACTCACTATATCATCATCCCTACATGTTTACCACTGAGGCTTTGGCAACGTTAACCAAACGGACTTAAATATGCATCAAAAGGAAAAGATGCAGGGATAGGAAGGATAGAAGCCGTTTTATACGATAGAATAGTCATGAACAGAGAGAGCATCTGAGATATCTGGAAGAAGGGATGTGAAATAATAGTTAACTGAAGAAACTGATGGCGTGAGAAGTAGTACGGCCATAGTGAGCGAATTGTGGAGTGGAAATGATCCATCAAAAACTACTTTTCTGGATGAAAACAAAGTATTAAAATAAAATATTATTATTGGTATAAGCGCACAAGGGAATCCGTCGGGTGCCGTCTCTTGGGTACTGGTCTTCCATCAAAGGGATGCAAATTCGTATTTCGGTATGTCGAAGAAATTCATTAGAACTCTGACCCCTAATTCAGTATCTTGCAAAGAGCACTAAGCATCATAGTACTCCATGAAATAATTTCTCTTTTTATACATTGCACACATGACTAATCCTACTGACAATAATTTTGACATCTGTAGTGTCATTAAAAAGGTAATTTGACAATTTGTCAAACAAGGTAATCAGTTCACGTGATATTAGCTTGATATTGATATTACACTTGACGAAATCATGATTAGTAAAAATGATCATGGGTGGAAATGTGAAATGGGATGAGAAATAATTTCATGTAACGCAGTTCCACAAAGTAAAGTGACTACTTTTATCTAGTATTGTAATACTCCCTCTGTCGGCTGTGACTTGACATCGTGACCCTTTTTCGCCAAGTGAGCGTATTTTTGGTAGTAGTTTCTCTCTTCCCTCCGTCTTTTCTTCACATAATGCTACTTTTTCCTACCGACTCACCCGTCTGAAATGGTACTCTTGATACCGGCTATCGCCAGGCCCTAAAATACCCAACCGACGGGGATGTCTGATGATTCTCTTTCTTCACACTGCGGATAATGATAGGTTCCTTCATTCTTAAGAAGTATATTTCACGTGAAGGGTGTGCGAAACACTCGCCTGGACTATTTTGCCCGAGGCACGAGTCAAGGGCACTTGCGTTTGAAAAAAAGCAGCATTTCTGGATCGTTGGAGAATATGTAGGAGCTGGGACGATGACCGACCGAGACGAGGGAAAGAAAAATTCCTCTGCCTTCGAAAATGACGACGCCCCTTTCATTCCACGTCGTCGGTGCCTTTAAGATTCTTTCCTCTCTCTTTCCCCATCGTCATCCTCCGCAATCTTGTGCTCTGGTATTCCGCGCGCCCCGCTGACGGCGGCCGCCTCCTCATTCCCTTCTCCCCCGCCAGTGTCCGGCCTTCGCGTTCAAAATTGTGCATCGTACGTCACAGAATGTACACGAGGTAAGTAGACAATGATTTTCTCTTTGAGAGAATGCATTAATAAAAAAGAGTAGTTATCCTTTTCTTTTTGTCCCACGGTGTTGGGGCTATTAAACTCGGACCGGTCCGCGGACCGGACGAACGAAAATTCGTCGGCAAAAATTGTCCTCAACCATCCAGATTTATGAGACGTTTCGCGGAATCGGCGGTACTTTTCAGACGCATCATCTGGCCCGAGATGACGTTCGTGTATGTCTCCTCCCAAGACTTGAGTTACGCTCCTTCGAGGGAGACGCCGCGGCTCTTAACAATGCTCGCACATAAGAATGTGCGCACGTCGTCTGTCCATTATTTTAAGTCAGAGGCTGTCAGTCAAATATGTGAGCTCTTTGGCCCAAAGATAAGTTGCCATCAAAATTCTCAGAGAGACAGGCTGTATCTCTCTATGGACGTATGGTGGAATTTAAAATATACCATCTCGCCATAAAAACCCGTCGAATTATTGCAATTTCATAGTTGGATACTGCCATTGATACCTAAGAAAACAGTGATAAATACGTTGTCGTAACTACATTGTAAACTGGTTTCACTCGAAACGCCATTTTTATTCTCCCGTTTTCCGATTTCAAATACATTCAATTAATCGATACTAGAAATGATTCATGCGGCATAAGATACGTTTTTTTTAAATACTATACATATGGTGCCCACAGAGCATGATTTCATGATTTATCAGTATGAAATATTTACTATTTTGGAAAATATTTGGAAAATATCTCAATGGCTTACACAGGATTTTATTATTAGTTATGACATATGCTAATGACATGAGCTAATCATAGATGAATAGAACAGAATCGAAAGTCGATATTTAAATTAGTAAAAGTGTTATTGGTGCTATTCGAAAAGAATATTTTAGGTATATTACAATACCGAACAGTTGTACGCAATTCGAACAAAATTATTCACTGTTCATGGTTTGCTTGGTGCATTCAGGTCTTGGTCTTTTACAAATTTTGACATTTATTTCTCCTTCCAATATCATTTTCATTAGGTTCATTGTCTCTTGTTCTGCTCAGTACTTCTATCATGCATCTTTTCTCTCGAGATCTTCGTCGGACATCTTCCATAATGATTCTTTCCTGCAATTTTCTTCAAGAAACCATTTGCTTGTTTTATATGCTCTAACCAGATATCAACTCTTCCAAACGTATGAACTTGCCCCGTGTAACTATCGAAAATCGCTTTCATTTAGAAAACAAGTTGCCAAAATTAGAAGAGAATGTACATCCCTGGTACTTTTGAGGTTGGTTTTATAGGTTATGGTACAAATGAGGAATCATTGGTCGTGAAATTAATGCAAGCTTTGCTACCATAGATACCGTTATTCCCAAATGGGAGGACGTTAACTCTTTGACTTTGTGCCTACTCCTCTCCCTAGAACAAATGCACAATGCTTACTGATTAAATTCTTAATGTAAAGGTATAAAAAATTAGTTTCTATTTCAACTTTACATACAATCGTTGTTCTGATAATTTTTCGTAAATTTTGCATCATGAAGTGAGTAGAAATGCATCTTTCCTCCACATTTTGGGCAAATGACTGGTTAGTAACTAATTTTGTAGAAATGAATGGCCACGTAATTTCCAATTACTGAAAAAAGGAAGTTTTCGTTAACAGAGGCAAATCAAATACCGTTCACTGATCATTTCATTGAAAAAATATTTCTGGTATAAAATGTGAGCAGTAAATTTCCTATACTTGCAAATGAACGATTACAAAAATGTTTTGCAACTTGCGTTAGTTTTACGGATGTTACAATGTTCTGGACTTTCCCACCGAGTACAAATTGAAAATTTCTTCCGGTGGACGTATTTTGCTAATTCCGGTGGTCGTATTTTGCAAATTCCGGTGGTCGTATTTTATTATTTGTTGCTGACATTGCGCTGAAGCTTTGTAACCAAATTAATAAATAATTCTACCTTTTATTAATGAAGAATAGCAGATAGCCATAAAATTGTACAGTATATATTTGATCAACTTTACTTAGCTCTCTCGATGTTTATTCATAAATTATTACCAAATATAGTCGTCAGTCGCGAACGAGGGAGACTCGAAGCTCGCTGCTGAATACGAAATAAAATTATTTGATAGTTGAAAGAAAAACATTACTTATTATTACAGTGACATCTTACCAAATTAATATGCCGCACGGATATGGAATCAACAAAAAATCTTGCGAAATAATTTCCTCAGAGATAAACTGGTGGTATTTTTTTAGGAATACGTTTCGATATGGATATCTAGAAATGCATGTAGCGTGAAAATTAAGGTCTCCTCGGGAAACATTGAGAGAAAGAGAGAGTGAAGAATAAAATAAGTGGGGGTCAAGTGAATTTGGTTGTCGACCGAATTCCGCGGTTGCCAGCATAGATAGGGGAATGCCTTTCGCCCCGCCCAAGGCTAACATTTAGCCGCACGAAAAATAAATTCTTATCTATCGTCCATCTCCTCTCATCCAATTCCATCTCGGACGTGGAGGGCCCTCGTATGGGAGGAAAGAAAAGAAAGAGAGGGGAAGGAGGAGACATAAACTGTGAAGACGGCGACAACGTGGAGACGGACGCCAAAGCGGCGAATTTCTAGACGAGGATTCCTGCGCCGTACTCCCAATCCCCATCCCTCTTCAATCTTTCATTCAAAGTGCTTGTCGCCTTCAGAACTCAAGAGTTGTGTTTGGATCGTGGCATTTAGATCGAATTTAATGAAGACCTTTTCCAAATGTTAACAACAAATTTTAATGAATCATTGTCATCTAATCGCTTCATACTGACATTGGGTTCAAATATAGGGATAAAATAGAATATTTTCAATTTTTTCCCTATATTTGTTGTCATAAACCTGTTGTCATATTCAGTACATGCTCCAACTTGAATAGTTATTTTTACTCTGTTCTTATTATTATTCTGTAAATTTTTGTGTTCTATGCAATTGTTATACTTGTCCCGTCGACAGACCATATGGTCTGACGAAACATAAATGTAATAGAAGTACAAATAAAATAAATAAAAAAATACTGTTTTTCTTTAAAAACTCGTGCTATAAATTCAATAACTGAAAAATTCATGTAAGATAGCATAAGAATATTTGAATATTATGTATATATTTTTTATGGGAATCTAAAGAATTCCATTTCAACGGTAAGAGTTCGCCGTTTTCTTTTTATTTGAAAACATTTCAATGGCTCAAATAGCTCTCTTCTTTCGTGATGAGTTTTTTTCAGATTGAAAAGCTACTATTTGTTTGTTTGTAATGGAAAGATGAAATTTGAATGTTTATGGTTCTATAATAAAATAAAAAGAACTATCTTTCCTTGCTAATACAAATGTTTAGAGCTACGGAAATGTGAACTCCTAATGGTGACTGGAGCGCTAGTCGAGAGTCATTGATTGTACATTTTAAATGATTTTCGAGTAAATCTTGTACCATTCTCCACTTAGGTAGGTCTCTCTTTTTATACAATAGGAATAACCATATGCGCAGGATTAGAAATGATGCAAGAATTATATTATTAAATGTTTGTCTTCTCGCATCGTTATGCCCTGGGTTAACGGCGCGTAGTTGGAAATTTGAGTGAAAATTATAGGTAAATATGTGCTATTTACTCGGCATAACACTAATATATTTGCCAGCAATCATCATATTAAGAATAATCTTATTATTTCACGTTTATGGGAAGATCAGTGCGAATTGAATCGATTTATTTCAAAATGTGAGTGAAGATTGGAATTGGATTGGATATTTGGGGAGGCGACCAAAAGCTAAGGTCATTTGCATCATAGGGGACAGGTAAGGGAGGAAGGGTGGATAGAAACCCGGTGTCGGCATTAGCCTGCTCTTAAAGAAAGGCGCCAAGGGGACCATGGTTTAACGTCTCATCCAACATACGGAGTACTGTACTTGAAATGCCCTCCACAAGACACTCAAGCAGAGATCGGATTTTCTCAGAAAAACACCCTCTCCTGTAGGGATTTTAACCCAGGCTACTCGTATGGCCTATATGTTAAAACTTTATTGAATTGACAATGGACCAAGTAGGTAATATTCACTTCTATTTATGCATATTATTAAGGTTTCAAAAATCAGTACATAAACGAAAATCGCTCCAACAATCATAACGATCGGCGCTCTGAATTTAGTTTTGGAATCTGTTAATGAGAAAGATAGGAAATAGAAGAGAGAGTGAAACTGAAGAGAACGACAATGTGGAGGCGGGAGCCGAAATAGAAAAAATCCTAGTGAAGGGGTGAGTATTCCAGTCGCAAATCTCATCACTTAGATCTTCCCCTTGGCTCTGTCCCCATCCACAGCCACTTCCTTTTTCCCGTAGTCCCCTTCTTGGTTCACACGCGCGGATTCAGTATGCGGCATAGATAAAGGATTCCAAGGTCCTGGAGGGTCAACTTCCATTCCGGACTCGAAAGAAAGAGAGGGAAAGAAACGAAGGAAAAAAAGGGGGAAGTTATGCATCCCGAGAGAGGAACACGCTCTTTCATTGTGTCCGTCCCCCGTTCCTCTTCTTCCATTTTTTCTTCGCCGCTCTTGTTCCGCCCGCTTCATTACTTTATTCCCCGGCTCATCTTGATGGACTTCGGTTCATTTTCGTCCCAAGTTCGTTCCTTTCCCCTTTTTCATGGGTCCCCTCTTCCCATCCTCTTTCTCCTCATCCCCCATTTTCGCTCCCCCTCCCCCCCCGGAAAAGATTTTTCACCATCCTAATTCAAACACGCGCATTTCTTACCGCGAAGAGTCAACCTTTACGGCGTATCACTCGTGTCAAATTTTGTGAACCCGACACCCCTTACCAGAAGAGGTGCATGCACCCTCTTCAAGGCAGAAGGAATCACATTGCTTGACACACATCTGTCTGTGTGAGCGCCCAGGGAAATATATAATTCACGATCTTCACCGAGCTCACCGAGCTGTGAAGATTTTAAGATTGACTACAAAGACTAAAAAGATTTTAAGTCTGGTGTTTTGAGGGCTTTTGAGAGCCTACTTTGTTGCTGAAGTCATAAATCAGCCATCGGAGATTGATACTGTAAAAACATGACCTCATGCCGATTTTTAACGATGCAAAAAAATTGAGCCACCTGAAGGTAACCCTGGGAATTGACTCGTATCATTACAATTGTGACTACTCATTTCTTTCCAGACGTGTGAAATGAGCCTTTAGCGGCTCATATCACACGTCCCCGAATCCACCTCACCAGACCAAATCACATGGTAGCAATGTATTTAGATTACTCGCGTAAGTAAGCCTTCCAGATATCGGCAGGGAATGAGCTGCAAACTCATTTGGAGAGCTATTATTAAATTCACACAAAAACATAATATGTATTAATTTTTTGAAACTAAAACGTGCTGATGAAACTTGTACATCTTCGAGTATTTGAGGTATGGAATTGTACAATCTAAGAATAAGGCAGTTCAAACAATCTCTTGAAACCCGTTCACAAGTCATACCTTATCCTAAACCTGCAATAAATGAAGTTTAGTACCCTACCCCTTTATTTGCTAAATTAGCCATTTATTTCATCGGCCATTCAGCCAAATTTATTATAACTATTGCGTAAATGCTAGCAGTATTAATTATAGAAACGTAGGCTTAGAGAAGGTGGTGTTTTATATAAATCTGATATTCTATCTAACAGCAGCATCCAATGGTCAATTGTGTACAAAAATTCAAAGATATTGAAAGTGATTAGGGATTGCCACCGATGAAAAGAATAAAATTTTCGATTTTTTTCCGTATTTTCACCAGAAACCAGAGGTTACGCTATGGTAGTGCAACTACTCTTGACTCTATCTATCCCTTTGAATGTGATAGGATAGCTTAACATTTACAAGACATTCAATTGGAGAGTAAGCGGGTCAATGCCAGTGTCTGGTGTCTTCGAGGGGGAATGAAAACGAGAGAGTAAAAAGGACTAATACCAAGGTGTTATTCTTTATCATTTGAACGTAAGGATGAAAAAATTCTCACAACTGTGTGGAAAATACACCCGTCGGTTTTTGGTGGATTAGCATTTCTGAGAAATCGCCATTTTGAGAAATGTACTAATTATGGTCTCCTTAATTGCATAACACCCATCATTGTTCCTTTTTCTATCCCTCACCACACTCCTCCCTCGCTTGCAACCCCCTCACTGCGGAAAGCTTTTTCATTCCCACCCATCCTAGACCCTTCCCTTCCACTCGCCTCCCTCTTTTCCCTCTTGTTGGTGCATCCGTTAAATTCCTCCGCCTCCATATTATTACCGCAGCCGAATCGCTATCTTCCTCGGCCGGCCTCGAACCCCTTCCGACAGGATTCTCTCAGTCCCGTCTCTCCTCTTGGTACCCATCCCCAGACTTCCCCCACCTCAGAATTTTTTCGAGGCAGTAAGCAGAAAATGGCTCATTTTGCCTCCAAAAAATTCCCCCAAGTCGAGCGAAGCTCCTTTTCCTCCTCCCCCTTTCACCGCTTCGCTTCATCTGTCTCCGGATTCACCTCAAGCTCCCAACCGCCGCCCATCTCTCCGACCATCTTAACCTGCCGGAGGAAGCCTCCCGAACTAAACCCTTTTCCTCCCATAGAACCCCACAGTTCCCTCCAGCGGTAGTGCCCCTCTTTTACCTCTTCGGTGTACCCTAAGTACCCCACCATTCCGCTCCATATCTAGCGGCGACCCACTCCCTTGTTTCCTTAATCCACTTCCCCCTCTGACTTTCCTCTTCTCTCCCGTCAGCCGTCTCTTCATCCTGCCAACTCTCTTGAAGTCCGGTCCCTTCCGTCTTCCGCAAAGAGGCCTCCCACCAAGAAGTCCTTCCTCAGGCCCACCAAGACACCACCTCCTTCCACCTGAACCCACATCTCCTACTTCACCTTTCTTCCGACGCCGGCTCCTCTCTCGCTCCCTTTTGGCGATGTTTCCTTTTTTCTCTCAAGACAGCCTCCCCCCTCTCCGTATTTCTTTCCCATTTCATTGCATTTGGGGCTCTCCCTTCCTTCCGGAAATAAAAATTTCGCCGGTCCCACGCCGTACCCTTGGCTAACTCCATGACATCCCTTCCATCTGCTTCCGCGGCGCCTTCGATCCGCTCGGCCGACGCGACGTTGCAAGGAGTTCTTTTCTCCTCAACTTTGTGGGCCCGCGCATTATTTTTCCCGCAGTGGAAAACGCTAAGTCGACGGAAATATTTTAGGACCGCAGGCCTGGCCGGCGTCGGTCCCGACTTCTCTGATTCGCCTGGCCATTAGGGACGTCTGCATCATTAATGGTCCGTTCCTGCGCTAAGTTATTCCTCTCCCTTTCTTCTTCATTATTATCTGTCACTTATTGGCCAAGAAATTCACAAACCGAACTTAATACAGGGAAGGAAGTTACGGGAGAAAATCTTTGGAAATAAATAATTTCTTTGAACCAGAAATATCAGCAAAGTAAATGCTGGCATTGAGTACCTGCCACTGGATATAAATTGACAAATAATGATTTATGTAATTCATAATAGTGTATTTACCCAAATTTATTTTGACAGAAAGAGCCCTGTTTGTCAGGCAACATCTATGTGGAGATAATTCTCTTTGGGAGCACCGTAAAATCCATACTCAATATATCCAATCCATTCGATTCCAGAGAACAACTTGGGACCAGACGTGAGAACCAGTGAATTCGAGGGAGAAATCATGTCTTCAAAACAAAACATATATCCCAACGACTGCCAATTTCAATATATGATTGGAATTCCAACCCATTTACATTCGACTAGGCTAGCTGACCTTATCTAAGATCAATAGCTCATGGGCTTGTCTGATGGTGTTTCATTAGAATACGTGCTCGAAAAAATTCTAACCTTTGGATTATTTCCTCAAGTACTTGACAATGCATTGCAGCCACATTAGCATCGCCGCTTCCAGTTATACGATCTTCTCAGACCCAAAGAGATCTTTAGTGATTAAGTTGGCTTATTCAAATATTCTCTCAGCAACATATCAACGTTTTGAAAAATCCTACCACAAGCTTCTACCGTTATATTTCTACTTTTACCTCTATGAACGTCTTCTTCACTCCGCTCTCCAACTCACTTTATATTGGGTAAATGCGATAAGCGAGATTAAGGCAAAGAGACTGTCTTCTCAGCAGTTTTCGAAGCGAAAATGTGAAGACACACCCTCTGATCTCATTTCCCATCCCTCCTCCCGCCGCTTCAAAAAAAAATAAAAACCTCCGTCCCTCCCTCGCAGCTTTCATTCTTTATCGACTCCTCTTGCCAGACTTTCTTCAAAAACTGCCCGAGTAAGTTCGAGGGGCTTTGCCACACGCTGGGTGAAATATTGCGGCACAACCAGGCTAAAGTTTCCTTCAAAGACTTTTCTATACTTCTCCAAAATGAGGGAAGTAGTTTCCTTAACTCGGAATATTAATGGCGTCGCTATGGCCGGAGTTTAGCCCAGGAGCCCAAAACGAGCAAGCATTCATTTCCATTGCGAAATATCTCGAGGGTTATATTTTCGCTGGAGCAGTGGTACGGAGAGAGCCCATTTACTTAATTTGAATGAGACTTAAATTGCTGGGTCACCACATTTGCATTACCGCAAAACGAAAATCGTATACTCTAACCAGCTTTAGAGGAAAACATGAAGAGAGTGATCACGTTCTTCGATCACCTTCCAATCACTGAAATCACATTTATTTACCTTTCATTTGAAAGTTGAACATAAAAGAAATATTTGGCATTAATTCCAAACTAGTAACCCGTGCTCTAGAGTCAGAATCTCACCCCTATATCGCATGTTGTTTACCTTGGGAATAGGCTCTTACGTTGGTGATTAGCCTCTGCATCTTGAGCACCTGAAGCCAAATTTTTCTATGTGTACATAATTTTTGTTTACTGAGTTATCATTCAATTAAAATGTGGAACAGAAATCTGGTTGTATTTAATATTTTATGGCCATCGATGTTTCTAGGTCTCTATCATGTATTTATTTTACTTCACAGCAGGTAGATTCCACACGACTCGACCATCTCCTATTTTCACGATTTTTGGCACAGAGAAATAATACAATAAAGAATGATGACTTGCCATATATTAACCTTTTTCAATCATAAATGTTAACTTTTTGACTCTTCAAATGTCACAAACTAGCTCAAATTGGCGCGCCTCAGCTGAGAGTTCTATCTCCAATTAATAATGATCTAGTGGTCAGATTACAATTATGATTTTTTGCAATAAAAAGACATCAATCTGGATTTTCTATTGACTTTTTGCTTCCTGCTTAGTGACATCAGCGTTTGACCCATCAGGCTCAATAATGGACTGGCAAGTAACAACTGGAGTACGATAAAGTACGATATCTACTTGAAAGACACGGTGGTAGCATAAACAGAGACACATCGCGAGGAAGTACAAGTCCGTTTATGCTCCAAGGTACTTTATTTATTTCCTATTTTTCAGCAGCAACGTCGAATAGGTAACGATAGTGATGATGTTTTCGGATTCTAAGTTTGATCCACTGAAGTAGTGTATTAAACTATCATAATCAGTCATCAATCTGAAGATTGTGAGACTCCTGGTCTTCTGTCTGTTTTCCGTCCATTTCCCTGATTGGTCTTTTTTTGATCGTCCTTCATTATTTTCCTGATAAATTCTATCGTTAATCTTCCTCGTTAATTATTCCCCTCATTTCTCCTTCCACTTTTGTTTCCCAAAGACTTTTGCGTTGCAAAAATAGATCTAATGAGTTTCTCTCCACTTCTCTTTATTTTTATTGAATGATCATTCATCTCACATTTTTCGCGGGATCATATTATTTAATACCTAAAATAATCCATTCTACTCTTTTACATGGTGAAAACATTTTAGATCAGCTTCATTTGCATCGAATTGGATGAACAGAATGGATCTGAGACCCCTGGGCGCCTTCTCCAAATGAGAAACTAATTCTGACGACGAAGACTCAGGCTGATTATAGATCATCTTTTCATTCGCCATTAAGATCCCGAACAATTTATTCACTCTTAACCTCAAATCTAGACAGCATTTTAAGCTATCCACCTTCCCAGGACGACCCAAGTTTTCTTTAAGTTACGCCATAAAAACTGATAGAACTGATCATACTGCATTGCACACCACCGAGGGGTTATGCGAGCAGGAGGAAGAAAGAAACCAGCTAAGACATGTTCAGCTTAAAATAACTAAATATTTAGGGAGAGGAAAAAAGTACGATGTAATTATGTGGCCTAGAGCACGGTTCTGCCCCTGCCGTGACCGTAAGTAATCTGTACGAAGAGAAAGTTCTCACATCAATCCGCCCGAAGGTTGACGTACTCCGATATATTCACCGTTTTGGTCAGTTTTGTTAATATTTATACCGTGGAATTAAAAAAATATCGTTACGTTGACACGCATGAGATATAGTAATCATAGGTATACTTATTAACTACAAATCATTGATGGATGCCATATAAGTCTTTCAATCAGGTTTGTGTACTCTCATCCACATCGTGATGGAGAGAAGGGAAAGGAGGGAAAGTGACATTTGACTTTGTTTTCGTTCGCAGTTTTTGAGAAAATTATCTCACTTCCTCTGTACTCTGCTGAGCGGGCGTTTAAAATATTTTAGTGCCGACGCTAAAACATTAACAGTTTACCCGAGATAATGGCTCGCAAGAACATAACAGCATCTCTCTTTCAAATATTCGAGGTTTTTCCCTCTAATTGTATTGAACTTTATTTTTTTACCGCCTCTTTAAATCCATAACCGCAAAGATCCAAATGTGTTCTCACCGAGATAGGCCCAATATTGTGGTAGTGTCGGGTTTTTCACCTCATCCTCTCTTATTGTAGTTGTCCGTTTTCTACCTATATATTCCGGCATGTCGTTTCTTTCTCTCTCGCTTTCACTCTGTTCTACTCTCAGTAAACAGTCATCAGAAACCCCTCGTCCCCGATGGCTTGTTTTCCTCACCGACTCTCACCTCTAATCTCCTCCGCCAGCTTCAATATCACCCTGTACTATGCCAAGAACTCCTCCTCTTGTCGTCTTTTCCGTCCTTCAAACAGTTTCAACCTTTCGCAATCACCACATTTCCTCCAAACCATTTTCATTTTTTATCCTTGGAATTCATATTTTGTTTCTATATAATGCAATTTGGGCAGTTTTGTGGGAAATGGTTCTTGAGTAAATAGACAGAAGTTTTCCACCAGGTCTGCTGGATGGCTTAATTATATTAATGTGAAACTGCCTATGTCGTCGCCTATGTTTCTTTATCCAAAACGTTTCATCTCCAATCATTCAGAAGGCATCTTCAGGTCAAAGGATTTTTTGTTTCATTTTGACCGCTATACATCAAGATACACAGGGCAACATATGTGACGGAGTTTCCGGAAAATGTAGACGGTCACAGGCGGGGTGAAATAAAAGAATGAAAAATAAAGCGTGCATTGAGCAGATATTTTTTCCTAATGAAAGGTCTTGATGCCGCTCATTGTTTAGTTCGAGATGGGATACGAAGAAGCTGAATAAGAATGTGCACAACTTAAGGGGGCTGCAGTGAAAGAGAGGAAATCCATTCCGTCCAACTCTCCCCACGGATTCTTCCCTCTAGCTCCAGCAGTCCAAAGGACAAACCGACGACGACGAAAAATATGCCCGATATGCTTGGGTCCCGGATCTCTAAATGATATCTCATCGAATGTCTCGGATCGGCAGAATGCAAAGCTCACAAAGAGATGGAACATGAGAGAAGTGGGTCGGGGATCAAAGAATCATCCGTGGAAGATCTTTGCGCTTCTAATCGCCAGCCGGGTCCTCGTCATCTCTCTCTCTCTCTCTCTCTCTCTCTCTCTCTCTCCCTCTCTCTCTCTCTCTCTCTCTCTCGCAGGAGACCCAAGGATTTAGTTTGCTTGAACGATGCGGAAAAAATTAACGCTTGAAAACGTGGCCGAAGATAATATGCGCTTCCTTGACTACGAAATTCCAAAAAATAGAACAAAGAGGAAAACAAGGAATCCAACCGTAATTTTTTTATCTTAAACGACTGGACTTTCTTCAAGAGATCAAGTGAAACAACAGTCAGGGATTTTCTGAACTCTTAGGACTTCTAAAAGAAGACGGAATACTTTTTTTTTCAAAAGTTCATACCTATCAATTTTTTAAATTCCATTATTATTTTTCTGTTGTTCCTAAAAGTCTCTCACATAATTTTTTCCAGAAATAAATTATTTCATCACATAGAATATATTTAAGGCAAAAATGATTGATTTTTCCTCAAATTACAATTTTATATCGAGGACAATATTCGTTTTTATAATGAAGAGTCCACGGGTGATTATCGTGCAAATAATGGATTTATGAAAACTGTGCTGTTTTTCCCCATTTTATTCACCACGCCTCGCAAATTATTTCCAGATACTTAAGCGTTATCTACATTTTCGTTAGGTAACCTTTACCCGGAGACAAATATATCCAAGGAGGATTCAAGAGGATTTGAACCATGAGTTCCATTCAGAAACTGCTCATATACTACCACTGAGCACTTAAGGATCAGTCCTGAGTTTCTAAATGAACACCCTTGAATTCCTCCGCGTTCAATTAGTTACAATAAGAAGTAGACATATTTTACACAATTCAATGTATATTATTCAAACAAACTCTGAATGATTTCTCAGTCCTGTCGATTTTTACGGACTATAAAGAATGCTCTATAGTATCCCTTCTCACGGTAGCTGTTTCAATTCCAATGGACATTTTGCACTAGATGTCCGGCCCTAATATTATGTGCTATTTAAAGTTCTTTACTCACACAGGGATCGAATGGAATGGGTCCCACTTCCTCCATTACCGACCATTGCGATGAAAAGACTGATATAGAAGCCAGGTTTTCCTCAACCATAATCCTCTTTTCAAGTAATTATTGCCTCTTCAACTGAATTACTTCAAGAGAATATTTACCGCGTTTTCTATCACCGCACCTTACATCAACTAATGCGGCTGTTGCTTCTACTCTGATTAACTCAGGATGGTCTCCTTATGCGGTCATATGAAGTGAAAAATTTCCTGTTCAAAATTTTGGATGGTAAAAAGAGGCAGGGATTCCTCAAATGGAGTGGGGACGAGAAGGGAGGACAAGGGATGTAAAGGTGGAATGGGAGAGGATGTGGAGCGAGGCCTTCATAGTCTCTCGCGAAGTTCCGAGGAAGGGTGGAGAGGTTGTCGGAGGGAAGGAATAGAATTAATGCGCCGTGTCCCGGCGAAATTCCTCTCATTCCCACCCATTTTCGGATGCTGAGCCGGGGAGAATAATAAGCGACGTTTTGATAAACGCCTCCTCGCTTTCCCATGTTCTTTGCCCCATTAAAACGAGACCCTCTTCGCTTCGCTCTCCCTTTCCGTTCATACCTACTCTACCGCTCTCATCCTTCCTACACCTTTCTCACTCCTTCCTTATTTCCCTCACAAATGAAACCCACCCTTAGCTATTTCAAATTCTAGACTCTTTTCTTATTGTAATACGAAACTTTTTGCCATTATCGGTCCCTACCTTGCCCACTGCGCCGTTTGCTATTCTTTTTCTGCCTTTCCAAGCGTACCCTGTGACTTCCGAGCAAGTCGGCTCGGGATGCTTGATTTGAGAAATCTGAGGGCCGTTAGGCACAGAATCAGGAGAAGCTCTTCAACCTTCTGAATTTGCCTTGGTCTAGGCGTGACGGTTAAATGATTAAGCTATATTCATTAATTGAATGTGCATAGCTAATGGTGGGTTACATGCAATTTGGTTATGGGATCGGCGTAGTGAATTGAGTACGTGCTTGCCTCCCACTCAGAGGACCCTCGTTCGAATTTCAAGGAGAAAATATTTCAGTCCCAATCCTTACCATGTAGAGAACAATTCAACCATAGCACTCCATCCGTCAAATGGGACGTAAAACTTTTGGATCTGTCATTAAGAGAAGCCTCTTTTCTCGAGTCTCAAAAGAATCCTTGCCTGGACAAACTGTCTGTCCTCACTGGCGATGTAACTACTGTTGGCGGTCAGCTGCGGAACTACCTAACCAATTGAACACCTTAAAGCCATTTTACTGCGTAGTTAATGAGTTAGTGAATGACAAGTAATGGATCACTTGCCCATCAAATCTATGAAAGTATGATATAGTGGTTTTCCTGGCGGGGATAAAATAGCTTTCTAACCGTTTAGCTGTATCAGTTGTGAGGTGCGCCAATGTAGTAGATGCTCGGCAATGAACAAGAGAATGAAAGAATTGTTATTCTTTTAGAAGATTTCTTTGAATTTATCAAGGAAAGCTCTCAGCAAAGATGAAGTTTGGAAGTTTGGGATTTAAAGGTACCTTTTTAATGACCAAAAATTGTATTGCACCCAAAATAGAACACAATTTTTCCCTCATCCGCCGTCTACGGTGGCGCCGGATATATCAAAGGCCTAAGGAATGGACTATGCTGCCTTTGGAATAACAACTTAGGCTTTACGGTGTGATATAAACTTAGCCCTCGGAGCCCATAAAACCGAAATCTCATGGACTTTGACGCTAGTTGTTATGGTTTTAAGATTTCCCCCACTCTTCCTGTTCCATTTTCTCTACTCACGCTTGAAAAACATTGAACTGGTAAATCACGGAAGATGAATGTGTCTCTTATCACTTATTGTATTGAAAATGATTTCTAATTGAACTTGTAATTCAATTACTGTATATTATAGTGGTAGAAGAGTAGCGGCTACTTATTTTTAGACAATGTAAGGAAAAGTGGTGTAAAAAGGAGAAAGTGTGAGATCCAGAGGTTTTTTTTTATATGCATCCCTTTGACAAGTCATTCAGAGTTGATGAGAGTTGAAAAAAAACAACCAAAAGTGGCATTTTAATGGTTCATAATTAATTTGAAACTTATTGAGTTCTTGTAGAACAAAATTTACTCGTCATCAATTAGCAAAGAAAAAAGTTTACATCTCATTTTACAAGATTTTCTAACCATGTCGCTATATTTACAGAGGACCTCGTCAAATATTCGGTATTCACTTTGTACATAAGCGAGGAGGAACGAAGGTCGATGCCTATTAGATGGCTTGGTATAACAATTTTTATGAGAATATTTCTCCGCAACTGTCTTAAACATACATTAAGGGATCGATCCGAGGACGAAATTAACGTCGAAATGGGTCGTAAACTGTAATTATGGCCAGCGTGTCTATTATCGCCGCGCGGGCGAAGCCGTGAAAAAATTGCGGTTAATTGCTTGCCAGCGGAACCCCGTAAGTCTCGAAAATGAATTATTGTGTTTCTTAACCGCTATCGGCACCCGCCTTCCTTGCTCATCGGAACTTAAAGAAATTCTAACGCTGCCAGCAAGAACCGTGAAGTTTTTTAGTCCTTTTCGTGCTCTATGAAAGAATCTGACGAAAGAATAGAGATGGACTAACGTACTAATGAAAATGCTATCGTTCTGCTGGTACAGAAATCTCAATTAATGTATGAGTCCATCATATGCAATGCCATTGAGAACAATTTACATTTATTAAATACCGAATTTTCTCTGTCAAATCAATCAGCCACAGGATGTATTATTTTTATTGTAAATATTTCACCCCACTGTGATTTGTACAGAGATCAGAACTTTCAGATTGATTTATGAAGCAATTTTATTTATAAGGCATGCGTTTTTCATCGCTAATCGAGTTCTTTCAAGCAACCTAAACTTCAGATTTAATAATGTGATAATATTTTATAGACTGCGAGCACTGATTCATTACTTAGGGTTTGAAATGGGGCATTGAAAGTTTTCAGACATTAATTAATTACTTGGTAATTTAGTTTCATTGCGCAGCAGTTTAGCAGCGTTACTGGAAAATTTTATAGATTTCCGTCCATGAAGTGAGGGAAACTAACCTCAAAATTAGTAAAAATTGATTTCGAGGCCCAGGATACTTATTTTTTCGCGAATAGTCTTCCAGTTGTGTCGCAAGCCCCCCCTGTGCTTTCGTATGTAGAGCATTTCAAAAGTCGCAATCGGTCTTCTGGCTAGCGCTTCATATCTTGTAACTGTATTGATTCAACGAATATCATCTAAATATTTGTAGAGTTTCAGTCGCCCTTTCCCATCATAAAATAATTTACCATCCCGTACTCATCCCGAGATATTACTTCCCTTTGCTAAGTCACTTATAAACGTTTACGTTTGAAGTATCTAAAGAATCGCATACCGTCAAATTTCATACTTTCTTGGTAAACCCAATTCCCACGCAAAAATTTCCTTTTCCACGTTCCAATGCGCACCTGGGAATTATTTTAGGTCAGTTCTCGCCCTCCTGAACGATTTTTCTCTCCATTGCTGATTTCAAGAGGCGCTTTTTACTGTATTCATTAACCCGTTAAGTTAGTGATTCATCTTATAAATCACGCTGTAGGTATCCTGAGGTATTCTCACATGCAATCGCGGCTATCAGGCCATTAATGCGTCAGTATGACCACCCAATGTCCCTGGGTTCGAGTGGAATGGAAGTTAAGTATTTCATCGAATGGAGGTGTTAGATTACACGTTGCAATGCAGTCATAGTTTCTGGAAAGTCTGAAATCCCAAGTCAACTGTCACCACAGTACCAAACTAATCTACCATTGTTTTCGATAAAAAAACCACCATTGATGTGGAAAAGACGTTCATATGCGCCTGCTCCCAGCCGTCTGTCAACAAAATGGCGGCGAATACGGGAAAAGTGGTGGTAGTAGCAATAAAGGCTTACACCCGGAATCCTTCGTGTCATATTAAACCTGAGTTAAGTGGGTATTACCTAGTCCTGGTTTACTTAAGGACGATATTGGAACTAAAATTTACCGTTTGGCTTCGCCAGACGCATAAAGACATTCGTTTAACAAATTCAGATGATCAAAGAAGCCACAGCAAACGGCAGTCGACGCTAAAACGACACTGATGATATGATGGGCTGCTTTCTCAGACAATACCTATCCCGAGTCTAACAGGTTTGCGACTTTTAATTAGGTTCGTCTATCATTTTTGTAGGTAATTATTTGATTTTCTCTATGATACTTGTATCATAATCTGCTAACCAGTACTAAAAGTACGTGATACATACATCGAATATACCCCTTATCTCTCTGTGCACTCATATAGCATGAAAAATAAATAGAAGTATTTTATTTAACTTTGGCAGTATACCTATATTGTCACACTTGTTGGTGAAATATCAACTCCTGACATATGATTGTAAGTTCTTTCTATAGTACCGATAACCCTAGCCTCTTGAACTTCATTAGGGTACGGAGGATTGCAGTTGGTAATACTTCACCCCCTGCCGCACATCCCTAAGATGGCTTCCTGGGTATTATTTATGCGTCAATGGGTGTATGTAACAAAAGTATCAATACAGCCTAAGGATCAATTCATTAATAAATGACAAACGCTCGAGATTTTCCATCCAATATCTCCATGGCAGACAATTTGTTCACTTCTCCCTAGAGGTCCCGGATACCCATTGGAGGAAGAAAGTTGAGAAGGGATGAGGAGGAAGAGGCCACAGAGGAGGAAGGACCCTAGAGGGACTTAGGAGGCGATGGATGTAACAAAAGAAAAGGTTTTTGAGAATAAAAGCGTGTCGGCTCTGAGTTAAGCCGACCTTTCGGTAAACTGTGAAACAGGAACAAGTAGGATTGAGAGAAGGAGCGAGGTAGGTACAAGGCTGAAGAGGTGGAAGGTTCAGGTAATGCGGAGATGAAGAGGGATGAAGGTAATGCCTACGTCAGCATGCCCCAGGTAAGCGAGGCTCAGGTGAGGAGGCAGGGTTGTACGGATGTACTTGGAGCCAAAGAATGGTCGAGGAAGGAAACGCAACACATTTGGAAGGCTGGAGACAAAGTCCATGGGGATACAGAGTTACAAGTTGTGCAGCAAAGTTCGGAATAGTGCTTTGAGTTTCGTGTTACGACAAGAGCATTCCGGAAACTTTAGAGAGGAGAAGGTGAGTTTACGTCCTGGGAAGAGCTGTAGAAGGCGGAGTGTAACTCATGATTCTATGACACTCGGGAGTCTCCTAAGATCATGGCTCGTATCAAAGTGATGATAAGAGAGCCGAATACAACGGAAAATACTTGCTTCGTTAGTTTTCGTTAAATAGATGGAAACTTGACATGTTTTTACTTTAATTAAAGTAACTTTGTTCAAATATTCGATAGCCATGCTAGAAATATTTCCTGTTTTCTTTCCAGCCGTATATTCTCTCTGGAAATCGTAATGTAAATACTTTCAATCATCAACCTTACCTCTCTATGTTATTAGTCATCAACCATCCATAATTAGATGCCGAATGCCAATTTATATTTGCTTAGTCATTACATTGTTTTTTTAATGAAAACTTGAATTACTGGTTCATGAATATCTGGAGTCAAGCTTAGATAAAGAAACAATAATTTCTGACCAATATATAATTGAGATGCAATGTGGACGCCATTTTGAGAGGGTATTAAACCGGTTATCCTGGAAAGTAGCAGGTCCGCTTGAGTCAAAATGGCCGCCACTTCGAATCCCGCTGCGGGTGTTAGATTGAGGATCCCATCGCCTTCATCGTCAAATGGTGGTCAAGTTGGTCTAGCGGCGTGGACTGGAGGTGTTGCCTGAGAGGTGCCGTCAAATGAAGATGGCGTCACCACCTTCTGTATATATAAGCGATGTCACTACGACACACGAGAGTCAGTGCTGATCTGTTCGCGTGTGGACACGTGCCTTTGCGCTAATAAAAGCACCATTTGTTAAATTGAAATCAGAGATTACCATCATTTCTAACGCGGGCATTTGCTGCCGAGAAGTGGGATATGCTCATCCCAACGTATTTTCGAGTGACGAAAACTTTAAGTATTAACTCAAGCTCTTGACTCAACTACTTTGTCCAAGAGATAACTAGATTTAGCACCATAATTTTAAAAACTGATATTTTATTCCTGGTATTCCCATATCACCTCGATGATGAATTTTTACGAGTAATTTGCGCTGCAGCATTACGAGTAATTAGCACATGACGAGTATTTGTTGTACTTGAAGTGTTGTCCTAGTTTTTATCAAGGATAAACATTAGCGTACCCTTGAAAATATAACTATCGATGTCATATTCTCTTAGTATCAGGAGGAGTAGGAAGCTGTAATTTGCTTGTTAGCGAGATGGCGTAGTTTCCGAGAGGTCGGGAGTTCGTATCACTTCTCGGCTCTCCTATCGGATTATTGTGGCAGGGTTATCATCTTCTACATCTTCACACTACCCTGCAAGCAATGGACGAGGTGCGAGACAGTACACCTGCTTTGAAGGGAAGAAACCAGGGAAAAGGAGAGAGGGAAGGACGGAGGTGAATTGTATTTTAATGATGTGTCTTATATTCGTGCCGTACTGTTTTGGTTTTAAACAGAAATGGAGCGAGGGATAAAAGATTTTTGGTACCTTTCAGTTCTACATTTTATCTCTTATCCTGCCAGTTAAGTTCGTTGTAGAGATAGAACGCTGGGTCAAAATAAAAGTCTCCGTGTCGTGCTGAAAACTGTCTGATCAGAATTTTCCATGAATTGTTATTCTAGTATGTGGCCACTAGTCTCTGGCGGATCACAACCTTATCCTTCCCAGCAAAGTTTTCATCTTCTGCTTAAAATTTTTTGATCGCCTACAGCTGTTTTTATCAATACGTTTGACTTCCCTTAGTATTTGATTAGCTTAGCCAACAAATATTTCTGTTCAGGGTACATAATTCTTGCAGGGTATTCGCAATATGACGTAACCATAGAAAAGTAGCATCTCTATCTGTAGGTAAGACGAAGCGATGTAACCATAGAAATTGAAGAGTCGTAAAATAAAGTATACTAACATTTAAACTTTATGCTGAATATTGAATTGCCTTTTTTAGCTATTTTTTCTGTTTAAAATGCCTTAAACCTAAGAAAGAAGAGAATAAACCTCTGACTACGGCTGCTGTTAACTTTGGCACGTATTAGGAATAAGCTCTTATTAGTATCGTGAAAGCAGAATCGGAGGCAATTAAACATACATACGTGCATATATATTTCTGTTACGTCGTTTTCATAAGTGTCAGGTACCGCCAAAATATCGTAATTGTTGATTTTAAGTTCAGGAAATATTTTTCAGCTCCAGTTTTGGGGCTCAGTTTCAATAATGCACGCCATGCTGATCTACTAATGCAATACATCCATCGCATTTGTCAGAGTCATGCAATACTTCAAACACGAACTTATATTCTGAGGACTGCTAATATTCCTCCCCTTAAAAACCTCTTCCTCCATATGCGCCCTTGATTGTCTCGGCTTCACCTATCCTCTCACACCATTCATTTACTGTATAACTGTTTAGTTATTCGACTCTCATCTAATCTATCAACACTGTCAAACCAACAAATTACGTTTTTTTTAATGGTATCCATTACCGTAGCATATACATCACATTTTTTCATAGCTCGCTTGTGCCTATTTTGTTATTTATGCATTTAAGGCAAACATGTCTCAGTTACCCTATGCACCATCAATCCCAGGGTAGTGAGTTAAATGCATGAATTATTTCAATGGCTTTAATATAAAATGATAAATTTCCTGCCAAAGACGCGAAGAAAAGACAAAAAAGCAGGAACTGGCCCTATTTGCCATCCTTCAATTGGAGTGCAAGCGATGTGCACTTCGACATCTTAGCTAAAAGATTGCTGGCTGAAAAGAATGAATGAATATGCTCTCTAGTTTGGATGCTTGCGAGGAATTAAGCTTACCATAAACCACCACAATGTGATTAATCGGGAATAATTTTTGCTGCTGGTTATTGCCTCTTCGTACGTAGGGCTATCTTTGGTGCTCAGAACTTTGTACGGCCACCGGAGTACTATATTTCTCGCGGTATGAAAAGACGGCTTTTGAATACATCCAATCAGTCTTACGCAGTCATTAAATCGGACAAGATCATTCGAATCATACACCGACTACACTTCTATCGGTTTTTGGATGAGGATTGAGGTGAGTGGTGTAGGAAGTGAATTAAAAGGAAATCAGGAAGGTGGAAGGAATGGATTCCGAGCCACGGAGAGAGGAGGAGGAAGCGGTGGGGAAGAGGAGACGTGGAAGTGCTTTCGGCGACGGAAGGAAGGAAAGGATCTCCCACCCTCCACGTGGGGGCGGTAGTGAATAATCTTGGGCGAAGGCGGGATTCGCCCAGGAGGAGGCGCTGTGGGAGTTGCTGGCGGGAGATGCGGGTGAGCCACCTCGGTTCGATGAGGGTGAAGGGAGGAAAAAAAAAAAAACTCGCGGAAACTTCGATCGATCACTTCAACTGCTCTCTCTCCTCCGTGCCCTCAGGATGGGTTGGAAGCCGCAGGGGAGGAATGGGGGGAGAGAAAGGAGTCGAGACGAGCCCCTTACCTCAGCCCACCGAAACTATTCCTCTTCCGCAAGCATCCCCTCTGCGAAAGAGGTTATCCCTCCCGATGAGGTAGAAATAAATATGCTGTAGACGCTAACTAAGAAATTTCACGAGACCCATAGTCAGATAGCTTGGTCTGTCATATGCTACCTCGTTTAATTGGACTTAGATTCCTAGAATATTGATTATAAACACGCTTTTATTTACTATGAATACCGTTCAAAATTTAGTCGATTCGAATTTCAAAAACATATGTCCTTCATTCACCTGTACATAAACAATTCACAATACGTGGAGCTAAAATCTATCCTTTGGTGCAAGCATGGTCGTTCAATCCTAAGATTGTTTGACTAGCTCCCTTACCTCCTTTTATCACTCCCTATGTATATATTTTTTTCTTTATTTGGTCCATGAACTAATTTCAAGAAGGCATTTGACAAGGTTCTTCACAAAAAACTCATTTATAAATTTTATTCATGCGGAATTAATAGAAAAATAGTGAATTTGATAAGTGACTTTCTCAGTGATTGAAAACAAAAAGTAGTTATTGATGGTTTTAGCTCTGATATGGTCGAAGTCACTTCCGGTGTTCCTCAGAGAAGTGTGATCGGCCCTCTTTCATTCATTATTTGTATTAATGACCTAAGTTTTAGAGTTTGCAGTAAATTTATATTATTTGCAGACGATACAGTTATCTACCGTGAAATGAGCAAAGACGCCGACTTTGAAGCTCTATCATCGGACCTTGACAACGTTCATTCGTGGTGACAGGAGTGGGGTTTAGAACTAAATATTATCTAGTAAATGCACCACAGTTCACTTCCTGCGAAAGTCATCGCACAAAAGCCGTGGGTGGAATTAACATTAAAACTTCATCCTAAACCGTGGGTGGTATTAACATTAAAACTTCAAATCCAGTAAAATATATTGGAATTACCTTAACTTCAGATATATCGTGGGGAACACACATTAAAAACACATGCGGCACAGCATTAAAGAAACTAGGTTTTGTTAAATGTATTTCATTCAAACACCATTTCATATCCAATAAACTTACACCTTTACACGGCTGGTGATCTAACACCCCCTGCCACACGCCCATGTGTCGGCTCATGGAGTATTAAGTAGATATAGATGTAGATTCCTAGGTCTTCCTCTGGTGACTTTTCCCTCTATTTTTCCTGCAATTATGTTCCTCACCAACCCATTTTGTCTCAGGCTGTTGCTAATAGACCAAAAAGGTCGTTAAATAATGGTAATGTGAGATCAAAATAAGGCTCCAACTCAACACTATTCTAAATGAGCCATACTTCAGGCATATAATGAACGAGCGTCATTTGTTTCAAGGGATAAGCAATTTATTTACACAGTTAAGGAAAATGTCTAATAAATAAGTTTTAGAGCTTTTCTCTGTAGGTAATTGTATTGCAATTTATTTGATGCTAGAATCATATGATATTACGATAAAGCAATATCCTTGGGTTAGCATAAAATATACCAAAAAATTATCTCTAATCATGGTTTAAAATTCTTTAAAATACCGAGAAATGTACCAGTTTTCCTCATTAATTTGCATCAAAACAAAATATTTTGTGAAGTTTTGTTTCAACCCTAACCATTACAGATTGAACATAGGTATATTTTTTAATTAACTGTAAGTCACATCTCATGTATTGATGCAAATTAAGCAATCCAAGCTACCTTGCAACTCAATGCGATTTGAATGCATTGGTGAAATTGTGTCTCGCTATTTCAGTCATAGCATTCGTTATTCCTGCCACGATCTCGCTTCATACACAGGGGCCAAAAGCGCCCTCTTAGGGTGTATTTCAGCAACTTTGGCTCCTCCAAGTCGCCTCCCGTCTCAACTTCATCTCCTTCTTAACTCCTCCTCACCATCATCGCATCGGTGTCGACTTCCGCGGCAGCTGCCGTCACATATCCCTCCTGGCTCCACCATCGAGTCGTGTCTCCGCTCTCCGACCGTTCATTTCGCTCTCTCTTTCTCTCCCTCTCCTGTGCGTTGAGGAGTCTCCATTTCGGTTCCAGTGTTTGGCGTCTCTGGCCTTGTCAAGTTCACCTGCAATAATGAATCAAATAAATGGGAGTTAGATTCTCCATGTTGTATTTACTACCTGTGCGTATTCTCTGCCCATCATTTAAGTGTAGAGGCAATTGCTGAAAAATCTCTGTAACCAGCACATTTAAATTCACTCCTTAAAGATTTCGTTTTTCCGCGACAAATGATGATGATTCGGCCATCGCCGGGTACGGTATCGCCACACACTATGCCATTAAATTTGATTTTTCTAAGCTGATTGCTCGCTCTAATGGTTACTGGGACCGAATAATTAAGGAGGCCATTGAAACTAGGATACGCAGTAACACTCTTAATTGTGACTCAGGGTACTGCTTCAGCAACTATTGGAAACCTATTTTAAAGAAAGTGAGAAATGGTGCCAAAACCTTCCAGCCAATCAGCACTTTATCTCGCGCCAACCCTCCCCTCGGTGTATATAGACGACCCTTAACCAGTCACGGCTCACGACATTCACCTCTGCCCTGATGACAATGTTCGTTGTCGAGCATCGAAATGTCGGCCAACATGAACCCACTCACCCGGACGGAAGCCCGAGAAAATTTTGAGAAAATGATGCTGGTTATTGCCTTCTCGGGCTTGCCACTGGATCAGGGCAACAGCTGGTGTAGATGTAATGTTTTGACAGCTGACTCTGACATCGTCATCTAGGGAAGTTATGGTGACGATGACAGAGCCAGACGTCTAAGCGTTGGCAGCAGCAGCTTTCATTGTCCGATAGACAGCCCGAAACAAACAGATCAGTCAAAATTACAGAGTTGAGAGATATTATTTAACACCATTTGCATGGGTTATCAGTATTTATAATCTCAAATGTTGAAGAGTAATATGAGATTTCACACTCAAAAATTACCTACAAGTATAGGTGGGTACCTCATAGCCTCCTCGGACCCCGCGTGTCCCATAGGACACACTAAACAGCCATTAAGATTCTCATTCAGACCCTCGGTGTGCTTCAAGCTACAGGGCTGACATTGTATGTAGAGCGTCAGCTAGATATCAGGCAGTGTTGGGAACAGGCTTTGAGCCAGCTAGTGACGTCATTCACTACGTGAAGTTCATTAGCAAAGATGTACAAAGGGTACAAAGTTCTTTCAGGGTCCGAGGAGGATAGTATCACAGAAAATTCACTCCAGTGTTTGGAGGTAAGGCAAAGGAAACAGAGGTTTGCTCCAGCCTAGAATCTTGCGTATGATTATTCAAGTTGTATTCATGGCACACAGTGAAGTGTGCAGTTTTACTTCCACAACACTATTACGGTCCTTAGTTTAGACTTAGTTGAAATTAGAGTGCATGTTAGCCCAAGCTATCAAAGCTATCAAGCTATCAAACCAATCCCTAAGTATATCCACAAATTATGATAAATAATTGGTTTTCAAGCCAGAATGTGAGACCAAATGATAGACAGCTATGGGAACAAGGTTCAATGTTAACCGAGCATAGAAATTTATGAGCGGGAAAAGCTTCATTTACATTCTGCCTTCCTTTGTTTTTCTTTGGCGTTTTATTTCCATTCCCAACTCCTAATTCCGATTTTCTTTAAGTTTCGGTCCTCTGCTCCACCTTCTACTTCTCCCTGTACCTCCATGCTCTTCCCTTCTAAGACCTCTTCCCATCACAGCTTTCACTTCCTTCTGTGCCCCGGAAGGGCTATGGAGAAAATATCACGTACACAGGGCCCAAGGGACACCAACCCCTAGGACATTGACTTCCTCGTCCTTCCCGCCTCTCTGCAATATAACCTTATCTTCCCTGCCCGCTTACCTCCTTCACGCCGAATTGTGTGTCCAAGTCCCCGGACCTTATCTCCCATCCCCTCACCTCCTCCATCTCCTCACGTAGATGTATCGAGGACGACCAGAGGTGGTTACCCCTCCAAGGCTCATCTAACCGCAGAATATCACGCAGCAACAGGGGAGAGGATCTCAAGTCTTAGCACCTAAGGATGTTATCGGATGACGTACGGGTAGGCTCAAAATGAACTTTCTGTAGCAACTATTGTAGACGCAGCAGCAATCGTATATACTCGAGTTTGAAATATGCTCAACTGTACTTGGTGAGGCGTGTGAAACAGAATCTTATATTGATAAAAAAAAGTTGGACTGCCCAATTATATTAATCACTGCAACGAGTTACAACTCTTTGACGTCATCTACCGGTACCAACTCTTGAGATTTTACCTGAAGAGGACGGCCTCGGAGTTGAAAGGCATTGTAGTATATATATATATAAGAAGTTGGCGGTACAACTTGTTTTTTTGGCGGTTTTATCGAGAGTTGAGTTTGAAACTTCAAACTAAAAGATCTTCAAGTCAGGTTTTCACTTCTCACATTAGGGTTTAGCTCTCTTTTCCACAAGTTTATTCATATTCAAATACTCTGTTTGATTTGGCCATTTAATTAGAAGACAGAGTAAAAAGATAATGCATTCATTGACTCTAGTTCATGAGGGGATATAGTAATGTGAGTTGCACCCTATGCATTTCTCCCTTTAGTACCACAGAAATACGTTAGCTTCGTTGCTGTACTACTGGGAAGCTCAGCATCGCTGAAATGATTGACACACAAACGCGTTGTTTATGGCGATAATATATGAAAGTATTAATTTATAAATGTAAATACAATACTGAATCATTCTTAGGTAAAAGGCTTCGAGGTATCGCGAGATTACTGCTCTAACGTAACAGGTAAGTATTAGTGCAAGGTCTCTTAGGTAAGTATGACACAAAGACTAGCATCAAGTCAAAAGCCTTTCCATTAGGTAAATATTGTAAAGTTTCAAAGCGAACTTCTCTGGCATAGCTTTATTCTTGAAAGTTTGAAAATGATAAGGGATACTGATACCAAAAATCATTCCAACTTTTAAATTCGTTTGAAAATGATAAGGGATACTGATACCAAAAATCATTCCAACTTTTAAATTCGTAGCTATTTATGCGTATTTTTTTTCTTGTGACTCAACAACTTTTAACTAACGTAAATTATTAGTTGGGAGAGATAGGATAAATTGAGATTCGAAATGATTAGTTTCATTCATTCACATTGCCTATTGAAAACGAAAATTAAGTGTTAAACTGTAAGTTACATAACTTCCGCCCCGACCATATTCTGTTTGATGAACAATACTGAGTTGCATTTCGCAATCTGTATTAAAACAATAAGCCGTTTAATCATTGTTAGCAATCAATTAATGTATCCTTTTCATTGGTTCCCGAATTGTCTGCTAAGAAAATTTATTTTGTAATTATTATCGTTATCCTTCTGCATTCCGCAATACGGGAGTTATTAAGTTTTTGGGTAACAAGTTTGAATTTGTTTCAGAGAAGTTAAAAAGAAAATTTTATTATGTAAAAACGGGCGTTAATACAAGATCTCAAATAATTACTTTGTAAAGAGTTGAGCCTAAATTTTATTTTTTAAGCATCACGTTAGATGGCGAATGATCAAATGAAACCTACCCATTCAATTTAAAAGTTTAGTTTATAAAGGGCAGAGTAAAATGTACGAATGAATAAGAAAGGCTTCCATCCCTTCAACTACATCTTCCTCGTCCCTCGTAGCCTTATCCTTGTTAATGCTAACGAGGGTCGTCCGCATTGGATAATCCTGACGCTTCCCGTGCTTTGTGACAATGTGCGGTGCAGCAAGTTTCACAATGTGCCCGCATCTAAAGAGAGCGCCACCGTCTTCATTAAAAATAACTGGTAACCACTATGGTTATGGTGACGGTGTACCACAACCCAGCACGCAAGAGTCAGCTTTTATAAGGCTACGCTCCCAGGTCATACCAATTCGAAAACAGTTGAAAAGTCGCATGTATCATCTAAGGCGAGAGAGGAAATTAATGTGGACGCAGTTGACGCGCCCTTTTAGTCTTCTCGTGATGTGCTTTTAGGGTCATCCGCAAATGACCACATGGATTGAAATTTATGCGCCCTGAGAAAATTACTGATGGATAAATCGTCTTTTAAAATAGTTTAGCCCTGCCATTACATATTTTGCCTGGTGTTGAGCTATTGAGCAATAAGAACAAGATAGATATGCCATATAATGTTAAGAGAAATAAAATCTGAGCTCCGCTAATGCTCTCCCATAATACACGTCACCATTTCATCTCCCAAAACTATATCCCTTGCGTTTTAACACGGCTTGTGTCCTAACACCCCCTACCACAAGCCCATGCAGCGGCTCGCAGGGTTGTGTGTAGATATAGATGTAGATAGCTCAACAACCTTTTTTCTAACAAGTATGTGATACCGCATTTCTAATCATCAAAATACTCATTCTTGATATTGCTAAACGGGAAAAATGATGACACACTCTCATTGATGATACAATTAGTGACCAAATGATTCGTTCTAAAATACTTTGAAACAAAAGAGTTACTTCCTAGGTTAAACAGGACCGTCCGTCTTCAGCAGTAATAGTAAGGTATGAGGGATCTAACTTTAGATTATCTTTTTTGTCTTTTAGATCAACCCTATCACTAATATAATCTTATTATTTGTTTTAAGTAAAGGAGTTATTAAAATCTGTAAACATTTGCGCCTTTGTATCTTTCTCGGTTTAGAAGAGAGCGATGGAAGGCCTTAGGAAAATGAAAATGTTTATTGAGCGTTTTAAAGGAATTCATCTACGTCCTGCCACACAAGCCGCCTCTGTGGTGTGTGGTAGGAGGTGATGGGAAACAAGCAATGAAAATGGGAGACACAGGGGGACAAAGTTTTGGAAGAGGGGATGGAGAAATATGAACTGAATGGTAGAGGTGTCTCGCACAATTTTTGTTGCAGTCACTAATAGTGCGTGGAAGTAAGTGATCCCAAATTGGTCGATGTGCGTTAGGAATTTGCCGAAGTACGCACGTGCTAAAGGCGAGTCCATAATGTGCGTAGAATACTCATACTTAATGGTTAATGATAAACGCAAGTATTTGCTCAACTTATTTTGAATCATTAATCCCTTCTCCACGACGATTGTATACTATTCATTTACCACTTCAGGAGAAAAACTACACCATGAATTACAGCTTTGAGACTTTACGGATTGGAATTGAACCGCACCTCTTTTGCATTCCTCAAGACTCTTGAAGGGTGCGTGTCGTACAGTGCCAAGGGAGCACAAACACCCGTATCGCGTGTTTTTTCCCAGCTCCAGGATCCCCGGGAAGGGA
Source organism: Ceriagrion tenellum (assembly GCA_963169105.1). NCBI lineage: Eukaryota > Metazoa > Arthropoda > Insecta > Odonata > Coenagrionidae > Ceriagrion > Ceriagrion tenellum. Next base: position 70,493,021 of record OY720632.1, read on the forward strand.
CGAAGAACCGTGTATAGGACGGGAGGAGCTATGGGAAAAATAATCCAATTGATATAAGACGGCGAAAGTCCCTGCACGGCTCCCAAGAAGATGCGGAAGACATAAATTGTTGTAGGGGTCTCCGCTGGCAGCCTTCGCCCGGGAGGAGCAGCAGGGGAGAAGTGGCCAACAATTTGATATACAACCCGCTTTGCAAGGAGGTCGCCTGGGGAACGCAAGACTCCCTCCCTGTGATATGCTACTCTCGTCTCCCCTTTTATTCCTACACCTTTATTTTTATTTCCGGGCACACATTTCCTTGAACCTCTCGAGAGAGGAGACTAAACGAATGTTATTCCTCTCTCGTCGACCCATCGTCCCCAAATTGGGGCCCCCGTTTAATTAGTCCACTACCCTCCTTCCCAGAAAAACTATTCTCTTGACGAATGTATTTTAAAAGGACAAATAAACGCATCCTACACATCTTTTTTTTCGGCGGAACGGTTTGCTGGAGCTTTTCTAAAGAGCAGAGTTATATCTTTCTAGATCGTCGTGCTCAGTTGTTCTCATTCATGCGCTCACCATCTTCAAACTTGAGGCCACGAGACGGAATCTTGTAAACTCGATTAAGAAGAAATGAATATTCTCGTTGCGTAAAGTGGCACCTTTCTGTTATGTATTCAGGTTCAAATTGTTATTCATGCTATAAACTGCTGTTTCATTTAGGTAAATGATTATGCATACTATGGCTATACACATGCAATACTAAGTATTTCCAGTAATAAATCATCGAATCCTCCAAACAACAGAATTTTCACAGGTTTGACGCATTTGGGACAGACAAGTCCAAATTTTACGTACTAAGTGCTGATTCCATGCTTTAGAGATTACAAAATATTATTTTTATCTCCTAAGTAAAATTATCACTCATATCTGTTGCCATATATGTGACTATAGTTATACAAAACTTTGTTAACGGTTTGCTGAAAACAATTTTCCTTCTATCCACCAGAAAATAGTGAAACGTTCGAGAGTGGATTAGGTTATTTTATGCTTGGAACGAAATGTGAACCTTAAACAATGCAATTCCCGCTATCAATTTGAAAGCCAATCTAGCCTCGTAGCAAAGCAACTTAACTTAATCATTTAATTACATGACATCATCTTACACTGATGCTTTGCATTGAAACTATAGATGTGAACAATAAGGAAAATAAAATATTTTAAATCCACACCTTGTTCCAAGACTAAAAGAATTACACATGGTTACACCTAAGACTATCAGCTGCAAAGTATTAATGCCTCAAATTTAAGAAGTTCAGAACTGCTAATAAATAAAGAGAAACAAAATATAGCGGTCAAAAGTTATGCTGGGAAGTCCTACACTCAGTGGAGTTGCCTAGAAGTGGAAGAGAAAATATCTTTATCCATAGTTGACGTTTCACGAAATCAAGTCGGAGGAAAAATACAAGCAATGGCGATTATTTGAAGTAGTTTGCGGCACCAAAATGATTTCTTCTTAATATCTTTCAGCTGATAATTCCATTGCATGGCAGATTAACCGAACTTCCTCTCTGTGTATCTCGTAAATACAAAAGGAGAACCCGTCGTCAGAATAGACTCTTGAAGGCGTCAGTGACAGTGTTTAGTACTGGCTCTAATCGCAACATCATAGCCAATGGTTATATCTTATGACCTTTGAGTCCTTGACATTTAAAGGAGTTTATTTGAAATATCGAGTCCCCTGCGGTCATCTTTTACGCTAATATAACATTTTCTACGAGAGCATGTATTGTTTATTGCCTATTTCATCCATCCACGAACAACAACCTGAGCCATTTGTCAAATATGGTCGTTGCTCCGTCAATTCAATCCGGACTCTCCTGTTTTATCGCCATCTCAGTAATTTGAGCGTGAATGAAATGTGGTGAATTGCGATTCATCTCTTGGAGAGAGTCAAACCTCGGCCTCCTGTGGTTTTAATTAAGGCCTTGAAAAGAAGGTAGGAGAAGCAAAGTAGTTTGCTTTGGTCACACACATTTCTCCACTCCGCAGTAAGAGCCGCCAGAAATAAGCTTTGGCGTGCAGCAAAACTTCTCCGATGGGACTTCTCGTGATGAGTTGCTTTGTATGCTTGACTTCCGTGCACGTTCCAGTAGACGGTGGTATAGGTTTGGGATTTGGAGTTGGAAGTAAAAGACGCAGCTTGAAATTCTCTTTACCTCCGTTAGCTATGATTGTCACGTTGCCAGCTTTTCCGATACAATTAGAGAGCGATATTCTAATGCTGATGATATGTCTCTGACGTTGCATTAATATGGATTTTTACATCAATTTTATGCTCCTAATTTAATGCCATATTTTCTTTAAGGTTTTTAAATAATCTACCATTAAAAGAAATCTAGTAAACGCTACACGTAATACCATGAATCCCATTCTCAAATATAATTTCAAGTTATGAATTTATTCCAAGTAAGCTACTTCGTCCATCACCCAACTAGCCAGATTCTTCCGAAGGAAAGTAAAACAAGAAATGACTCTTCCTATTGATTTCCATCTTGGTGTATATAAATGGTGCATGACAGCCTATGGCATCCAGCCTGGGTGGCAAAGTAGTCTGCAGTTGGGTGAAATTCCGTATATGTTATGCTTTTCTCTGAGAATTCGATGCTGTTGATAACACTTATGGTGCTCTGTACAGTATCAACTCGGCCAATATTATGTTTGATCGCCAGTATCGGCGTCAGTCGATGCGTATAAGGCCAGCCCAGCCAATTCTGATACGCCGCGCCGAATCATATCGAACAGGAGGTCGCGAGATTAGCTCATCTATTAGGGTGTTGTTTTTTGAATGAAGCCATTCATACAATAATAGGATCAAAGTTTTAGCCACAAGAGTAGGCTATAGTGTTAAAGTGTAGTTCTTTCTGTGATTGTTTTGTTCATTTGCAACGATGGATTAACCCGATATAAAGGAATGAAAGCACGCGATATTTTCCGTCATTTTATTATTACGTGGTTAGATCGATGATGAACGATGATCAACAATGACGTTTTTCGATGAATTGCCTCACGCTAGGTATTTGCGCTGTCGCTAACTTCTTTGAAAATCCAAAGCAATACATGCAGCATTACCTGAGATGTCCATTGTTGCCATCATCCATTCCACTTGCAGGCACGTTTTTCCTGCTGGTACCACTCCATTAAGGCAATAAAAATAAGAGATGTCCAGCTGACTTTAGGAAAATAGCTTAGTAAGTTTGCTTCGTTTGTTCGGCACCTCGTTTGCTTGGTAGCATTCTTGGTCATCCATTCTTCATTGAGACTGCTTACTTTCTTCACCATTTGAAACCTCCTTCCGCGTCTTTCAACGATTCAAAACAACCCCTCCCTGCGCTATGGCATAAATGGTAGTCTTCATGGAGCATTGCCAAAAGAGGTTGGTGGTTTATCAAAACCTTTTTATTTAGTCAACAGTATGATAATAACTAACTTGTCCTCCACGTGTAAACCTTCAACTGTTATCTCGCACAAAGTCTTAGCATCTATAACTGATATTTTAATTTAATTTGCTAGTATGTGGAGATAATACTTGGACATTGCCTCATTCTATGCGGAAGGGCCACATTTTCCGGCAAGTTTTCTGAATATCGCATCTGTAGAAATGAAGTTCCTATACTGGCTTCTTCAATCATCAATAAAGAGAGGGTAGGTACGATCAGTGAGATTAGCTGTGTAACCTAGGTCCATAATCATATATGCCTGTCTCAGGAAAATTAGCATGTATGCAACGGTTTCTTTTAAGGTAAAATTTTCAAGATTGCTCATAGTAACGATAGGCAGGGAGCCACCTTATTTCTCTTCTTTGGCTATAATTTAACTTAGCATTTTTTTCCAGTAATGTGTAGGGTGATTATCTATTGACCTGACAACTGAATATACCTGACAACTAAATAACTAGAAAAATCCAGGGCTGGCGATCTTGTACTCAAATCATTACCAAAAATGAATATTTGTCCCAGCTGGAAATGGACCAAGGGGCCCGATTGTCTCACTGGTCCTTAGGGCGAGATGAGGAAACATTAAGGCTGGGGATGAGTGTGGGCTGAAAATTGAAATACGGTTGCGGACTTGTCAGGTAACTCACACTTTTTTGCAGTGCAGATCGTTCATTATGGGTAGCATTTGTATTCCTTATCGCGACTTCTAATTTGAGATACCCAAGGGCTTAGAAACGGAAATTCGAGAGAAGGCGTGCAATGAAAATGCATCGACTGAGAGCAACGAGTGTCTTCAGCTCACAGACAGCTGCCTTCAATTCTTTGGAGCAATAACGGGAGTCATTTGGGGCAATTATGGGAGACATATTCAGGCCGCGATGAAATCTGGAGATTAGGTACATATTTCAAACGGTGAGGGTGAGGGAAATAGTGAATCGAATTAATCGAATTAGACTCCCGATACTTTATGGAATGAATAGAAATAGCATCCCGGTGTACGTGTCTAGGAGGAGTCTTAGTTGTTCCCAAGATGGAGATTCAATTTCTTTGCTTAAAGAAAACGTTAACAGATGTGCCATTTGTGGAGCTGCCGGCAGTTCCTACCCATACGCAAGCTCGACTAATTAGAAGCCAGCAGCAAATAACTTCATTCACAGCCGTCACTACAACCCCTTACATACAAGTGTGAGTTACTCTATTTGAGTTATTTGTATTTACTGTTTTATAAAATGGTAATGCTGATTTGTAAAGTTTGAAAGTATATGGAAATGAGTAACTGATTTTGATACTTTATCTGGAGGGTATGGGATTTTCTTATTCAAAACTGTGGGAATTCTCCATAGTCTCCCTTGGAATATGAAATAAGGGGAGAAAATGTCTCACCTGAATTGAGGGCACATAGGCATGAGTAATAATATTTTCAGCCTCATGTAGAAGTGAGTCTTGTTCATCGGTTGAAAAAGTTCAAGATATATTTTGTCCTCACCACACGAGTGATTTTTTTTACGCATAACTTATGATCAATATCCATTGAGTGGAATGAACTAACAGTATATATTCCCAATTTTATCTCTGTTAACGGCTTGATGCTATCCCGGCTTTCAAGGACTGTCATATTCCTATCATGTTAATTTACTTTAAACTTTAAAATTCATTACATATACTATAAAATATATTACTTCAAACGTATATCTTTCACGATTTGTAAAATTTATCTGTTTGTTGATTCGGCTCCACCTTGTTGACATCTTTTGTACTACTTGGTTTAACTCTTGAAGGATGTATCTGAACACGTTTTACTCAAAATATATCAGCAGCCTCTCTTAAATATGCCTTGTCAGACAATCGATTCTCGAAGTACATTTCTGGATGCTGCGAATACCGTTTTCATGCCTTTCGTATAAAGTGGGTAATGGCTTCCAAAAAATTCCACAGTCCCACCAAATGGTTAAAAAGTTGATTAAAAAAATGAATGAAAATTTTTAGAATGGTGAAGGGTTACGAAGAAAAGTCAAATAGAAGTCACACACGAAAGTAGACTTCAATATCATTTGCGATAGGGCACGTCAAGTAAACCATCTGCAATTCCATCGTGTTGATGGGCCTCCAAAGAGCTAGCTTAAACATAGATTTCTCCGTTCAAAATCCATTCAATCTGTCATGGGTGACTTTCGTTTTATGAGGTAAAAGAGATGAAAGGAAACGATCGCGGACGACTCCAAATGATATGCCGTAGAATATCACTACAAAAGGAAAAACTACGACAAATTTGGGCCCGTTTCCTTCACCATCAATTCGTGCTTAAGGCGCACAAGAGTGATTGGGTTGAGCGAGTTAAAGGGCGCTTTTGTTTTCAGACATTTTCCAATAACGTAGATTTTTTTCCTTGTCGTGTACCGTGACATAAGGAAATTGTTGACAGCGATGTGGAGAGAGTATTAAGTGGGATAGGAATGGAGATAGGGAAGAGAGGGGATCGGAACTCCACTGTGAAATCTCGCTCTTCTCAGAAATTTCCGATGACGTAAAAGCGAACGCACTATTGGTCCTCATTACCCATTTGGCTCACCCAATACCAGCTAACTCCTTCCATTTCACCCTGCCTCAGAATATCACTCCCTCCGACCCGTCACCGCTGCAAGTTTCCGGGATCCCGCTATCGGATACGCCATCGGAAACAGATTGTTTACGATTCTCAGAAGTCTTTGAGCCAGCCAAGAAAACATGACATGCCGCGGTAATGCCATCGGGAAACGTCGGCCCCAGGCAAAACTGCAACTTGTGCCTTACCTCAACCACGTGAAGCCGCCGGCACCAATCACTACATTTTACCCAACCACCGCAGGCAGGACACTACTTTTCCACCCACCCTAACGTCAGGAGAAAGAAGACTCTCCATTTTTACGCTTTAAGCATGAACTCTCTTACCCATGTCGGACTTATCTTGTAGCAGTGGAGTCGAATGCTTGATGGCGTTCGTCACGCGAAAAAATCGAGCGGCTTAAATGACGGCTGAGTAGACGTCTGAGATGGCGTAGTTAGACGATGAACTAAACCCATTTCATTGAAACTTTTTTCTGACTTAACAAAAATATCATGGCGGTAAATATGTACTGGAATAAGTGCATACTTTTCATTTACTGAATTCTCTTTGGATATCAGGAAGCCATAGTATCCCTTTTCGGAGTGATTCTCTTGTGAAAATTACTCAGAATCGTTAAAAATATATCCTTTTTCGCCTGTCTTCGCAAACGAAAAAAAATTCTCCATCTTTTGTGAAAATGATTCATTGGAGAATATATTTCAGTACTTAAATAACTTTACACCACTACTCTACCTCGTTTACGTGGAAACGTATCCATTCGAAAACATCACATGAATGATTGAAATATGATAAGGAAACTACTAACATGCCGCGTTTAGCATGACATAATCCGAAAAAACTCAAACGCTGACATGATTCAATATTTTTTTTAAATTTTTGTCTAAAAAGAGATTGATCAAAAATCATCATGACTTTTTGGTCCTTAATCTTATTTCCCTTTAATTATTTCAATTTATAATATTTATATCTCCCAATTAGCGACACGCCCCATTATTTTCAGCACTCACTTTCGGAGAGTGAGCGGCTGGATTCCTGATTTTCTATTTCAAGTGTCTCATCCCCCTTGGTTATTTTTCAGAAACCTCCCAACCCCCTCCGAAGCCCCTTTAATCAGATGCCTCATTTTCCCGTTTCTTATTCGATTCTCTCCTCTTTTTTCCCACGGCAGTACATATTTGCGGAGAGCTTCAACTCATATTTCCTTATTTACCCTTCTCTCCTCCCAAAGCTCGACTTACGTTCCTTTTTTATACCCTAAAGGATCTGATAATGATAAAAGATTGAAGGGAAGAATTTTTTAAGCTTATGCCTACAATATACATCTCCAAACCGACTGCAAATGATTAGCATTAATCATGCGAGAAACAGGATATATTTTACTCTTATTCCGAGCCAAATTTCTTCTTAAAAAAATTACTACAGATTTAAGGGCTAAAAGTTTATGAACTCCATTAAATCAATAAAAATTTGAATACAGTGACTTAATATTACTTTATTTATTATTTATTATTAATTTATGTAGATATATACATGAATTTAATTGAAAGACGGGTGGATGAAAACATCATAAAACTTTAATTTCTATGTGGCACCATCACATTTGTGGTTAGCAAAAAATTATACACGCGGGAACTCCCGTCCAGTGTTTAGTTCTTATGTCAGGGATCGGTATTACCGCAAACATAGAAGATTAAGTTAACAACTGAAGGCTTTGCGCTCATTGCTTTAATAGTGGCTCCGTTACTTTAATTGTCCTGGGATTGGGTCAAGCTAATGTTGACGTACTGACTTGCCGGCCACCTCTTTCAACTGACGATACGGTTTATTGAATACATGTGCTCTGTGTGAAGCGGTCCGCTCCTTTCACCCTCTGAGAAAATTCATTCTCTGTGCTTAGATAATCGTACCTTACTGTAGAGGAAAAGCATGAGACTTTATCCATAGGTAGGTTTCGATGTTAGGAAAAGTTGCAACCTTGGTTATTGCCTTTGAAAGATTGGGAAGGACACGGACAAAAAAGTAGTGCTAGCATCCAAGTAGACAGCTTTCCTCAGGGCTTATTAAAAAATATATACCCTTCAATTAACTCGACAAAATCTAAGATGTACGCGCATAAGGTATTCCCCAGTTATCCTCTTGAGGTAATCTAAATCTTTACCAGGTCCACTAATGAATTTTCCAACTGTCTCATTTTGAGATGTCTCCATCTCCCGCAAATACATTTCATCGTGTATTCTATTATTGCATCTCTCCTAGCATATATTGCCCTCCCGTGAGAAGGCCGGCGAACAAACACACTTCGCTCTCTCCTCCTTTCTCAAGTGCCCACTAACCAACCGTCTCCGTGCCCATCCAACGTGTGTTTGTTTTGAAGATAAATCTTTTCACGTGTTTATCGTTCGCAATATTTTTTCTACATCCCTCCCCCCCCCTCTTTCCTCCACCCGGGCTGCCGGGGCTCCACCGCCACTCCACTTCCTATCTCATTTCCTGCCCTCCGCCCGTACCTCCTCGTTTGTTGTCGCCTCCCTCGTTATTCTGCGTTATGAGTTATTTTCTCCTCCTCCTCTATCTCCCCTATCCCTCTGCCATTCACCGTCGGCCCTGTCCTCCTCCTCCCCCTGGTCACAGTACCCCTGTGTATGTATTCCCTACTAACCCGTCCCTATCTCGGAGAAAAACCTTATTTTCGGAAGAGGGACGATCTTGCCCCCCCCCCCCCCTGCCATCCCTCCTCTACCGGAACAAAGGGGAAGGATTCCTTTATAAACACAAGATTTTCATCCCTACCTTCTCTGGCGAGCTCAGTAGCGTATACCTTATCCCGACCCAAAGTTACCACGTGTCTCACTCTCTCTCTCTCAATCTCTCCCTTTCTTTCCACTCCACACCTCTCCCTCTCGGTTCTTACATCCCCGTACGAATCCTCAGCTCCTCCTGTCCCGCCCAACGCAATTCCCCTTATCTCTCCATATCCCCTCCCGTTTTTCCAGAGCGTTCCCTTTTTTGCGTCCGTACATTTTATGGGGACAGGGTTCTTCCGACTCCTCCGTCAATGCATGGTTTTCACCTTTCCGCGAGGATCCTGCACCGTTGGGGAATGTGAATTAATTTTTTCAAACTGTTTATTTGCAAAGTTCATGTTCAGGATAAAATGTTCCACTCGCAAACGACGTTATCTTTTGATACAATTTCTAATATTGAAATATCTACCTTTGCTTGGTGTCGTACCACAGTAGAAACTGTTCCATATGCGATTGGCATTTGGGGCGTCCCGAAGATTGCTGCAGACAAACCTGCCCTCCACGTACTCATTTCAATGGCTTTTTAGTAATTCATTTCCAACGTTGCAAAAAATACAATTAAGTTACTTTCTACTTTATGGAAGAAACAGTTGCGATTGGGAGGACCCTTAGATATGCCGTCAGTATATTTCATGGTAATTAGTTAATACTTCCGCTGCATCTGTAACATTTCTCCTCCTGCCTAACGGATATTTACGCAGGAAAAGGGACTCCACAGAGAGCACCTGTCAGCTTAACAGGGAATTTCGTCAGGATTCTGGCGGGTGACGTCTCTGGAACGCATCGCTGGCTATGACACAGCACATATTCCTGTGAATATTAGCTAACTCCTTGTAATTTGGCAAAAGTAAATGTTTTTATTTTTTGTACACATGACAGTGGACATGTATGTTATTATTCGAATATATCCGCGGCGATTGGCTTGACAAATAAATTTTTTCAGGCGTTCTTTCAAGTAATGGCAACTATTGTTTACAACGGTCCCTCCAGCTATCCTGTTGATGTCTTCAGGTATGAATTAGTTAGGCCTGAAGACGCTGGTGGCAATGTCGGACAAACCACCGTCAGCAATTGTCACCATTGCGTGAAGGGATATTCGCATACAGAATGAAGATCTCACTTTTTCCGTAATTGAAAGATGGAACTATGGAAATCCTATGGTGCGAATGTAGCCATAGTATTAAGTAACACTTTTGTATATCAGTGAAGTACAAAGATTCCTTTAAGAAGTTATAAGTCTGATATAAATGATCCTTCTGGGTAAAACACATCCGGAGCAATCCCATGCTGGGACTTCACACCATCGAGATTTCTTTTTGTATTACAGAGCCATTTTTAAATTTATTGCCTCTGCTGAAGGCGCAAACTATACTCTCTGCAGACATGCTATTTTATTTCTTAGAAATTTGCTTTAAAAGTATATTTCACTATTCACACCAATTCAGCGTGATAATTAAACTTAACGCTTGAAACTTATGCTTCCTTCTCGCTCTCCTTTCTTCCACTCTTAATATCCGGAGCCTCACACTCTTCTTCTCGTCCTCTTTGCCCATCCTTTCAATAATTCCTTCTCCTTCTCTCTTCAAGTCTTTTTCCTTCAATGAAGTAGATATTTATTAAAAATAACCAGGGGAAATTCATCAAAATGCAAAGAAATTCGCCAAGAGGTGGCATTGCGGCGGTGGAAAGGAAACGATGCGGGTGGACTGCAGGGCTCTGGGGGAAAATTGGCGCTACCCACATGGCAGCCATCCAAAGATGGCGTATGGCATCCTTCTCGACTATCACGATTACAATGATTCTTCAACAGCTACATTCTCGATTAATAATTGGATTCTAAAGTGAATGTCTCTATAGTAGCGTGATCACCAGCTTTTGTAGGTTTTCGTATCATTCCCCTTCACCTTGTACTACTACGATGAAAATTGCCTCCATGAAGAATAGTTCGCATTTTTTCCTTTTCGATCTGAATTCGTTTGTTAAATATTTCTATATGTAACATCAAGATCATATACATCTACAGATTGAAATAAGAAATTAGGTATGACTCCACATTTTATAGCCCTTACAGCCCAGGTTCCTTAGGGGAACATTCTTCTTGAAAGTAATATAAAACACTGGAACCTACTGCTATAAAGTGTGAATTATACCGATTGCATGCTAATTTTAAAGTGGAGATAAATAAGAATTCCAACATCGACGCAGATAACGACCCCAGCGACAACAGCGGCAATAGAAACACCGGAGACAGTGTCTAACAGTGTCAAGTAACTATCTACATCTACATGATACCCTGCGAGCCGCCGCATGGGCGTGAGGCAGGGGGTGTTAGGTCACCAGCCGTGTAAAGGTGTAAGTTTTTTGGAGATGAAATGACGGCATGTATTATATGAGTGTATTTAGTAGAGCTCAATTTTTAATGTGGTCGCTTATTGTTCGTGGAAAGAGCGAGTTTTTGTACCTATCTGTTCGGTAGCGTATCTCTCTTATTTTATCGCATCTGTCAGTGGCTATGTAGCAAAACCTGTCATTTGGAATTTAAATCAGAGTGAAATTGCCAAGTGACATCTTCATAGTTTGTTAATGCCACAGTTCCATGAAGTAAAGGCTGAAATTGTGTCTTACGATATGATTATAACCAACGCCACCCACAAACTCTTACCCTATTCCTCCGTCGTTTAGCAGCCGATTAGTGATAGTAGACTTAATTAACTTAGTAGCATACCGTGGCAATTAAAGCCCTAGTGATTTAAAATCGTCCTTTCTAGCGTACTGCCTATCCACCTGCCTTAAACTCTCTCTCTACCCCGAGCAACGTGTAACGAAACTATTCTCATCCCTCCTCTTCCTTGAAAATCCTGGGTTCTTCTCGTCTTCGTTACGCCACCACCCCCTGCCACACTACACCGAAGGTTTACCAACTTCTCTCCCCATCGCCCTCTTCACAATCTCCCGGCCTTCCGCTTCTTCCCGCATCCCCACCCTCCTTCTTCTCCTCTGCTCGAATTCTTTTTTTCGGAACACCTTATTCCATGGTATTTTTCAGGAAATACGACGCGTCCATTAACGGAATTGGGAGAGCGAACCGCAAGAAATGGATTCTCGTTTCCCTCGCTAGTTCCTTTTACTTCGCTCCCTCACTCGCACGGCGCTGGGAAGATGAGAAGGAAGGGAGGAAGGCTTGGGTTTGGATTGGGGAAATATGACGTGAAGGAGGGAGAGCAGCTTCATCTTTTTTCTTCTTCTTCCCCTTCGATTATTTCGTTTTTCTTCTCATTTCCATCCCTCCGAGCGGCAGCGGGTACCTGATCTTTCCGGTATCGTCTAGCACAAGGAAGTCCAATGGACACTGTCTACTGTGATCCAATTTGGAGATAAAAAAACTCTCATTGGCCTCTTCTTTTTCAGGTGTGCCAGAAGCAGTGATAAATTCATTTACGTATGAATATGTTAGCGTGAGACCGCTATGTCAGTGATTTTGTAAATGCCCAATGGCATGTATCCCTCTAGTCTTTTTGCATGCGGCTTTGTAATCCTTGGTGCAATATTAAAGAGGAAAACTACATCTTCAAAATTAGTTAAATGCTTTAGCTTTTAGGCACTCCTCCTATTTTTCTGACTTCGTCGCCTGAAGACAGGAAAAACGCCTATTGTAACTTTTATTTAAATGACGGAAATTTAACAATATAGTGGTAATGAAGATCAGATGAAATATATGCGTATAGGTTTTACTATCGAGTTGCCGCCGTTTCTGCTTAGGTTTGGGCTAAGTAGTTACTAACATTTGGTTAGGAAAAAACCTGTTTTGAAGAGAGTCAATAAAATATGTAAGGTAATGAGGTTTTGGCACTATAAGTAAAGTCGATAAGGGCTAAAAGTAAATTGATTCTATTTCATATTAGTATAAGTCATTATAAACTTAGTGCAAGAAATGGTAAATTTCGTAGAGATGTTTGAGATTGGCATGACTGTTTACGAAACTTCTTTCAAATTACGGTTGGCCAGGGGCTGAAATAGGAGCATAAAGAGCTAAAAGTGCTTTTTGGGACGCAACGCCACATGTGAGGCGTTGGCTGGACAAATTTTTACGAATAGGTTTTATGGAGGGGGAATATTTCTCCTCACATTATTCCATCATTCACCTTCTATCCCGTATTTCTTCACCTCTCTGCTGCCCACAGAGTCGATAAATGTCGGTCGTTGCTTGAAAATCGTACGGTAAGGAATTCGACCTCCGCCATGTTGATTTTCTCACCACCGATGATAAAGGTGTTAGGAGTTAACAAAGTTGATCGTAAGAGAGAACTTTGAAGACCAAATTTCGCTCAAAGCGCAGAGTCATCATTATCTTTCACTACTATTATTCTTATCTCTATCTCCTCCTCCTAATATTCAACTATTCTTATTGATCTTCGTCTCGCAAGAGTGCTGAGTTATTTTTGCTCTCTACTTTTCATTTTATTTTTGGAGGGAGTAGCTTTGGAAACGTTCTTCTTATTTCTTACTTCACTATCCTCAAATTTCTCTCCCAATTTTGAGGCCCCAGAGAATTCTCAAGGCGAGCAAAACTTTGACAATTGAAATAGCCCCCTCAGAGGAGAAGAATTGCCTGTGAACGATGGTTATTCCCGAAATTTAGTCGGTGGGGAAATTTCAGAACTCGTTAGGGAGGCGCATAAAGAGGCACCAGGGGGGAATTTGAAAATAGGGCAGGCGCATATCTCATTCTTAGGGAGTGACGCTTTTTGATATCTTTGTCGGGTTTAATTTTATTTTCATAATTTTACCCACTATCTCAAAGATACCTCCTGGTAGGAAGAAATAGGCGTTCGTTTCCAGGAGCCACAGTCTACCTTTTACGAGTGGATCATTATTGCCCAAATGATTAAATACTCCTGCACATTTTCAAATATAAGAAATTGAATGATACTATGGCAACTAATTGGTTTTGCTACAGGAGAATGTTAGGTCATTACGCCATTTTGACAGTTGAATTGTCCTCTTTTCCCCATTTCATTGCAATATATTACACATTACAGTTAAAAAACCGTAGTTGACTCAGATTTCCTTCAAATTATCCATATCTTTCATCTGGGTGATTACGTCTTGATTAAGCAAAATGACGCCCTATTTATTATTTTTTATATTTTCCTTTCATAAATGTGGTTTATATTGCTTGATCGAGCGCAATAAAGATTTAGGATGAATTGTGGTTGCAATAACGTCAGAGGATTCTGAAAACGATTAAGTCATCCAGCAAGCCTTAAGTTGATTTTGTTTCAAGCCGTTGCACTCAGGTAACAATTAAGATGTCAAGTTTTCATACTGAGCTACATAAATTTAGAATGTAGCTCCATTAATTTCTTTCAAGGATTTTACTCAGCGGTCGACTAGCCCGGAAATATGAAAAATTTTATTCAGCGACTATTAATAATATTTAATGTAGATGGAAACGTTTTTACTTTTATTTACCTAAGACAATTAAGATTCCTAATTAGACTGCATCTGAGTTTTGATACTTTCTATCGGTTAGATTTTCTTCTGCTGTCAGCTGCAACCAGAAGTGAATCCTGAGAATGTCTCGAAAGGGCGATTTGGTCACAGTAACAGTTTTTGCTTTCACAGGACGTTGGCTTTTAATTTTCAGTCACATTTACTATTTGGAACAAAACAAATGTTCTCTGCAGAAAAGTGTTCCACTTCACAGTAAACAACAACAAGAAGCCAGGAAAATACAAGATCACACAAGGCTGCCTCGAATTCGGAGACGTACGTACTTTTGCAAACGCGGAATCCAAATAGAAATTCAAAACATCTCTACCCGGCATGATCAACCTAATGTATATATGCATACAATATTCGTGGCGTCCCTCCATCTCTGCCGAAAATGCCCGAATCTCACCCTCTCTCCCTTATCTCTGCGTGCCCCGAACGACGCTCCAGACGCCGGCGTCTAAGGCTCCGCCGCCGGCCGGGAGGCGACGGGCTGGTCGGCCGGAGCGGCGCCGGCGCCGGCCCAGGGTTTGAGAGAGAGAGGCGGAGGCGCATTACGCGGCGCCGGAGCAGCGCAATAAACGCCGGGCGCCGTCGCTGGCAGAACGAGTGAAATTGGACCTCGTTCCCAATGGCCGGCCGCCTCACGAAAAAGGTTTGGCGGCTCGATTCTTCCCTTAGGAAGGGGGTTTTCAGTTGGAAGAAAAATGTATAGGAGCCGTAGATCCCTCGGAAGGAATGCTTTCACATGGGATGGGGCAAGGAAAAGAATCCCTACGAGTCCTCTAGAAGGGCGAATATGAGTAAGCTGGGACACTTTCGAGGAATCCTTCTTCATCCCTCCCATCCAAAATGATATTCCCCCGGGTCGTCCAAGCTGAAATCATGGTGGAGAGGGTGAGGAGGCAAGCAATTCGGATCTCAACAATTATTTCAGTAACGTTCGTCAGAGACACTCTTAAGTATGTTGTCGAGAACCAAGCTTTTCCATCTTCATTGTCCAAGCTTGTACACAACGATAATGGCTTAATAGTTTCATTGAGTCCGAATTAGAAATCCCAGATTCCCTAATATTTGTCAAAAAAAATATTTCGCAGCTTAACTTTTTTGGAACAAAATTGTCTCAGCCTTCGAATTAGCAGTCGGAATAGTTAACTACCTTCTGAAGTAATTTATAGATCAAATCTCAATCATGGGCGAGTTTAGATTGATGAAATGATTGGGCATGGGCGATATCAAGAAGTAAAAGTCCTATGGACGCTTCTGAGGAAACTGTGATGCCACTGGCTTCGAAACAAGGAAATCTTCTAAGTAAAATAATCATCAAAATCCAATGCTTAAAAAAAAAGAAAAATTTAATCTCATACTGAATAATGATGAAAGTATGTTAAACTAGCTGTTTGTAATAACCAAGGCAATCATTGGAAATTGAAACTTATAGAAATCTACTATAGCGCGGAGTACGCCAGCGCTCTTAGTAAAAGCTTCAAAGGATTATTGCGGATTTGCAGAGCTTTCCTAAGCAAATCTAAAGACCTATCTCAACATAGAGGAACAGAGCCCTCTGGAGAGGAAAACATTTGTCAGAAAAGTTCTTAAAATTTGAGCAGCAACTTAGCCACGCTGGCGGTTATTTATGTCAACCAACTGCCCGTGAAACCATGAGTGATTGACGGGCAAAGATTTTCATTTCGCTCCGTTCCAGCGCGTTCTCTGACGCAGCTTATTGGCTTGTTCCCGGATATCATCAGATGAGCCGAGAGACCAAGTTGACGGCTTTGTATCCGTATATTGTTGACATATTCCGGCGCCGAGTTTCAGAGACGTTTGAATCTGTTACCTCCCAAGGTAACCAATAGAGGCGACCTCTTGCTCTCTGATTCAGACCGCAACTATTGAGAGCCGTCAATTTCATTTTGAGTCCGTATTCCTGGCTGTGACGGATGCTCAAATCAAAGAAATACGTTTAAGGAACTGAATATGGGCCCGAAAATCTAGAGGGAACTAGATGGAGAGATAATAGAAAGCTGTGAGCTAGAATTGAAGAACGGAGCAGATGGCGACGAACTGGGTTCTAGAGCCATGGACAGTCGCAAAAATTGCAATTGGTGTGAAATCTGGTCATGACTCTTGCTCATTTTGCATGCGGTACTTAAACACTAATTTTGTTAAACAATAAATAGAGATCGTAATGTATTCTGGAATTATAATGTAATGTTTTCGTTGATATAGAGTTATTTCACTTTAATCTCTGTTGATGCTATATACACTTCAGTATTACCCACTTAACAGACCTCAGCTCACGCAAATTTAAAAATACAGTATCTTATTTGCTTAACTTGGGCTCTGACTGTGAGTCACAAATTCTCACCTACTCCCATATGATCAATCTGAATGTTGGTTGTTTTGAAGTGTAATCACTTTGGATCCAGCGCAAATCCATGAGCTAAATGGATCTTTTTCTTAACTGTGGCGTTCTGCGTTCTTCTATTGATTTACCTAACTCGTTATATCCCCCAGGACAAATACTGACAATGAGTAAGGGAGACGCCTAAGAAATTAACTGACGGTACATACATTAGTTTGTCTTGAAAAATTAAAAAATGAAACATTATCCATATCCTCCAAAAACATTGACGCCTAATGTCACACTTGATTCCAACTGGACATCCTTTCTTTGTTAAGCAATATTCTACGTACATTTTGACTTTCTGTTCACTTCTAAGCAAATGGCTTGTAAAAACGTCTCATCTGAGAGTTGTTACTGCATTATTGAAGGGGAAACAGGCTGTATATTTCCAACCGAAAGAAGGCAAATTCTTCTAAGAACTAGGGTAGAAGTATTCATGAAATTCAAAATTCAATCGACAACCGGGGTTATTCATGCATTAGTGATACTTAGAGATAAGTAAATAAACAGAGGGAGTTAAAGAATACTTGGAAAACGGCGGAAAGATTAAAAGAAACCCTGTGTAGGTATATGCTGTATAATGGGATACACCAAGATACCAGCAGGTTCCTAAACAGCGGATGAAGTCCAAATCATGATCCTCAACAGACATTAATTTATGGAATACGATTCCCCTGAAGATGCCAATCCTTACCAAGTTTTGTAACCGGAATCTATGGATATATAGTTTTCTTTCAAGCGAATGACTCAGGCCTGTCTTTGTAGAAACAAATCATTTGTAATAAATATGATATCACAGTACTTTCTACTCCATAATTTACTATCGACCATGCATTCATTATAATTCGCTATGATTATTTAGGTACAACAATATCTCATAAACTAATACCTTTTATGTAATTGATAATATTGATTGCTCTCAATCAGATGCATAAATATCTAACATTATAATGATATCATTTCGTTGGTAATGGTAACGAATTGCTGAGGATGTGGCTGGTAACAATGATACTGTGGAGAACACCAAGCTATCGTATATATTTATACAATAGCTACATTTTTGTTGATGTACTGCACAAGTTTTCCCGATTCTTCCAAATATAATCGGTGTAAGGAGAAGAGATTGGCGCTGAGGATGAAGGACGTGGTTCGGGAGTGCGCCCGGAAGGAGGTGGTGAAGAACTCACGGATTCCACCAAGCATCAGAGGGATCAAGGAAGTGCAAGAGTGCGGATGAACTGAATGGATGGGGAAGAGAGAGGGGATCCCTCAGGGGAAGAGGCGAGTTAAGGAAAAGAGTCTTAGGATGGAGCTAAATATCGAATGAAGAATGCGAGGGTAAAGAAATGAGGAGAGTTTCGAAAGGAATTATAACCATGGAGGAAGGAAGTGATGGCGGAAACGGAGCATTAATTATTACGCTGCAACTCCTAAACCTCCATTGGAGAGCTTAGGCATGGAGCTGTGGAAGGGATGGGGTGGCATGGGGATAGGGTTATGTACTGGGATCATGGATGACGAGGGGTGGCTGTGAGGGGAAGGGAATATCTTCAGGGAATGGAGTGGACGTTGAGAACTTATAGCCTTTTCCACGATGAATGTAAGAAACTCGCGTAAGAACGTTAATTAGGGAGATGGATGATATGAATGGGGATGAAAATTCATCATATTTATGGCACGAGTACAAAAGAAAGTCCTACGTTCTCTAGTTCCAAATTGTTCTTTTTTTTTAGTGTTTCAAGATGCCGTCACCGACTTGGGCGAAGGAAAATTTTGTATCATAAGGAACCAACAGTAAGCAATGTTATGAATTCAACGGATTTGTGAAGTATGCGGCGTAATCAGCATTAATCTATGTCAACCATGAAATCGACCCCAAAATGAATATTAAACAAATAATTTCTGTATTGAGAATCAACAATCGCGACATTGAAGATTTTTTTCCCAATCTAATCCCGCTCTTCAAAAAGGATAATTCTTGGTGCTAATGGGAGTACCTTCTCTTAGTCAAAATTTACGTCGATAAATTTTCGCCCACAACTTGCATCGGACTACGATTAGGGAAAGGGGCGGGGGTGGCCCAGCAGTAGAGTGATCGTCTCCTAATATGATTTTTGAAGGTTTGTCGCCAATTGACAACAATATGAATAGAAAAGTGTGAAACGAAACGAGAGATTTCCATACGCTACATTTTATCCAACCTAACTGGATCCAATTTTGACCTACTGCAGCCTCATTAGAATGTATTAATTGCACAGATCAAGAGAATCAGTTCGATATCAACTGCCACGGTTTCGGGCGAGAGTAAAATTCACGGAATCGGCTGGGGAAGTGCGATATGGAGGGCGACGGGGAACCACATCATTTGTTTCTATAGAAGTTGGAGACTTGCACTCAACAATATATGCCGTGATGGCATTCTTCCTGGTAAAATACCCTCGAAAGTAAAATTGTCTACCAATCGTATATCCGGGTGGGGATCCTTGAGAGGGGAACTTCAGTCTGGAGTTTACAAATACATTAGTAGAAATATTATTATCATTCATAGTACAGATTCTAACGACATAACACATAAAACTAACGAGTATTTGGGATGGTGCATTTCAACTTTTCGTTCACCATTAAATACAAATTTTCTCTCTCTTATTTCCTTAGCTGGGCACACTTCCAATCAAACTTCATTCTTATCTTATTCATCACATTCTCCCTCGCTTTTCTAACGTTTTATGCTTCAATTGAAGTCCAATGAGGGAGAGCCCTAACTCGAGGAAAGACTCGGGAGCAGTGATGCCGCTACTTGGGTATACCGTGGCATGCTTCCTCCGCCGAATCCTTTTCATTTTATTTCCGCTCCGTCTTCCTGCATCCCTCTCCGGCGGGCGGGTCCTACTCCCTCAATCCCCACTCCTTCCCGTGTAACCCTTCTATTTGTTATCCCCCTCGGGACCGCAAATAAATTTGTAGCGAGGAGAGGACAAGCTGGGTAAGGGATGAGAGTGGCCTGAGATCGGTGTGAGCGGGGAGATCACCAATTAAGAGGAGACTCAGCTATCCTTCTTTTCTTACTCTTACGGTTTGAGGAGTATCTGCGAAAGAAAATAGGACAGCCTTCGACGAAAAAATTGCATAATTGTCTCCTCTTCTTCCTCTCCAATTAATTAAATTAATGTAGTTTGAGCGAGTTTTTTTCATAGTCATAATTTAGACTTTATTAGAATTTTATTATTTTTTTAATTTCACCAGATGTAAGTTGTATGACGCAAAAATATCAATAAAAATATCAATCAAGTATCAAAAAATATCAATCAATATCAATCAAAAATATCAAAAAAGCATAGCTTTTCCAGACTAATATTCTGCGAAATTGAGTGAAAATAATGGTGCAAATCTTTAACTTGACTCTCGCCGTATACCGAAAACGCCTTCAAAACCGAAGATGATCTACGATTCTGTAAAAATTACATCGGTGCGTGATTGACTCATATATTTGAAATAATCAAGAAGACATTCCTGTAGTGGACATTTTTAATTATCAACAATAATTAAGCGTTAAAATTAATAATTTTTTTCAATCAAATCCCTCTGGGGCGCATACTCCACACCGTTTTCCGCGGAAAACGACTTGTTTCATTGTAATTGTCTCAAGAAGAAGGGCAGTATTTGGGGAACATTGAGTCATCTTTGGACAAATAAAATACTTTTCTTTCAAATGAAATTCATTTAACCTTATGTGAAATGGTAATCGCAGGGTGTGATTAGGGTGTTTGTCGTCCTCGATGCGGGACCTCGTGGGTCTGTGATCTCAGGGCGCAATAGAGTGGAGTCTGTCTCTCCTTCTCCCTTCCTCGCCGTGGCTAGCATCCCTATCCTTCTCCTCTACTACGGGAAGAGGATGAGGGAAAGGAGGGTTTCTTGGTTTGCCTCATCAGTATGCACGGAGGGAGACAAGAGCCTCGATTACTACCGCCGCGGTTCTACACCGTTGCCCAGCGCTGGGCTTGCCATCACAGCCAGCCCGGTGCACGCATCCAAAAGAGATGAAATGGCACGAGAACATTTAACGTTAAAACGATTCCTTCTTCGAGATTGAGTGATGCTTTCTCAAACGTAGAAATGAATCTTTTATAAACTGTAGTTATTAGTGTCATGAGAATAACCTAACCTATCTCGATTCATCATCACCATGAGATACGATCAAAATATTCTATATTTTATCTTAGCGCTAAACATTTTACCAGTCTGATACGTTCACGCGTTGAAAGTTGTTTCCTCTTCTCTAAAAAAGTCATTTAAGTAACATAAACATTTTTGAAATACCGTGATGACTTTGGACTCGAATACCCTAGTAGTAATAAAAATTTTTTGTTGACAATTATGTATTGTGTCCTCAGAGAATTGTTTCTCACTAATCAGAATACCGTTATTTGCATATCAACTATGATATTCTCCGTTCCATTCAGTTACAACTTTTGCGGTAATGCTCTAATATTTAGACCCACGTAACTGAAATAAACTTCGAAGGAAACATTGAGAACCCAATTTTTATTGACGTGTGTGACTAAGCAGATGATTTGGAAGAAGAATATTTAATCTCTATTGCAATATATCATGGCTACGATTTGCAGCCAGATATAATGTTTGAAAGCAATGTCGGTTTATTCAGATACACATGCGTCATTCTTTTGAATGATGGTTAGAGATAGTTAGAGAGGAAATAACTTACGAGATAACATGGAGTTTTAATGCAAGTAATAAATGAAGTGATAAATACGGGTTTGATGTATACATCTACTGGTACTTCTACGAAAAACTCATTGAAATGTTTCCATAAATATATATAAGTTTTTGGATCCGCATAGACAATTGGGTTTAAAATACTGAGCACGTAATGAAAAGTATTATAATTTCTAGCGATTGGAAGAGTCCATAGGATTGAAATAGAAAATCAAATTAGTTATAAATATTCATGGTTCTGTGAGACAGGCGTCGCAGAAAAATCCATTTTTAATACTTTCATTAACTATAATTGATCTTCATGTAGGATCAGGTGAGGCTTTCTAATGCAAAATTGTTGAGTTAGTATATTTGTTTTTATGCTCAAGGGTGGAACTGAAACTTAAAAATTAATGCATGGGCACAGTTATTAAAAATGGCAAAACATTACCTTCGATAATTTGGGCCAATGGGAATGAAGTCGATAAAAGGCAGGTTAACGCTTTTTTACAAGTGCAATTTTTATGCGCAGCTAAGCGTAATAAATGTGCTTTCCCTAAAAGCTCTGCATGCTTTAAAATTAAATATATTCTTTGAAATATGTGAATTGAGATTATCTTAAATTGTACCTGTATTGAATACACCCCTAAGCCTGTCGCAACGCTCATGCCGCATGCAGTAATGTCAACAAAAAAATACATTTGTTATCCCAGATATCCATGTAGAGCGCTATTTCGAAAAAATCGCTACATTAAAAGGAGATTAAAGCTTTGCATTAACTTTGAGCCATGATTTGAGGGCGGAAAAAAATGGTCTCTATATTAGTTAAGCATTACTACATTGGCTGAAGCGAAATATCGGGGGCTTTAAAGGGGAGAAAGAAATCATTTGCATTGTAGGAGAAATGTTTATTCAACAATTGTGAAATGTATTTTTCGTATTATCATTCTCCTCTTGTTTTTTAGTTCATATTTATAAATATATGGATTCTAGTAGAGAACTTATGTATCCACTTTGGTGGGTCTAATTATTCTCTGCTAAGAGTTACGAATCTCCAAATGAGCGCCAATTATTCAATAGAACTAGATTGGTATGGTGCGTATTATTGTTATGGTTTAAAATAGATTGGTATGTATCCACAAATAAATACAATTATTCACATTATTATCCACAACCAATTGAATATGCACAGGATTCCTGATGAATAGGCCATCTGTGTTAGGAGTTACATGTATACTCGTATATTTTACATGTATAAAATTATAAACTTTGATAAGTTAGTGTATGAGCCATGGTTCATATATTTTAAGTAATTGAGATATTATAGAGATGGAAATGTTATTAAGAGCAGGGGTCCTATAGTGCTAGGTCGTCCAAGCCATTGAGATTAGTTAAGTAGTTGGCAGGATCATTTGGAGACCGGAGAGGGGTGAAATGTAAACAAAATGGAGGTCATTAAGGAGTCAGCAGTTACATGTTACTTCTATCAGGTGGAGTATTACTCCGATCATTTCCTCCACAAGGCGTCGTAGGAGACGTTGGGATTCAGTAAAAAAAAATTTACGCCAAAGTTGGGATTTAAGCCATGCTATTCATCATGATAATCTGTACTATACTAGGTAATCTACTGTACTAGGTATGTACTATACTAGGTAATACTAGGTAATCTAATCTTCATTCTCTGTTCCCTCCCAATCATCACAGTAGTTTGAATTTTGGGTGAGGGGAGGGGTCGCAAGACGCGATGGAGGAAGGGGAAAGAGATACATAGCTGCTGAAGTTTCGGTGGTTAGACATTGAAGGTTTTCCTGGTTTTCTTCCTCAGTGATCCTAATCCTTGGCAAAGATTTTCGCAAGGTCTCCAATTGTTTCCTTCAGAACTAAAATACAGAACTTAGTAGATTCGTCTGAATGACTTTAAGCTTCCTCAGTAAATCGATCAAATGAAGTATTAATCCGAAGATTCTTACGAAATCGGATGGAATCGGTACATAATGAAGATATAAAACGTGCAATCTTCCACCAAATAAATTTCTTCCGACCCGAATTTTTACAATACTATACCTGACTCTACGATGACCTGATAATGATACAGTAATGTCAAAATCCGGAGCGGAAGTAAATTGCATTTTTCGTCGACTATTGCACGTTTTATTTCTTTGGTCTAAAATAATGAAGGTCTCTCTGGTTTTTATCTGGGTTATAGGCTCTGTAACTGAAGTCTCTATAGTAGGTATACAACAGAGTGTGCTGTGGAAAATTTTGTTCCCATCCATCGGGGACAAAACATTTGAACGCGTACGACAGAGAGAGAGAGAGAAAGAGATTTAATAGGTGACAAAAATCCCAATGAAACAAGCTTGAGTGCAAGAGAAAACTCGTCTGAGGATAAGAGTAGATGAGAAAGAAAATCTTGAAAACTCTCATGATCACTCTCTGATCTAAGAGACAGGCACTTGGTGAGATAGGGATGGCTGGGGGTCAATGGATCGGATTAGAAGGAGGCATAGCAGGCGAATGAATATAAAACATTCCGATGGGTTGCCACTGTAATTTTGAACTTTTTTAATACATAATTTTGTTACAGATTAGTTAAAATTGTATATATTTTTTATGGAAGTGGATACATACGTAGCCTAACACATGTGAATTCATGCAAAGGTGCATGGCCATTAATAATTTTAATGTATATATCAAGTATGGTGTTGAATGGCGAGGTTAGGGTAAAATTATTCGTTAGAATAAGTGAATGAGTGGGGTGAGTTGCAGGATTTTAGGGCGGGGGATGACGTTATAATTTGGATATTCTAGGATATTGGGGGGGGGGACCAGTGGGGAGGAAACGAGCGATAATAGCGGGAAGGGACGGGGGTGAGTCTGGATGGAGTGAGTGGACGGCGGAGATGAGGAAGGAATGGGTCCTAACCGAGCACGCGCATAAACAAGGCATTAGTACCAACGGTTTTAACATTTGTTAGCCGCCGCTATGTGCAAAACGCATTGCGACAGATGTCTCACGCCGCTCTTCCCACCGGAAAAAAATTACCTCCACTTTTTTTTATTTTTTTTACTTCACTCTCCTCACTTGGCACCCCCCATCCCCAAATTCCTCCCCTCCTCTCTCTCCTTCCCTCCTTTTCCCACTCCCATTCCGTGACGCCCTCTTATTTGACGCACGCGTCGTTTGCCAACGATTCAAGCGAGATGGCGGTCGACGACAAAATCGTGTGATTTTCCCTCCCAATTCTTCTTCTCCCCTCCCACCAGCGCAGCCTTTCTCCCCCCCTCCTCCCACCTTACTCGCCCCCCTCCACAGCCCCCTTATACGTCGACCTGGACTGGTCGCTTTCGGTGGGGCGAAGGCTGGAAGGGAGACCCACTGCCTACCTATATGAGTGTGGGTGTGTGCTGGTGAGAGAGAGAAAAAAATTCACATACACGCGCGCCGCCCTTCGGTAGTTTATGGAAATATTAATGCATGCAAATCATTAATTATGCATTTGAGTGCTTATGAATACAGAGCATCGATGTAGGGAGATATAGAGAAGAAATAAAAAGGGTAACAAAAAAATAACGTGAGAGATGACGATTTTGTTTTTCTGTCATATTTTTGTTACCTCTCTTTCTCTCTCTCTGTTCATCATTTCCTCTCTTTTCTCTCCGTCCCGGTCGCTTTATTTCCCACCATCCCTCTGTTACATCCCTTTTCAATCTCATCCTCACCTCATCCACCTCTCTTTATTCTCTCCCTCATTCCAACACTGCAATTCCTCCTCCCTTCTATCGCTTTTTTCAGATGATTGTTAAGGGTAAAAATGCAACGCATTTTCGCTCGCACAGGTACGGAGGCGAAAATTGGGTGGAATTCCATCTTTTTTACTCCCTCTCACTCTCTTTCTCTTTCTCTCTCTACTTTTTAACTATACTCGTTTGATGGGTCTTCGGGTAGGCGGGTGGGAGGGGCTGTGGGAAACGTCGTTTTTCGTTTATTGGCAGGCTAACAAATTGACATAGGTATAATGAATGCAGTAACAATGCTAGGGTGCCACCTCATTTCTCGCTTTTTTCAAATTCTTCTACTTCGTCTCCCTATCCCTTACCCCCGCCATTATCGCGGCCCACTACGAATGCATCAGGACCGACGCGCCAAATAATATACGTGTATCCATCCATTTATACGCGTGTATGTGTGTGTTTTAGTGTGCGCATTCATTATTTTTTATTTCCGAGAGCGTTCGTGATTATTATTTCCTTCTACCTCATCTCTCTCTCTCTACGCGCTTCTAATTTTCAATTCTTCTTCGTTTTTTTTTAATTGTCATGAAGTATTATCATAAGCTTTCAAGTTTGAGAGCGTGGAAAATTTCCTTTGTTTTTTTATCATTTTCACGTTTTTTCCCTCAATCCACTTGGATGCTTTAATTCGGACTGACGTCCCTGATATTGTCGTGGATAACTTTTGTCTGTTGGGATTTTTAAAAATTTAACGCGCAAGTTCATTTCACGGGGTAAAAATATCATTTATTATTAAAATCCAAATCACGCTTTTAAATTTTAGCGTCGACGAGAAAAAAAAAGGTGTTCAATAATGGCAGGCTTTCCCTGTCTCTCCATTCCTATAACCAATCAAGAGCATTTCATGGATTCTAGACCTCTTACGTTCTGCAGGCAAACAGTGATTGATAATCAATCCTAATGCTCAGCTATGATAACTTCTAAAGCTGATTTATTGTTTCGTAGCGACAGAATTGTGATGTGAAACAGACAAAATTACCTTAATACTCTGCTAAATCACCAAGGAAAAACTTGTAATTAGCATTCAGATGGATAATGTACCTATATAGTGCAGAAGGTGGTATATTTAACATGTAAAACAAAAATCTCTGGTATAATCATATTTCCACGAGGAAACCTCTGATATTCATCTACTCTATTGGTTCGTGATACATGGCGTTTATTATTTGTATGCTTCTCCTTTCATCAGAGAAAACATTATATTACAGTCATTTTCTGAATGCATACTTAAGTATTCGTCAGTCAAGTAAAATAAAGGATAATTTTCCGCATAAAAAACTAATCGTTTATTATAATTAATTATAGTTTCCTCATTTTTTTGACAATACTGATGACGAAAAACGTCAGCCATAAAATTCTTGCTTAAACGATTTCTTGAAGATTCCTATCTTCCTTTTTCCTTGAATTACGTAATACTTAAGCATTTCTTTCATCACGATTAACAATTTCAATTCAAACCCTTTCGGCGGTCGATTAACTCGTATCTGTAGTCAAGGGTTTGAAAAAGCAACCTTTTGCCAAGGAAACATTACCAATTTTCCTTCAAGTTCCAGTACTTCGGTTTATAATAATTTTGGGCCTGTGGTCAATAAACTGATCAAATTATCGAATGATAGCAATGAGTTATACAGCTGTAATTACAAGAAAAATACGCTTCACCATTGAGAAACTCCTATCTCTGCATCAGAGTTCATACCCCACAATCATTTGGCCGAATATTTCACCGATGATGAAAAATAATAAAATAGTCTTTTTGACCATAACCTGATGCTACAAATATTTCCCAAGCACCTTATCAGGTTTTCAGGGTATTACTTCAAAGAAATTTCAATTCTATCAATGTGCAAGAAACTGCGAAATTACTCAAGTTCCTATTATTATTTAAAACAAAGTGGAAAAATAAATATTCCACGCTTTAGGATGACGTTAGTTTTTCCTGAATGCACGACCATAACTTCAAATAATATAATCATCTGTTAAATGAATATTCTTAAAATGATTAAAAGGTCTTAATTCTCTGGTGTGGTGGCATCGTGAACTTAAAAACTGTGGATTCATAAAAGCTTTAATGTAACGTCCGAAAATTAATACTTATAATTAATTTATTGAAATCATTATAAAAACTGAGTAATAATTATGAAAATTCGTAGGAAATTTTGTTGTGCTAATTATACGACAGTGGTATATTTGTGATTTCCCAAGAAATCATGTATTTTTGCACGCGGTTTGCCAATTTGCAATGTGTTCTCCTATATGCCAAAAAGTAATTGAGATTTATTTGTTTAGTATTTAAAGTGGCCTCTTTCAGTATTTGAAGTGTAATTGTTAAAATAATGCGTAAAATATACAAGTATTCATGTCATTGGTAATAACTAATTTTTTTCTCGCAAATATCGCCTAGCAACACGTGATTTTTCTCCTATTATAAACGTAAATGCTAATAAATTGAGTTAACAATGCATTGAAAGCAAGAAATATAGAAAGGCAGCGTTTCTCAATAAGAAATTATCCAGAGAGCAGGAGCCAATAAGCCAAAAGCCCTTGACAGGCCCCGAGGGACCGTCATTTCATTTATTATCATTTATGGGGAAATTCTGTCATTAGATGCCATAGCTATTAATATGTTGCTAAAATACAACCCAAAATGAAATCAGGCTTAATATTTTTGGGTCTTCAAGCTGTAAAATCGAATTCTGTGCCCAAAAATTTCCAACGTATGGCCTTCATTCAATTTATACAAATTGAATAACATTTAAGTTCTCTTGTTAAAATATATTTCTTCTCATCTTTCTCGCTTCATTGACATTTCTAAGAATAGGAACGTTCATTATCTTAGCCCTTGCACTGCGGAATCCAACCATTTTTTAAAGTTTGCTCAGGAGAATTACCCTCAAATCTATTCATTCATCAGGCTCTTTGGATTCTATCCTCTGATTTAGGTGTTTTTACGCATAAAATTTAAACCTTTAGCCACAATCAAATTTCAAAACTATTTTCACCATGGAGAAGCCGCAGTAAGTTTGCAATAATAATTTGCTGGTGATAAATGACTAAGAACTAATGTAACAGTCAAATACATATACCAATGTTTTTCAATTATAAACTAGGAGGCTCTACAAATGCAACCACGTGACAAAATACCTTTGAACCTAGAGTAAGATAATTGACTCGCCAAGTCTTGAGTAATAAAACCTCGCAGCCTTTCTTCAAAATTACAACCTTGTTTAAATGACATAACTGAAGTGGAAAGTGGGAATGTTTTTACTAAGATAATGGCGAGTACAAAAATAATTTTTATGATATCTTTTCTCAGCTCTATTAAATGTTCCCAGCAATACTTCTCCCTCACTGCTCGTTCTGTTCATTTTCTTAGTCTTTTCGGAAGGTTACTTTTTGTAGGTTCAGCTTGAAAACCAGGAAATTTTAGGCTATCCTGTGCTAAAAATATATTTCTGAAATAGGTGTATTTCAAAGTGAACTATATTGAATATATCTTGAGTATAAAAATGGCCTTTTTTTACGTGTTTCCTCTTGAATCAATTGTAATGTAAACGTAATATTTAGGAAAAGTTGTGCTATAAGCCAAGTTATCCTGACGTAAATTATTTTAAAAGTCTTGCACTTGCAATTATCGTATGCATGTAGATATGAAAAAAGTACGCTTTCACTCAACGACCGCCAAATACCACTCCACCCTAGAGGAACGTTAGCGGATCACAGGGCACGACAGCTGATGCACCCTGACAAAGAGGAGGATAAGTCCGTGATGAGACGGGAGACCAGTCAGATGCGTCACACACTCTGCTTACCTTCCACACTCCCCCGCACTCTACCCCGTGTGCCGACCCAAGCAGAATTCCCTCGAATGAAGTCTGGGAGAGGGGAGTTGATCGAAGGGTCTCACGCGAGAAGTGGGGTGAGGTAAGACAGGGATTGTTCCCTTAATGGCACTCGATCGGGGTGCCTGGAATCCACCCTACCCCACCCCTCATGCCCCTCGAACTCCTCGGAAAGCCCCTGCTCTCCCTTCTTTTTTTTCATCCCTCTTGTTTCCCCTCCGGGCAGAAATTCGTCTCGGCGGAAAGGAAAAGTAGGGTTCCTTCCGGGTGGCCGAAAGGGGTGGGAGGGAGGGATTACTGGAATGGGAGATTGGGGTGGTGGGGCGGGATGCACCTTCCGGGAGGGGGAGGATGAAGAGAATGAGAAATGGATGGAGGGTGTGAGGACTTGTGTGTTTGGATGACGGAGGTGGAAGCATGACGCAAGGCAAGTCTAACATAAGAGAAAGAAAAATGAAGAAATATCTTCCTAATTTTGTCCTGAGGTTACCATCGTTTGCAATATTTTTACGGCGTAGATTCCACCGATTATGTCCCCATTACTATTTTGAACTTTAAAATTCATAAGGAGTTAACGGCGAAAAAATACAACTAAATCATGCCATTTTCCTACTGGTCCCACTCATGTAATGAAGTGTCCTCATTCCATGATCGCTAACCGTTTTTATTATATCTCTCTATATCAGTTTTGCAATAGATCGAACTTTGATTTTGCATCGACATAGGTACGACAAGGAATTATTCAGCAGCGTAGACCGTGTCACATTGTAATAATATGGAGATAACATCAGTGTTTTAATGGAAAAAAGATAAAATCACTAAATATCTTTTGGTTATACAACCAACTAGGTAATTGCCATTGTTAAAAGGCAACTACGCTACTAATTTAGATTAGAATCAAAATTCATTTGCTTCCGAAAGCTGGAGAGTCCGTCGTTAAAATTCCAAATCCCTGCCTCTCAGCACCAGCCTCTCACGTGAGCACGTCCAGCCAATAGACTCCATAGATATCATCACAAATTACTCATGCTTATTATAAAGTATCATTTTGTCAATATCTTTTCCATGACTCTAAATACGTTTTCATCAACTGTTGATGGTATAAGAAGAATGATTTTACGTCAGCAGGAATGGTAAGTCCTTCCCACTTGTCTATTTCTTAAGTTGATTCCGTTGTAAAATTGTTAAAATGAATATAAAAACGTGTCTTTCGTCTGTGATTAGTAAGAATTTACATCTTTCCCTGCAATTTTTTTCGCACATTTAATATGTAAATACTTTGTGATTAATGCGAGTCGATTAATCAAAAGGAAACAACTGTATTTAATATCTGCTATGGTTACCATTTTCTCAAAAACTATTTAAAAGGAGCGATTTGTCTAAGAAAATAGAATGGTTTTAAAATTGATGCATCAATTTACCTTACATTAATTTTTGAGTAATTAGTAATTGGTAATTATTGGTAATTGGAATTGAAGATAAATGCTTTCTTCTGATAGAATTATGGCTGCATATGGCTCTTTCAGCTAGCAAAATAGTTAATTTAAAACTTTTTTGATGAACAATCTTTACATGTTCCACCTCAATTTTCGTTCTGACTGCTATGGCTTGTGCTTGGCAAAGTATTTTTTAACACTGCATTTGAAAAGTTGGAATTCAGTATTTGCTTTGACTCACGCAGTCATGGATGTACCTCCTTAATTCCCCTTTTTGCTTGTGAGTGGTACAAGAAGAGACCCCTTATGCGGCTCGCCTTATTGCCTTCCCCGAAATCCCCCACCACCCACTCCAATGTACACTAAACTCGGCTGAGTCAGCCTTCTCCCGCTTCGTCGTCATCTCCTCCTTCCCGTCCAACAGAAGCAACAATGACGATCTTGTGAAGGTCCCCCGTTTGTCTGAGGAATGAGGGACAGGCCGATGTTGTCAGAAGGGTGGGTGGGGGAAACTGAGACAGGGGTATTAGCGCCAAATAGCTGGGGCACACACCACGACCGAGAAATTCCAAACCCCACTCGTCCACTCCCGACGCTAAATTGTTTCTTAAACATTCCTCGTCGAGAGCATGGTGTGCTCAGAGCGCGCGTTAATGGATCACCCTGGAGAGCAGTGTTCTCCCACTTCGAACATGATCCCACTCGAAGCTCCTGTAATTAGTACCCGCCTCCCTTCCGGGAATCAGTGCCTTGCTTGTGGACTCGGCAATGCTGGACAACGTATGAAACGGAGACGTCCACAGGGTGTTGTTCAGTATTTAACCCCTACGGTAAACGAAATCATGGAATCCCTAGTAAACTTGAATACCAGAATATTTCACAATAGTTGAATATTTTTATACGTTCAATGGTATCAGGCTCAACTATGTGGAAGTTGATATTCACAAATGAAAAAACGACTTCGTTTCCTTCCACTGATTTATTTTCTTGGTACCAAGAAAATAAATCAGTGGAAGGAAACGAAGTCGTTTTTTCATTTGTGAATATTTTTATTTTCGTTCCTCGAAAATGTATACATGGCTGACGTCCTAACAACTACTGTCAAATGTTAATTTGCAACTCGCTGGTTACAATGTAGGTGTGGATGTTCTTTCGTCCCACATATTTACATAAAATTTCAAAATTTCACCAACACATCTATATGCAGCCTAGGTTTCACTTTTGCTCAAGTTGATATATAAATAAATGACTACGTTTTTGGGTTAGAGAGAGATAGCCACCAATATTTCTTGCCTCCGAATTCATTCTTATTTATGCTCTCAGGGAATGACATGAAAATAGGTGTAATAGATGGAAACTGAAATCTTATAATACGCATAATATATTTAATAGAATTTAAAATATATAAAACTCTACTCTTCGAAAAAATTATGAAACCTTGGGAAAAAATCAAATTTAGGTTGGTTTGGCTCTAAGCAAAGGTTTTTCTGAGAGTTCTGTTATACAGTAAGTTTATATTTTTCCTCGCTATTTGTTTATTTGATTCGGCACATTACCTACTTTTATCATCAGGAATACCTACCCCATATCCTCCATTCGGTTCCCCGACGACAACATTGTTTTCTGCGGACCTCATCATCCAACCATATTCAATTATTTCCGTCATCAAACTATTTTGCATTATAATTTCCAAGAATTATCCTAACCCAGGATTTAGTTCATTTCCAGTATTTAGTTTATTATTTTCGTCATTTGTACTATCTCTATTCTTTTCCAATATTGCGACTTGATCTCTTCTGATCTTCCTCACGCTCACCCTAGTTAATCCAGCTACGAAACTTTACCGAGAGGGAGCTATTAATAACAGAGAGTACATGAGTAGTCGTGTTAATTCATTGCAATAATGAGTTTTATATGGTAGGGAGGCACCGCTGATGTACTCCTCAAGGAGTCAAGGCCTGATTATATTCGCATAAATTCATTAAAAATTAGAATGGTCATCTCAAGAGGTCAACTATAGGGCAAACGAATACAAACCAGAAATAGAATTAAATTGTATCCTCATATTTTGCTTAAATTATAAAAATGCAAAGCAGACAATGGTAGAGAGGCGTCTCACTGAAGGATCGAAATGTGAACCTGAAATCAACTAGACCTAAATTACTGGGTCTTTCTGTTGCAAAGGATATTTCAAAGGCTACCATATTCTTTCTTACTGCAATACAAAGTATACCATTAGGGTAAATACATTTTTTTACTATTTGTCGAAGAAACCATTCTTAGAAATGAAATGGAATTCTCGTCAAAGAATTTGCACTCCTTTCTCACTTTGATTAAACTTGTTCTTTCTCATGAATCATTCAAAGTTACAAAGGGTCGCCCTCTCCAAACGGATGCTTAAAGCAATTGAAATTGGGCGCTCATTTCCTTCCAAGGCAAAATTTTCATCTCAAGGAGCTAAAGAGTCGTTAAAAAAGGTCTCCAGCGATCTCTTTGACCCGAATGGCAGACGTGGCTCGCTCTGGAAGTGAAGGGCTTATCCGATAGTTTCTCGTTGCTTCGCTTTTATGGAGTGATATTTTTTTCTACAAGTACACGGGGCCCTATGAAAATGAGAGCTTACTCTGTGAAATGAAAAGGTAGGTTCACGTTTTTCTCTCCTTGTGCTCCATTTGTTAACCCGTAGTGACGCAATTTCCGTTCCTTGACTTCAGCTCTTATTTCACGGGACTCCGTCCCCGAAATTAAACCGGTAAACTTAAAGTTATATCAGAAAAACCAATCAGCGCTGCGTAGGAAATATGTCGTAACCTTGAGTAAAGTAGAATCATAAAATAAACTATTTTGTTATACTCGAATTTCGAAGGTAAATGCATAACTTATAATGTAGGATAAAGTGGGAATTTTTTTTGTTTCTAGAATGTAATAAAATAAGTAAGACTTCATTTAAAACAGAAATGTATGTTAATCCGTAAACGAGTAAAAACACCAATTTGAAGCTTTGTAGTTAGAGGTTCTTCATCACTAGGCGGATCTTTTGTGAAGAACCATGTGTACTTATCTATATAATCGGAAGAGGTGTGAAAAACTATGCCAAATTATTCTAATAAACGTTTGCGAGAGTGCGATAGTTTTCTGTAATCGAGTTTTGAACATTGAATAAAACAATTCCCATCAGTAAACGGCAAGAGAGATAATGAGATATCCGAACGGCAGAGCCAACTCTTTACGTTTTTCGGGGAGGAGGCTTATAAACTTGCGCCCTATTTTTGACTTAAACGTTGATACTATTGTTGTAACTACCGCATTACCTATCAAGCGTCTTCCACATTGGTTCATTTCTTTCCGAATATCAAGCCTAAAATACAAAAAAAACCTCTCGCACTCTCGTGAAACTATCTCAGGAAATTTCGTCTTGAATCAACACGTCTGGTTCCAGTCTACAGAGGTGCTACTTTTTTTACACCATGCATAAATTTATCAAGACAAACTAATAAATATAGAGTCAGTTAAGTTCTTAGGCGTGGCTCTTACTCAGGGCTTGTCCTGGGGGAAGCACATACGTGAAATTTATGGACAGGTTAAGAGTAAATTAGGATTTATTAAAATAATACTAGGAAAATGTGACGAGAAAGTAAAAGTGCGATGTTATTTTTCTCTCGTGAGACCTAATCGGAGTACGCCGCTAGTATAAGAGACCGTTATGATGTAGAACTACTTCCAGATTTAGGTCAAATACAGCGGAGAGCAGCTAGATTTGTGAAAAATTGCTACGATAAACATAGCAGTGTTAGAGAATTGTTGAGGGAATCAGGGTGAGAGCCTCCATCCAATCTAAGGGAAAAATATATGTTATATCTTTTACGGTACTTAGTTGTAGATAGAATTAAAATGTTATTTTTTTTCACGCACAATATGGGACCATAATAGTCACGATTGATCAGTTTTAGGATACTTTGACTCCGACTAGGTAACATAGGTATTTGCACTCGTGCTAAATATCTGAACATCATTATTAGTTAATAACCTCGCACGTAATATCCGGCATGATGTATGTATGATTTAATACCTTGAAGAGCTATTTATCTGTCGTAGTAATAATAATAACCAGTAGTAACCTTAAGTAGTGCGCTGCATGCTCTTGCACGTAGCACTCTCCTACTCTCTGGTCTGACCGTGCACTGTTGTCCTGGCATCCTGGTGAACCTGCGCCTGGCATCCTGGAGAACGTGCGCGGTTCTGACTTCAGCTGAGATGAGGGTTATATGCCTGGTGTGGAATCACCCCATGCCACACACCCTATTGGTGGCTTGCATGGAATTTCGTAGCTCTAGATGTAAAATATTGTAAAAACTTTCCTACCAGATACATTTTGACATAGGACTACATCTTTTCTTGGTCATATAACTTGTTTTCTTTTATGTATCAAAATGTGTTTTATGTTCTCCTAGCATACGCACCCAGGAGAACAGAGGGCCAGATCCACCCAAGGATAGCATCGGTAGATGTCAAATTTTAGGAACGATGTATCACACGCGCAGTGATGCGCAGAAAAATTTTCCCTTTGGTTGGAAGGAACCTGAGGGAAATACTATTCATTTCGACGGGAGAGGTAGGGTAGGTGAGACCTTCGGAAAGAGGGTGACGAAGGATTGGATTAGGCGACAGTGGTCGGGTACGACGTGAGTCTGTTGAGACTCGGATACAACGTGGTCATTCGGGGCTACGTGGTCGCGGATACAGGTAATCTCCCCGTTTTGTGGGCGTTTAGAGGATTACTGAGGGAAATGATTGGGACGAGGAGGAAGAAAAAGATGACTGGAAAGGATGAGTTTACGCTGGAAGAGATGCCATTTCCCTCGAAAGTAATTATCACTCCGTAGAGTTTCATATTAAATCTGGGGATGTTCACTGCTGAATATAAGCTGCGTCCTGGATTGTTTATGTATAATCATTCTTGTACGAAGCGTTATACGAATACGTAAAAGGTTAAGAAACGATTTATTCGTCGCTTGTTTAAACTTTGGTGAATCCCTATTGCCATAAAAGTACGCTATTTATCATTGCACATATCCTTATCACAGTCATATTTCATTTTATCTACTTTTGCATTTATAGGGGGTATTACCAAATATCAAAAGTATGTCACCGTATTGTGTATCACGTTCTTATCGAAATTAATCACGCAGTTATTTCAAGTCGTAAAGTATGGCTATCGTGATGCAAACATCATTTTTTTGTTTCGCAATATATCGTGAAAATTAATCATTTATATCGATTTTTATAAAATTAATTTAACCAGCATTCATTTTTCTGTCCTGCGGTGCTATAAAAGGATTTAATGTATTCCAATTAAAAGATTTTACTATCAAAATATGAGTATCGCAGCACCAATAATCACTTAACAGATTTATAAATAACATGCCTCATTAATTTATAATTTTAACTCATAGAACTTATATTAAAGAGATATTGTTTCATATTGGTGTATCAAATTGTCAAAACTGCGATTGTATGATGAAAATGCTACTAAATCACCTTGAGTTATATATTTTCTACTATCATTGCACCATTCAGTACAATGAAAATTGTGAATCTCTTTCAGTATACATATATGTACTTAAGTGCGTATGAATATATGTACGTATGGGTATATTTGCGTATTTAGGTATATGTATATATGTGTATGTTTGAGTATATATGTATGTATATATGTGTGTATGCATATGTATGCTAGTATATGCTGGTATATATATCGTTCGTTCATTTACTCAGACTGCTCAGTGGCTAATACACACATGAATGTTCATACAGAAAGGTAGAAAGAAAGTGGATAGGAATACATAAAATAAACAAACACAATGGTGGTGTGAAGATGGAAAGATGGCCGATTCCAAGCAGAAAAAATTCGACTGGATCGGGAGTCGAACCATGGAACTTTGGATTTCGTGTCCAATGCTCAGACCACCAAGCTGCCCAGTCTACTGAGAATCCATTGGAATCGGCGGGAGTTTATAGGGACAAACACTCCCCAAGGCATGACCCACGAGAGTGGCCAATAGATGGCGCCAGGGCTGCTTTTCACCCACCGGCAGAGAGAGAATGACACAAGGAGGCGAAATGAAAGAATAACTCAAGCATACAGACAGTGGTGAAAGATATAGTACAGGTGTTTCGGGGTACGCTAACCCAAGTAGGAAATGAGCCGTTCAGGCCATGCAATCGTTCGTTCATTCAC
The DNA here is from genome assembly GCA_963169105.1 of Ceriagrion tenellum. Lineage (NCBI taxonomy): Eukaryota > Metazoa > Arthropoda > Insecta > Odonata > Coenagrionidae > Ceriagrion > Ceriagrion tenellum. The sequence goes on from OY720632.1 coordinate 70,529,833, forward strand.
TCAGACCACTCAGCGGCAAATACACACATAAATATTTATACAGAAAGGTAGAAAGAAAGTTGGAATCTGTCATCTTTCCATCTTCACACCACCATTGTGTTTGTTTATTTTATGTGTTCCTATCCACTTTCTTACTACCTTTCTGTATAAACATTTATATGCATTTATTATTTTTTCATTTTTAAGAAAATAGCGTTCAATATTGTAAAATATCCAAAATGTTGTTAAATTTACCATTGAATGAGAGAACAGAGTATCCGATCACTCAATAAGATACATATTGGCACCTGCTGACAAGCCTACGGCTTAGCAGGACCACAAAATTATAATTCAAAATTACTTTTAACATTGATGCCTTCATTAAGTGTATTTTCCCCTTTTTCATGTTTCAAGTTTCTTTTTTTTCCTTTTTTGTATAAGTTTCTTATTCTTTGTTCTTGTCTGTTGGTTTAAGGTATACTTTTTTTCTTGTAATGAACTACTGTAAAATCTTATTGAATTGTATTATATATAAATAAAATTAAAAAATGAAAAAAAACTTATATTTAACGCATTTTTCCTTTCATCGCATCGTTTAGACGAAAAAAGTCACTCAATATCGCACCGAGATAACAACATAGGCGTAAAACTCGATATTTGGTGGCTTAATACTTCACTTTTCGGCACACTTCACTTGAAACTTGCAAAGTACACACAATCGAGCTGCAACAAATGAGCTGCCAGTCGCAGAAGTCGACTCATGACGGTTGATTTCCGTTTTTGTACAGATTTGCGTTAAACTTTGCATACGAGTTCTTATTGGCAGTAAATACAGGTTTAAGCGAAAAAAATTGCATGTTACTGATTTGGTTTCTTTACCATTAATTGCGATTTCAACACGTAGCCTTACGACACTTGACGTACATTTGATGACATTAGCACAGATTTTCACTTAAACTAAAAACATACGTTTTATATTATTTTAATGGTTCTCAATCAAAATCAAGGTACTATGCCGAATAATAAACGTATTTAAATGAGATTTTTGCCGAATAATATCGGATTCCATGCCGTAAACCCGTCTGAGCAATGCTTTAGTTGAAACTAAAACATTAGAATATATTTTTGTTCATTCATTTAAACATGAGAGATATCTCTGATATTTTATGTGCAGGATTGTATTAGGATAGAGGTCTTAGATCAAGCAGTGCGATTAATGTAAGCAGATGGCACTTTCAAACTGAAGCCTACAACTCCTTGAACGAGAGAGATGCTCATGAAATGCTACTAGTGTGAGCGTATACTTGATCTTAGAGCATTCACAAACTGTCACTATTGGTTTGAATATTCCATTCGGAACGTATTTCGATACTTATGGCCAAAAGAATTTTTTCGTGGATGCGATGCTGCCTTGGAGTTCACATTAAACCCTTACATAGTCGCCATTTTTCAATATGGCGGCTGTATCATTTTTGAATGAAGTAATTCATGATTCTGAACAAAAACATGAGCATGCAAATGCTTCTGCCTGTCGTTGTTTAATTTTTTTCAACCGTAATTAATTTCCTTTTGCAACAGGGCTGCCATTTGGCTGATAGTCGATTTTACCTAATTAATTTGCACCAAAAGTAATTTTCTGGCCCTTATTTGAGTGTACCTAGCGAAGTAAAGTCTTTAGCTCCGTATTGACGATATCGGGAAAATTTTCCCTGGTGGTAATTTTGAAAATAAATTTTGCTGTTGCGAGGAAAAAGGACCAAGTGGATTGCCGTGAGATGAGGCACTGCCTTGGTCTCATTGAAAGGTTAGATGGAGGGGTTTAAAGAAAAGGTTGGCAGCGGGTGCGAGTCGAGCCCTGCAGGAACCTGGGAGGAATACACGAAGGAAGGAAAGGTTCCGTGGACTTCTGTTTTCATTTCAGTCACGATTCTTCTGCAGCAAGTTAAAGAGGGATCGGAACGGTGCAATTGACCGAACGGGAGTCAGCGCTAATCCGGTGCCGTCCAGCAGTTATCCAGACCTCGCAAACTAGCCGATTTTCGAATAACAATGGTGATGGAGTCTCGTGCGGCACGTTACATAGTGATCGTCTTTACAGTTCCTACAGGCATCCCTTGCTACAAAATCAAATAGTTTTATCCGGGGAACTAAACCAATTCCTTGTATGAACTTTCAATTTTGCCAGCGTTTCAGTAGTTGCATGGACAAAAGCATTTTTAGATACTATTCTCCGTCATTTGCAACATTCGACTCGATTCTGACAATGGTCAATAAGATATACGATTTTTTTACTGGCAATTTCGTCAATTTTCCTTGAATAACACATTTAATAATTCAAACATAAATCCATTCGAATCCATCATTAAATAACAAATGTAGTAATTTTCCACGTACGTTTTTTAACTTGTCTCAACGCGTTGCACTTAGGGCATAATCAGGTACCTCATGAATCCAAATTCCGGTGAAACTCCTAGTAATATAAATCAAATAAAAATAAATTTCTATGAAAAATTACAACTAGATGTGTTCTTTAAGAATGGATACCTACTATTAACTTCCAAAACGTGAAGCCTGAGTTATAGTGTGTATGCATGAAAGAATTAGACTGATCCGCGGTGCACTTTTAAGCAACCTCAAAGAGCGAAACATCGCATTTTGTCATTATATTGAGGATAGACCGATTGATGTACAAACAATAAAAATTCAAGATGAAGAGGGCTTTTAGAGCTTATTCTTCGGCCAGAATTTAAAATAGCACCGCAAAGTACTAAAAAGTATAATAAAATTTTTGATGAACCTCGTGAAGACATTATCAATTATTAGCGAATGAGCGTTTGATAAAAACAATGGAGAAATGCGCAGTAGAGTGAACAATCAATCTTTCCTCATCGTTCTAATCTAAGCCATCGCGAGGTTAACGTTTCAACCTGCAAGCACCGTAGATTTCCCGACGGAACGCTCACGCCCTCACGCGTCCATCGATGTTTCCAGCATGCTGGAATGCTCTTTTTCATTCCTCTCCCTTTCCCGCTAGAGGTTGCAAGGCGAGCAGACGGGAACGGGCGAAGGCTTTTGACTCTATGCGGACGCTCGCTCGCAGGAGGGCTCGAAACCTCCAGCAATGTCGGTCGTTTATTCAGTTTCGGGGAGAGAGAAGAACAGACCACGAACGAAGACTTTATATTGTGGGACGATGTAACGAGAGGGTGACGGGCGGAGAGGAAGAGACGGCATGCGCGCGAGTATGAAATGTGTTTATGTGTGATTTATATACACACACAAACCCGAAAGAGACAAGCAAGAAGTATGCACAGGCGGTCTACGGAGGGAAAGATAAAGTGAGGGGTCGGAGATGAGCGTATGTTTTTGAGCGTGTGCATACGAGGAAGGTCGTAAAAAATGATTTTTCCCCAAAATGAAAAGCCGAAAGTCGAAGTATTCATCTCATTCGAGGCATTTTTTTCTTCTTTTTCTTCCTCCCTGCAGCTACTCTCTCCCGTTGCATACCTGCGCTGCTCGGCTTTTCTCGAGCGCGCCCCCCAAACCCTCCCTTTCCAGACTTGCCATCTCCTCTTCTTTTGCCATCATACACTACCCCTCTCTTAGGTCAAATATCTGTCTCAAACCCTCTTTATGAGTTCACTAGTTATATCTTTATTTTCCTCTCTTCGTTTCCTTGCTTATCTCTTCACGTACCCTACAGTCATACTTCAAATTTACTCTGCGGATATATCCGCCTATATATATTTATTCTGCATTTTGAAGTGATTTTAAAATTGAGGGAAACGGTATTTTTCTATCTGATCTATGACAAATTTAATAAACGTTTGTTACAAGCGCATATTTTCGTCGAATCAAGATATGATAAATGTATGCACCTTGATACAATAATTTTTTCTATTATTCGCGAGTTATTAGAGTGATATTTGGTCAATACGCACGGATTCGTAGAATACGACGCTAATGTTAGGTAACGTGATTGAAACTGCGTCCAAGTAAACGCGTAAAAATATATGCGTCAACTATTCTGCTTATTTTATGCCTTCATAAATTCCTAATGACTAAGCTTGTTATCGATGGCGGTTTTTTAAAGGACTGGGTGAATTTAAGTGCCTGTTTTCATTCTTTTAGTTGCAGTGGAATCTATCTGAGGTGGTCTGACTCCGTTTTACTCAATTTATAAAGTGATCATTTTCGAGTAATTTATTTCAATTGTATGCAGATAAAAGAAACTAAAGTAATTTTGTAATATATTTGGTGAAAATTACTCTTTCAAATGACTTATATTCTCATCAATTATCGAAATGAGCATGTAAAATTATTGGATTAGACTCATTTTTTCATGCCGAACGCTGGAAAAGACATTTCGAACTGAAGATTTAGTTTTGCACTTCCGCAAAAATCACTCCTCTGAGTAATCGGCTAAATAAATATATTAATAGTAATTGGGAATCATCACAAGCTACTTACTGCTAAACTTCTGACGATATGTACACTTCAGACATTCTTCGTATTCTTTTTTTTAAATTAAGTCTCTCTTGAGTGCATACCCGAATCGTTTTAAATGGAAAATGGTTTTGAAAAAAAATCATTGAACATGATGTTAGATGATAGCTCGTTTAAACTATCTTCAGCAGTGAAAGAATAGATGATGAAATGAATGAGAGGCGGAGATAAAAGAAGTAGGTGGAGAGACGGACGGGAGAGGCAGTTGGGAGAAGACGGCCGATGGCGAGGAATTCCGCGTCACGTGGTTCGAGGGTGGTTCAAGACGGGTGAGTGGCAAGGGTTGGACCATAGGAGGGGAATGGAGACAAGGGACAGCCGTCAATCCTTCCTTTCCCCACCTCTTCCTCTCTCTATCTCTCCTCCTTCGTGTACAGGGGACATGGAAGATAATCCGCACAATGGCTTCGGTCGACGTGCATGCCTGTACGTGTGTCCTTTCCCATTTGCCTTCGATTGGATGAGTCAGAACTCGGCTTTCTACCAGGAGACTGAATTAAACGGAGGAAACAAAGCGAATCAGTGCAGAGCACGGAAACGAGAGGCACATCTTGGGGTCGTCGTTTCCTCGTTTCGAACATGACATAAATGAAGGTAACGTCAGTTTTCAATGGGACCGCGTCGAATTTCCGCTACGCCCATGAGTGAGGCTCCAAGAAATGACGGGAGGCTGACTCGGGGCAGGCTCGAGGATTTGACAAGGCTCTATCTAAGAGGTGAAAACCGAGAGTTTGATCCTTGCAATAAAAAGTCTCAGTTCAACGCGAATGTATAACGATGGGTTCTGTCAGCGGAACTTTTAATCGGAGGCCAGACTCGAGTCTTCTATTCCGTCGGGTCTTGTCGTATTTTCCTCTGCCGTATTTTCAGCTCTCGGTTTCGGATTTATCTTAATCTTCTCTATATTGTAAGTTTGCATGATTAGGTGTCATGTCTTATCCAGAAAATAGGCATACTTCCTCAGATTCTTTGATCAAGTAGGGTGCTTACGTGTGAAATGAGGCCGCTTCCTAGTATCAAACGAACACCTCCAAGGAAATCCAGTTTCTGCGGCCAAATCTCTTGTTTATTTCATTACATAAATTCGCGTGAAAAAATTCAAGTTCTCTGGATTGATTGTTGATAATTTCCTTTGCACTATTAGCAATTATTTTCACTAAATTTTATTAAAACAATTTTGTACCCACAGTACCTCACTTAATTATTGAAGAAAGAATTTTTTAAGCATTATACCGGTTAAGGTAGGTTTTGTTGAATGTCAGAGAATCTCCTCCCAGTTCTCTACATTTTCAGGGGCCTATTTTGCTCTAGTATATCCTTTTTCGCCTCAGCAAAGGATCTACCCATCTTCATCCCGTCCATGAAACCTATTCTCTTTCTTCCCATTCCTCGCTTGCCCAGCATCCTTCCCTCTATCACACTCTTCAGCAACCCGTCACCCTTCATTACATCCTTCAACCCTCTACCCAGCCCTGCCTATCTCGGATTTCATTCAAAAGTTTTCTTCCTCATCCACAATCACACGCACTTCCTCATTATGTGGAAGGAAAACACCTATGAGTAGAATCCCAGTCATAACTTCTGTTTGTAAGTAATGGATCCAAATAAAGGTAAATAAAAAATACATCCTGGGCTAATGAAATGGTTCTCGTCTGCAACTTTCATATTGCATCCGCGCAAATAACCTGCGTCCTAACTATTGTTTACTTTAGTTGTTGGTAGCTCGCGCCATCAATTTCTTCTCAATCTAAGTAGAAAGGTATACTTCAGTAACCATCAATTGGGGTCAGATCGAAAAACACTTTGCAAGCGTATGACTTTCCAGCACATCAAGATCGTTGTGTGAATGAGGCAGAAAATTGCGGATTTGCATTGCCAGACGCCCATTTCTTATGATCCATTCCATGGATCACCAGTCGTTCGAAAGGAGAAATCCATCACATGGTTATTGGTCACACGCTGATTCGTGTCACTAGCTTAAATTATACGCAGAACGTAGGATGTGGTTCATGTTCAGATTTCATAAATGTTCTGGAAAACTTTACTAGGAAGATAGTGTGCGTCATAAATTTTGATCCATTGCGGTATGGCAATAAGTGCGAAATTAGTGGAAGTAGCTGCTTTTACGTTCACTATTACATGGCTTAAATTTTTCAGTCTCACTCTCCTAGCTTCAGTATTATAATTTAAATCCTGTGTTAATGTTGATTTCTGGCATTAATGTCTCTTGGAATGCAACTGAGGAAAATCAGAAATGATAAAGAAATATAGCCCCAATTCTTATATACACGCATTCTTTTGAAATAACTATACTGACGTTGCCATGGTTCACTTCCGCAATATCCTCTCTGGTAGTTGCTTAAACTCCGTCGATTCCTCCAATTTGTGAATTAGTAAATAATGCTATTCATATCATTGCGCAAAAATTCATTCTTAAATATTCACTACTTCTATTTTGAATATGGCCGTTCATTGATGTTTAATTTTAACCTGTATAAAGAACAACATATTTATATGCTCCGTATTTTTAAACAATGCTTCCTAAACATTCACGGTAAACTGCTGTGATGTTTTCTCTGTAGAGCACAGTATCAGAGTCGGTTCAACCATCTGCCAAAAAAATGCTAGTTAAATGAACTCTTTTTCCCTGAGGGAGAAAAAATATACCTGTCCATACCATGCCACAGGTGCATTGAGGCATATCTGAACAAGACTGGCAAGTATCAAAGGAGCGAGGAAATGAAATGAGGGGGGTGTGGGAAGGGATGAGAAGGGTCTGGGAAGGGATGAGGAGGGCGTCGTGGGAGAAATCCTCGCGTGGAGCGCATCGACAAGGGGATACGAGGATCTCCCAGAGGCGGCACGCGCGCGCGGCCCGAATAAAACAAAGTCACCCACGTCCTCTTGGGAGATTTCAGAAAACGCACAGGAAATGGAGAGGGACTTCCTCCTCCTCCTCCATACAATTGACTCGCGGTTTCGTGGCCCGAAACATGCCGCCTCAAATAACCGGATGATGCACTATCCCCATCTTTACATTATCCTCTGTACATTATGGACGGGCGCGGCGGGGAAATTGAAGCGGAAGAGATAAAAGAGAGTGATAAGCCTCTTTTTTCTTTCCCTCTTCCGCCTTTCTTTCTTTAGCTTTACCTCGACTGCTAATTCGACGAAAACAGACGTGTGTTTTGGGGAAAATTCGTGCCTATGTTGACCTCCAGACGTTGCGTGGAGCGCGTAATGGCGGAGATAAATGGATTCAGGCAAGGGATAGTGTGCCCGAGTGAAACGACATAGAGACTCAAGTAATCCGAACAATTCAGGGGCTGAGATACATAATGATTTAGGTCAACCTTCTTTAATTGAAAATATGCTTAATTTTCCATTTTGTGGTTACGGATTTTTTTCGAATATAATTTGGATATTTTCATCGTATCTTGAGGCTATTTTAACGTATTTAACCAGTTTCATAATTTTATATAACGTTTTACGTAAGTTGGTTCATAAATAGGTTTATATGTTGCGTCATCAATAATTGGTCAATTCACTTCTCCAACAAGCTTCTGCTCAATAGGTAGTAAACAAATTTAACTAATACTCGTAATATTTTCTCTAATAACTAAAATATAGTAACAGGGATGTTACAGAGCGATAAAACTCAAATATTTTGTAATAGGCCAGTATATTTAAGCAGATTTATTTCTTAGGCATCCAAGTTTTCTGCAGAAAAAGATTTTACCTTAGACCGTTTTCCATAGTGTCCATGCGTATTGGAATATAGCGTATACTAATATATACCTTGCTCTTATGTATATAATCTCAAGTAATATATTACTTCAATACTTTCATGTAAGATTTTATTGCTTCGAAGAAACGTTGAATGTTGTTTCCAATTGCAGGTGTTTTCTTTTTAATTTTTGGATCTCATCTACCATAAAATGATACCGATAAATTTGCGAACATTGTATACCTACACACTTCCTTATATCACCAGAGAAGAAACCGCAATTTTATCAAAAGTCATGGAAAAACAAGTGAAACTTGATTTATGTTAACATTAAAAATAGGGTCCTCAATTGAAAGATAAGTAACCGTGTACATTGTTTTTGGAATTTCTTTATAACGTAGGTTTATGATAATTGATCATTTTCCAATTTCAAAGAAACGAGCCAACGCTTATTACTTCTCCCTTGGTTTGAATCATAATTTGAGTTATTGTTGAACAATAATAGTTCAATCAAAAACGTAGCCTGATCATCATGTGAAGTAAATACCACTCCTAATATCTCATTATTTTTATTTTCCGGAATCGGACATGTAAATGAAATTCTCTAATAATCTCCTTAAAAGCTTTCTTTATGTTTCGGTTAAATAAGAGTATTCCTTGGGTAAAGAACTCAGTGGTGTTGTTTGCTACCATCTGATTAGTAGGTAAGTTTTTGGACAGATCTTATCCTGTATTCGCAATTTTTCAAGCATTAGTTGACTTTCCTTCTGGTCTCAGACTTCGTTCTTTAAAACTTCTCCCATTCTCTTCTTTCATCATTCGTGCTCCTTCAGCGTTCTACCATAAATCACACTTTTCAACAATCTCTTACCTCTCTGCACGTCCTTCATCCATATTTTCTACCTTTCCTAAGTCTCTATTAATAATTTTTTCGTCCTCTACCTCGCCTACCAATGCTCTTTAATTCGTTTTCCTCGCTGTGTATCTCACCCTCTCCATTCAACCCATATTTGATATGCTAACAAGTTTCACTCATCCTTTTCCCGCAATCGCCGGTTTCTGACTAGTAGAGCGCTGTCCTAGCAAATAAGCATTTCCATCCATCTTCTATAAATGTCTTAAGTTTAGTTTAATAACAATGATATATGTTTAAAAATATATTATAATGGAACAGTTTGATTCCGAAGGTCGCCATTAAACTCTCTCGAACTGAAAAGCTAACATACGCTACAAGTTTTAGCACAATTTACGGATTAACAGCAATTTTGATAACTCTGTAATTCATGAGGAGGACAGAAAAGTCTTTAAAAAGCCGTAGAACACTTCAAAATTAACCATTCATACCAGTGTAGATAAATGTATCCTCACACTTGTAATTGAGTGGTCTTAAATAAGGGTAAATATTTTTATAAAACAAATATTAGGTGATAGTTACATCTAATGCCTGGTAATGTGCTTCGTTAACTTGCACAGGATGTAACGCCATCCTTCAAGATTAATTTGAGCGTGACACGCAGCATTACCCCTCAAGAATATTTGAGTATTTTTTAGTTGAGCACCATCTTAGCCGTGAGATGAGTCTGTTTTTTCATCCCATTTATTTTTTGTGTGTGTGAAGTGTTTCTTAGATTTGTTAGTTTTGAATCGTGGGTGAATTCTTTACTTCTCAGAAGGCCCTTCTTCGAACCCCGGTGTAATCACCTTTCGTCAAATTGCCCCTCGCCTCGACAGGCGAGCATCCGTTGCTGGTGCGCCTCTGCTTCTTCACCTCCGTCACATTTCGTCTCCCGGGTTGTCCGCATGGTGGCGCATCATACGGTGAAGTTGCCATCCATTTTACGCTTCATCAACGTTGAGGGAGCTCTGAATTGGTGATCAAAGTCTCGAGTCATATCATTGCTGGCTCGTCTGCTTTTCTGTCTCCACATCTTCTTCGAGGGCCCCAACATCAATTCCCACAGCCTCCCCAGGACTCCTCACACGCCTTCGGTCGTCAGCCAGCATCCTCCTCCGCCCTTTGCGTTGCGTACCTATTTCGCAAGAAAGCAGAGAGTATCACCATTAGTCAATGGACGTTACGCTGGCCAAATGGGTCATTTTCCTTCCATCACCACAAAAACCCCATCCATTTTTAATTTCCCGATCATGAATCGAGAGATTGCAACATACTTGGGGCCCACTGCAATTGCGCATATCAAATGATCCGCGTTCATGCATCTACACATTTCATTTGCGAGGCTAAAAAGAATAGAATTTACCATTTCTTTTTTTTATTGAGCCCGTATTAAACCAATTTTTCCACTGCAGTGGATGAGACGTATTAACATTGAAATTTTTCCGCATATCGACGGCTGGACAAACACTCAGCCGGCGAACAATCAAAGTAGATAAAAAAATTCGCGAGCATTTTTATCGCCCTTTTGGAAATAATGCAGCCATGATAAAATAGCGTCGGCATAAAAAACACACCGTTGGAATCGGCTTTGATTTCAACATCAGCCGCTCGCCTAGAGGGCAAAAATACATTTAGACGAGAGGCGCATATTTTTTCCGGAGCGCAATGAAAACGTTTACGCTTCAATAATTTCTTTGAATGCAAATGGATGAATTGTGCTCGCCATCAACAAGATGTTGCGGCGAAACGCATTAGCGTCCTCGGAGAAGTGCAGCGCGGGCGAACAGATCTCTCCTAAAAAAAATCTTACATTGATGAGCCATTAAAAATTCCATCAAGTGATTAACACGAGTCCTCTTCGCTCTTGAGGAGAAACGAGCCGCAGAGTCGTGAATCATGGCGTTGGGATGTCGAATTTATGTGTGACCTATGCGAACACAGTGGAATCGCACTTCACCCGAGTGAGCGGCGACAATGAAGGAAAGGCGGTCTCTGGTATGCGTTAGCGCGTGAAGACTGTGGCCGTGTTCGAATCCATGTTGGGGTGTACTAGCCGTATTAAATTTTTCCGTTTATGAAGTTACGTCACGTTTGGGACCTTTGGACCAACTTGGTGTACACTAAACAACTGGCTTGAACGAGAAGAGGCATATTAACCGGCAGCACTAGTCGTACCAATCCATCATGGCGTCCTCGTACAACCAGACTAAACTTTTTAGTTAATTTTAACATTATCATAAATCGGCTCTGTGGATTTATTCCTCAACTTTTGAAAGTAGATGTCATGCACTCAGAGATTGCCAATATCGAATTGAAAAGAAATTTGTTAGTCACTTGTTAACAGGTTTGTGCAAAAACTGTATCACGTGTTAAATTAGTTGTGAGCCATTTCTTTTGTCTAATCTCATTATTTCAATAGCGGTTAAGCCCTGATTCCATTTTTTTGAGAGCGGTCTTCATTCTCTGCGACATTATTCATTTCAAATGTCAGTTTTCCTGTGTACCTTCGTCGAAATAGCTTCTGGACGTTTACCGATATGATTTTGTTTTTACTTCGGCAACGACCGCATCCAAGTACGAGCTCTAGATGTCCGTACCAATTCGATAATACATCCCAAGTATTACTGGCCCACAGACCTGGTACTTACCTAGGGCTTAATTTGGGCTGGAACATAGGGTTAATAACTGAGAGTTCGATTCAATTATTAGGCTCAATGTGAGATATGGGATGGAGAAAAGAAAGGAGCCATTGCTTTCTGAACATGTCGCCTGTGTTTGAGGTTACATCAAATTTTAAGGATGGTTTTCTGCAAATTAATCAATATTTTGAGAAGTCGAAATATCCAACATCTATATTTTAATTAACTAACGGGTCTTGACGGGAAAGTACAGGCCCGGAAGAACTCTCAATTTCAATTTACTCTCTGCAATCGAGTCACTTTACTACAGTCAGTTCATGTTGGTACAAGAATTCTAGGGGCAAGATAGATGAAATTACAGTCGAGCTTGGGAAAATCAAAATAATCATTAAAATATAAAATAAATTATTTTTACGAGAAGGTACGTCTGATACAATACAATGATAACACCTAACTTTGTAATTCCACATATTTTATTTTGAACGACCCGGATTTCGACGTTCACGTCATCTTCAGGTGAACGTCCAAACCTGGGTCGTTCAAAATAAAGATATGTGGAACCCCAAAGTTACGTGTTATCATTATAATGTAAACAAATTCCACTAAGCTACGCCTGAGACTACCAATTATATCTGATGCAATTATCAACATAGCAATTAGTCTCAGTTAATCTAAAGATTTTTCTTAACGGAGTTCGATTATTTTAGTCCAGCTGTGCTATAACACCACACTGTTTCCCTTAAACAAACAGAAATGACAGAATGTAAAAAAGCCCTACCAAGCTGATAAAAAGAACACAACTTTCCTCTCCTTATGCACAGTTAGATAGTCTCAAGAAAAAGAGAGCGAGGCACAAACGTAGGCAAAAAAACGGTTTACTTTCAACCATTCCCTTTTCCTATCCCTTTTCCTTATCCCTTCCCTTTTTCATGGCCGGTGACTCTTCACCCTCCACCACACACCGCTGAGGGGGATACCAGAGTAGCTTGAAGCTTAAGATATTGGCAACGCGCAGCCTTAAACCCCCAAACCGAAGGTTTCAATCCTTCCTCATACATAAATTATCCTATATTTGGACTTGACATCGCAATTCGACGCTTAGATAAACCTAAATTAAATCGAGTTTTTTATACTAAAGTCTTCTTCCTCTAAGGAAACGTCTGCAGTGCTCATGACTTTCCGATGTCGATTTCTTTCTTGGTTAGTGGTCAACAGCTCGCAAAAATATGGGAATGGGAGATTTATCAGACATTAAAATGCAGATGGAGTGATTTTACGCCATCTCATCATAGGTAGAAGCCTAAGCTCTTTTTTTCGGAAATGAATATAACTGTACGCGGAAGAATATCCTGTGAGAAACTACCTGGTCAACGTAAAACGCTTCATGGAAGATCCAACAACTTCAAACCATGACTTAATTCCAGTTGGAAATCCTTAGGGACATGATAACTTAGTCATAAATTAAAATATTTATGGATTATTCGGCGTGACTGTGCTTACAGTCATAAAAATAAAATTTTGGCTTCACTACACGATTTATGGGTCCAAGTATATCAATAAAATTAGGATTTTACACGGAGAGTTTCTAGTATTCGTATATTCGAGGGATGATTTGTGACGAAAACTAAAAAAATACGGAGCGCCACTATTAATGACCCATTTAGCATAAAATATTCTTCTCTGCATGTCTCCCCGGATTTGAACGGTGTCGAAGGTGATCAAAGTTTCTTCAAGTATTTGATAGTATATATAATTTCAACTTCGCAACAGCGGTAGTTTCTAAGCTGAGCATAAAAAGCCACAGAAACGGACAAACTAACCTAAGAAAATTCGAAATATATCTGAAATTTTGCTATCTTCTCACTCAATTAGGAAAGATAAGCTTAAAATATTCTTATCTATATTAGGCTTCAAGAACTTTTTGCCAGTTCTGTTTACCGTATAAAGTGAATATAACCACCAGATCAAAATTAAATACTCCTTCATATGCAATTATTTTTATACAGTAACTATACATTTCCGGATTTGGCTTAGATTTAAATTGTTATGCCCGAAAAGCTCCTCAAATTGATGATCACAGAAGTCGACGAGTTTGGGCCGTCTTATAGACACGGAGACAAATAAGTATTGAGCGATGGATGTCATAGGATGACAAACCGCAGGACGAGTACATTCATTCGAATATGTGAAGGGGAAAGGTGCGGTGGCCAATTAAATAGGTAGGAATTTCATTTTATGTCATATGCATTTTTTTGCGATGGAACCTGTTCCCTTCGTCATAATAGATCGCTCTCACCAGCACATGAACGCACACTACCTTTTCAGCGGCATCCATCGACGGGCTGCAATGCAATGCATTGCCCCTCTCCATCCCCCACCCTCCGCCTGTTTCCCCCACCCCCAGGTTGACCCCACCCCACTTTCCCTCATCGCGCAACTCATCCACTCCACCCCAATATAATACCCTCACACCCCCTTCCGCACTGTTAAGAACGCCACCCCTCCACCTCCCCCCGGCCCACATCACCACCCCCTCCCCATCAAATAAAACCCTATTCTCTTTTCCCACCCTCGACTCGCCTTCGCCCACCCCTTTTGCCCCCGCCCGGCTTGACTCCAAATGACTCGCCAATGAAATCCATTCGTAACATTAGCTGCGAGAAAGAGAAAGAGTCCCCAAAATTTTATGAAACGAGGTTGGGACAGGGCGCGAGAGAGAGAGAAAGAGAGGAAAAAAATATAATTAAAAAAATAGAATAAAATAATGCACGAGCTGGCATTAAAAAACTTCGGCGAAACGTTACATGCACTCACATACATGCGAGAGAGAGAGACACTATCTCCCAGCACAAAAATGGTGGGGTCGAAAATAATAAAAATAAAGAAATTTGTGCAGGAAAGACTTTTTCGAAATAAAAAAAAACTTGAAGAGAAGAGGAGAGAAAGAATCTGGCAGGGTTCCAATACAATGCCATTAAGTGATGGCAAACTATAAAAATCGTCGATTTTTCCATCGGCGGATCCTCTTTTTTTTATACTCTGGCGGTTTAGAGCGAAATGACGGAAGCCACCGGACCCAGCCAGTTTTGCGAGAGCGCTTCCCATGTTTCCATTCGGCCATCAACATTCGTTATTTATTTTTCGTTCCTAGGGCCGGGATGAGGGGAGGCGATTGGGGTGGAGAGAGAGAAAAATCATTGGTGGTGAGACGGATAGGAAGGGTGGAATTTCGCGGGGAATGGCACCATAATTAGCCTTTATCTCGCGTAGTTGTCCCCCCTAATACTTTCGCGTGTAACCAGAGGGGGAGTGGAGGCGGTGTTTTTCGTTATTTTTTTCACAGCCGGAGTAAAGTGATGAATTATTTCGTTTAATTTTAAAAGCGGCTTACGAACCGAAATGTCCATTGCTCAAGTCTTGGTCGACGACTGAACGAGTTCGAGGTAGATCAGGTAGATAGATAGACGTGATACATGTTAACGCCATCGCCGCTGCCACGCAGTTGAGGCTATTTACAGCAAACCTACTGCGACAATTTGGGAGGTTTTTTTGGCAGTGCCGAATGACTCATATCACTAATTTAATGATACCTTACGTAAACAACGCCCTATTAAATTTTATTCGCGGAAATGATGTGCTTTTTTGAAGACCTGTAGTATCGCATCCAAAAGAGATATTATCCTACGGCAAAAATCTCTAATTGGACTCGTTAAAAAAATACACAGAATCTAAGCCGCATGCGTTATCCTGCGTGGAATGTTAATAACATTCGCAAATTAATTAGCTTTTGCTTATAATGAAACATGTAATGATGATTTACGACGCGGCTCTTATTAATTTTTTCTGATTAAAATCTTCCTTTCTCTGTGGAAAAGCTCTCCTCGTATTACTGTGGTATTTGCAAATCACAATAATCCGTAGAGGTAATGACGGCAAAATCTTCAAAGGGCCTCAACTTTATTAGACCTCAACTTGACCTTTTAAAAATGTTAATTCAGTTAATACCTAGGTACCAAGCTGTCTAATCCAACGGGTTAAGTATATTAATGCTCAATTTTGTGGATGGAGGACCACATTTCGTTTCACTATAGTTTAAGTCATGATACCTGCATTGATGTGGAAAGGGACTCAGCTTGAGAGGCGCGAAGAAACAACAAAAGGTGGTATGCTTTCGGCTAACCTAGCATTCACACAATATTGAAATTATAATACGAATCCCAGTCCATCAGGATAAGAATTATAGTTTTCTTTTAAGCCAACGCCACATAGCGATGTAGATAAATCAAAACTATATTTACATAATTCTTTTCACAGTTAACTGACTAATTTACTTAGTTCAAGGATGGGTTTTAGTGTTTATATCGATAAATATAATAAATAATACATTGATATGCTAACATACTCAGGAAAAATTGTTTCCACAATTATTATTTCATTAGTGAACAACATTATCGTATTTTATATGAATCTTATTTTTATATGAATATAACTTCTTCAAGCCACCAATTTGCAGTTATTCTTATTTTATTTGGAGGAGAAAGGGAGCTGGTTACGGAGAATAGGAGGAAGCAGAAGAGATGGATGGAAAATGTTTTGAAAAGAGAAGGAATGCCCAAGAGGGTAATCGAGGGGAGAACACTTGGGAAGCGATGAGGAAGGAAGAGGATAAGGATTTTACTGGAAATTTGAAGAGGGATACGATTTCAGGAATTAATGAAGGATCTCATGGCGAGTCCTCCATGGGAGTGAAAACGGAAAGATACACCGGAAACGTTAGGACGATTACAATCCACAAACCTACCAAGAATCTGGTTGAATACTTAAATTCTTAAAAATTCTTTCAATAATATTTGCTTAATGCACCACTGATTTTTAGTAATTTGATAAGCGTTATTCTTGAAATCAAAAGTTTTGTGAGAGTTCAAAAAGTAGTGAGTGGAAGTAGAAGTAGAAGATTTACTCAGAATGAAAAAAAATTGTATGCACCTCCGTAGCACTTTGCGTCAGATTAGTTAAGTAAGAGCGGACAGGATGGTCAACTCGTAGGTTACTGAATATGGCTGTATATTTATATAGCCTAAAATGTTTCCTTATATATTTTCAACTCTCTAAAATTGTCATGCACATCAAAATACGTCCTCGACAGTATCGACAAGCTAGTCGACAGTATCACAAGATGAAACTAATTAATAAATGAAGGTATTTGTTTACCACACCTATCTGAAGTACCTGGAACGATTTCACGTCTATAAACTGGTCATGATAAGGCTAAAAACAGTGTCACATGCCATCCATCAAGAGAAATATATTGAAAACTGGGCAAACTTAGGTGTCCATAAGTCAGAATTTTAGCAGTCTCAGTTATTATTATTTCTCAGAGGAAGTTTAATACTTGAGGAGTTAAGTAACGTTATCAGAAAAAAGTCGTAAAATGAAGAATATTGTAAATTATAGATATCTTCTGTGCGCAGGAATATCCCACAAATAGCGGACTTTTTTAAGTTGATTAAAAAGGTAATTTAATCTGTTCCTCGGGTGGCGATTGTTGCTTTGAAATGGAGCAAGTTGAAAATAAGGCAAATTTTTTTGGAATCTTGAATTGATAAGCACATTGATGAATTCATTGATTATTGAATTTGTGACTCTCAAATGCGTGCTGGATCACTAATCCAAATTCCAGCTGCTACATGCGGATCACTAATTTTAAATTTTGAGCAAATGTTTTAAGTCACCTTGGCCAGCCAAAAGTTCACTTAAATATGCCACATTATTCTCTCCTGGGCTTTTTACTTACTTTTCCATCTTTACATCTCACTTACATCTCACGCTCTCGAAACTGGGATCTTTCATTGCCGGAGGGCACGCGAGATCACGCACCAAAACTGAGACAACGATGACACTCTCGAATCCATCTCACGGCGGCATATATTCGACCTCTAGCTGGGGCGCGGAAATTTTTGACAACCACGGAACACTCTTGAAAATCTTTGAATTACTTTTTTAACCGCAGCTTACCTCTCAAATGACTTACCGTACGCACAAGACCCTTACCCCTCTCACTATCACAGTGGGGTAGATCCTTCCTTAATGTCCTCTCTCTACGTCACGATCTCAAACATTCTCGCCGATAAAATAAAATAACAGCATCAGGAGAACGCGACAGAGGCGACAGTCGTTAGTTCCTTCGCCTCCCCTCTAGACCTCCTGGTTCACTTTTTATTGTTCAGTTACGGCCACATTTCCTCAATCCCTAGGAATCCCTCCTCAACCCCTCCTCGCCCATTGAGTCCGCCACGACCCCCCTTTCGCGTCTCGATAATGTTTTTACTGCCCAACTGATCCGCTGCGAGGGAAAGAGGGAGCGAGAGAAAGTGAGTTGGAGAGAGAAAAAGAGATTCCGGCCCATAAAAAAACTCGGGAAGACCTCGCAGTAGTCAGTGCAAGGGGAGACGTGGAAGAGAGTTTTAGGGGGACGGTGAGTTCGGGGGTCCACCGCACTCCGCGCTCTCATTCACTGGCGGAGATCCCTCGTTCTTCCCGTCCCTGCTTTCCCTGCTTCCATGCGAACGAGGGCGTGAAGGCACAGAAACCATGACGGGAAGTGAGGTACAGGAGGGTTAGAACTACGAACCCGGTTTTTAGTTATTGTATTGAGGTCTTCCGAACGGCTGCTGGTCGCTCCTCTACTCATACAACTAGGCTCGCAAAAAATCCTCGTGTGACTCCCGAAACAGCGATTTTAAATATTTTTTAAATAATGGTTTTAGCGTAATTACTAAGTAAGTACTAGTAAGTTTCTTTTGCTTTGCATGCCCCATAAACACTTTCCTAGTTACACATTGCCTTAAATGACCCAAAATGCGTTCTCAAGCCGGTACTTTGGAGAAATAGATTAGTTTAAATAATTGACCGAATAAATAGAGTTTTACTCTTGGTGGTACGTTAAAATATTTGACGGAAATCAATCAAATGCATGTTCTCCAAGGCGTCTTTTGACTTACAACCAGAATCTTTGCTTAAGAGGAAAGTGTTTATGATATCAACAGTTGTCTTTTTTTGCTGACAGTGTCATGCATGTAGAAATGTATTTTTTACAGATTACCTATTCTTAAATTATCCAATATTATATCATGATTATTATGTCATCGTAAAATGTATTTATGTAAAATAGCATTGCTACTTAAGGTAATTTAGTAATTGGAGCGGTTTTAAAGTGGGAATAACCAAGTTACATGGAATTCTAGATGTAAATATATTTTTATGGAATTGCTCTTAAATAGCGTTTATGTCGTCAAATTTGGCAAGAACTTGGGGAAAAATCACAAAATGGAAGTGGAATAATGTGCTTCTTCAGAACTTAAATTTTAATTATCTATGTCATTTTATCTTTAAAAGTGATATTATTTACGGTGTAATGTTGCCAGGTCGAGTTTTAATTAATCCTCTTCGCATGCAAAGTCGCGAGACTAACTCCTCAATCTCAATACGCAAAGCCGCATTTTCTGTGAAAATCAGAGAAAAATCATGTCTCATATAATACGAAAAACGAAATTCTTCATGAAACTTAAACGTGTTGTGTTTAGATAGAACGCTATCGAGGATAAAGGAATAGGAACCCTTTCTGAGCAGATTGAGGACTTGACTTGCAGTTTTATATTCAGGGTTTTTTTCAGGGAGATTCCTTATGCGCGCTACAAATATCTAGTGGCTTGTAATGCATCGCATTCTTGTGCCAAAATTTACCCTCCAATTATCACCCGCCCTCCATTAATTACAAAGCATTGCCTTAATCGAGATTGACTCTGAGTGTTGAAGTAGAGTTGAGCATAAAAATATGATAGAATTTTAGGTTTTCCTGCGTTAAATGAATGATTTTTAAGTCATAGTTGATAGATTGGGAGAAAATGAGGAAGTAGTTAATTAATGATAAATTTTCTACTCTGTTTGTTATATAAAACAAAATTCAACCGAAAGTTAGATTAGTTAGAAAAGGTTATGGCCGCCCAGTTCTAAAGCCTAAAACACCCGCAAGAAGAATACTCACTCTTTTGCCTAAGTCAACCTGAAGAGTTGAGACGTTTGTAGCCAAGTTAACTTTATATCTGTAGCCGTTATCCTTATGTTTAGGAGCCAAAGCTAAATTAGATGCTTTTGTTTTTTTATTACTAAGCACAAGTGGTACTATTTGAAACCCACTTTAAACGAACTTAAATATGCCAAAGGAAATTATTTTAAAGTAATAGTAATTAAATTATTAAATAAACAGCCTCTGTGAGCCACCGCTCTAATACAAAAGTATTTCCCTCAAAATATTCATTAAGAGCCATGCAATGAAGGAGAGCATAACATTTTAAACGCTGTATCATATTTTCCGATTCGAATAACCCGCGAGGGTCCTCTCCTTTATGTTCCTAAGAATGCAAGTGACCCTCAGAGCGCGATCCCGAGCCTTGAGAGTGTCGGAGGCGACGCCTGGCGGGTCGGGACGTAGTGCATCTCGATTCGGTTCCACCGAGCGCAAGGGAAGGGATTGGCGGCGAGCTCCTGCCGGCACGCCCGCCCGCCAAAGGGGTGCTCGATCGAAGCGACGCGCAGCGGGCGCCTCGCGAGGAGTCAGCCGACGCGAGCGACGGTTGTCGGGCCGAAAAAGGGTGTTCAGGTTCCTGGGAAATATCTCACTCACTCACCGTAAGTGCTTGGTACCGTCCTAACGCGTTCTTTCGCTGGCTCCATATCAATTTTAAGGTCACCACGATTGTTTGTGTCTCTGAATTTCCTTGAGAAGTAGGAGCCACTGTAAATAAAATTCTCTCGCGACCCTGGTGATAATGAAAAAGCAGCTGTGTCACATCCTCAGCTTTATTAAGGCTCATTGAGCATAATTATGAAAATACCACTTGAATAATCCACTCTGCCTCCATTAATTCCACCCAAGGTTAGCATACTATTCGTCAAAATTAGGAAGGAGTAGCAGTGGTAATTTCGAGAGGCAATCAACATCACGTCTGTTTGTTTCGTTTAAGTTAGATGGGTATGAAGATAATGGAGGGATTGTTTTGGTAAAGTTAGTACTGAAATCTTTAGCTAGTACCAGCGTACTACCTAAAAGAATTCTTTCCGAATGCAATGCTCATCCTTCCACATGAAAACCCAATCACTGCTTTTGATGTGCTCTTCGTAAGACAATCAAGCAGGGATCATGATTCCGCAGAAATATCTCCAACACTGCCTATAATCAAAACCCTGATTTTCTATGTAGGAATAAAGAACTCTAGTCAACAGGATCTCCACAGGTTTTGGAGCGGCACCTGTCATGCATACTGCTACCTGAATACCGTAGGCCCGATACTAGGAGAGCGCGAAGATGTTTGTTTTCATTCCGGCGAAGATGGCCATCGTAAGAGCGAATCACGCCTAGAAAATGTGTTTCTTCATTATTTCTGAATTTCAGTTTTCTTTCGTTTCATCTTCAAATATGTAATGCCGTTCAAGTATTCATTATCCAGGACTTTCACATGAAATTTATGTTTAAACGCTTTCATGAATGGATGAATAATTTGATGAATAATTGATCCTCCGGAACTACATCTACATCTACATACTACCCTGCGAGCCACCAAATGGGCGTCTGGCAGGGGGTGGTAGGTCATCAGCCGTGTAAAGATGTAAAAGTTTTGGAGGTGAAATGGTGACATGTCCTAGGAGAGAGTATTTGGAGGAGCTCAGTTTTTATTGTGGTCGCTTATTGTACGCGGAAAGAACGAGTTTTTGTGTATATCTGTTCGGCAGAGTATCTCTTATTTTATTGCATCTATCAGACCTAGAAATGTAGTGAAGCGTCATGATAATATTCTCTGTGTCGCTCTGAAACACACCAGTTCTGAATATCTCAAGCAGCCTAAGCCTAGCGTGCAGCCTCCGAGTCTATAGGGGCTCCCACCTTAATCCCTCTAACAGTTGTGTAACACTATATGTTCGATCGCAGCAGTTTTTAACGTAGCGTGCTGCTTTTCTTTGTATTTTGTTAATTTTTTTGGCTAAATTTTTATGACCAGGGTCCCAAATGCTCGCGGCGTATTCGAGGTGTGGCCTAACCAGAGCAAAGTAGCACCTTTCTTCCTTTCTTTAACTTTGTCATCCGAGGACCTTAGTATTATACGCTTAACAAAACGTAGTTTCTTTAATGCTGTGCCGCATATGTTTTGAATGCGTGTTCCCCACGATACATCTGAAGTTAAGGTCATTCCAATATATTTTACTGTATTTGAAGATTTAATGTTTATTCCACTCACGGTGTAGGTATAGCTTTTGTGTGATGACTTTCGCAGGAAGTGAACTATGATGCATTTAATAGATAATATTTAGTTCTAAACCCCACTCTTGGCACCACGAATGAACGTTGTCAAGGTCCGATGATAGAGCTTCAAAGTCCACGTCTTCGTTCATTTCACGGTAGATAACTGTATCGTCTGCAAATAATATAAATTTACTGCAAACTCTAAACCTTAGGTCATTAATACAAAGAATGAATGAAAGAGGGCCGATCACACTTCTCTGAGGAACACCGGAAGTGACTTCGACCATATCAGAGCTAAAACCTTCAATAACAAATTTTTTTTTCGATCACTGAGAAAGTACCTTATCCAGTTTACTATTTTTTTATTAACTCCGCAGGAGTTCAATTTATAAATGAGTTATTTGTGTCTTGTCAAATCTTGTCAAATGCCTTCTTAAAATCAAGGAATATCGCGTCGATTTGCTTATTCGATTCACCAGATTTTAGGATATCATGAAGGAAGAGCGCAAGCTGTGTTTCGCAAGACCTGTCCTTTCGGAAGCCTATGCTGACTGCTATGTAAGAAGTTACGATAATCCAGGAATGTCATAATACTGCTAACGACAATGTGTTCGAAGATCTTTCATTAAACTATGAGTTATTTTCAGAGTTTGAACGGACCACAGCGCAATATAGCGAGGATTTATCAGGTACTGAGTCAGCATCATTCAGGTATTCATGTAAAATGAGCTTGGGCAGGGAAAGGCGCACCATTTTTAACGAAACATTAATCCTACAACGTAACGTAACATCTGGTGGTTGAGGTAAACGGAAGCATCAGAACTCCAGACAAATGTTATTTTGCGCAGCTTTTGCTTAAGATTCCTTCAGTTAGGTATATAATGGAGAAAGGAGCCGTTAGCTATTTAATATTGAGTCGAAATAGCGATAATTGGTTTTCCTCCCATCTCACTCACGCTGAAAACCCAAAAGAGGATACCAGTTCTGTAGATACATAATTTAGTCTTGATTCCAGAGCCTTAATAATTTTAGTTTTGTGGAAGAATAAAACTCGAGCAGACCTTAAGAATTTACTTGATTTTTGACGTTTGATCCATTAATTTGAGGAGTGGTATGTGAAATAATAGTCTCATTGATTTCCTTGTCGTAAACTCCGACGTAGTTTGGTGAAATTTCAGATTTTCGAACTGGCAAAACTGAAATTAAACCTTTTCGTTTAATAAAACTTTTTTCGCATTGTAACTTTTATATCCTGTACTCTTCTCAAAATTGTATATTGAGAGAGATCCCTTGAAGTACAGCATGAGTAAAAATTTAGTGTGGGAAATAATCTTACTCAAATGTTGGGCTGCCTTGGGCCCAAGATCCCAGTTTTATCAAATAAGGGGTCATCGTTTAAACATTTTCCGCCTACCGTATTAATCTCAGAACTCAGGACAGAGATGTCATTCTAAGGACCGGTTCTATACTCTCTGGTTAATATCAACCGTCAGGTGAAACTGATTCATGTGATACATGATAAATTAGACTGCCGATTAATTGACGCAAGCGTTATCGATGGGAAAATGTATTGCTTTTCGTTTTCATAGCGACAAAATATTTAACCAGAGGTTTTAAAATAAGGACTAAACCTTGACACTGAAATCCTTGTCTAACGTAGAGCTTACCACCTTCTCACCGCTTGCCTCCCTAGTTACAGCCGAGATAAATTATTTCAGTCACGCGTCCGCTCTATCATCCCTCTCTTACACACTCAATTTCTACTCGATAGAATTTCGCATTCAACATAAGAATGTAGTAAAAAATTGGAAACCTTCAGGTTCGGCAAAGGAGGTGGTAACACTTGACTACGTGCTCAACACACTGAGTTCTCGCCCGGGTCGACAGTGGCTATGATTTTCACAACTCCTGGGAGCAAGTAAAAACTAAGGACTTGTTAGTACGCACTTTTAAATTATTAAAAGCGATCCGAAAGGAATGCGAATCTTCAGAATAAATGGATCGTCGATATTATGATTGCATAAAGTGTCGAAAATAATATGATAAAGATTTATCCATAAATAATTACATGTGTTTTGACGTCGAGTTACCGTTGCAAATATTTTTGGGAGCAATCCTGATACAGCTCCTTCAACTTTCCAGTGGAATCTAACTTCACCGATAAAATGTCTAGCAGTTTCGCTGAATTTCTATGTTTTCTAAATGGAAGTTTCTGGAAGAACGAAATTAAGTCCTAGCTAGCGAAAATACTGAAGAAACAGACTAGGAACACATTTCAGTTTCACTCATAATAAAATATTATTATATAATATTATAACTCGTATGCGGGGATATTCAATCATAATGGCCTCATCTGACGAGAAGAAATGGCACAATGAGTGGGAGTGAAAATTAGGAAATTGGAATCACCAAAGACATCATCGGGTCATGAAACGGGACCCCTTTGATTATAGAGACTTCCAACCCTTGATTGCGTGGTAGCTAGACCAAAATTTTCTTTCAAAATAGTCTGTGCTTGAGTGAAAAGCATGATTTAGCACCTCCTTAATCGTTGTTTAATATAAATTCAAGGATTTAAACATTTCTCGGGTTGCATCTGCGTCAGTTGTCATTCAGCACAACAGTTTCGCCAGCTATCCTACTGGCGTCCTCAGGTGAAGGAACCTCAGGTGAAGGAACCTTCACCTGAGGACGCCAGCAGGATAGCTGGCAAAACTGTTGCGCTGAATGACAACTGACGCGGATGCAACCCGAGAAATGTTGAAATCATTTGATCAACGCCTCGGAAACCTGCGAACTAACATAAATTCAAGGATTTTATTTCATGAGTGCAGTAAATAGTGCGCCTCAACATGTGTATTCAGAGAATTGGTCGGAGGCAAATGTTGCTCTCAGGGAGTCACTCAACGCCGATACTTTCTTGGTCAGCCCCTTTTTCCTCCGCTATATCATCCTCCACCCTCTCCTACCTCTCCTATTCTCAACCCTACCCACGAATCCCCTCTCTTTAGCGTGGCGCGTAAGCACTTCCGAGAAAGACATATTCGGCAGGTGTGCTTCCGTGAGAATAATCCTCATTCGGCAGTCGGCAAATCGTAATTCCACATGGTGAACCATATTGGGCTCGAGATATCGTAAAATTGGTTTCGTCGTAAAATTCGTACAGCGTCATAGGTACGGTTTCGACGCCAATTCAGTTGCGACGTCACGGAACTCGTACGAACCGCAATGACCAGGAGGGTCTAAGCAAGGGAGAGGGAGGATGGTGAAGGTTTGGTGTTTATCTTCAATTAGGCAGAGCAGTGCGGACTGAGATGGAAAATTAACGCCATTATGATAAGGGATTAACGGCTGATATAATGACGTACTGTGGAGCACTTAAAGAGTTCACGCGCCAAATTATGCAGTGCCGAATAGCTTTCTCCTCCCATATAATGATGGGTTTCTAAGATCGCTTGGAAGACCGAACCGTCCAAAAGCTTCCTTCAGCTACCGCCGTACTAATTCCATTCTTTGTCACGCGAGGTCGTTGCTTCGACCCCCACCAATATCCTTTCGTTACGCCCTAATGCCGTATTTTTCCCGCGTATGCGACAAGTCCATTTGTTATCCACTTAGCGTTGTTGTTTATCCACTGAACTGTAATGTCTTTTCATGGAATACCACCTAAATAAAATCAAGGAATAAACCGGTGGCTCAAACTGCGCAGTGGTGTAGGATTCGGTTCATGAAGCCTTTCGAAAGTATTGCCGGAAATGCTTTTCTTCCGTTTAACATATCGTGATGTGTTAGTATTCTGCTTCTACTAATTCTGTTATTAGCTGACTTAAGTTGGTTCAGAAAAAAATTGCATTACAGTTTTTCCTCCCCAGCATGTCAAGTTTTCAAGTAAATATGCAAACTACGCTTGCCTCATTACATGAACGTTCGACAGGATATCCAATTATGGCTGCAGCAATTTTAGCTGCAAATGACGCCCCATTACATTCTTGTCGTTGGAGTCCCATCTTTTAAAAAAAATCACGGTTTCAAAAAACTGAAAATGCTTCAGTACTGTTTACCATGATAACAAACATTGAGGTAAAAAACTGGTGATCGAGATTATCATCCTCACAAATAAATGAATATTATCTACCTCGTTAAAAAGCACCTTCTCATGAACAATACAGAACGAATTTGTAAAGGAAAGAATATCGAAGAACCAAAAGTGATAGGGAAGTAACGGGTCAGCTTTCAAGTAAGTAGGCAAGCAAATAATATTTACTGTATGTCATCACGTGGATTCATTAAGACTTCTTTCACTCGTACATGCACGATGAATTTGCTTCTTCCTGGATCCCTCACTACATAGTGAAGAAGTTTCAAATTGACGATTATGCGTTCGATGAAATGTCGTAATAACTAGCTATCTAGCTATCCATACATTATCGTGTCTGAAACCTGACTTTCCCTGGGCGCACGAACCGAAACCCTTTAGGACTTAACCGTGGAGTACGGTTGTCTGGGTGTTTGACGCCCAGAGAGATATAAAAATGCCATATTATTTATTTCATTCACATTATCAAATCTCTGGTTGCTGGGTTTATAGTTATTTATGGTTTATCTTACGTATTATTACGTAGATTTAATTTTTTCTCGGTGAAAAATTACAATTTCGCAAATATATGCGTCTTCCACCCAACGACCGTAGCGGTGGAACAAACTTCGTCCCTCTTTTAGCCATGGTCCCATCAAGGCGCAATAAATACGTTGCCACACGTTATGGCTCTTACCGGGAGACGTGGTGACCTTCGAAACTTATAACTTTTTCGGCATGAAAACAATGTTTGCTCCATAGTTTGAGGCCTGCTAATGGCTAACCTGTGCAGAAATGTAATGATTACTGCGCATAGCTTTCCCTTAAAGCAGATTTTTAGTTCCAAACCACCCGGCGTCTATCATAGTAATTATATTTGGTGACTGCGTCTGTTTTCCGTGTTTACTGCTCTCTCACGCACCCAGTGATTAGCATCTCAGAGAAATCTAACAATTTTTCTCAGTCGTTTAGTCTAATTCTCGTTTGGCGACCGTATTGAAGGGTTAAGGAAGATGACCAGGTCCTTTGATTCTCAACCCGGTCCTAATTCACGTGACGACAGCCATGCAGTTGTAATCGAACGGTGGTCAGCGTAACGTATAAAAGGATAAAGCCTGAGCATTAACATTCTTCTCGAACATCAATGAGCGCAGGTTAACGAACTCATCCCCTCCCCCTCTCGTCTCGCACCGATACCTACTATGACACAACGAGCAATTGATGAAGTCGAAGCATTGGGCGCAGGTTAATGTGTCGTGGCATTATCGTGAGCCATTCACCCTTGCCCGCTTGCTTTGGCCAGTCCAATTGATGAAGGAGTCGCGCAAAATGGCGGACGGGCGAGAAAGCTAGAGGGGAGAGAAGCCCGGTGAGGTGCCCGGCCAGGGTGCTTGTCGGAAACCGGTTGTTTTCCTTTTGCCCCACCCTTTGACGGCGGCCGGCCGGCTGACCGGCGTCGCGGCGGTTCCCCCGGTGCGGAGGCGGCGATGGCGGGCGTCTCGGGGTATCGCGGCCGACGCGACGCGGCGATCGACCGGTCTCGACCCTCGCATTCGCCCGGACCTCCCTCGCACTCCATACGGCGTCAGCGGTCGTCACCCCGCGCTTTGCCCGGTCAACTCCCGCTCTGCGACCCTTTCGTCACCTATTGGTCTGTCCGTCAACGGGAGAAATATCGCGCGAGAATATGGGATGGACCGACGATAGTGAAACTACGGCGAAGTTGAGCCAAAGGATTGGCTTGGTTAGCGAGATAAAGGGCGAATGTCTTGTGAATGCTGAGATGAAGTGGGAAATAGGCTTTGGGAGAGACATTTGAGGACAGAGAAGGAGTTTAGAATAGTTAGGACTTCACGTGCCTATTGTAACTAGTGGAATGCTACTATGATAAGCTCCTTAAGCAATTGAGGAATACTTCCGAACGTACGGCGTGCGACATTATATTGCAACTCTCACTTATTCCGTTGATTATTTATGTTGGATAAGCAAGGAAATGGATTGAAGAATATGTGTTTTATGAACAGGAGAAAGTAGGGCAGGATGGGGTGCTGAGGAGAAAAAAGAAATTACGTCGGTCGAAAGGGGTCTGCGCCAGTAATAATCTAAAAAAAAATTAACAATTACAAGTAGAGTACTCCATATCATGTCAGATTAGATGTTATTTTTGCTAGCTAGCCATGCAAAATTCAAGCTAAATAACTTATCCTGGTGCAGCTCTCTTTCCGGAGAAATGAAGCAATATTTATGATCTATGCATTCCTTAAACATATGAACTAGAATCCCAATTCTTTTTGCTTTCACCAATCCGACCACGGGAATTATCTTATCCTACCATCACCTTCTACGCCCCAGAAAACTTATAAACCCGAAATAGAAAAAAAACTGAGACCCGGCGTTTGGAGAAAACTCGCCCAGAGGTGACATGACAACTCTAACCGATTTGGCAACGCTGCTGAAGGTCGGGTTTGAGTGGGGACAAAGGGAGGCGGGTGTGTCGCTAACGTGGACAAAGGGAGCCGTGTTAGAAAGCCGGACCGAAGTCTGGAGGGTTTTCCTGCCCGCTTGCCGAGTTCATGCAACGTTCCGCGAAACTAACTTCATCATACGTCAAATATATTTCTCCAACGAAATAGGATAAAATCATAAATTGTATTTTCTATTTGCTGTTGAGTTCCAGTTCAATGTTATAAAATCTCACCGAGATCTAATACAGTAATTTAGGCATTTCCTGCCATCAAGGAAGATATTATACATAAATTAAAGCGCTATAATACAATAATAGAAAATTTGTCCCAACAAGGATTCAATGGCACTTCGTTTTATGAATCAGGTTGCGCGTATTTCAATGAGTCCAAGGAATTTCTGGTAGCGCCTATAATTATCATGTTGTCTTTTGTGGGTGAGGAGAAATCTGAGGAAAATACGGGTGAAGCCACTCAACACATCTCTCTTATACAGAGTATTATAGAGCTATTTTTAGGCACAAGAACTCTGCCGAAAATAGCAAATGGCCAAGTAAAAGCAACTCACTTCCCTACTATTAAGAATATCACGGTCACGAACATATTATCATGATTCTACATCTATCAACTTTTACATCTATGTCATACCCTGCAAGCCACCCAAGGGTGTGTGGCAGGGGGTGCTTCCACACCAAGCATGCATTAATTAGACGGCCGAACACCGAAATTACATCTAAACCAGCGTACCACACATGCAACGCGCCAATTAAAAATCTACTAACCAAGAAAAGTTATACCGTCGATCGTTCCAACATGCAAGGAGTACAAAGACTACTACCACAGATTCAAAATGTCATGCATAAATAAGAACATCAATATTTACATCATGCATAAATAAGAATGTAGAGAATATAAAGAGAAAGATCTACAGTCTAACGATTTGTCACAATTCGAACTATTCATGACGACGATCACAGCTGTTGTGGTCCCGAATGGTACGCGGAAAAAATGACATTTTATACCTATCGGTTCTACAATCTATCTCTCTAATTTTATTGGCGCGATCTATTCTGCCGTAGTACGAGGGGGTTAATAGTATGTTTTTTACGTCGTCAGTGAAATGTTTTCCTGAAATTTAGTTCCAGCCTATAATTTAAACTACGCTGTGATAGCGATTCCCATCCCAATTCTCCAAACAATCCAGACACACAAGCAAACTTATCGTAGCATCGTTTTACAAACCTAGCTCCTTTTCGCTGCACGCGATCTAATTTCGATATTATCAGCTATTAACCCCGCATGAAATATCCGGCAAGATATAGCTCCCGCATGATTTAGTACCTTGTATTACTATTCATCAGTCGCATTAACAATACTAACCAGTAGTACCATCGACAATAGTGTACTGTATGGTAGCATGTTCGCTTACGTAGCAATCTCCTAGTTTCTGATGTGACCGTGCATTGTCATCCTTACTGCTATTGCTTGGCATTCGGGCGAGCGTGTGCGGTTCTGATTTCAGCTGGGATGAGTGTTGCATGCCCAGTGTGGAATCACCCCTTGCCACGGGGTCATTCCACACCGGGCCAATCATGCCAATTTCGATTCCACACCGGGCCAATTTCTATACTAATTAAAAGCAATGGTAAGATAGTGGTAAATGGAATCAAGAGAACCGCGGGTTCATCACTAGATTGCGTTTAGGATAAGTAATGATGTGTCTCTAGAGTATGAGGTTGTCAATATCATCATTGGTGTAGAAGTAGGCAAACTGTGAGGGCATGGAAGGGTTGGGAGGAAACTCGATGCCGGCTCCGGCCAGCTCTCAGCGAAAGGTTCTGCCATAATTTTGCATTTTAACCATCGCAATAGGAGCAATGTGCCTTTAATAGAGACGGCATGGAGCTCAAGTAGAGATTACGATTCTAATATCAACTTACTCCATCACGACAGTTAGGGAACGAACATTGTTTCAAGTAAATAATAGATTGAGCGATGAAAAACTAGACCTTGGGAAATACTGAAGCCGACGAAAGGTTTTTTGTATTAAGGCATTTTTGAGAAGAAATTTCGTAGTTTTTTCTTACAAATGTGTAATGAAATCGGTCCTGATGTTTCCCATCCCTGTCAAGCCCTAGGGTTTCGTTGCTATTTCAATGCAAATCATCGAATCCGGAATTCTCATATAACTTATATCGATAGATATCTGAAAAAATGTTGTCTCTCACCATGCAAAAGTTCTACCACATTAGTGATGAAAGAATATTATTAAACATTAAAGCTATTAAAATGCTCAATAGGTCACAATGTTAAGATCACGTTTGCAGTGATCACGCCGAAAAATTGGGTATTATTGGCGGAATTATAGCGCTACCGAAATGATTTACCTAGATAAATGTTAAGCAGAAATAATCAACAGAAAAGCGTTGCGTTTTTGTTCAGTTACCAACAATTTTCGAGAGGCATCCCTGTTATGTGGACCACTTTTTGCAGGTTTCACTTTCGCGTCTAAAGAAGTCATCTACTTTCCTGTTGTACAATTTCATAGCATAAACTTATTTCCGGTTTCAATCAGGTCTTTTTTCAATTCATCACGAAAAATTATTAAAATGTTGGTCATGTGAAAATTGCAAAATAATTCCAATTTCTTGTTGTATTATAAACTCACGACTACCATAGGTAAAATACGGTGGTAGGTTCAATTTCCGTTTAAGAAGGAAAATTGTTTCAAAGCCTGGTGGGATAAAGTCATACCCCGCAGACAGTGATTGAATATATTCATACAGATACGTATATCCTAACGGGGCTCAAAAAGAGTGAATTTACAGGGCCGGGCGTTATCTCTTGCAACGGTGTGTATCCGTCCCGTCTGTTAAGTTTGCGGCGGTGGGAACGGGGCAGTTTGAGAAGGAGAGTGGTCATCATCTCGGGGGGAGACAAGGGCGTCCTCCAGACTCGACTCAAGAGAGTGGACAAGAGGCCACGAGCACTCCACCGTGTCCACCCTCCCACGTCTTCCACCTTCCCCTCCACCCACCGCCTGCCTCCCTCTCTCCATTCACCCCATTCCCAGAACAGAGGGAGGACCTCTTTCCTCTCTCTCTCCCCGCGGGACCTCTTCCCATCTCTCGGGGGTGGGATAATGCACGCACCAGGAGTTGGGAGGAGGGATGAGGGCGGGAGGTGTGTAGCAAGAGCAACCACCCACCCACCCACCCACAGCTGCCGGAGGATATTTTTTTTTCAGTACCTCACGCCACCCTTTCTCACCCTTACTCGCTCCTTCTCCTCAACCCAACTTCCCCCTAATTCCCCCCCACGATTCCCCACGATTCAACTTCTCTTCTTCCTATTGTCTCGAGAGAGAGACACGTGTCCGAATATCTTTTTAGTCTCTGGGATTTCCTTGCCTCCTCCTCTTCTCACCCCCATACCTCCTACCAAGGTGTTGGCTTCAATTAGGTGGTAATCGTTCCGGCATCCGCTTTGGTCTCGCTCTACCAACTGAAATTACGCTGTCGCATGCATGCCGCTTTATGGTATCTCAGTTCAGTGGCACGACCTCGGGTCTACGTAACGTGCACGCTAGTAGGTTTACCTTATCTGTGGCGGAATACTATCGAGAACCGGATCGCTGTTCGCTTAAGTTTTCCTGTTCTTTAAAATCACTGCACTGTGGCAGGTTTCTTAAAATCACTTCCACGGAAGAATT
Source organism: Ceriagrion tenellum (assembly GCA_963169105.1). Taxonomy (NCBI): domain Eukaryota; kingdom Metazoa; phylum Arthropoda; class Insecta; order Odonata; family Coenagrionidae; genus Ceriagrion; species Ceriagrion tenellum. Next base: position 70,562,125 of record OY720632.1, read on the forward strand.
TCCAATCTCGTCGAGTTATAAATATTGGCTCGATGGGCAGTGCACTATGGGGAAACTTGTTGCAACTTATAGTGACATTATTGTTGTGGGATAAATGATTCTTTATCGTACCCCTTAAACTTCGAACTCAACTTTCGGCTTCAACTTTTGGATTTCGGAACAAATCGGCTTAAACATTCAGATTTCATTGAAAAACGATACTTTCACTACGGGTTAATGCTACTTTAAAAAACATCAAATGTAATACTAATGTATTTCTCTCTAACCTTTCTGCGTAGTAAATATGTAAAACATGTAAAATGCGGTAAAGGAGTACCTTCTGGTGAGGTATTGATAACCAAGCAAATTTCAATCGGCAACTTTGTGGTCGCTAAATGAAGTGTGGCATTAGGCAATATAATTTTCTACTGCCTACTGAACTGCCTTAATACCAGTCAGTGTTTAGGTTTTGAAGTAGCAGCACAAGGTAGGTTAACGTAGACTTGCCATAGCGTGTCAAGACTCTAGCTTTATTATCTTTCTCTCAAAAAAGAATACAGTAGGGCTAGTTTTTAATGGTTACTCTTCTCCCGATCCATCCGCCATCTAATATTATCTCATTCTGCACGTTTTACCGCCTGAAATGTTTGATATTGATAAATAGCCATGCCAAACATAACGTAAAATAGCATGCGCAAGGAGATATATTCTATTTTCTCCCAGATTAGTGGACGGTCCATGAATACATTTCCACCAAACACATCTCTAAGTAAATATAAGTTCAATTATATAGTTAGATTGATTCAAGTAAAGGCATCTAGAGACAATAGGCCGCAGTACCCAGGGGGCTGCGAAGAAGAAAATAGTTTCCGTTAAATTATTGGGAAACGAATAATTTTGTGGAACGATTTTTTAATGAAAAACAATTTTGATAATTACCAAGTAACTTTAACTCTTGTCGTTGGTGAACTCTCCTAAGGAAAGCATGAGAGCCTTATTATCTCCGGTTCATGACCACTTGAGGTTAAATGGCGGTGAGAAATTCAATCCGGAGGCCTCAATGGAAACTTCAAAGTATTTGGTTATCTACGAAAAAGGATGACTCTCACTTCGCACGTGTTTCCATTATTTGAAACACGAGTATACGAGAATCAGCTCAAAATAGCCACAGCCATATTTTACCCGTACTCTTATCGCCCATTTGGAGCCAAATAGTGGTACTTCACTGTAGAGTGTTCTCAACCGGGAACAGGTAATGATTACCAAGTAAAGTTCTCCATCGCTTGAGCTTGGGAGAATCGGAAAATATTATCTTTAAGTCGGTCAGAAATGATTATTTTTACTGCTTCAAGCTGTCCCATTCCGTTACACTTTCAGTTGAAAATCAACCAAAATGTAAGAAAATCAAGTCTCCGGCAGTCTCTCCCTAGACTGGCTCCTAAACTAAAAAAATATTAGCACCTGTGTGTTTTTAATTAATGCGGATTAGTTTGGCACTTAGCCAGTCGCTTAACTTAAACCTTGCTCTGATATTCGTTCCTCTCTCTCTTTCTCTTTCCTTATCTTTATCTGTCTCTCTCTCTCTCTAGCTCTCGAAATACCGATTTTTTAAGTCTTTTGTTCGTCATGAAAGGGATTCGAAAATTAAAAAAATAGAGAGAATGAGTACACTGACACGAGAGAATATCTCGGCGTACGTACTTCAATCCCCGTTGATTCATAAACACGTGACTCGAGTTTTATTTTTCGAAGGGAAGGGATGCCGTCGAGCCGAAAGAACAAAAGGGGTGAAAGAGAGACGTAGGGAGAGAATAATAATGATAAGTAAATAAAAACATTAATTTGCAAGAGATTCCTCTCCGTTTCATTGAGAGAGAGAGAGGGAGAGCATAAGATAGAGAGAGTGCTTTCATGAACTCAAGTTGTATATGCACCGTGCACCTAAGTTTTTTCCTAATCTTTTGATTTTCTCCTTTATTGCTCGGTGAAGAGAGAGTTTGATCATTTTTTCCCTCCGACTTTCGTCGGCGCATGCTGATAAAAGAAAGGGTTTTCCCATCGAAAGCGAATCGAGGACGAGGGATACACATTTAAGTCGGGTATACACACATGTTTAAAAAAAACTATAACGAACGGGAAAACTCCGATTTTTTGTTGCACTGCTTCATCCTTGGAGGGAAGGAACGTGGCGATGCGACTGCACCGATGGTCGAGCAGAAGTTACATGTTTTGTCTCTTGCTTCGCTCCCTCGCGGAACCTTCAACGTCCATCTCCTTTCAAAACCTGCTGGAGAGACCCCTGGTACGCATTTAGAGAAATTATATCCTTTTTCCCCTGTAAAATCTTTCGTCTCCTCCAAGGCCATAGACTCCTGAGTCCATGAACCGCTATAGCAAAAATGTTAAATGTAATGCAAGGGGTCAGTTTTTTTTTAACACGACGCGAATATCGATACCGCTATTCAAGGATCCGAAGGAAATGAGGAAGTTAGCATCAAACGGCAGAAGTCGATGAAGAAATTGCGCTCTCGATTCGAAACCCTTGGAAAAATGCGATGAATTTGAATCAACTGATGCCAAGCAATACTGCTGGTACTATTTTTGCGGAAAATCCTGGCCTGCATCTTCAGAAGAGAAAAGGACACTTGTGAACTTCCACAATTTATTGACTACCGACCATGGTTTCGGCAAGTTATGTAACAACGGGCCGACCTGCCGAATCAAGATCGAGAGTAAATGAAGTGTGAAAGGGTTTAAGAGTTTTTTTCTACTCCGAGGATGCAAGTTAATGCTAAGCCCACCCATTGAAAGATGCCAAACTTTCCCGTCTTCATACATGCCCGATTAATTTTTCTCAGGAATAGTATTCGCAGCAATATCAGTAGCAATAATTTTTGTTTTGAGCGCTATGTATTGACGGCCAGTGGAAATAGTTCACCCAGTTCACCCATTGTGGTTTAGACTGGCACTAACAATCTTAAAAAAATATTTACAGAGTCATAGGTTTGTGTGAGAAGAATTTGAGTACACCCAACATTTGCATTTCGCTGGATCAAAAAAAAATTACGAGCTATTTTCTATTGCAGCTATTCGATTATTTATAAAAGTCTATGTGGAGGCCCATAACTGCCGTTGAAAAATATCTGTTATTTCAAAGTTGATGCAGGTGATTAATCAAACGAGTTCTCACTAAAGCGCAACATTAAACTTGATTTTGGAAAAGCCCCGATTATATTCTTCCGCGGGAAATTCACGACATCCACAAAGCTACGGATTGCATTTTTTGCATCAAAAGCATATGGCCCGCCATTACGAGATGGGTCTTAATTTTGTTAGGGAGTACGTGTTTTTCGAAAGCCAATGACTATCCCAAAACTATTTAATGCTTTCTATGAGTCACTAGAAATTCACGACTTATTGAAATGAAAACCCACAGTCAATGCAGTGCCTTGCTAACGTTGAAAGAGATGCGTGGAGGAAATAACAGCTTATTTTCGTAATCATGACTGACAGAAAATGAAACAAGATCATGCTACGATAAACAAATGTTGTACCTGCCAGTTACTGCATTGATTATATTGCTTAGATCATTCAAGATATTATTAAAACCCATTCTTCCTTCTTCACACATTTGCATACCAAATGAATTACAGAAATGATTTCAAGATGTTATTACAAAAATTACAAGACGTTGTAATGTCATTAATACGTAATAGATATGTGTAAAAATAACTTTAAAAAGCAATGAATGCTAAAAATTAACAGTAAGCTACTATGAATACGAGTTAAATGCGGTTTAGAAAGCTATTACTTGCTCTTCATGACAGTGTTACTGATCGCCGGGCGCATGGTACAACAAATACGAGTAGCCCGATGCTCCTCGTTAGGGTCGAACGCTGTTACGCATTTGGATTATATCAAGCTCTTACTAGGTAAGATATGAGCTGTTTATGTCCTACTTTCGTGGCATTTCGCTACAACAGCAATGCGAGAAAACATATAAGGGAAGAGAATTTTTATATAGGTCCTACAAATTTATCAAGTCTTAAAATTCTTTATAGGTGGCCCACTGGGCGAAGAGAGTCCAGGTTCGCCAGGGGCCAAGAAAACTAGCAAATGCTGAAAATCGTAGAAGTTTCGAGTCTCATTTGTAAATAATTTGTTGCTAGGGCCATTTCCGCTGTAAACATGAAGGTATTCCCCAACTACACATTTACTAATTATGACTGATCAAATACAATTTGTAACAGTACTCAAGAATGCAAATATCTAATTGACTTTATTTTGTAGCATCCAAAAAAAAATCAACTATTGGAAATTTCACCCATTCCTCCCGCGCTAACCCTAGAATTGTCTACTGCTCGTGTCATACGGATGATAGCAAGCACAGAACGGGCTCATTTTGGTCACGGGAACGTCCTATCTTGTTCTTGCACTACCATGGTCGAGCTACAAGTTTGTTGACTTTGATGTCACTACCGTATATTACTGGACTGGTAATAATTTTAACAAAACAGTTATCATTCTCTAATTAATGTTCAAGAGGCCCGACGGTGACTGTAAATATTTTGCTTCTCCAAAAATCAAAATTCTACTCAAGGCATTCAGCTAACAACATTCTATCCTCATTTCCTGCTAAAATGAGTTCAATACTCGGGATATTCTCACTCGATGTTGCTGCATCGGCAAATGGAGTGACAAACCAAGAGTAGGTGTTTAATGGCGTTTCAACTCTCATGTATGCCCACGGTGGAAACATGGAGGCTAGGTGATGTTTATTTTTGTACATGAGTCATCACTAACGCCACTTTTTCTATTTTTTTCAGGTGAGTGAAACCCCTGGATAGAGTGAAACTCGGAAAATGAGGGTCCTCAAAGTTAACCTCCACAAAGAATTTGCCCTCAATGTGTGCAATGTGATAAACTCATTGAAAACCGAGGCTTGCGTAAGTATAACCCAGTTGAAGTCTATGCGCAGAAAAACTATGCAAAGTTCGCGAAGTTTGATGCGTATACAACGAAAGTAAGCTATATTCACTCTGAATAAATCTTCGCCTTCGGATGGAAACTGCCTTTTACAATTTTGTGGATCAACTGGCTATCCCCTACGACTGAAGCATTCGTCTTTCCGATGACTGCAGGATTGCGTGAAACCGTTCTTCTGTAATTGGTAATAATAACCTTGATTTTTTTAACTCTTCAGTTCAAGGCGTTCAACTCCCTAGGCTTTCGGTTAGATCTTTGGAGAACGCCACTGGAGGTTGATATCGATTTCAGATTTTCCCTATGCATAACATAAGTACAGGTGAATTCCATTTCTTCCTCATTTTTTCGTGGTACGTAAATCCAAAAACAAAATGTCGAGAAGTTTGATTCTAATAAGTGCCTAATCACGTTTTTCAGCTATTCCAGTGGTGGTGACGATCAACAAGAAGCATACTTTCCATGAAATAGCTTTACTGCAATACTTGCGCTCACCTTAGGCTTAAAAAATCGATAGAGACATTATGTAGGCATTTAATGGGAGCTTATTTATCGCCGGTGAATGCAGCATGCTGACATCCTCCCTCCTTTGAAGCAGTAAAACGCTAGACATGAAAATCAATTCATGGAGAGGAGTTTAAATACCGCGGAAAGAAGTGGAAATACTTTTGTCAATTGTAAGGAAGAGCCTTGCCAGAGGAGGAGCCAAGCAGGGACCTTCATGAACTAAGGAGATTGCTATTTTAACTGCAAGACAACGTAATGCGTCATCTCGATCGGAATTCCCAAAATGCGGGTAGATAATGCGTGCTGGGGAGGGGGGGAGAGAAGACGATCGTTAAGACGTGGAGCTCCGCATATGCTACTGTCGACCAAAATGGATCCCAATAACGACCTACGCAAAACAGAAACGCGAGCGCGTTTTGAGAATATTATTGGATACACGCTCGGCGCTTGGGGATGGTAGCATGCTGCTCGCGTTTTGGCGTTTGCCGTAAGGAACACTCATGCACTGGAGCGATGAATTTCGGTGCCGTGCGTTAGAGAGGGGAGGGATGAAGTGGGATAGGGGGGCAGCTCTTAGGAGCCTGCGTGAGAGGAAATGCTCCCATGAAACACGCAGGCCAAGAAGGTCGGATGTCCAAAACCCCCTCTTCCAACTCCCTCCCTCCAAAGGGCATATAAGGATGGGCACTGAGGGCCGCAGTTTGCCAAAAACCCTTGAGCCTGAGAGCCCAGATACGTCTGAGAATGTATTCTTATGCTAATCCGCCGAGTGAGCCGGGAGAGATATATTTTCCTTGATTCATACTGATTCATACTCTTATCCAAGAATATATATTACCCTATGCTGTTCCAGAGATGCCTTCATTCGTCAGAATTTGCATGATTTGATTCCACAAATCATTCATTTCTGAATTCACGTAGTGGCTGAGAAAGTTATACGGGGGGGTTTTAACAAAAAAGGACATATGAACAAGAGTGCGGGATGCAAAAATGCAAAGTAACATTCAGGAAATACCATTAGAAAACTAACGACAGCTGGTAGAATAGAGCCAGAGCAGAGGCGATATGAACTCACTAATTAAACACCAGGAACAAATAATGGAATAGGGAAAAATGGGCGGATAAAAAAGAAATAATAAAGGCAGCATAAATATTCACAAGACAATAAAATGTTGTGCCCAAATGTCTGTTTATATGAGGAAGCGAAGAGAATGGTCATGTCGGAATTGCAGTTATACAAATTAATTATGTAATATAAGATGCGTTAATTTTTGTCAGTTTAAAAAAATATTCTACCTACTTTGCCACGCACTTTTTTCATGTTTCAAAATATTTTTCAACCTCTGCTCATAAATTTATCAGACTATGTCTCCAGCAGCTTCTGGATAGCTATACTTGTTCTCTAGGTATTCCTTGATCGCCTCACACTTTGTCTTCTCACATAAAATACATATCCTCCAGTAGTTCAAGAATGACATATCTTAGTTTTTTGGCATCAACATAATTTTATAATAGACAAAAATTCAAGCAAAATATGAGTATTACGCTCTAAGTAGGTTTTCTCCAAAGAAATTGGATTTAATATTATTTACAACTTTATTTATACCTGCCTTACGTGCCTTACCATGTTCAAGACAGAAGTTAAAATATTGATTTATATGCTGATTGGTCTAAACTGTAATCTTTTCTTATCGTTGAAAACTGATGCTGAGGCAATTCAGCCTGCATTTTAGGCGAACACCATGGACTACAAATTTAACCACAATATGGTACGAAGTCTTGTTATATACTCAAGCATGTACCAGCCCATATGTTTTTCAAATATTTTATTGAAACAATCATTTTTCATTAAGAATTAAAATTTTCTGATCATTAAAATTCCTGAATTTTCTCCATAAAGGATTTAAATTCATTCATGAAATTGAAAACATTCATGGCGATTGGTTAACTGAACAGGGTAGCTCCAAATCTCATTTTTTTCCGGATAAAGACTTGAATGTTTCTGTCTTTCCTGTTGGTTAACCACCAGCATTGCGCTTCGAATATCTTAGCCATTATAAACCACGTGTGGAAAAAAAAAGATATGGTTGTGGTGTAAAGATGTGGTGCCAAGCTGAAGTGAGAATGCGGGATTTTATTTTAATCACTTCCTTCAGACTCGTATTTTCGTGCTGACATATAGCAGATATTGTGAGGCAAATTAAACGAGTCCCTGAGCTGCACAACAGTCTATTTCGCCAACTTTTTCGCTATTATATGACTTAGCAGTGAGTCATGAACAGGGACTCTCTGTCTCGTTGATTATTATAGTGATTTGTAATGACAAAGCGGATCTAACTTTTTCGAGACACGATTTCCAGACATTCGTGAAAGAGCTTAGGGATTCCAACGAAAAAAATAATAAGTTGTTTACGACCCTATTAAACGTTTTCCCTTGTCCCCTGAGGTCGTGGGAATGAGATCCCTTGTGATTCTCACTCGGGAGTCAAATGCCTACGACTCCAAAATCCTTCCTCTCTCTCTCCTACCTCATTTGACGACTCGCGACTCGCCTTCCGCTACCCACTCCCGCCCACTAATTAACATTCATATGACCATGTCTCTCTCTCGGTTTGGGGACCCCATTCGACCGCGATCATTTTTCTTAATTGTTTTACCCACAGCGTTTACACGCACGCGTCACATTTCCTTCAGACACGTAGTTGGGCCGCTCGGCAGGGAAATTACCGCCGCTCTTACAGCCATTGCAAATTCCCAACTACATATCTAGAATAGATAGCGGACGAATGTGCGATAATGACGCAGTAACATGCGTGAAATGCGATGAAATAGGGAGACAGGGGCCATGTCAAAATTTCGCCAATTTCGAGGCTCGGATATCCCGAGACCATACTGAATAACCCTCGGAGGGAGGGTTACTGTGCATGGCCGCGGATTAGCCGACCCACTATAACAATGGACTTTTAACGTGACAGACTAGAGAATGTCAAGTAAGGTCGTTTATAACTTGAGATTGTCCGGGGCTCTGATGTCATATTCACGAAGTTTTCGAAGTTCGACTTCTTCGAGTCCTAGCTGATCAAGACCCTTGTATACGATGGATTGATGAGGGTTGAGAGCATTCTGGCCCAAAAGCGGAAAGCCTGTGTCATTACGTAGAATCACCAACTCTACGCAGCTATGATGCATTGTTTTTGGGAGATGATTTTTGTGTCCAAGATTTAGAATAAATAAATATGGTTCCATGATAATGCGGAAACATGTTAAAGTCATCCTGTTTTAAAGGGTGACTTGGATGTTTTCCTCAGGTGGTGGTATTTCTTCAACTTTTTTTGTTGTTTTAGATATAATTTCTTTAGATGCGACATACCGGTGGGATTAGATGGGAGAACACTATGTTTTACGACAGCAGACCTACCTAATTCAGCATTTCATTATTCTCCCTGAAAAACGCCGCTACTCTTTTTATCTCGTATATAAAGCCTTAGTACTGCTCATCATCTCCACTATAATAGTCAAAATTTCGCCAATTTCGAGGCTCGGATATTCCGAGGCCATACTGAAAAACCCTCGGAGGGAGTATTACTGTGCATGGCCGATAATTAGCCGACCCACTATAACAATGGACTTTTGACGTGACAGACTCGAGAATGTCAAGTAAGGTCGTTTATAACTTGAGAAAATAAACCACCCTTAATCATTACCTCTTCCAATAACCTACTGTGCCTCTTAATTCTTTTTGAGATGTCCCTCTCCTCAACTTCAACAACAAGCACTTCCCTGCTCGTAATCCTTTCTTCCCATCGCACTCTCTCAATGCCTATGAACACCCACATTTACATTAAAATTAGTTAAAATCCCACATTTATAATAAATATGGGAGAATAGAGGAGTTGATTTAGAACGCCTGCAGCCTTTTCTCATCCTCCTTTCTCGGAGTCCATGTTTAAGCTCTGTACAACGCTACTTTCCATGAAATAATCTTCAGTCCTGAACAACCTTTTGGTGTATCCTTACACAAGATTCCCCTCAATACTACTCTCCTGCTGGTCTACTCCTTATATGGTAGCTTGATTCTACTTTCTTCTAATGCCTGAAATATTTTACTCATTTGCCTCCACTGGGCTACCGAAATTAATTAAATTCATTATCTAAAATTTCTATTTCGGTATTTTTCGAGGCTGTGTTTATTAGATAAGCAAATCAATGTTTATCAGGTAAGCAATGTGAGTTTATTAGATAGGCATAGAGAATTAGAGAATGTTAGATCGCGCGATTTTTTAAGGTGACAGCCGTTACATATACCATATTATCCGATACGCAACATTTAGTATGGTTGAAGATGAGATATATAGTTAGAAATGGTCAATTTTTAGTTAGTTTAAGGGTAACTCTCTTTGAACCTGTTGGGACAGCCATATGTAACAACGACGAAAATAGACAATAGGACGACAAAAAAACGCGACAATTTTACACCATTACCTAATTGCCAAGCTGTAGCATGGTAAATACGCCTAATTTTTTTTTGTCGTAGCGCTGGGAGACAGTCTAAGGTATAAACTGTATTCATTCTATCATATTGATGTTTAAAGAGCAGGGGATCGAGTTGAGGCTGGAGTAGCGGCTCCATCTTGAGGACCCGAGTTCATATTATGGCGGTGGAGGAGTTACTCCGGAGGAATCCCGACCTTTACCTGTCTGTTATTTGAAGAGTACTTTTAATGAAGGAGGCACTTCCTAGTATGAGATATCAAACCACATTTACATTCTAAATCCGTTCATCGAATTATCCCCTGCTATTCCTACCAACCTCAACCATTGATGGCGCAAATTACCTCACCTGACAACTAACAAGATGCATTGGAGAAGTACATACAAAAAATGAGTTGAATGCCATTGTACACTATGAGAACGCCCGCATGCGTCATTTCAACTACTCCTCACGGAAAAATAGTCGCTATTTTTTTTAGTTTCACTGTGTAAGCCGTTCCCTTTCATGACGTTTCCCAAATTCCGCTATTATACACTGTGTAATACATTGAGACTTCTAAGATCTTAGGATTAAGACGTCGATGAGTCGATGAATTTACTGACGTCGATGAGTTGATGAATTCACCGATGTAGATGAGTCCATGAATCCATCCCCATTAGATGATAATAATTTGTGTTGCGTCGCCCGCCCGTGCCTATCCCTACCTTTCCGTCGGCGATGAATGAACTCATCGACTTATCGATGTCGGTGAGTTCATTGACTCATCGACGGCGATGAATTTATCGACTCAGCGACGGCGATGACAATCATCGAAACCGAATCATTTCGGTGATTTTTTTTCATCGACCCTCGATGGGCAAATTCGTTCATCGCACAAGCCTAGTTCCACCAGGTAAGGAGGACCATGAGAACCGACGTTTGGCCGGTACCAGCTAAAATTGAGAAGACGGCATTCAGAACCCCTGCAGATGGAGAGCAAGTCACCCTCCGAAACGTCAGGATTCATGGACCTACTTATCCGGTGGAACACCCAAGAAACATTTATCCTCGAGACCACTAAGTTTCAAAAGGTTCAAGTTTTATACTTTTCGCCCGACAGGCGTCAAATCGACTCCGTCACGCAGATAGCTGGAATGAAGGAAATTACACCTCCTGAGTGCCATAAACTGCTACACATTGTCGTGGAGGAGAATTTTCAACGTATACTCCTCCTCATGAGGTCGCCACTTTGCCTCATTCTCACTCCACCTCCTCCTCCGACTGCCTAATACCGTCGCGGCTCCTTGTCGTGAGGTGAAGCACTGTATGATGGGCAAAAGATACGGAAGGGGTGGAAATCAGATTGTTCTGAGGTGGTCTGTCTGCCTGTCAAGAAAGGACTGGAGCTAATTTTGCTCTCCTAGTGTTCAAGAAACCAATTTCCCTCCATTGGAGGCAATCAGTTTTTATTCCAACGAGGGCACGAAATAAACGGCTGGCGATGAAGGAAATAGTCGATCTGGCTTGCTCTGGAGATTTAATTTATTATGAATTGTCTTTCATGGCTGAAGAGCTGTACAATATCATAGGAAATAATCACAGAGGTGAAATATGTGCTTCAAGTCAGATCAGACTACTTTTTTATTTTGAAAACTATTTCTTTTAGGTAGAGTCGAAATGGCACCCCACGTGCGATCTAGGGGGTAACTAAATCCGGGAGTTTTGGGGTTAATTCTTAGGTTGACTTCTTGAAGAAAAAAATGTCCTCCGTTTCACATGAACTATGGAACTCTCCCTTTTCTCGCAAATTTTCTTAGAATGAACTAAAAATAAAATGGTGCTTCTTGCCAAAATTGTATCTTCAAGCATTAATTTTTGTTTTCATGACAAACATCATTTGAAACAAGTTCGACAAGGAAAAACAAAATGGTGATACAGTTAAGACACATAAACATCTTAATTATTGAGTTGATATAACAAACAACCACATCAGCTCAAACCCAAATGGGTTTGTTACTAAGAAATACCAGTCTGTTCCTTGTAAAAATTAGTTTCGAAGGTAGAGTAGTCTTTAATGATACATTTTCGGGTGGCCTGCATATTTTTATCTTAATTTTTTTCCAATCGCTACAGCATATCATCAGTGACAGTGGTATTTTATGGACAATAATAATTAAAAGATTCTATTAAAGCGTAAATTTGAATCATACAGCCGGGTAGAGTCTCATTAAATGAACAAATTATCCATTGCATAGGGCCGATTGGGAATTCCTATATTTTCTCCATTCCCGATTGTTATCGTTCAGTGTGGTTACACTTATTGTCTACTTCAGCCTAAGGTGTGTGAACCTACGGACGCAGTCGACGGGTATACGCCTGGTATTGCGACCCGACCGTCGATGCTATTTTCCCCGCCACCCACGCTCGCCCTTCTCCATGCTTTCCGCGGCAATTTCAAGCATTCATTCCGGCTCAAATATTCACGCATCATTGGGGAAATCGCGAGCGAAGGCCTAGCGCGAAGTGGACGGTTTGAAATTTGTCATGTCATCATTTGCTCGGCGAGGCGGGAAGGAATTTTAGGGGCCATAATCTGTTTGATTGCGCCCATATTCTGGGCGGGCGCGCGAAAGCCAGTCCGCTTTCGCTATGGTAGTGATCGCCCCGGATGTTCCGGGCATGCATAAAAGATGAGCCGTGCGAAACAATGCGGCGGGAACGTGATTGATAAAACGCGATTTTAACCCATTCTACTGCTCGTGGCGAGATATTCTAATCGCAAGTGTATCGGAGCGTACGCGCGTGCTGTTTAACGCTAATCCAAGTGGAAATGTGTCTATTATCCTCACGGATAACGTGCCGAGTTAGTTCTCGACGCAAAAACTGTAATCTGTCGATAGTCCATCCTGGCTCGGATCATAGAAAACAGATCTTTTGCAGAAATTCAAAGATAAAATTGTCATGATCAGGATCAAGCCATTTTAATATGTGACTCTGACGCCAACATGATGCGTCTTTTTAATTAGTTATCTAAATGGTTGACGTACTGTTCCAGGTGGTCCCTGAGAAGGTGATTCTAGATGATGCGGAAAAATTGCTCTCTATAATGGCTGGTTTAGTCAGCCCGTGACAATATTTCCTAATCTTCTAGTTGGTGCATTTTGTTGAAGTTCGTTTTTCCCTTCTCTTAAAATTCGTACAAACTAAAATTATTTTATGAAAATATATTTCGATGACTGAGAATAAGATAAGCCATGACAATCCCTGAAATAATATTCTAAAATGACGTCAATTTTCATTTGTATGCCACAGTTGACTAACTAGCTGACAGCCAACTAACTGACAGGTTATGCTTTCATACTAACCCCCAACTATCAGCTAACAATATGGCTACGTCATGTTACTGTCAATTAAACCAAACAATAATACCAGGAAAAAATATGATGTAGTTTCCATTGTTAGTTCCCTATTCCTTAGCAACAGTTTCGTTGAAATGTGAGGGAGATAATACTTCAAGTTACAATTGATGATATGAGCTCCCTAATATTGGTTTGAGCGTAATGTTTTTGATAAGGCGAATTGGGTTGGCGCTCTTCGCCTGAGAATTTGTTTCATCCTCTCAGGAATCATTACAATGCACCAACTGGCATCAAGTGTACGTAATCCGAAGACCCGTGTCATCGAGGAAGATCTGCCCGGACAAAAGAATGAGAGATGTCATCCGAATGCATTGGAAAACAAACGCGAAGAAGTAGTAAAAAATAATTATGATCATATAGATGACATTGGAGAGCACATGTCGACTCTGAATGAATGTAAGCCTCCTCCTTCAAATTACTTACTCATTCTCTCCTAACCCTTGCGAAGCGAAGGAATAAAAAGACGAGCTAGGGGAAGTCTGGCGAGTGAGTTCGGTGACTCATCGCCTTCCTCCCCGTAATCTCGATCTTCCCCCTCACGCCTCTCCACGGACGAGAGATACCCCCTGTGAGCGAAAAAAGGCGCAGGAGGCGACTGGCTGGCTACTCCGGCGCAGAATCCGCCCACCCTCTTACCGGACCAGGCGGGGTGACCCTCGCCCTCCCCCCTGACTTCCTCTCTCACGACACAGATCAGACTTCTTCTGGGATATTCGGCCGAGGCGGATCGAGTCAGAAGATGACCACCTCGGTGTTCGCGAGAGCTTAACCAATCGCTCCAGGGCGGTGATCACTCTGTAACACAACAGCGCACCTGCTTTTCATTCGCTTAAGACCCTACGCGCCTCAAAACAGAGTGGGAGCAAAGTTGATATGCACTTCCAGGAGGTTCCATCACGATTGCTTGAGTCAAGACGCATAATAAATACCAACTTCTAGCGCACTCCACTTTTGATGACTAAGTTTGGTGGCGTTGAATATTGAGAACCAGAATAATAGAACATATTATTTGTATGAATACCCACATATAAATTACCTTTTTTTTGCAGCCATTGAAACCGACTGAAGCGACATCTCTATGGAATTATCGAACTTTGGTTTCAATTATCGCAGTTATTGGCTAATGACTTACTATAGGTATTTTATTTTCATTCAATGTCTCGGGATCGTACTCTTTTAATTAGCAATTTTCCGCAAAAATGGCTTTCATATTAGACGGAAAAGTTCTAATAATCCTCATGTTTATCCCGGTCTCCCTATGAACACCATGTAACTTCGTTCTCAATTTGTGAGAGAAATATCTAGGGTAACATTTTGTTTGTCGCACCCGATAGATGTAGTAGACGGAATTAACACCTAAGAAACGTTGACCATCGAATATTAGTCTGTTTTTTTTGCGTTGATTTTCAGAAAAAGCGTCTTAAATGGTTATCGCAAAATATATAATAAGTCTCTTAAAAATCTTACGTTTTTGAAGACTTAATTTTGAACGAATTGGATAACTATGCGGAATATACTCAGCCTTTACTGTTGTGCATATATAGAATGCTACCTACCGGTAGGTTGTCAAGCTTTTCGACGGCTTGCATCGTTTTATTCATCTTCGTTCGTGTGCGCTGAAGTGCGCACTCTGGTGTACTCCGATCGGCGTTAACTTCAACACATTCAAGAGAAAGCCCCCCTCATCGCTTTTCTTTTGCATTTTCCAAGAAGGATTATTACATATTGTTACTTTTGAACTTCGATAGAGAAAAATGTAGACGACTAGAGTATCAAAAAGTCTTCGTCGTTTCATTCAAAATATACTTTTTTGGGCTCTGATTACACATCTTCCATTTCGGGAAATTTCCACAGAAGTTATGGAAGTTAGCGCTGATAGGAACTCAACGCCGCGCACACTAACGACAAAGAATGGGACAATATGCTCCGACGGAAAGCTCGGCAATATGCCGGTTGATAGCATCATTTATGTACACACAAATTACACATCAATCGTGGTCGATATCTGTAAATATTTTAAAACAAAATATTCAAAGCTGCATGATTGAAAGGGAAAGCTTTTTACCACTGAGTAATTACAAACTTTTATTCATACATGCCCAAACTGAAAAAAAACACAAATTCAACGATCGCGGTTGCGCTTATGAAAGTTCTTTCTTTGTTTAGCGCGTCAACGATATTCCCGATCTAGTTTGAAGTGCGCATTGCCTAGTTCACAGGGTCTGAAATCGATGGAATGCAAATGCGCCGTTAAATGGCGAAGAGAACAGCGCAATCGGATGAATGGAAAGCTCCTAGTGTCGAGATTAGATGATTTCGAGCGGTTCCTTGATCATAGCCCTTGTATTTGGGCGCCGCCGAGTCGCTCGGGCGCCGGCGTCAACGAGGCCGACCGAGCCGACTGTATTGACGCGGGTGGAAAAAGTGGTGAGCGTTCGGCAAGATTTTCTTTCACATTCTGAGAACCAATGCACACTCCTATTATCTTCTCCATCACCAAAACCTAATGCCATGAAATGCTGGTTTATGTATCGTGCCTGTTTGATGGAACGTTTATGGCGCCTTTCGTTCTGTGCACGCTGGAGCCGACACTACGCTGGGTTTCTCTTCGCTCTTCGAATTTCCAAGAGAGTTCTTCGCAGACCATCCCAATCACCTGTCCTAAATGGTGCAAATGATTTCAAATTCTGGCTACTTCAGCAATTATGATTAAGCAACCTACCTGATTCAATTTTTGTGATAAGTACGATCCACAAACAAGACTTGACTGTCCTTCGACAGAACACGGAAGTGATGCTGCCAAATTTCTCCCAGATCTTTGATTACTCGAATATCTTTTTCACTTGTTTCGCAGTTATCCACGATTACAAACTAGCAACCTCCAGAGAAAGCCAAGATTATTATGTATCGGGTCCATATTTCTCATATTGCGTGAATTTAGAGCCGTTACATTACCAAGTACTGGGGCTAAATAATGTATCAGTAGCTTTGCAGTTCGGTGAAGTTCTCTTTCCTAAGAGAAATATCAGATATATTGAGATATAAAAGTCTCAATCGTAATTCCAGTAACTCTCGATGTAATTATGAGTACCTATTCCTCAATCCAAATCAATATCTTTTCCTGGTAGCTTTTGAAATTATAATTAAAGAAAAAAATTAAGGATTATATCGTCTGCAGGGGCGTAAGTTACGAACTAAAAAACCACACAAGGCATAGTTATGAGTCAAGTCATCGCGGAGTAGAAGGAGTGTACGTTCGGCTTGTCTCCAAGCAAAGGCAGTACAGGGCTTGGCGGTTTAATGATCTTATATCAGAAGGACCTTTATAGAAATGGCGTCCAATTTGGTACCCCAATGGGGAATAAAAACGTACTGACGAAGCATCGTTCTTAAATAGAGTTTCCAGCATGATAAACCAGAGCACAAATCTAGTATCCAAACTGGTAATTCACAATTGTTTATCTCCATGGAACGTTTAGGTACATACAAACATTACACTTCAATGAGTAGGGGAAACTAGAATCAATATAACCGGAAACTGCAATAAAGTTTGCGTTATGAGCGACATATCTTGAGGTCCCGAGCGAAATTCCGGTTCTCCAATTCCTGAGCCTAATTAGTCCTATCTACGCACACTCTAGCCCGTGGATGAATTGACACCTCCGGAAATAGGAATACGTCGTGCGGTCCGAAATTTCCCTATGCCAGCGGTCAAAATCCAACACTTGATACGTACTATCTCTGGCATTTTGACAATTCGGTTACTATTACAACCTCCAAATGAGCGCAATCAGCAGTGAGTGCCATAGGCGTATTGGGATTAATTTGTGCAGGTCATACCACACTATCTCCCCGTCGAAAGGTCAACTCTGACGTTATCCTAAAAAAATGTATTTGTTCTTTAAGTAGTTAGTTTCTATCTCTAAAAACATGGAGACATTTTTGCTCAATACAAAATGAAATGGCCTTCGATGAAATTCAATTTTATAATTTTCATTCAATTTTATCATTCATCAATTTTATCAATAAAAGTTGATCATTGCGTCTACGGATCACCACCAGGAGATAGATTGTCAATAGTTTCCCCCGTTTATTCCAAAAACTTCCTCGGAACTGTTCTATTATTAAATGTACGGCCTTGACTTACGTAACACCCATGAATAACCCACAGCAGTTAACCAGAATAAGTGGCCAACTTCGACATATGCGGCTCTGACTTGTACCTTGACAACAACTCTCAGAGTAGGCGGACTTGTGTCACAGAACGAGAGACCCGGGATTGTGTTGCGGCTCGGACTTTCCACCTCGAGGGTCAGGATTCAAATTGCGGTGAACACTTCAATGGATTTCCGGTCCCTAATTGCTCGGAAATGTCGAAGTAACCACAAGCGTAGAATATCCTTCCTTCGAATGGGGTGGTTATCACTCAACCCCTTAGCATCTGTCCCTGAGAATAGGCTAATGCTAATAGTCTGAATATTCCAAATACCCTAATTGATATAAGACGTCTGATGCTGCCCCAAATAACTAATACCTCATTCGTATCACTAGTATCTTACCAATTTACAAAGCATGCGTTATATCTACCCGAATTTGCTCCTGTCTTTGATAACCATGATGCGACAGATGATTGCTATCTCTACTCTGCATGATATTTGTTTCACAACACCTCCCGGCAAGTTACAGATGATAACGATTGATCAGTTGACTATTGTGACTAACGTGTATTCGAATGGCGGAAATTTTTGACGAATAATTATGGAAAGTTTACTCTAGTAGAAAAAGTTACCATGGTCGGTGCCTATTGAAAATTTTCATCTCAAATTCTCACCTTTTAAGTGAAACACCGTCGTTAAATGTTGTAATGCGACCGGATAGTTACAAATAACTAACAACTACCCAAATCGAAACACATCCTAGCCAACGGCACAGTGCTCAAGCAGAGAGAAAAAAAAGGGACGCGGTGGGTATTCAATATATTAGCGACACGGGTTGTAATTATATTTTGCACAATCCGCCATGTTCTCAATCAGATCCACCCTGGCCAGTCAATGGCTAAATAGCGCCAAATAGTGAATAGTAAGAGAAAATGATTTTTTTATTTAAAAAAATACAAAATCAATGCCTAAATTGTGATATATCTTAGTCGAAACCAAAGATTTAGGACTCGATTCTGTGTTCAACAAAAGAAAACGCAATATGCTTGGTGTTCGGACAAATACTTTGTGATGAACAGTTTATATAGTTGCGCAATATTTCCTTCACATTTTTAGTAGTGAAAAAGACATTTAGAAGAAATTTACCGACACGTCGCTTGCGAAAATAAAAACATTGACCGCGCAGAAGGTTTTCTTTTTTTGTTTAAATCGTAATTATTTCATTTTCTTGCCGAAGACATTACCTCTAAGGTGTGAGTGAAAAATTTAGTCTATTTTTGCTTTCGTATCACTTCCAAGCATAAAGCTCGTCAAAACTTCCTGACCTCAAGGCGATGATACCGTACTTTACTCCTAATACTATGGCCAAGAGCATGTTGGATGTGCCAAACAATCATTACTGAGTTGTGAAACTTGATGGCACTCGGAAGCGGAGGGTCTGGTGATAGTGAAGGTGAGTCTAGCGTCAACTTACAGACGGACACACAAAAGGATTTCTGTAATATATTCCTTCTGAGGGAATCTCGAGAGGGTAAGAAATCACTATTAAAAGACTATCTGTGCTCGCTTATGATACCTAATTCATGGAAATACGATAGTTTTCCTGGAATAATCAGCTTGAGAAGCTTCCCCTGATGACTCACTAGATGAATATGAGAAGTAAGGCAGGCCTTCACTTACACTTACATCTACTTGCTGCCCTGCAAGCCACCACATGGGCGTGTGGCAGGGGGGGTTTGGACTCCAACCGTGTAAAGATATACGAGGTAAGGTTTTGGGAGATGAAGTGGTGACGTGAATTATAGGTGTATTTAGTGGAACTCAGTTTTAATTGTGGTCGCTAATTGTGCGCGGAAAGAACGGGTTTTTGTACCTATCTGTTCGAATATCTCTCTACACCTCTCTCTTATTTTGTCTCTTCTCTGAGTACATCTCTCTTATTTTGTCGCTTCTGCCAGACCTAGAGATGTAGTGAGGCGTCATGATTATATTATCTGTGTCGCTCTGCAACGTATGTATACATAACTTACGTTAATATTCTAACTGATTCGTCAATTAGTTATAGGAGCGTGCTTCATCAGATATTGTGAAAGAGAAATAATGAAGGAACCGAGTCCTTTTATAGCACCCTATTTACATACTTTCCTCTCTTTGCTTCTGAGCTATCGTCACGTGTTGGCTGCGAAGTTTCGCTATACGTTGAACGCAGAGTAAACAATTTGGCCCCTCCGTTTAGGTATACTCCGTGCCAACGGTGTCTGGTACGTAGGCTACAAAATAAATCGGCACAGCACAGATGGATTGTTTTTCCGTGAAAAGCACTCGGAAGACGGCACGCGCATATTCGGCCGGAATTTCCTCTCCACCCTCTCTCCCTCCGGACGGCCATTCGGACCCAAGAGCGATCTTCCGGGCGAGTCGGACGCGCCGCCGCCGACGGCCGCTCCCCGCGACTGACCGAATGGGGAAAAAGAGAATGGGCGGACGGCGGACGTTTTTAACGTGCGGGTCGGACGTGTTTGTGGATGTGCGGAATCGAAAAAGGGCCATCTGCACGCGGACATAAACAGTGGGCGTGTTTTGGGTTGGGACCGGGATGGGCGGAGGGTGTTGGGGGGGTTTCGTAGCCGAGGGTAGACTTTTCGAGGCACAGTACGAGAGGGGGAACGCAATGGGAGGCTTTCGTCCGTCCAGCACCTGCTCTCTTGAGCAGACCCAGCCGCTTGATCCTCCGACTCAACCGAAAACCGTTTCGGGGCAGTTTGATCGTAAATAAAAATTAAATGAAATCTTGCGGCCGTAATAAATACCCATTCTAAGGGCGGCGATGTGCAAGCGCGAGCTTCTGAGATAATGGCCGATATAACTCCCACGGGCTAACGATTTCTTCTTCTTATCTGCCATTTCTCAAGTCTCAATCAATTTGGGACCCTGGTTGAAAACGATTTAACCAAAAAGATTAATAAAATACATAGAAAAGCAGCACGCTTCGTTAAAAACTGATACGAGCGTACATATAGTGTCTCACAACTTTTAGAGGGATTAAGGTGCGAACCCCAAGAGACTTGGAGGCTACACACTAGGCTTAGGTTGCTTGTTAAATGTGAAGTGGTGTGTTTCAGAGCGACACAGAGAATATTATTATGACGCCTCACTACATTTCTAGGTCTGACAGAAGCGATAAAGTATGAGAGATACGTTGCCGAATAGATAGGTAAAAAAATTCCTTCTTTTCGCGCGAAATAAGTGACCACAATAAAAACGGAGCTCCACTTAATGCACTCCAATAATACATGTCATCATTTCACAGCCCAAAACCTTAAATCTTACACGGCTGGAGTCCGAACACCCCCTGCCATACTCCCATGCAGCGGCTCGCAGGGTAGTATGTAGATGTAGATTACTTAAATTAGATGGTTAGATACCCTCTCTGCTAACCTCATCGCATTTCAGGTGGCATATATACCAGAGTTTTGTCATTTCGGATCTTTTGCTATATTATGGATGAAATAACCACGATAGAGGGGAGTATGCAGGAGGAAAAATAACAAGCGGTATTATGAATGGAAAAAAGGAAGAGGTAGGAGGTATACCGAACTGAAGACCATGTGAATGAAAACTATGTAAAAACTCAAGGTCATGTGTCAGTAAAATATTAGATACCTTCTATATTATTTTTGCCCATTCTTTATTTGAAAAACTTTAGGAGTTATTCATATTCGCTCATGAAACCTGAGTGAGAAGAAGTTTGCGAGTGGGGAATGTCAAAAATTTTGTTTCTTGTTGGGTGTTGCACAGGGACGTTACGGGTAGTATAAGTACGGGTAGTATATACCAGATAGCCCGATGGTCGTTCTCGACCCCATACTCCCTCAAAGAGTTCCACATGCAGTTTTCGGGGACCTCCCGCCCCCCTTCCCACTGTGGCCATACGTCCCGAAAGAAAAGACCAGCATGGCCGCTGCCGGCGGGTCAGGAGTGTGGGGGAGGACATGGCTGACCCCCTACCGTTCCCCCCCCCCCCCAAATCCCTGATAGTAATGGCGGAGTGTCGGGGCTGTGATGAGTGAGGAGTGTGGGGGGGGGTCAGAGCGTGTGCTTCGCTAGGGGGGAGAGGGAGGAGCACAAGGTATGCTCGCGATTCAGAGAAGGGGTCGGCGGTATAAGGACTCGTGCTGTTATGGTCCGGGAAAGGCGAGGGCAGTGAGCGACTAAGAATGAGGGAAAGAAGGCATTGGGGTCGCGAGTGAGCGATGACTACAGCACTTGTTTCTCATGCGAAGGAACTGGGTTCGCATTCCTGCATTGGCATGAGGATTTTCTGACGCACTCCGAGTCATACTTGGGTAAAATGAGTGTGAGTTATTAAACGCATAAGATTTCGTATGGTGGCTGTGGCCTGGATTCCTTACATTCTTACACCCCTTCTTCCATGTCTATCAATGGCTTCCCTGCCGATCACTGAAGTCATCAAGTGCAAAAATAGATTATTTAGATGATAAGAAAAGGATTGAGAATGCTCAAGGCCGTTAGATTCTCAGTCTGGGACCGCATTTTGCAAAACAAGCGCTCGCGTCCTTTGAATTGGGTTGATGGTACCTATTGAGTGATGGCTTTCTGAGTGCTCGAGTTTGGATCCCGATAGTGGTGAGGATATTTCAGTGGAACCCCGATTTATAATATCACTGAGGACCCGCACAAGTTGTGTGGAAGTTACAATTGGTTAATTATTTAACCCGTTTTATAACTTTCTGACCGTAAAAGAGTATTTCAGTATCAGATCGGTAAAAGAAATGTAGCTCCTTGGCCGCTTTCATTTCAAGAATGAACAATTATGATAAATAGAACGCTGGGTGTCAAAGCAACAAGAATGATAAAATAATGCCATTAAATTTCGCTTTAGCGGGAGCGACGATCGTCTCATTCAGCAGGACCTCGTTCGACTCTCTTACGCAGTGGAGAGTTTTTCAAAGTTGTCTTGTTTCTTTTCTGATATCTTTCCGGAGAGCAGCCCTGCGTGAGTTGGATTCATAAATTAAAACTTGCACCGATTTCGATAGCGCTAGGTCTATATTGACCCAAATTATCTCTCTTCCCTGTCATACCCTTACAACAGTAACCAACAAATCCGCACATACGACCCAAGTAGTCCCTCGTCTCGCCTTCCGAATAACCAAACCTGTTCGCCTTCTTGACTAGGGGCTTGTATTCGTATACTAACCTTGAGGTCCGGGAGTTTCTACCGATTGGTTTTTCACTACTCAGCCTCTAGTTGTGTGCCCAATGTCTGTGATCTGTGGCCTCCGTGGTCCTAATTTCGCTCGTAATAAAATTGCATTTTTACTACCAAGATCACTCAATAATTTTGAGCTTTATATTTTCCCCGCTTTAGTATCCAACGTAGATTTTTGAGTAATTGTCAAAAATTTGACGGTTGCCAATAGTCACAGATAATGACAGATACTTGGGAAATCATCGTCTGAAATCGAAGAGTGTGGAACGTGCTTGGCAACAATTTATTGAGCGACGCCTGTATGATTTCCTGAAAGTCATATGGGACGCCTCCGCTGTGAGCCAACAAGAAGAGATTTCTTCCGCTTTCCTCAACTTCCTATCACGAGTCAAAACTCCCCCACGCCCTCCGAGGAGTCCCGCACACGAGCGGCATCACGCGCTCCCTCTGGGACAACACCGTATAGTCTAAGGCCTGAGAGAGAGGAAAAGGAAAGAGAGGGGAAAGGGATGGAGATGAGCGGTGGGGGAACGCAGAGGAAAGGAAGGGGAAAGAGGGAGGGCAGGGGGGGAGGGTTAACTCGCCGTACGCGCTCACGCAAAAGGGCTCCCTCACTCACACACGCACGCATTTGGAGGGGGAAGCGTAGTATGGGGGGGGGAGGGACAGAAGGGCACGGCTGACGGCGGCCATCTTGGATTCGAGTCGCCCACACCGCTGCCCCATTAGATTTCCTTGCTGGCCCCATACCATTCTAAACTCGGTTGAATACACACACGCAGACTTTTGCGGAGGGGCGGGGGAGGGGGGGAAGGGACGGACAGACAGAGGGAGAGAGGCGTACACACGACTACTACGTTCTTCCACTACCTCCTCCCTTGATCCTTCTCCCACTCTTTACTCCCGAAAATCCCTCTCCCCCAATATCACCACCAACACGTGAAAAAAATCCTACTACGCGAACGTCATCCCTATATCCACCCCCTCTTTCCTCCTCCCCCTCTCTCAACAAAGTCGTAACCCCTCATATGTACTCGTGAACAACAACCGTACCGATTGATTTTTGGCTCTTCACGTGCCAGCCTGCCTTCTTTTACCCCCCCCCCACCCTCACTCACGGCGCCAACTCACCCCCATTCCTCCTCATCCCTCACTCTCCCCCCGTTCATATCTCAGCCTCACACTCAAGCCCTCAGAAAAATTCTCACAACACTCCCTCCCCTCCCCAGCCGTTCAGAATCGCGCTGTACCACCACTTCCCCTCTCATGCTCATGTGGAGGTATTGCCTCTCCTCAACTTCTCCAGCATCCCTTGGTCAGAACTCTCTGGAAAATAAATATTTTTAAAAATATACACTTATTCCCTCCCTTCACCACTCTCTCCCAACCTCACTGCTGTGACCCCTCTAACTGTACCACCCCTGAATGTGTGGATGCATATATATATATATATATACACATACACCCTCGAAAGCGAAACACCTCTTTCCCATCGCGCTGGCAACATTGACTGTCCTCCCCCCTTCTTTCCCCCGAACGCATGCACACATTTGACCGACCTCTGCCACCACCATCAGCACTGCAGTCGACCCAACCTCTGTATCTCTCCCACTTTCCCTCGCCCACTCCACTTCTTCCTCTGAAACTCCCGTGGTTCCCATCCCCCCCGCTCAACACACAAACACACTGCTTGACACGATCCTCTCTCTCTTCCCTGTCACACTCGCTTCCTCTCCCGATGCTTACCCCTCCAAATACCCCCTACACCCCCGCAACGGCCATCATCCCGTCAATACGTGCACATATATACGACCGTGGTACTCACATGCGTGGCATTCCACCGGCCACCCTCGTCACACTCGCTCACGAATTTGAAACCCACTTCTCCCTCACTCTCTCTCTCCTCTCCTTTCTGTCAAGAGGGGAGAGAGAGGTGAAGAGTTGTGAGTTTCCGGCAAGGAAGCAGACAGGCAGGAACAGGAGGGCACACACGGAAGGAGGAACAGTGAGATTTTTGTACACACTCGGATATTTTTGGGCACACGTCACGAAGCGTTCCGGTGCGGGACTTCTTCACCGGCGAAGAGGAATCAGGAACTCCCGGGGATCGAGTTGTAGTGCGGTACCGTTCTTGTGTTAGCGCTGGAGTACTCGTCTTCGAGATTTGCAAGTTTCCCTCCCCCGCCTTGGCACTGCCCTCACCTCTCGATTCAAGTCTTCGCGCTCCGCGATCGTGTTTTGTTCTCCGGGACATCATCATCACCACCTCCAGGACATCTGTTGGGCCGTCATTATTTTTTCTTTGCGGCCTGGAACATTTTTTCAGCTCAGGTTTTTCTTGCGGATAGATCCCAACTTGTTCCGGGAACATTACGCGCACCGTTCTGTTCCGGTTCGGGAATCGGAATTCCGTTCAGTTCCGCCAGTCGTGATCCTTGACTCCTCGCTAGTTGCCGCTCCTCATAAGGAAGAAGAACTCCGCTTGCGTGGTTTTGGGGTTTATTTTTTTGAGGATCACACGCACGCCTCACTCACATTGTGAAATTCGTGAAGTGAAAAACACAGCACGAAAGGCTTCACTCACTCAGGAGGACCACCCGTTTTCATTTCCGTGCGAGCGGAGTGTCAGTTGAATGTCCGGTCGAGAAGAAAACTCGTCGCCCACACACGCTTCCGTTCCCGCAGCACGCGATCACCGTGCATCGTGGATCCACACTGGGCAATACGCTGCACCACACGTGAGATTATTTTTCGGTGGTGCACCCCGTCCGAGGAAAGGTGACGCGAGTCCACTTCCAGGGTAGGGCGAGCGCATCAGCTTGATTCCGGGGGTCCCCTTTCAGATCGGACCCACGCAGCGATGGGGGATCGACCGACCGAGCGAGAGCGGAGCCAAGGCGACTTCCCCCGCGTAGTAACCAGCAGCTCACAAACATCTTCCGATATCGTTCGCCGTCTCTCCTACCGACGGTTTTCAGTCTCCAGGAGCCGCTCTCGAGGGCGCGGGTGACCCTAGGCTTCCCCTAGGGTACGAAGATTCCTCCGCCTAGGTCGCATCGCGTCCTCCCCCAAGGAATCGTTTTGTTTTTTCCATCTTCCGCGGGGAGCGTGGGTTTTTCCTTCCCTTCCTGCTCTCGAGCCAACGCAGGCGGGGGGGCCAAAGGGGGGGAGGAGGGTAACTCTTGGCGATCGAACGGAGGGGAGGGGCCTTGACTGGGAGGCCAGGGGCGGCGAGCGGGGGGTGAGAGAGACGAAATAAGGGGTGGCGAGCCGGCGGGAGTATGCATAAAAGCGGAGACGGATCGATAACGTGGCCAGAACTCCCTTTATACATATATGCAAGCATATAGAAATATATATAATATATGTGCGATTATATATGTACCCACCGCCCCTGTCCTTTCGGTTAGGTAAGGATCCCTGAGTCGATAAACAAAAGAGCCATCCGAATATTTACGTGGAAACCCCTGCGAACACGCGTTAGGTACATCTGTAGCTTACGAGTTTTTATTCTAAACGCACGAGGTAGGGAGGGTAGGAAAATATGAACGCAGCTGCGTGAACCATTCCCAAAACTGGTGGAACCGTGGAAGAGAGAGACGAGGACGCTGCACGTATCCAGAGCAGGGCGAGAGAATTCTTGCTCGAAACCCCTACTGTTTTTTTACCTAGACGTCGTTCACATGTTCACGAATTGGGCTATCCCTTCGGTCTTTTTGAGAAGATGTGAACGACGTCACCATATACATTGTGTTGCACACGTAGGTCACGAATCTATACATTCTTAGAGGGTTGTAAATATATGGTAAAACGTATAAGGGGATGAACAAGATTCTGGAGGCGAGTCTCTTTTGGCTGCGTGAGATCGGGGTGGGAAAGGTAATGGTTCTTCTGGCGTCATACCTCTTCTTCCGCTCCAAGACCCACCCCCACCCCCTCATCCTCCTCTCCAACCTCCTCCCGTCCAAGATCACCCACCCGTCTTCGCCAGCATCCCCTCCGCTACTTCCTTGTGCGGGGGACTACGCCTACCTACCCCACTAGACCCACCCTCTCTCATAACATCATCCACCCGTCTAGTCTTAGCGGCCTAGTGACCTATTGGCGCGTGGGTGAAACAAAAACAACACGGCCATGTGCGCCTCCTCCATCACGACGGTGCTAATAATGGGGCAGGGGTACTCGCGTGAACCGCATGGGGAGTTATCCTACCCTATTTATTCCCATGCATACCCCCTCTTTACCTATTCTCATCAAGAATACTTTTAGCAAACATGGGGATTTTAGGATAAGGAAGTTACTTTGGAAAAGGATGGGATTGGAGGCCTAGTATAGTTAAGAAACTGATTATGTTATATTCACAATGTTGAGGATAATGGCGGCGAGGAATTCGATCAATCGATTTAGACAAAGGGAAAAGAGTGTTTCAAAACAAGCTCTGTCAAGCGAGAAAGGAACGCTTTATTTCTCGTTCGATGACAACACGGGTGACGTAAAACGCTTTACGATGACGTCGACGAGGATAATGGCGGAGAGGAATGCGAATTTATCGCGTATGGATGGAGAGAGGGGGGAGGGTTGATAGGTACTTACTTGCCGTCATCCCGGTTCTCGAAAATCCAGCCGGACGGTGCGGTTTAAACATCCCTAAAGTATTCTGCGCGTGACGTAACCGATGACGCAACACGTACAATGACGAAGTCATTGAGGAAACAAAGATGGCGGCGAGGTGTGCAGTGAGAGATAAAGGGACTCCTCAGTCTTGATCTCTCGCCTCGGCTACTCAAGCCGCCGTCGCCGCCGCCGCGTCCACCCCCGTTCCCGGCCGCAGGCGGACTAAAACTCTCCTCCGTCTCCCATCCGACGCCCGGCGATGTGGTTTTATTTTTTTCATTTTAACCCCGGCCGTGTAGTCCGCCCCGACGGCGGGCGTCTTCGCATCGCCCGGGGTCGTCGAGAGAGGAGAGACCGGGGAAGGGTTGAAAAGGGGGAGAGAAGTATATATATATGTATATATATGTATATAAATGGGGGGATAACGTAGTGAGATAGCAGGGAGGGGGTAGGGAAATGTGGGAGGGCTGTTTGTTGGGGTGGAGGGAGGAGATGGTCGGAATGAGACGAGGAAATGGGGAATATAAACAAAAAACCTGAAGGCACACGAATGTGTTCGTGTGTGAGGATTGTATGTGAAATCGTGAGTCCGTGAGGGTCTGTGCTTTTGTATGTATTTTTTTTATCATTCCAAAGGGTGTCTGTGTAGAGAAGGAGAGCAAGGGAGACTCACTTCAATTTTTTTCAGGGGACGTTTGAAGAGGGCTGACTACGTTGGGAAGGGTACGGGATACGAGAAAAAGGGACCTTGATTTTTTTTATTATTCCTTTCACACCCACACACCCGTCCGTATCTGTATGCAGAAAGTTAGTATACAAGGTCGGGATCACGGGAGTTTAAGGCATTTTTTTGGATGGGGTCTGGTTTCTGTATTCAAAGGCTCTTTAAGAATCGGCAAGTGGAAAGGAAATACTCATGGAAAATTTATAATTGAATTAAATAAAAATTGAAATAAATGAAATTATTCAAGAACGTTGTTTCTATTTACTTTGTTACACGAAATGATTTCCCTCATTGTTTTTGTGTTTCCTGGTGCAGTGGCAAGAAGGCAAAAGTAAAATCGAGCATTGACCTTATGAGGACTAGTTTAAAAATTCTCTGATGTGAAATGTATGTAATAATGAGAAAATCTCAAAGTATTAAAACTCATGAGGATATGGACAATTTATTGATAAGGATCTGGTAAATCTAAGATTAACCTCTTTTCTGAAAGTGGCTGATATGTGACTAAAATAATGAAAATTACCAAATGGAGTTGAATTCAACCTTTTGGTTGCAGAGTTCCTTTACTGGTTCCCAACGTACCCTAATGGATTCACTTGAAAATTCATTCCTTTCTAAGGGTAGATCTTACCTTAAACTTCTCTTCTATTGTAATTTTTTCATCTTTTTATATTCTTACCTATTAGCATAGCAGTAACTACTATGAAGGATTCGAAATAGAGGCTATTTTTAACAACTGTGAAGAAAAAATAACCCCCTCGCGAGTTTAAGGAAAGTCATTTTAAAATTTAAATTAGAAGAAAATCCATGGCCAGTCAGACTGTACCAGTACTGAACTATTCGGAATAACGCGGGCTAAAATGTATCGTTACTCCGACCATTTATGGCATCTTCCAAAAATATATTGTTAACCCTTGTGGATCCAGGAACTCCGTGGAAGCCTTCATTCAAACTGAAGAGTTATTGTTGTTTATCTTGGCACTAAAAATAAGCTTCTTTAGGCGATTGAAATGAAACAGAAAAGTATATGAATAACTGAATGAAATTTTAGGTTCAAAATCGCATGTACGGTGACGTATAAAAAAAAATAATTCAGTCGCATCTTAAACCCAGGTAGGGAGGACGGAACGACAGGAAATAAAACAAGGAATTTGAGTCGAACACCGGCATTTCGTGGAAGAGACGAACGCAGTGCCTTCTATCGGAAGCCGTCTCACACATACACACATACACGCTCACCCGAATACCCCGGAACAGCACACGAGGGCTGCGTTCGTGAGGAAGAGAGGATGGCAGCGTGAATTGTTTCTTTCTTTTAAAAAATAATCTAACCATCGCTCGCAATTTTTCCCTAAATATTATGAGTAACATAATAAGTTTTATTTAGTTATTCCAATTCGCTAGATGCTTGATTCAGAAATGTTTATTATGAACTAAACTCGCTGAAGATTTAGGAACACTATTTGGAGAAAGTAATGGATAACTAAACATCTCACGTTGTGTCATCCGATTTCAAATAATGTGTGTGCGTTGTTTTCGCCAGCTTTGACTGGTATTCATTTAGCAGCAATTTTACTCAGTTCACCCCCAATTGTGTTTTGATGATGAGTAAATAATAAAAACAATAGGTAAGTTAAGGCACTGTGGAATTGTTTCCAACAATTCCACAAACAAAACTTTCGTGAAAATTTATTGTTAATCTAATCCATTCCTTATGGCCAGTCCATCTGTTTTTTTAATCACTCTATTATCTCCTTGTATGTACTACTGTAACGAGTAGTTGCCTTTAGTTGTCTTTGTTAACCTATGGTGGAAAATAAGGGAGAAATGAGAACCCAACACAAGGGCTAAAAGTGGAAGTTTATCGTTGTATGTATAGTTGTGAATACACGTATTAGGTGTCTATACGGATGGGTATACCCATGGCTGGCAACGATTCAGTGATGTAATGTATGCCATACATTTTTAAACTCAAAAAGTGCATTCAAGATCAGAATAGATGGTGTAATTCAGTAAAGAAAGTTTGAATGAGCACATTGGTGGGCAACATTGGAATTATTCAAACTATTATAAGTAAGGAGATGGTCACAAAATATGGGAAGTCTTAATGCTATGAGTGTTAAATCACGTATCATTAGCTACATGAAATTTGTTAACTTTCTTTTAAAATCATGTGAGGAGTTAACTTGTGTATGTGTCTAAAAATATTTAGATCACTTGAATAGATATCACTGAGAAACAAGTGGAGCTCACTAACATCAAAAAGTTGAGACAAATGGCAGTAAAATATTGGTAAATTTACAAATTTTCAAGGTAGAAACCTGATATCTCCAAATTAAAATATTTGATATCTACAGAATGAGGTTATAGGAAGAAAAAGTTAAAATATCTAAGAACTGTTATGCACTGAATTTTAAAGAATATTTCGGTAGCTAAAGAAACTAAAAAATGACAGCCGAGATAGCGTCTACCACGACTATGCTAAGAATGGAAACTGACTATGTTTGTGTTCTTTAAATATTTCAACATGTTCACTTCTCTAGTTATCAATAAGATTTTTTCCGATTTACGAAAATGTTGTACTGCGTATAGTAGACACTACCCTTCCATTTCTGGATTTTTAAATGCCTTACTTTCTCTGTACTCCTCAGAATATGAGGCAAAACAAGGAACCGAGGAAGTTGCCAAATGGTGGACACTACATCAGAAAAACAGTATTTTCCGACGGACACAGTTTGCATCGCCACGGGAGTAGTTTAGTTGGAAAAAAATCTTGATCTTTACATTTCGACGCTCAGAAGATGAAGCTTATTTGGTAAAAAAAATCTTGATTTTTAAATTTCGACGCTCAGGATATGATGCAATGGACCAAACATGGATTGTGGAGTTGAATCTTAACATATCGAAAAGAAAAATTGATACATGTTCTGTAAATATACCATTTTAAACAGAGCTATGCTCAGTAATGGATAAGCAACCAACAACAATATATGTTCCGCAATAGCCTTTCATATTCGAGTGTATAGGTCTCAATGAAGTTTTGAAATTGTCATAACCAGGACAGAAAGGATGTGGTGCACCTTGCTTGGTGAGCAACCGTGAATGCAGGGCCGTAGTCCTACCACGGTACCTTATACCTCTTCTTCACCAAATCCATTGCCTCTTGCGGAATATTTTGGCATTCTGGCGATTTTTCATTCACATTATCGACATGTATCAACTTCCCTTAAGCTCAACAGCAGACAAGGATGACAATGAGGATGGTAATGTTTAAAACAGAGGTTTTAGGAACATTGAACGCTGTTCTTGAAAAGGAGAGATGAATTCTCGACGAACTAGTGGGAGGCCGTGAGAAAAGAGCAACGGCCTCCTCCACCCGGCCACCGTTGCGTTCGTATATTTTGTGTGTCCCTATCCACTTTCTTTCTACCTTTCTGTTTGAACATTTATACATGAATTTGCAACCACGTGAATTTGTGTGAATGAACGAATGACCGTATGGCCTGAACGGCTCATTTCCTCCATTCATACTCCCACCCTCCAGCTCCCTGAACCCCTTCACTGCTTCACCGCCTTGTCACTCTAATGCTCCTGTGTCACCGGTGGCGAATACTTTGACGAGGAATGTTAAGGGTTCCCAGGTTTTTTCACGTAATTTTTTTATAAATTTGCCAATTTGTAATATTGTACCACCAATTCCGATTCCAAATAGAAAAAAATCAACTGGACCAGGAATCGAACCCGGACCTCCCGATTTTTTTCCATTTGGAATCGGCCATCTTTACACCTTCACAACTCCGTTGTGCTCGTATATTTTGTGTGTTACTATCCACTTTCTTTCTACCTTTCCGTTTGAACATTTATACATGAATTTTCAACCGAGTGAATTTGGGTGAATGAACAAATGACTGTATGGCCTGAACGGCTCATTTCCTACTTGGGTCTGCGTTCCCCGAAACGCCTGTTGTATTTCTATCACCACTGTCATATGTATAATTGGATAGCGCACGGTACTTATATGATAGTGTCCGAGCAACCTGGGACGTGGGTTCGAATCCCGCCTGGGTGGAATCATTACCACTCATGGCCACTCTGTTTTTGTTCGTCAGTTATTGTTGTATTCACACGATTTTATTTAGACAAATACGTTGTATTATATGTAATTTTTTCTTTAATTTTACGACTCATTTCAATTATTGATTAATTACTTTTTATTATATCAAACTTTCATTTTTGCTGTTCAACTCCCCTGTTCTTTCTTATTTTATATTTTTTTCAGCTTTTTATTAGCTTTATCTATCTGAAGGTTTTCGCAGATTTTTCGAGTGTGAGTTTTTCCTGAAGTGAGTTTTATTTTCATGGAGATGTGTTCCAAATTCCTAACATTTTTCGCGCAAATGTGTTCATCTTTCTACACTCAATGTCTATTCCAATTGATTAATTGTAAATTGGCCATTGATGACTAGTCATTCAAATTCAATTGATGGACATAATTTCATTCTATTTATTTGAGACTCCAGGGGCGCAACTAGGCTCCAGTGGCGCAACTGGTCAGCGCACGGTACTTCTATGATAGTGTCCTAGCAATGCCGGAGTTGTGAGTTCGAGTCTCACCTGGAGCAAATTTTAGTCGGCCCCGGTGGCGACGGGGTACAGTCCTCGCCTGCTAAAACGAGGTTTTTGGGTTCGAATCCCGCTCGGGTGGAATTATTACCACTCAGGGCCACTCTGCCAATCTGTTGTTGTTCGTCAGTTATTTTTGTTATTCACCCGACATTAATTGGCCAAATACGTTGTATTCGGGGTGGTAAAGATAATATTAGAATAAAATTTTAAAAAACGTCATTCTTAAAATGTATTCATTTGATTTTTATATTTGACGCGGGCTTTTGTGAAAGAAGGGACTGGTCTTGTCTCAATCTTGCCCTTTTAAAGGCGTAGCACTTTCATACTAAATAAGTAGAGGTGATTTCTAAAGCTGGCAGCATGGAACAAAATTACGTCAGACGAACATATCTTCGCAGCTCAAAAAATTATTATATTCCCAGGGTGACCGTCATTCGCCATTCAAATGAGAGAGGTGGACAGAGTAAAGGAAACGCATACTATGGAGTTGATGACGCTGACAAGCCAGGAGAAGGTCGCCGAGAATGAATATAAAATCACATGTCGCCACGTGCTTGCAGTTTGACGTAAAGTCACTCAAGGACGGTGTGAATGAGCTAACTAACTGGAAGGCATTTAGATGGCACCGAGGGATATAATTACAAATAAAAAGAAATACATAAAATTGTGTTAATAGTTTGCGAAATTTTCCTTTTAAAAATGAGACAGCGATTGCCTCATGCAGGAGGTTACAAGAGTGAGTGAGAGAATGAGTGTCGAATGCCGAATCTAGTTATCAGATTTTTTGATGGGGTTTACTCTGGCAAGTTACATTCTGCTGCAAAAGCTTTAGAAGGATTATATGTCACTAGAAGAAAGCGTTTCACAATTTAGTGCCGACCAAGATTGGCTGCTGTTAACACTGGTGACAGTACACTTCTACAAGCAACCTTATCAATTTTTTTTTCAACTCTGCGAGCGGTCCTTTAGAGCTTTTACATCTGAAATTAACGTAGGTAGACTCTTTCTGCAAGTAATTTGCACAATAAACGTGCAAGTGAAAACCCATCTTAGTTTCAAAATTTCATCCCCAACTTAGAAAATGGCGCTCCGTGCAAAAGGTAGGGTTGCGGACGCAGCCTGTTTTTCCTACGATCATCCTGAATGATTAGAGCTATCGGAAACACTGCTGTATTTATTATTAATTTTGAAGTTAGTAATATTCATGATTATTTATTATAAATTTTAATTTTTCAGTGTTTTTAATACAAATATACTCTTCATTGTTATGGTAGATATCTTCTGCCATGTTGGTACATTCAGTGTAGCGAAAGGATTATGGTTAATAGGTTACGTCATTTCATGAAATTTCATTTTTATCTCTTCTCAATTTTGATAAGGCCATCTATTTCATCGTATTCAATAAGTAACGTGTAGTAGTATATGTTTCTATACATAACTGCGAAAACTATTTCAGGTTTTTGATGTTATATCAATGTCAAGGATGTAAAATATACTTGGAAAAAGGCATATAAGGCCAAAACTTGGGCCGATAAGAGTGATAAATTTGTAATCAAACGAGTTACGTAATTCAGTATGAAGAATTTCATAGATTTCAAAGGCTAACACCGGAGAGAGTGTCTTACATTTTTTTCCACTTATTCATTCTTCCAGACAGTGAAAGGTGACTGTATGCGTACTGGGGATTGAGATAAGGTATAAAAGTGGCTTTGGCTCCTATCTCCTACCTTTTTTATTGACAGAAACTTGGTTTTAGCTCCAGAATTTGAGTTTTGCCCTTTCCTCAGGCCAACTAGTATTCACGCGATAAAAGTATCCAATAAATCCAACGTCAGTAATTGAATTGAATTTGAGAATTTGTTAATTAGTTATGTGTAGCCAAATTATAGTTTATGAATACCTGGAAGGGTCTATCTCGTGGAGTATTTGATGATGCAAGTTATTGAGCGTGCAAGAAAGCACAATATAGGGGGAGAATAGCCTCTAAATTTCAATACCTTCATAAAATAATGACATGTATCATTTGCAAAAATTCGATGAAATTAATATCCTACTTTAAGAGAAAGTAATCATTTCATGGTGAAGATCCGTTGAAACTTAAACATTGAGCAATACATTGCTATCGTAGGAGTCTCTGGTCATTGAAGAAAGAGGATTTACACATTGGTACCTTTTGATATGTAACCCTGAAGAATTATATTCATTGAGTGACAACTGGATAGCAAGGATAGTGAAGTAGGAAGTGTAAGAATTAGTATTGATAGATCATCCGGAGATGCTGGCAGAAATTAATGAAGCACGAATTTAGAAGTGCAAGTTTGTTGATGAGGACGTTAGAGAAGAGAAAGTCGGATAAGCGTGGGAAAGGAAAGAAGAAAATTAGATAAACGGAAAGCACAAGGATAGGCAGAAAGTAATAGGAGCTCTTGAGAGAGTAAATGAAAATAAATAGATATTTACCTGTATCAGGAATTGCAACGGGTGACTCAATAATGGAGTCCACTGCGGTCTTATTCCAGATGCGCGACTGACTAAAAGTCAAGCGTCTACGAAAAAAATAACACAGAATATTGATGTTATTGGAATCAAAATAAAAAATATTATACCTCTCAGTCAATTTACTTCATGTTAGTATATTTTATTTGATTTGTCTAGAAAATTCTTTAATTGCTTTTTTTTATTTTTACGTTACTTTCAATTCGATGAAATGATAAAAAAAATCGATTTTTTTTTCAGGATTTCATCCTTAAATCGTCTTATTCTGGAGCAATATTCGAATTAAGAAGCCTGATTACTAAATTCTGACCAAAATAATAGTGAAAATGGTTTTTGAATATACTATGCAGCACTCTTACATATTTATCATAAAATGTAATGTTATTGTTTTACATGAATCAGCACTGTCCTCTAAGAAAAAACACAATGAGTTAGCCGTAAATGAAACAAATTGTATAGTCTGACCCTGCGGAAACATAAAACACCCTATCGTAATCATATTGTTAAATGTTCCAAAGGCCTATGAACATATAAATACGTCTCTGATGGAGAGTACTTAGGCAGGGTATGATCAAAAAGGTGCTACAAATTGACAGGAAATCAAATGGTTAATGAAATAATCGAGTGAATGGTACTACTTCCTATTTCTCTAGGCGTTAAGCACGTCATTGAAAACTAGACTCGACTTGTTTTCGTGGTAAGGCGGTAAGCGAGTGCGCAACCCACCAACCATGACGGCAATTAACAAGATGAAGACCAATCATGAGCACGGCTGCGAATTATATACGCCATCCGGACACTAAGAGAGTTCAACGTAGTCCGACGCTACATTCATCGCATTTAGTTAGCAAGTGCGTGAACGCCGTACGGTCCTCAAAAGCCGATTTCGGAAGGAATACCCTTTTCATGGCCTTCGAAATTGAATCAAGCCAGGGGGAGCGGACAAACATGACCTGGCCACGGGACTTAGCCTTTTTGAGAGGAGGGAAGGTTGCGCGTTGAGAATGAAATTTTCGCCGAGCGGGTCGAGAATGGATCGCGGGGCGAGAGGGCGGGAGAGTCGAGGGGGGGAGAGGAGAAAAGAGGATCGCGGAGTGTGAGTGGCAGGGGGTGTAAGGGAGGGAACCGGACACACCCCCCTTCCTTTTGCGGGATTTTCTCCTCCCTTTGTGCTACACTTCGCACATGAACACGGCCAGCCATTCTCTTCCATTTCCTTGGCTTTCGTTTACGTGCCGTCTCACCTCTTTGCGGACAAAGGAGAGAACGAGGAGAGGCTAAATAATTGGTATCAGCCGCTCCGGAAGTGAAGTAAGAAGGCAGACAGCGTATCGTAAGCGTCTTTCGTTGCACTGTCGGTGGTTTACTTATCTCTTACACAAAAGTGTAATGAATCGTTGGTCATTACACACTCACTCTCTTGCTTGCTCACTCAATTACTTGCTGAAAATGGCAATGGCTTTGAAAACAGCTGAGTTGATAGATAAATTACCACCAAAATGCCATTCCGACTTAAGTATTCTCAATGAATGAAGATGAAGCCACGAATTGAAGAAATAGTAAGAAAAAACTAAAGAAATGAACCAAGGATAAAAATTGTACTACTATCCGTACCCTTAAACTACCCGTAAAATGGATACCATTTCTGTTGAAAGAAAAACCTTTTTTACTTCCATAAGTAAGTGCCATTTTGATTGGAAGACAAGAGTTAGATCTTGAAAATAAACCGAAGTCCTAGTAGGAGTCTCAAAATTTTTTAAAATTAAACTTTTTGTATCTTTATTAGTTCTACATTTTTTAGCCTTTTTAACTATTTGGTATCGACTGTCCACTACTAACGGCCTTTTGGTAACTTCCTTGGACGCATTGGACCGCCAAACATCTGAAATCTGGCTGAACCCAACGCTGGAAGAGGTATTTTGAGCGAGATAGCGTTTCCCCTAGAATTCAAGGAATACCTATGGTCTCACTTCAAAGGAAAATTTCTTATCTCTACAATAACACGAATACATCAGCCACTTTTTTACTACTTTTTGATATATTTGCCAACAAATACCAGCAATTTTGCATGGGAAAGGATTAGGGCCTGCACTTCAGAGAGACAATTTAAAAAGAAAGAGAAAAAGAAAGTTGTTCTAACAACAAGATCTCCGCCATAAATTTCACAGTGGGTAGCTTGTGGGTTTTCTCAATTTTAAAAAAATATATCGAATTCTTCCCACTTAAATTTTTACATTTTCGCTAAAAATAATCGAGGTGAAGGCTTTATATCCTTGCGGAATGAAGAGAATTACGGAAATTTAAGGCCTATGCATTCATATTTAGCTATGTGATGGGAATTTCAATCATTGAAAACCATATTTTGCGCCATTTAAAAGTATTTACTTCATTCTTCTTCATCATCATCATCAAGTCCTGTATCTCTTTGTGGAGCATAGGGCCTCTCATTTTTCTTACTGCTGCTGAAGTTAAAACAAAATTATTATATGGTCTCTGTTTTGACATGGAAAATATCTCGTTATAGTACCTTAACTGAGGAAACCGAGCAGGAGTGATATTTTTATCGCAGACGGCCATTGCCCTAATACATTAACTCATTC
Organism: Ceriagrion tenellum; assembly: GCA_963169105.1. Classification (NCBI taxonomy): domain Eukaryota; kingdom Metazoa; phylum Arthropoda; class Insecta; order Odonata; family Coenagrionidae; genus Ceriagrion; species Ceriagrion tenellum. The sequence continues at coordinate 70,599,934 of OY720632.1, forward strand.
CTTTTCACCATCTTGGGTTTGCCTCTTCTCTAATTTTCATTTCTGTCTCGGAATTCCTTCATTAAGTAATTGAATCATTAAGTAATTATTTTCAAACTTTTATTTCGATCTTCTTTCTAATTTTATATACTCCCCTATGTGTGACCTCTAGCCCTTGCAAGCCATGGGCTACTCACAGAGTAGCACGACAATAAAGTGCCTAGGAGGACTGCTTTCGGTTTTGGGTATGCTGAGCTGAAGCACGTCGCTATGAAAATGCGTCATGACTTTACTGTAAGTAGTGACAATCTAACTCAGCTGCCCTTTAGAGGGTGTACCAATGATGCAATTCCAAGCTAATTTACTAGCTATGGCAAGGTGAAATAATTTATTGAGTTCCTACACTTATGTGCGAGCGCGGCTGTTATACAATGACTTTGGGACTTTTATTTTTTACCTCTTATCAGCTATTAGTTGTAATATTTTTGTAGTATAGCCTATATCAAAAAATGTTTTGTTACGTCCACGCTTAATTAATCAATTCGTATGCAAGAAAGTAATCTTATCGAGAAAACAGCGCTTCATGGATAAATCAAAGCACTATGCCCTTAGTGGGTGAACTTTTAGAGATGAAAATCAATTAATAAATTCAGTGACGCTATAACCATTTCATTCATTCATTTTTACATCTATGAATTTCATTATTACGATATAACCTTTTCACTTTTACATTTTATTGGCATGTTTGAGTAATAATTATCGAAAAATCCAGTGAATTAGAAAATAAAACAAATACTATTTTGGTTTTGATAACGTAATGGAATGCATCGCCTTTATATTTAGAAAACGCACCAAAGAACTGAAGTAATTTTAACCACCAAAGCGTAAGATTATCACTTTTTTTTGCACATTATATATGTGATTAAGGCCATATTCATTTAATTTCTCCCAATCAGAAGTATCTCATTTCATATTTCTTACCATTTGTAGCCCTCTCTTCTAGTTAAGGTCACCGTTTTGTGTAGAATAGGAAAAAGATGATGCATCATTTCTCACTAAATATTACAGGTGAATGTGTTTAAAATTTTCTGACAATGTTCCCTTGTATTTTCAATAAAAACGTTTTTTTAATCGTGTAGGTTACGCTTTTGGAGAAGCGCATGCTCCACCATCACTCACGCGCTTGACATCCAAACAATGGCCAAAAAAAGCTCCCGGCACCTGGCCTAGACAGACATGCCAAAAAAATGTTTACACCAACAAACGTCAAAATATTCTGGTTGTCAGTTGTTAAATTTCAATTGAAACTGTCTCATTCATTTTTTCTTACAGTTGTGGAAATTGAATTAATAATCCTGGAAATATCGACCAAAATTTTTAATTCGTAATCAAACAAGGGAAACTAATACATCTGTTAGTGTTTCACTGTCTGTCTTTGTGAGCCTCCTTTTCAACTCTTTCATAACAATCTTTAAGAAAGCAAGACAGGTGTGAACAGCTTGAAAATCTCAGCTCTCTCTACTCTGGGTGGAACTTGCACAAATAATATTAAATAAATGTGTGTAAGTGAAGCGCGTAAAGAATTATGGAAGTAAATTTGCTGGGAAATTTTAATTACTCGGGAATATATATATCTTCCTTACTCAAGGAAATATTGTTAAGGCTGAAAATATCTGCTAATCTCAAGGCCATATTTTGCTCCAACAATGGTTTTGACCCTGATACCGCTCATTTAGTCCGCAGAATGACTAAAAAAATGGTAAAATACGTCTAAACCTAAAGGTTATAGGCTGTGAACTATACCTACTAACAAATTGACCTTAAAGTTGCCGACACTCATTTGATTATGTTCCGTAGAGTATTACATATTCTGGTGTCCTTTCAACCAATGAAGTAGGAGCCTTTTAGATTGATAATCACAAATAATACATTTATTGCTTATAAATTGTTTATTTCATGTTAATTGTGTATAATTAAGGAGAATTTTGGAAAAAATCTCCTTTGCAATTCGAAAAGTCAATCCCGTGAGACTAATAAAGAAAACGTAACGTTACTAAAAATTGTGTTCACCTAAGGCCAAACACGATGACAAACTTATCCTTATGGATAAAAGGAAAAGCGATCAATAGTGCTGAACATATGTTTTTCTGCCGACTTCCGCCATAAATATCAATTTACACCTAGCACATCTTCACATGAATAGCTTAATTGAAAATCTTTTGAAGCTTGAAAAAAGCGACGAAAAAATTGAGACGAAATCTAAGAACCTGTACTCTTTCCAAAAGTCTGTAATTTGGCTCAAAATACAATCAATTAAAGCTTAAAAGGGCGTCCTGAATTAAGATTCACAAATTTTAAGATGTGTGATTTACTGTGGTGAGCATACATAAATGGCGTAAATGACTAAAGCAGTGGGAGCGAAATCGAAGGATTTGGGTTAGAGTGTAAGGTCAGGGGAAGGAATTTTTTCAATTTAAACATACGCATTTTTGTTGTTATATTATTAATTTCAAACATAGATGGCCATCAAATATATGATGTAATCCGAATGTTTAAAAGCCAAGAAACCAATGAAATTTTGTTTAAGGAGGCATCGTACAAACTATTACACTATAGAGTTAGCTAAGGGAGCCTTACGGCCAACCTCTTCCTTTCTCTCTCGCTCTATCCCTCTCTCCCTTTCCTCTTAACTCCGGAGCCAGTTTCGCTCAATTTACCCTGCACATTTTGCCATTAATAGCTCAAAGTATTTATGTTTGCGGCGAATGTTGCATGCGCCATTGGCGAAGAATTGTGAATTCAGCTCACGTGCTGATGGAACAAGTAATGACTTCGGAACGAGAGAAGGTAAGACTTTGAACGAAGAGAGTGGCTGAGATTTGCCTAAAAAGGTCAACCATGAAAGCTCAAACATTTCCCGTATTAAATTTTTAGGTTGTTGCTAATTGAGCGCCAGTGTTGGAGGATGCTCATAAACATTTTTAAGTGGTACTCTTCTCGATAGCTATGATGACGAACTGGCTGGGAGCAGAGATTTCAAATGAAAATCCCACAAAAAAATCATACATTCATTACAGCAGTTTCGTTCGGCACATTGCAGTAGTCTCTTGTAGAAGGTATAACGTATTGGAAGTACTATTGAGGAAGACTTAGGAAAAGATAAGTAGAGCATATTGTGAAAAATGCCAACCTACGGGCTTCTGAAGAAATGAAGAAATTCGGTTAAAATAAAGTTGTTTGAGCCACATAACAGCAATATTCGGAATAACGAATGCTGTCCATTACTGGAGGATACTATATTTCTTCTGAATATGCTATATTTTCTTCGAATATGGTTGTTCTGATTGGAGTTATAACGCGTATTGCACCACTTTTAGGATCATTTCGATTGCATGTATCTTTGAGTATTGCCCATGAGAAAGATGCTGATGCCGTCAAAAATATAAGTTTGGCTCTGAGCGTAAAGCTACTTCATTCCATCGCGTATGCACATATGCTGTGGTTAACGTTGCACAGTGCACATTTGTTATTTAAAATTGTGAAAATTGAGTGGAGAAACTTAAGTCAATTAACTACTAGCGACTTAAATGAATATCAGCAACGGAAAACTAGCCACTGATCTGCACCTCTTCTTAAAAATTTCATAATGTCACCTTCCTGCTGCATCGTAAAGTTTTATAATATTTGAAAGATAAGGCAGGGCTTCATTGAATTTTCCAAAAGAGAAGTCAAGTTCCCGCAGATAAAATTTCATATTCAACTCGAAAACAACTCTGCTTTTCTTGTGAAACTATGCCAGGAGAGTATTTAAACTTATTCACGGCTGCCATAATGCATTATTTTCCTGATCAGGCTACGAGCCTTATTTTGGTTGCATTAAGGTAATAAAAATACTGAAAGTAAAGTTCTAAATGTTATTAAAAATGGAACAATGTCTTAGCAATAAAAAAGTGTTTAAGTAGACGCTCTGGAAAATATTTCCTTATAATATGCTCATGGAAATTGTTGTATAGCTACATAAAACCATTGCATAATGCCCCATATATTATTTTATCTTTGCGCTCCACAAACTTCTTCAGGCCCTACATGATATCCATATCGCAACCATTTGCCCTTCCTGTGCCTTGTTAACCTGTTACTGAGTATTCAATTGTATTGGATATATTGAATATCATTGTATTTTCAATCAATTATTTTTATCCCCACTTGTTTTGATTTCTCCGTTTTAATCAAATCCTTCTTCAAAAGTCAGCTTTTTAATATTTAAGCTAAAGATTACTTTTATTCATACGTTTTATACTGGCTCCAGTACTAGGTTCTAATACTTTTTCGACTCACTCTCCTTCCCTATTCTCCTTCTGTTACTTCTCAGAATCACGTTTTAATAGTCAAATCTTAAATTCGGCCAGGAGAAGTGGAGTTTGCGATCGGGCTTTGTTTTTACCTCTATTGTTCTCAGCCTACTCTGGCAATCTTTATTGTATAGTTAATTTCTTCTCGACATAATCTCTCACCCCATTACGGTCACATTGTGTACTCTTTTTGCCTAAAATAGGTCTCATTCTCTTAATTATTTGCCTTACGGAAATTTTAGCAATAAAATCTTTTCAGTTTGGTTGAAGCCCGACTCGTACCGCCTTGTCAATAAAAGTATATCCCGACAGTGAAAAAATGTGGGGCTATTTTTGGCACTCTTAGAATTTTGAAGGTGGATACTTAAAGACAACTATAAAAAAATACTATTAGAAAACCAAGCCTGAGAACGTTTTTTTTTTTGTTTTAGAAGGATGCAACTACATACAAAGGAACATTTAACGGAATTGCCAATCTCATTTTCTGGATGGTATTGCCGAGAAAATTTAAGCTCAAATTTATTCTAGCTCAGGAAAAGTAAACATGTTCTTTACTTAGTATATGTTAAATAATCGATTGGCATGCTACAGAGCTACGAGGATCGATGCTACACATGAGCGAAAAAGTCCTTTACGGAGGAAAGCAAAGGGAAAGACTTTCACCAAGGAGGGTACAAATCTAGGATAAGCCTTTTCAAAAGAAGGAAAAACGCCACTGTCGCTCTCTGGACAAGGGTTGTCAGATGACCACTGGAATAATAAGGAAGTTGGCAAGGAGTGGCAGTTGGGAGACCAAAAATAAATGACGAAGAATTAGAAACCGAACTGTTTAGTTAGTGCAAGTGATTAAATGGAGGATTTAGAGCTTGTGCCGGGATGCGACACGAGTAGTGTATTCATCAATAAGTTTTCTAACGTATCATGGTCTCCCTACCCTGTGAAAACCTCGAAAAGGAAATTTATGAATGATTGGATCCCCGGGCGACATGAATTCTTTTTACGAGCGATTTCAAACCAGATTGGATAAATCAGAGTAAAAACCAATCTATGACGTAGCCATTGCTTTTCCGAAACGCAGCAATACATAAAAGTAATTTTATAGATGATTTTATTAAAGAAAAAATTATTGTCTATGATTTTAGTAAACTTTCCATCCTTTCTTTCTTGATGTATGTCTAAAAGGACCTTAGATTGGCTTACACCGTAAGTTAGAACCTCGTGTAATCTTTATTCGGTGAAAGTAACAATTCAGCTGATGAATGTGTGAAACCAATTGGTAAATTGATTTTAAATTTATATAAAACAATCGTCGTTTTGCTGAATACTATTTAAGAGAAGATAAGTTGCCGGCCTCAATTACAGTCTCTGTTTACCCTGGGGTCACAGTCACGAAAGCAGCTTAAGAGTAAGTATTTTTGCCCAAATTGTGGACGGTATTTATGCCTGTTGTATAAGTGGCACCTATTTTTGGTTCAATTTCGTGATAAATACGCTCTTCTCCATCATAAAATTCCCTTTAGGTTGTAGGAATAGGAAATACAGGTATAAACTACTCGCCTAAAGCATTCCTAAGGATATGGTTCCTTTTTACTGATTTCCTATACACTCATCCTTAACATTTCTTTGGCACTTCTATCATCCTTTAATTTGTTTTCATTCTTTGTCCTTTTGCAACCTTCTTCTCTGTGAAAGAAACAATCCTATTTTGCCTAAAAAATCTATCCTTAGCTATTGCTTCGTTACGGTGGCTCACTTTATTTAGCCCGCTTAATTCATTTCACTGTATTTTCTATAGTGCATTGCTCTAGTCAAAGATCCGTTTTTAAAGATCGTTTAAACATCCTTATCTCATCACAGTGTTTCTTGTGAACTGAATATTTTTCCTATCTATATTTACTCTCTAGTATATTCCTACCTGTATTCTCCCTCATCCCCATTAAAAGACAAGTGTATCATTATTGTGGAACCAATGAAAAAGCGTGTTATCTGGATGGCGTGGGCAATTTCTCCGTTATCCTTGCTAGGGTGGCTCTGTTTACTCAAACGCACTCTTCTCATGAATCATCAAAATGCTTCCTACTCGGACCGCAATGACAACTGGATTCATCTTGAGAGGCAAGGCATCAGAAGTTACTCGTTACCGTTCTTCGGTAAAATTAACCGTAAAGTTTTCGCGTTTTAGTACTAGCACATTGAGCAGTCTTATTTTAAACTTATACTGGTATATTTACCAATTAGCGGCTTAATTTTCATTTCATTTCATGAGATGTTAATTTCAGCCCTTTTTATATGCTGGCGCTAATTTTTAAATAATTGAACTACAGAAAAACATGTTTGATTGGTGCCAAGTGACTATAGTTGTCGACGCAAGCTAAAAGCTAAGCTAAAGCAAGCTTCGACCTAATGCTAATAATTCTATCTACCAACTTCCTGGTTCTCTTTACTATAATCAAAGTGCCTATTCTTCTTCACTAACTTTCGTTGAATTCTCTTTTCTAATGCAGATTTCCCCATTCAATCCTGTTTTATCTTCTCCCTTCTCCAAAAATGCCTCCTCATGATTTCCTCCGGCATATTTCTTTCCTTCCCTGCCATGCCTAATATTGCTTCGCTTTCATCAATGCTGATCTTCCCTCTATCTCATTTCACTGAGCACCTACTTCTCGCACCCCTTCAATCTATTCTCAACCTCATCCCTCAATGTCAAGGTGTCTGCACCGCACAATACCGCGCTCCGTATCAGATTCTAATAATAATTCTCCTTAGTCAGTCTTAAAAAAGAGAGATTCGGGTGTGGGCCAAAAATAAATGTGGGTCAGGCAGGAGAGGCGTGGGAACGATTGCCTCCGTCTTCCAAATCGATTTCTTTCGCCCCTTTTTCTCTTGGCGCACCCTAGCCGGCAGATCGGGGAGACGTCCAGCCCCCGTGGCACGCAAGACTAAATGAATCCGGGCGCCCACGCTACGGGCGTCGGCGGCGTCGGGCGTCGTCCCTCCCGCGGCGGCCGCCGGCCGTCGCGCCCGCCGCCGCCATCGCTCTTAAATTGCATTCCCCCCGACCGGTTCGGGTTCGGTTCCGGTTTTAAAAAATCGGCCAATCGAGTGCGTCGGGTGGGGAGGGGTTGCGACCTCGACTGCGTGGCACCGGGATCCCCTCCCTCCTCCGTCTTCTCCCGACCTTCCCTTCGCTCCTCCGATGATGCCAGGACCGAATCCTGAGGTCGTCCCTGAAGGTCGAGTGACGCGGAGTGTGAGTGGTTGCATCCGACGAATGTGCACGTGCACCCGAGCGTCTTCTCTTGATCGGGGAGGAGGTGGATGGGGGGGGGGGATAACCGGGCGCTCGAGTGGACAGCTTCGGGTTCGAGGTCGGGTGTCGGAAGGGGGAGTTGGGCGGGGCGAGGGGAGTGTGTTTATCGTGGGCGGGGTGGGGCCTCGGCACGAGACGGGTTTCGATCTCAACTCTTCATGGTGCGCATCCTCCGCCTCGCTGCTCATTGAGTGCTCGCGTGAAAAGAAACTGAGAGGACAAGTGCAGTCGCAGTCAAGTCTGGACAATGACAATGATATGACGTTCTTTGTTACTCATATTGAGGCACAGCAAGGGGTGTATTGAAGTAGATGCATATGCACCCCTCTCCAAACAGAGCCACATTTTGATTTCCGTATGCCTAAAGATCCATTTAATTTGTTTTGCAGTAACCTTAAATTAATATTTTTAAGCATCTACTAAATAATTTAACGCATATGAATTGAAATTATATGACTATTCATAAAATATTTGTTTATGGTATATTTATTATGATGTATATTTTTAATTTCAGTTACCCTAACCCTCGTGCATTAGCCATAAGATAGCATTATTACTAATTCTTTGGGAAAATTTTGTCCCTTTCAAAAATGTACGATATTAGTGAGTTTTTATTTTGGTGATAATTTCTCGCCTGCTTTGCCTTATTTAATTCCGCTTGTTAGCATGAATAATCGGTGAAAGTTGTATTTAATTCACAAATGGCCTCTTCTATGAACTGTGGAAATGGTTGGAAAAACAATCCCCAAGTAGAAAGCATTGCTGGCTCTCCTGTTGTCCCGTAAATGTACAAGTTTTTTCGTGATTTGCCATCACTGCCGACCACAGTAAATTTCTCACTTAGTAATGCACTCAAAATACTACTCCCTTTCATATGCAATCCATTGTCATTTTCAAGTAGTGTAGTTAAGGCTCTTACCCGGATCTATTATATGATTTAATTGTGTACTTTTTGACACTATGCAGAGGTAACGCAATCAACCGATGCCAAAGTACATTTTCTAAGACCAGAAATTGACATTGCAGTTAATTGCGACTGACTGGATTGACTGAAATATTAAAAATATTTGACTAATTGATTTGTTTATAAAATACGGCAATTACCTCCTATCTTTACCGATATTTATTTATATCCATTTATATTCAGAACCTTGACTCACCTATTTAAAAACTTAGCATCGTGGTGAGTGCTAGAATAAAGTTAAAATTCCAATTTTCAAGCTTAATGCATGGTAAGTACGGACAGGGACATCAGACAAGAAAAAGTCTTCGCTCAAAACTCTCTCTGAGTATGTGTGATGAGCAATTTTATTCTCTAATAGCCTAGAAATGAAATAATTTAGCCTAATACAGGGTCTATAAGGAGACTTTCAGGTAGAACTCAAGAGTGTGACCTCTTTATAACTGGAATTCTCCTTCGTGCAAAGAAGAAAATATTAAATAATCGAGCTTAATCGCTCGGTTAACTGTTGGATATACTGGTGAACCTTTTATTATTGTGGTAATGATGGACGTTGAGAAGAGAGAAACCTGGCATCCGTATGAGCTTTAATATGAACAAGGGGCATCAAGTTGTCTAATACTATACGTCTCAACCTATGTATTGGCTTCCATAAAATGGATGTAGTCGGGAATTCAATAGCATCAGAATATTCTTCATTCATCAGAGTACCACAACTCAATTCTAATGTTACAAAGGACTTGAAACATTATCCTCATAAACATTCTGAACAACATTCAGAATCATACCTTGAAATTTAAGCTGATTTAAGTTCACTGGATTAACAACGCAATGCATATTTCCATCAATAAATTGTGTACATACTTCTGTGATGATGAATTTCCACTTGTTTAAGCCTCAAGGCTTCGAGTACATGATTTAAGTTCATCTTCGTCGTTGTTCACTTCTATAATAGGTATGTTTATCTCTTATCTTTAAAAAATTGTTATAACTGTGTGGTGATATCATATTAAACTATGAAAAAGTAAGCACTGACTGATTTCATTGTTGACCTTAACGGCGGCAGAGATGTTACAAGCAAGTTATTGGCAAGTGTTGGCACTTGCAAAGAAAACTAAAGTCGGTTTTACAGAAATAGCTCGTTGCTTAGGTTTAATGACATACTATATGCATAGTAACCTAACTTGAATACAGATTAGCTAATACGTTAATTTATAGTCACTTCTGAGCATCAAAACATGTATCAACTCTTTTCCTGTAATAAATATTACATTTCACTCAGTGAAATACCCGTTAAATAACATCTGAATTATTTAATTCTGTTTCGCAAGCAGATTAGAAAGTATAATTGACAATAGCAATATTAAACGATCAATTCAAATTGGAAATTACAAAATAAAACATTCATAAAACCATAAGTATTGAGTTTACAGAGGCTTCTCTTTGTTGACAGGCAGAATCCTGCACTTTCAATATATAGCTTATAGAACTCCTACTGGAAATCGAAAATGCAGTGTTTATAAATTTCAATATAATAAATTTCACATTTTTAAATATAATTATCAGTATACAAAGGTTTGTTTCCGAATTGAAACATACATTCTACCAATTTGACGAATGAATTGAAGTATTTTGCGGACTAGGAGGTTAATAACCCAAATCACTAAAGGCAGGTAAAGCTATATCGGAACATTATTATCAATGTTCATTATGATATCCTTAATTATTACAACTCACATGGAAATAAAAAACTGTTTTTGTCGTATGGATGACATTAATTAGTGAAAAGGATATGCTCACCCACAATTACAACCACTCCTTCCGGGTTTCATTTTCGTCCCTCAATAGAATTTTTATTATATTAGAGGGGATATTGTGCCCGTCGTAAAGAACTAATCATGTGATTGAATTGGACCAAAGAGTTTTACACAATCTGAAGTTTTCTAAGTGACACTCCTAGACTCACCACCTCACCGTGAACTTGAGATAATGACCCTCGCTCTGAGTAGTCAATTTCTGGACCCTCGGTACTCGCTCTTGATGATCACCTTTCTCAATCCGGACGTCCATTAATCGCCTCCAACGAAATTTTCTGCCGCCCGCGCTCACCGGCCGTCGATCGACAGTTCGCCGGCGCTCGACGCATCCAAACGCCGGTCTCTCCCTGACACGCATCGCGCTCCACATTCCCCGGCTTCCTCCCTCCGCTCCGTCCATCACCGCACACTCCCACGGACTCAGAGGCTCCACTCTTTCGTCTGCGTGGGCCCTTTTTTTCGGGGGCCCCACGAAGAAGAGAATCATCCACCTAGAATCCTCCTCGGCCCTTCCCCCTCCTCTGAGCCTAAGGCCCATTTCCCCCATCTACGGCGGCGGTCCTCATTCTCTTTCTCCTAGCCTCCTCCTGTTACATAAGAATTCCTCGAAGCCTCACTCCCCTTCCGGTGAATCCTCCTCCTCCATGTCTCTCCTCTTGCCACTCTGACACCTGGGGCCCGGTACGCAGATGCCACAAAGGATAGGCCGAAGGGAAGAAGGAAGCGATAAGAGGTTACGGGCAATTTTATCCCAAAGATCCCTCCTCTCTCTCCCCCATTCTTTCTCCACCTCCCTACCTCCTGTTTATTTATTTTTTCCCTTTCGTGTACCTGGTGGTACACCCCGCCTGGCAGCCCATCCACTCGGTCCTTCATCCCTTCACAAGAGCCGTGGACCTTCTCCTAAGCCGCTTCATAGGTGGAAGTACCCCTCACTTCATCCTACTTTTCTCTTGTCTCCAGGCTTTTCTACTGCGCAGCAAACTTCTCCTCGTCCTAGACGTTCTCGAGGGTCAGATTTGGTTTTCAAAGGGTTTTTTTCTCTTGAACTGCCATCGCTCTAAAGCTAGATGATGGTGCTGGAGCAAGAGCCTCGCGGAGATCTTCTTTTATCTTCCCTGGACAGTCCCCGTGGCCCACAGTTTCGTAACGTTCAGCAAAGCCTGTCATATACCAAGAGTTCCAACGTTTACCAACAGTTTAGTCGAAAACATTCGCGTTTTGTGAAGTTGGAAGTAATTCGTAAAACATAAAAACAGATCTTTTAGATTCACCAATAATATTTCCACTTACTTGTTCTCAGCTAACACTGCTAAGGGACGCGATGAATACGCGTGTAATTACGTAAAAACCCAACAAGTGAACCATATTCCTCACTGCTAGATGGCTGAGATATTCATTCTTTTATAACAAACCACTGACAAGAATAGCAGAATCCTGGTCGTATATACTGTCTTCTCTGCTCAAGCGCAATGCATACAGAAAGAGTATTGCTTGATAAATTTATCCGCATAAAAGCATTCAATTCCAGGAAAAGGTTTCAAAAATAAACCAATAGATGTAAAGAGAAATAACTTAGGTTTTCATCGCTCAAAGGTTATTTGACTAAACTACATATTGGTAAAAAATATTTTGTTTAATCATATTGAGCACTTAGTACTTTTTGTGACCAAATTTTATGATGGCGATCAGAAATAAAAATTGCTCAAATCGGGGAATTCATTCTGTAACTGAAAGCAGGAAACAAATATATTTTTCTTTAGAGCTCATCTATGTGATATATACGAGGTAATTGAAACCCGCGTAAGTATCTATTCACTCTTTGGACTAAATGAGACTGATTAAAATCGGCTGAATATCACAAAATTCATTCTGACTAGGAGGCCATTTTAGAATATTTTACTATGGCATATTAATGCAACAGCCCATAGATAGAGGGGTGGAAACCATATTTTACTGGTGTGTTATCCCTCCCATTGCAGTATATAAGCGTGCTATAATTAAATGGGCGACTTGGCCGTTTGTGTCACAAAGGTGAAGAAAGAAGTTGAAGTGGCGAGGCGTGATATTATGCTTCTGTCACAACTTTTATGGAACTATTTATTTCTGCTGTTTTATTTTTACTGGTTATAATATTGCCACTCAGCCGGGATGTAAGGAAAATTAGCTTTGGAATGACTGCTGGAAAGTTGGCGTCATTTCTACCCGCCAAATGAGCTTGGTACTCGCTTTTTGCACTGGCATCTGTCAGTATAGCTTTAAAAGACGCTTTACTGTCTTCTATCCTATACTTGATTGCACTCTAGCAATCGAGATACAAGCTACTTTCACTCACTTGGAATAATTGTCTTGCTTAACCGACCTCATGAACAAATCTTATAAAAGTGATATCTTTTAATTCTGAGCTTCAGGAAACTACTAAATTTCCGTCAACATGCTCAGTTGGGCCATTCAGATGGGTCGAACCATACGGTAGATGACGGCGATGGCCAGGGAAAAATATGGAACATACGGAAATATTAACTTCAAAGAGTAGCGCCGGTTTTATTCATCGAAATACAAATTAAGTATAAGAAGACTGCATTAGCCTAGATTAGGTGTTGATCCAATACAGTTGAAAAATAATGGCTCCTCTCTTGAACTCGGTAGAGTATCGAGGGCTTTTTCCTTTGATGCATGACTGATTGCCTTGATTGCTTAAATTTTAAGAACAAAATTAAATTTCAACAATAATATAGTTTTACTATATGTTTATTCTTCCGTATAATACTCTTTATGAATACATTTACTAGGAGACTTACATTTTTAGCATATTGTGTAGACTTCAAATCCGAATTAATGTATCACTTTTCGAATCATAATTGCATCTATCTATCTTCAGTCTTTTTCAAGGAAATGTGGGCGTTTTTTGTGGTAATTATTATTTTATACAAGTGCCATAACCAATCATCCGATCACCGAAAACATATATTTGATAATCGATAATACAATATCGATATTTATCGGTTCAGTTTCATTTCTACGACACCACTACGCTTTTTAATATGTTCCCTGAAGCGACTTCAGCGCACCAAATGCTGCCCCACGTAACGGTGCCTTTTACAGCGAGCCATTCCAAATTTACCTTATGAATACTGAATACTTTTTGAATATGTTAAGAAAATATTTTTGGGAAAAGTCATGGGGAGCACGACGATTAAATAAGTGAAAACGTGGGTTCTGGGCTTTATTTGTGGAAACGCATTGAAGGCATTTAGATTGTGAGCTTGGCAGAGGATTTATGCATTTTGATGAATGAAAGTTAAGACAAACTAATAAGCTCTTGACAGGGTAGGGCAGAGTATGAAGGTTCTGGAGATGAGAAGACAAAGAAGGTACGAAATGCAGTGAACGTGGGATATCTAATACCACTTCAGAGGGTATAATAGTAGACAAGCCAGGAAGCTTTGGGAAAAAGTATTGGACGAAATGGAGAAGAAAAAAAATGCCGTGAGTGAAAAAAATTAGGTATCAATATTAAAAAGTGGCTATGATAGTTCTAAACAATCGATATGAAATCTTCCCTTAACAGAGGAATAAAAATGATGATTTAAAAGTGAGGAGAACGTCCCAGGGGATTTTAAAGTCGATTAGGGATTGAAATGGAGATGCTGCCTTTCACCAACAGCGTTTTAAATACACTGAAGAACAAGTTTTAAATCTCGTAAAATAAAATGTGATGCAAAGGGAGTTCTTATGGAAGGAAAGAATCTGTTCACTCTCTGTTTCGCCGACAATCAAATAATTTTACCGCAGGATCATGTTGAAATGGGGTATATGACCTACAGGATAATCAAGGAATATCATTAATGGGGGATAGCAGTTAATATAAGAATGACATAATACATCTACAAACTACCCAGCGAGCCGCCACATGGGCGTGCGGTATGGGGTGCTAGAACGCCAGTTGTGTAAATGCGGAAAGGTTTTGAGAGATGAAATGGTCAAGTGCGTTATGGGAATGTTTTGATTAGAGATCAGTTTTTTTATGATTCCCATTGTGCATAAAAGGAATGAATTTTTGTACGTATCTGTTTGGTAATATATCTCTCCCATTGTGCATAAAAGGAATGAATTTTTGTACGTATCTGTTTGGTAATATATCTCTCTCATTTTATCGCCTCTGCCGGACCTAGGGATGTAGTGTGGCGTCAAAATTATATTTTCTGCGTCGCTTTGAAACACACCTGCTCTCGATTTCCCAAGTATACCAAGCGTAGCGTGTCGCTTAAAAGTCTCTGGCGGCTCCCAACTCAGTACCTTTAAAAGCTGGGAAACACTATAAGTTTGCTCGTTGCATTTTGTAGCAAACTGCGCAGCTTTTCTTTGTATTTTATTTATTGTTTCCGTCGAATCTCTCTGTCTTGGGTCCCAAATGCTTGTGGCGCATTCAAGGTGCAGTCTAACCAGAGCGAAGTAGCATCTCTCTTTTACTTTTTCATCCGAGGACCTTCATAATATGGTCTTGATAAATCCTATTCTATAATGCTTTGCCGCATATTTTTTATGTGTTTCCCTCGATGTGTCTGAAGTTAAGGTAATTCCAAGAAACTTGACTTTATCTGAAGACTAAACTTGCTGGACCCACAGTGTAAATATATCGTTTTTGTGATGACTTTCGCAAGAAGTGTGCAGTGGTGCATTCACTACGCTTTAGTTCTAACCCCCACTCTTGGCACCTCACATGAACCTTTATATGGTCCGATGACAGAACTTCTAAGTCCGCTAATTCCCCAGTAGATGGTCCGCTAATTCCCCGTATTATCTGCAAATATTCTTAGTTTACTGCTAACTCCAGAACTTACGTCTCTGATATAAATAATGAAATAAAGTGTACAGGCCACGCTTCCTTGTGGAACACTGGATGTAAATCAAAAATTATCAGAGCTATTGCTATCACTAACTACTACAGAGTACATATGCATTTGTGGAATACCTTATTCTTGAAACTGGACAGCAGATACAACATTGTCAAAATTATAAGTACATAGAGTTTCCACGAGAGGAAACACTAGAAAAAGCTGTCCAAGAACGCAGCTTACGGGATAGGCCGGCCATATCTTTGCTTTACAGTATTCGTCTGGACGTATATATCTAACTCAAATAAAAACATAGAGATTAACAAAGCCATTATCCTGCCTCAATCAGCAAATAGTTGAAAAGTCTGACTATTAAAAGAAAAATCAGTAAGAAGCCTGAGAATGATAGAGGTGGAATTTTGGAGGAGAGCCGCGGAAATATTCCGACGGCATATAGTCAGGAACACTATAATTAGAGAAATAATGGCTGTCCCGCATGATATTATTGAGGAAATAAGGGGAAAGCAGATGGAATGGTATGGACAAGTCCTACAAATGGAAGATGAGAACCGACCAAAACAAGTCCTGCCGTCGAACCCTCTTGGGAAAAGGAAACGGAAGACCTAGGAAAAGCAGCATGGAAGGGAATAAAAGATAGTTGAGAGAAAGGGAGAGGTCATGCAGATGAGCTGACCGAAACATTTAAGTTTAGGAATCAGAAGACGCTGTACAATATCATTAATCCTTATATGCATACATGCATTAAAAATGTCCAATTCGTAAACTTTATCGAATCTACGCTTTTGCAAACGAGGGGCGGTTTAGTGTTCCTCCGTCAGCGGCGGATGCCACGTTCCCACCAAATACCAGTGTGCTCTTGGATCGCAGGATCTTTATGATACAGAAGTCAGTTTGGAATAACTACGTGACAATGATGCGGTCCGAGGAATTAGGCAGGCGCGGTGTTTGAAGCACGAATACAACCAGCGTGAAATCCTTGCTATACGCAAAAAAAGCATCCATGCAAAAGTAGTCTACCAGCTGTGCCAGCACGGAAAGGTCGCCTCTTGGGACTTGGATTATTTTACTATGACCATCCTGTCAGTTATGAAATCATAAAAATCATAAACCGGTCGTTTTCCTACTCGTTCTTCCTTCTTCACGCAATCTTCGTTTTTTTCTCAGAAGATTTTTTTCCGCTGTCAGAAATGTGATTTAAAAAAAAATCATTCTGCTTGAATTTGGCGCTCTACCGAGGGAATACTAATACCTCTGTTAGAAATGGGAGCAATTGTTGCCTATTTTTAAGATTCATACGCATGGAGGATCCATGAAGGCTCGTAATTAATATGAATACTTTTTTCAACTTAAGTTATTTTACATCTTAAAGATGAGATAGAGTATAATGTAAATTTCAGCAAGGGATACCTTATTCCTGTAGACGAAAGAGAAGTCATCATGTCCTAATTGGTGACATTGGGACGTGAGGCCTGAAGTGCTTGGGTAATAGTGTGGTGGCGAGTGGGTGGACGGTGTGATTTATCCGTGTTAAAAGTATTGCTATAACAAAACCTAAGTTCATCCATAAAAATGTTATAAAGGAATTTTCGAAGGGGTGCAAGTATTGTTAATTATTCTTAATTGATAATGCACTGTGCGTGTGTAGTATACTCTGACATATTCATGGAAGGCATTGGCTCACACAATCCCACGCTGAATGGAGTAGCCATACACTAGGAAAAAATATAATTATCATTTTTATCTAGAGAGAGTGATTGAAATTCCTCAGTTAACATCAGCAGGATAGGGCACTTAGCTATGACAGGGCAAGATAATTGCATAGATCAATGACAGTGAAAATTATCATTATCACCTCTCAGTACTCAGCGTCTTGACAGTTCACTCATACGCTCCTCATAGTGCAGCTAGTGTATCTCAGTTACCTTCAAGTGTCTTATTCCTTTAAAAGCATTTTATGAAACAAATGCTTACCCACGTGTACTGCACAATATGACTTATGTAGGTTGGTAGCACTTATGCAGTGAATTTGCCAAAGAAACCTTTTCTAATCCTCTCGTTTCAGGAATAAACATTTTGAAATAGTTAATAGGAAAGAAGATCGAATTGTATCGATATTGCCGATAATTTTAGTAGTGAATAGGTGAATCATAGCCATGCACTTGAAAAGCAAATTGAGGCTATCCTAAATCATGCATAAAATTTGGAATCATTAAAATGTGGAGAGTCCTGCTTCCGAATTAAGGGAAATCGGATGAAGAATCAACTTTTGACAAAAAAAGGATGCATCAAGGTCATTGAAAATATTCAGTACTTTTGCAAAAGGTACAAGCTAGTTGAAACAAACTGTTGTTTTGAAGCCCAAAAAGTTTATCACAAAGTTCAAGAAAAAGTTCATAATACCCCAAGAACTGGCCTTACTTCTTTGCCTCTGTACCACCTCCTTTTTTCACCATCCATTAGATATTAAACATAAATTCTTCTACATAAAATGGACAATTTTAAGCAATATTAATTACTAAGGTAAAATACTTGAGATACTTTGCGCTCTTATTCCTTCAAATGGCGAATTTGAGAAAACACTGGCACAAACATGTCTTAATATACTGAAGTAAGAAGTATGTCTTATTCTTGTTTTCCCACATTTTATATCTTACTTTCATGGTTTTTGTATCGCAATGAATCATTAGTTATGATACATAGGAACTTTCTGTCATTATTTTCAGAGTCGATTTATTTTAAAGTACCATTCACAGCCCGTAATCAAGCCAGTCTGAAAATAGCAACTTTTTTCCCCTTTTACGTTATCTTCTGATTATTCACCGTAGGTTTTAGGTTGGTATGTAAACAAAACAGTCAAAACGCTTAGCTAATCGAGAAAAAAAATCAAGAAATGTATATTTCTCGTCTAACGCAGATTTCTTTTCTTGCTCTCTTTGAAATTTTACCGCGATGCTCATTGAAATTAATGCGGACGACGTGAAGTCCGAAGCAAAATACCGCAGACTCATTAAAATGCTTTCATGACGAAATAATAGTGCTCCTTAATAAGTTCCTTGATTACTTGCGAGGCCTCAAGGAGCCGACCCATGGTGAGGTCACCTCACGGAGGTGGAAACAAGGGTAAAAGGGAAAGGTACATAGTATCCAAGAGACCTCTCTTTATAAAGGTTAGGGCACGATGGGTAACCGTAATGTGAAGGGAGGGCTTCCGGAAATGACGGAGTAAGGAGAGACATCCACCGGAGTATAAACTTATAGTAGTAAAACGCCCTTCATCCTCGCTTCACGACCACGCAACTTCGACCGGGAGGAGTACAAAAGGACCCCCTCTTTCATTCCTGAGAGCGAGAAAAGAGATGAGGGAGGGGACGGAGGAGGGAGGTTAGGGAAAATAGGGGCGTGCGTGCGTATTAGGGCACGGTAGAGAGAGCGGAGGGACAGTGAAGATACAGGGCGGGGCGAAGATGTGAGGGGAAAGAGAATGGGAATAGGATAGGAGGCGGATTTAGGAGGCTAGGATTGTCGAAGGATCCTCACAATGGATTTTCTCCTTGCATCTTTCCCTACTCACTCGCGTCCCTCCAGCCCTTTTCACTTTGTTTGTCCTCCATGTAATATATATTTTTTCCCGAGTTGACGGTGACAGAATACACGCCTCGCTCTCTCTCTCTCCCTCCCTCCAAGAACTCGTGTCATGAAGGGTGAAACCATAGATTTAAAGTACAGAGTAGATGGCGTCTTGACGAGGAAAAGGAAAGCCTAGATGTTTTTGTAAAAAAATCATCCACCTAACGCGGCTATCGCGCGCAAATGGTCCATAAATGTAATGAGCTATAAAGGGAAGTTTTTTCAATTTTGCGTTTTTATCAAAAAATCATCGACGTATCATGGCCGTCCCGCGACTAATAATAACGATATTTTTGGCGTAAAAAATGCCCATATGGCCAATTCAGAGTGTCTAATTGTTCAATTTAATGGATTCAGTCTTCCTATCGCTCTAATATCGCATATTTCCATTGTCTCTCGTCAATAATCTATGGTTGGAACTGACGAGGGTAAGAAAATATTTCTGTGGTTCATTCAAAGCAGGAAGATGACTCCGAATACGCGCATTTCCTGGAAACATGGAATAAATTGGCGAATTTTGGTAGGTGGTTTTACTTATTACCTGTAAGTTGTCCTTAGATATATTTCAGCATGTAAGGGAACTGTATGAAACTCACCAATACCAACCGAATAGCTTCTATTACTTTATGAACCTATGATGCATGTAACCATCCAAACCATGTTGTTACACTATAACATACCACAACTCCAACTATAAAATATGGAATGAAGGTTGAAACCATGTCTAAGTAAATTTGAATGAAAAATTAACAATCTATTCAATTTAATTAGGAGAAAATTGGTTTATTTTTGATTTTTGGGAACCAAGTTTACTCGTAAGAGTTATTTCACAATTCTGGTAAATTCAAGATTTTTTATCGCCAATTTTTTTTTAAAAACTCCGATCCGTTCTTGATACTGAGGAAGAAATGCGGTCTCTCTTGGTAGGCCGATTTACACAGAGCATTTTTTGTACAAACGGATGCATGACCTCGAACATGAAGAAAATTGTACCGTGAAAAGCGGCTAATTGTATCATTGAATGACTGAACGGGAAATAGAATCTGCTCTAATTCCATTCGTTTTCTTATGCATTCTATGATGCATTTGTTTGTATAAAAAAAGTACCGTACAAAGTGGCCTATGGGTAAGCTTACATTTCGTGCCAATGATATACATACGGGTGAAAGGATTGCATTTCAAATAAATGTACTACGAAAATAATGAGAAACAATGTGGTTTTACATGAGTAATGCCCGTAATGGAACTTCTAGTGAATAGTATAAGTATTAATAAAAGAGGTTGACATTTTGGAAATAAATTGTTATTAATTAATATACTTATCCGTGTGCTTGGAGTTGATAAATGATGGCAAATACTTCAGACCTAGGAAAATCATACCGAATTATTGTATAGCAAAAGCTAGGGTCTTTCATGGTCCCTAGCAACCGATTTGTCATCGCTTTGAATTTGGTTTCTATTTCCGATGCTGGATACACATCAGGGCTTCCTTTCTCCATTCCCCTGCCATCTTTCCCTCTCCTCCTTGCCACCTCTCCTTCCGCCTCCTGGGTTTTTCCTTCTCCTCTCCCTATTCTCACCACCTTCCCCTTCTTCATCTCAGCCCCCCTCCGCGGTCCCTTTTACAGCAAATGGATTCACGGGCGCGTGGAGAAAACTCTCTGGTTTACGAAGGTCCGCGAGATTTTTCGGGACTTGTATTTTGTTCGTTTTCAAATGTATTGGGCCAAAATCATCTGAAAGGGAGTGAGTGAAAACATATGTATGACGTATACATGTATCCATCCCTCGTTGCACAACGAGAGAAAAGATACGTTGGAGCGAACGGCGGTCGGAGAAGTCGGGGGAAGGGAGGATGACTCCCAATGCTATTAATGAAAAGCATACCTATACAAAAGGTTTTATATATATGTACACGCATGTTTATACGACCGAACGTGCCTCGCGCGATCCTTTGTTCAGGCTATCGATAACTTGCGTTTATTTTTATTTCCCCCTTTCGTTTCCTACTTTCATTTTCACGGCGCCGAGATTTCAGCGGAGGCGGTTCCCGTGATAAAATTCTCTTCCCTACGACCCGGGTTACCTTTGGCTTTCGTGGACATTATAGTGAGAATCCTCTTTTCTTCGGCGGTGGGTATTCGAGAAGGAGATACGCTACGTGAGGGGAAATTTTAGGAACCGGTCGTTTTGGTGAATGTCCTCGCAATGGTGCTTCACAGTTGCCACCCCGGTTGTATACAGTAATGGAGAGCAGTTGGGCGTGTTGCTACAGTAGGGATTTAATACACGACTATTTTCTGCAAACCTGAAATCCCTGAAGGATTTTGGACGATAACTGTGAAATCTAATTTACGCATAACTACCCTGCGAGTCCCCACTATGGCTGGGAATCTTAGGGCATCTGCCATGGGAAATAGAGGCAGAGTTTTCAAGAAATTGAGAGAGGAAAGGGGCGAAAGATGGAATTTTTTATGATTTTGATTTGACATTCAGAAGTTGCACGTAGCAATTGAGAATTTTTTGGGGCTCGTCAGAGTATCTCAAACGTTTAACCACTATTTCTCACCAGTGGAGGGGACGAGGTTAAAACACTAGCCTTTATTTCAATCTGCAAATTTGTAGTGATGTATCAGTAAAGTTTTCAGGGGGTCATCACCAGGCCAGGCTGCTGACATAATGTTAGCTGACTCTGCCATTACCATGGCAATGTCACCAGCCTGTACATTTCTTCGTGAAAAACCCGTGAAGACGACGGAAAAAAACTAAATCTTTCCAATGGTTAATTCTCTTCGCGAAAGATGCAAACAATGGTCGCTTGGAGTAACTTCCTCAATGGACTTGTACAGGAAACACTATTTTATTTGCAGTTGTGTGTCATTAGCCTCATGATTTGGACTAGTGATTCGACTAATCCACCTGTTTGGATATAACGTAACCAACCAGTCGTCCAATTAGCCTCACGAGAGCCGACATATTGAGATGGTTTACTTGGCCATACAGCGAGTTATTACGATGAGTAAGGTGATTCCCTGGATTCAATGATGACTCTTAAAATAGCTCTGCTTTGCAATGATTAGAATGCACAATTCTTTAGCGTGGAGTATTTACCGTTGAATATATTGTTCCCGAGTTCCAAGAAAATCTTGAACATATCTCAATCACGCTTTCATTGAACAAAGATAGCCATTATCGATCCGATTGAAGTCGATAGATAAGCGTGAAGCCATAATAATACAAGGAAACATTTTTGTCTTTTCATAGGCCTTGAAATATGAAACTTTACTCACAGTTACTTATGGATAACGCTTTGCTTATGAAGCACGACGATGAAATGGTCATCAAAGAGAGAAATATCGTGAGAAAATCAAAGAGACAAATTAAGTCGTGGAAGCTAAAATTAACAAAGGAGTAAGGCAAGGAAGCAACTTCTCCCCAGCATTGTTTAACATGTACTTGGAGGAGGCCATGAAATAATCACACGGAATCGGACGGAGCAGAATATAGATAAACGGAGAAGAAATATGTATGCTCCGCTTCGTATATCGCAGTCATACTACATGAAAATAAATAAAACGAAGACTACAATCCTAGTATTCAGAAGAGAAAAGCTAAATGTAGAAGTCAACCTAAGAGCAATAAAGAGAGAGATTTAGAACATGTGGATTACTTCACCTATCTTGGAAGTACCATCACGTGGGACGGAAGAAGTGCAACGAACATCAAGTGGAGAAAAGCCCAAGCTAAGAAGGCGTTCATGAGAAGAAGGCAACTGCTGTGCTCAAAGAAGACAGGACTACAAACTAGGAAGTAGTATATGAAAACCTTAGTGTGGAGCGTGGCACTCTATGAATTGGAAGCATGGATCATTGTATAACCAGAGCAGAACTGGCTAAAATCCTGGTACTGGAGGAGGACGCTGAAGATAAAATTGACGGACAAAATAAGAAATGATGAAGTTTACAGAGGAGTAGGAGTGGAAAAGACCTTACGGAACATCATGCAGAAAAGAAGAACCAGATGGATTGGGCACACTCTGAGACATAACAGGTTTGTGAAGGACATAATTGAGGATAAAATAGTGGGAAAGGTCCCCAGAAAAAAAATCCAGGAATAAGTTCATGGACCAAATAAAGATGAAAGAACATAGTGTAAGCTATCAGAAAGTAAGGGAACTAGCATTAGATAAAGAAGGATGGAGGGCTACAGTTAACCTATCTTAGGATTGCACGACTGATGAATAAATGAAATTAAGTCGGTAAATTATAGAAATAGTTAATTATCTGGGGTGATGGCAAAAGATATTAAATAAAAAAGACAACATTATTTCAATGCCAAACATATTACTGTGCTAAGGTAATATAAAGCATTTAAGCCAAGTAAGATGAACTGGAAAACTAACAAATGTATATTACTTACGAGGTCTGTTCAAAAAGTTCCCGAACATTTTGAACAACCCCGAAGACGTTGTGTCCGCGAAAACTATTGAAATAATCGCCTTTAACCACTTTATTGATATATTGTTTTGTTGCTTAGTTACGGCCTACTATGTGAAGGATGTTCGTGGAGTGCGGCAAAAAATCGGATCCGCGGAAATGAGCTCTTTGAAGGAGCAGGGTTGTTCTGTGAAATTCTGCGTAAAACTCAGCAAACCCCTCATCGAAACTTTTGAGTTGATTGCCAAGGCTTATGGTGAGGATGTTATGAAACGTATTATGAGTGGTTTACCCGGTTCAAAAATAGGCGGCAATCAGTGGGAGAAGACGAGCGTTCCGGAAGACCATCAACGTCAATTGACGACCCCCACAACAAGAAAGTGAACGATCTTGTTCGTCAAAATCGACGATTGACTGTCAGGAAACTTGCAGAAGAGTGTGGAATCTCGATTGGTTCGTGCTATAAAATCCTAACTGGAAAATTGAGGATGCATCGAGTCACCGCCAAATTCGTGCCTCGCCTGATGACAGCAAACCAGAAAGAACATCGAGTTTAAGTCTGTCAAGAACTGTTTGATCGAGCTGAATAGGATGAAAACTTCTTGTCCAGTATCATTACAGATATAGAGTCATGAGTTTATGGATACGACATCGAAACAAAAGTGCAATATTTGCAATGGATTGGTGAAACATCCCCTCGTCCCTAAAAAGCTCGACAAGTTCGCTTGAATGTCAAGATGATGCTGACTGTTTTTTTCGATGCAAAGGAAGTTGTGCATCACTAATGCCTAATTAAAGGCCAGACAGTCAACCCGGAGTACTACCTGGGGGTTATGAAACGCCAAAGAGAGAGAATCAGGCGAAAATTTGGAGGAGCGGCAAGTGGTTTTTTCACCACGACAACGCGCCGGCTCATTTGTCTCTCAGAACTCGTGAGTTTTTAGCCAAAAACAAGACCGCTGTGCTTTTCTACCCACCCTACTCACAAGACCTTGCCCTGTGTGACTTTTTCCTGTTCCCCAAACTAAAAACCCCGCTTAAAGGAAAGAGATTAGCCACTATTTCAGAGATAGGGATAAAATCGGTAGAGGAGCTTATGATCATTCCGGAAGAAGCGTTCCAGGACTATTTCAAAAAGTGGAAACACCGTGGGATAAGTGTATACGTTGGGGAGAAGACTACTTTGAAGGGGATCCTGACCAATAATTTGTTAGTGAAATATATTTTTTTAATAAATATGGTCCGGGAATTTTTTTAATAGACCTCGTATCTTGTCATAGTAATGGATGGGATTATGCTTCGCTAAGTTACTATTGCCATCTCATTAACTCAATGCGCACTAGAGCCATATTTTGCAAGAACATGTCTGTATCATCCGATTTTTGATCAGACATTATCTATTGCAAATAACATAATTTTTGTAAATCTTTATCACATTACCTGGGGCATTTATGCGTTATTTACGAATAACTTAATTTGAAAGTGTCCTTAATCTGTGGAAAACGTCTAATTTAATACATGCCATACTGAAATGTTTTAAATTTGTTGCCTACAACTTTATGATTACCTCATTAAAATATCAATAATAAATTTAATATATCACTTCCTGGAGTGTTTTTGCCGAAAGCGGGTAATTATTGGGTTTTACGCGCCTTGGATAGTAGGACCTTAGAACAGTAGTCCGTTGACCTTCCTTAATCTGTATAATATATTTCACCTGATAAAGAACCACTCTGCGAGATAGTTCTCTAGAGCCATATTACTCCTCATAGATAGCATTTCTTTTGATTCTATCGTTCTTCCATATGGGGTGATTTAACTGTACAACCTCGTTTGAGTTGCTTGGCTTTTTGGGCGCTACCGATGGTCCTTGTGTCCTTTTAGATACTGATATCTCTCCTGTCATAATGAGAAATAGTCTGTGAAGTAATCTTGTAATCGTAGTAAAATGTGTAAATGCTTATGCCGAGAAATGATGATCAGGTACCCTGAGGACTCGTGTTATCTAATTATTACTGTGAGCCGCATAGTCTCCTTCTACATAATATCTGACGAGCTGCCAAAGGGGCGCGTGGCGGAGGGTGTTAGGTTATACTGAGTCATAAAAGAGGACGGAATAGGGGAAAGGATCTACATCTACAAACTACCCTGCGAGCCTCTGGATAGGAGTGAGGTTGGGAGGTGGGGCTCAGAACACCAGCCGTATAAAAAGAGTAAAGGTTGAGGTTTTGGGAGGTGAAATGGTGAGTTGTACTATGGGAGAGTTTTCGGTGGAGCTAATTTTTTTATTATGGTCACTTACTGTGCATGGAAAGAACAAAAACTTGTACCTATCTGTTTGTCAATCTATCTCTCCTATTTTATTGCTTCTGTCGGGCGTAGAGATATAGTGTGGCGTAAAAATGATATTCTTTGTTTCTCTCTAAATCACACATGTTCCGAATTTTTATGCAAACTTAGCCTAGCGCGTAGCCTCCATGTCGCAAGCGGCTCAAAACCTAATCTCTCTAAAAGCTAAAAACTTTTGGATGAGGAAGAATGAGAAATCAGTGGCCAATGGTGTGTGAATGGTTTGTCTTATTGACACAATCTGGATTTTTGCAGTCACCAATTGTGGTGCGTTGGAAGAAGGAATTTTTTATTCTAGCAGTTTGGAAGTGTATTCAACAATTCAAGAAATACAGCGCGGGGAAAAAATGATATTTCCCGGCGTCATACTAAGACTCATTTGATTTTAAATTTTTAAGTAATTAAGTCTAGTGTGTAGCTTTCTAGATTATAGGGGCTCCCAATCAAGTCTTTGCATCAAATGTTATCGTCAGACTCGTTCGGAGTTTTTTTTAACGAAGAGAGTTTTTTTAATTTTTTATTTTATTTTCAAAAAAATGTTCACATACAGCAGTAGCGCCAATTTATAGTAAACATATAACAAAAAACAAGAAAGAGGCCAAAAACGTTGCTTCCCTTGGTATTAAAATTAGTTCTTTCACGATCTAAATTTATCTACTGTGGATTTCAAATGCTCACCTATTCTTCAAGATGTGGTTTTAATAGAATGAAACGGCAGTTCTCTCCCACTTTTTTTTTTATTACCCTCTTACTATTAGCATGTTGAATCCTGAGTTCTAAATTCAATCAATGCATATAGTTTGTATGTGCTTCCTTAGTGTTAGGGAACTCAACCATGAGTCCCGGAAGTTTGACCTTATATGAATAATTTACAATCACTCCTTCTATGTGGGTGAGTGAAATTTCTATCGTAAGCAGTACACTACAGAGCATTGACTAAGATAAGTTAAGAGTCCCCACTCAAGACATCTCGGACTACATTTGTTGAAGTCCGAACTATTTACATCGTCTTGGTGTGACGTAGACTCTATGGACTGCAAGTGTTCATGTCTTTGCAGTTGGCACCAAGAGAGAAGAAAAATATCTCTTTGCCCGATAATATCTTCTCGGAATGCACACCAGCTACGGTCCTCCATCTCTACCAAATACTCAATGTGTGACTCTGTCACCAATTTCAGGACTCCCGATCATCATTCAATCATAACACTAAATCATTGTCTTCAAGAATCCAGTTCAGGTTTATAATATTTATAGCAATGCCATGCCTAATATAGGAATGCGGTAACAGTTAACAATGTAAAAATAACTATAACCTCCCACAGGAACATTGAAGATGATGCGTGAATGCAGCGTCAAAACCTCAACATAGATGGAAGACCAGGAAGCAACCGGAGAGGGAATTCATCCATTGCATTCGGATGAATTCTCTTACGGATAAGAGTTAGTACATATCCGCCATGCAGTGCCCTACCATACCATGGCATATCCAGTACCCTAGTGATGGTATAATGTGCTGAAATCATGGTCGGTGATGAAAATAAAAGTGTGAAAATTGTACCGGTGTTTATTTTCCAATATAGTTCATATCCCTCTAGTAACTAACCACCTAATTAGAAAAGGACCAACTTACTGGGGATCGGGTTGGTGTGGTTTCTAGAGTACTGGCTTACCATACGGGTGGCCAGGGTTCAAATCCCTGTAGAGGAGGGTATTTTTCACCAGATCCCTACATAAGTGTTTTGTGAAGGGAACTTCAAGTACAGTACTCCGTCTGTCGCATGAGACATTAAACTGCGGTTCCTTTGGCGCCTTTCGTTAAGAGCAGGCTGATGCCGACGCCGGGTTTCTTTCCATCCTTCCTCCCTTACCTATCCCCTATGGCACAAATGACCTTAGCTGTCGCTCGCCTCCACAAAATCCAATCTAATCCAATCAACTTACTTCAACCTACCCCGAGTAACCAAAACACCTCATTCAACCTACATACATGCAGTTCAACATGATGACATATATTTACTTTTAAGGTTATCATAGATATTCCTACTCTGGAGAATATTTTTCAGCTTCGCGGGAAAATAATGAATTTAGATTCAGCGTTTCGTTCCCCATGGGGAGCGCTTCGTCGTGAACATTATATCTTATAACAAAACACCCAGCATCGTACACAAAACTATGATCTTTAAAACAACCTCAAAAATATTTTACAGCATTCCATATACTTTCACGCTCTCTATTTAGGCATATACTTGATTGGTTTTTATATTCTTATGTTATTGTTGCTATTGGCGCAATTTTGTGGTATATAGGCAATATTGCGGGTTTCCTACCGCCCAAGGGCGAAAACCAGTCCAATATACTCCTCTTGTACATTGCTCAGTCCTCACAATTATAAGGCAAATCTTATAGTAAAATTGAGAAATATAATATGCATACAAATATGAAGAGGAAATATTTATTGAACTTAAAATTGTCTACCAAGATGCCTCTCCTACGGAGTACTCTCGTTTCCCTGGCAACGCGCCTCCATCGTTTCCCACCCCCATGCATACTTCAGATCTCGCCCAGTCGGCAGCTATCCTGTCCAGACAGGAGTCAAGATTCTAAAGACGTGTTGCTCCCTCTCTTTGAGCCTCCATCCAGCGAGAGACGAGCAGTCTCGTCCACCGCTTCGGCCGACTCACATGCCTCCGTGTGCCCCCGAGACTCCTTTCGTGGACAGCAAGCCATTCCACGCATCGGACCCGTTCATCCACGACCTTCCCTATTCCCATCTGTCCAACCGCCCGCCCGCCTAAGGACATCTTCGCCAAAGCCGGAAGAGTCCATAGTGCCCGGCCAGCTGGGACGAGTTGTTCGCGAGGAAGGGGGATGGTGTGGGGTGTGAGTGGGTTGGGGGAAGCAGGAGGTATAAGCTCACGTGCACCGCCAGACGAGAGCACTAGCCGTCGACTCCTCCTCACTCTTTTGCCCAATCTAATAAAAGGAATTTCTATCCCTCCGCTATGTTCTTTCTTATTTATGAATGGGATAAAATATAATTTGCGTCAATTTTGGCGC
The DNA here is from genome assembly GCA_963169105.1 of Ceriagrion tenellum. Classification (NCBI taxonomy): domain Eukaryota; kingdom Metazoa; phylum Arthropoda; class Insecta; order Odonata; family Coenagrionidae; genus Ceriagrion; species Ceriagrion tenellum. The sequence goes on from OY720632.1 coordinate 70,628,681, forward strand.
AATAATATCCATATGTATTCATTCAATCTAAGAGCATCCATGGTAGTGATAGTTTTTCGAATTTATTTGGGAGGAGTCCGATTTTGCGCAAAAAGCCCACTGGTAATGCGAGCAATCATTCCGTGAAATAGCTTAAAATTGAAAACTAAACTTATACTAATTTATGGTAAGAAAATAACAAAAAAACATATTAGTAAATAATTATACTACGGATTGTCTAAGCAAAAAGCTTGGTTGAAGGATTGGTTTCTGTAACAATTCCCTAGTTCTTCAATTAATTTCTTAATAATTTATTACGGCAGCATTTTGTTTTTGTGGCTTTTGATAAACAGGATTATTTTGTTTTGATAGTATTTTCATAATTTAATACTACTGTGGATTGCGATGAACACGCTGAATGTTAAGGAATATAATTATAAAAATTGTCAACTCACACCCGAAATTTAATTTGAATCGTTTTGTCGTCAACTAATATTCTTATAAACGTAAATTATTAGTATTTTCAACTTACCAGGGCTAAGACTGGCAAGCTTTTAGAGTTGTTAACTATGTGAATGTGAACAATATTTAATTTGGCTATTTTTACTCCCCCAGTCGCTTGGTTTTACATTATTGCCGGTGTTCGCGTTCATCATTTATCCAAGTTCTACCTTGCATTGGTCCCTCCTTCCTTCAAGTTTCTACCGCAGCGTCCAATCCGCACTGGAGGCTTCGGAGAGGAGAACTATTCTTCGGGATCCCCGTATCGGGACACCTGAGGATGGCTCGCGGAGAGGCACGGGGGTTCGAGAGTGTCCCCCCTTCCTGTCCCCAGTCTTCCCGCGTCGGTCCGAGGCGGAACCACGTGTACTACCGACTCCACGGATAAAAATGGATGCGGTCAGCGAAGGGCACGTGATGGAAGGGGTCCGAGTCTCCATCAAGCCTTATGGCAGCTCACGGCCGTATTCGATCCATCCAACCTCTCCTCTCTCTTCACCGTCACTAGGCGCGTCCGTCTTCGAGAGATTTATGGCTCAGGACTCAAATTAACCAAGGAGGCGACCCCAGTTCTTCTGGGCCTATGGACGAGCCGCGGGATCCGGGATATTCGCTGGTGGTTCTTCAACGCCACCTTATCTCAGCCTCTTTTTCTCTTATTCCTCCCCATTTCCTTGTCTTAGATGAGGAGACAAGAGGACTGGTATTGTACCAGAATATGAAGAAGTCGCCGTTCTTCCTTTCTCGTTTCCTCGTTTCGAGTAATGCGCTTTTCTCCACGACAGTAGAAGAATTCAAGACGTGCTCTGATCTCGTTAGAGTAATGAGCCTGATTCTCGGGGATGGTTCAAATCCCTTATCCGCTCACTTCGTCGAAGAAAGCTTGAAGTGTTGAAGAGAGTGGAGTTTAGCGAGCTTGCGAGATATTAGCGTTCAGGGTGGATATGTGGTTTTCTGAAGGTTTCGCAATGCGGTTGCATTATTCGGACGACGTTTTGGTACCAGGCTTCAGGCTTTTCCGAACTTTACCTACATTTCTGAACATGACTGAGAAGGATCGGGTAATGGTACATTTTTCTCAGAAGCAAACGTAGTGATTACAGTGAAAAAAATGTCGTCTCAGCCCTGATGATGATGATCGTCTAAATTATCAAAATATTGGTTATCGAGGAACCTCTAGCCCGGTGAACCGAGAAGATTAAACGAAGCGAGGAACAAGAATTTCCCAGCTCCCATCAGGGTGGCATTACCAACCACAACAATCATGTATATCTACATCTCAATAAGCAAAGCTTTACATTCTCCAGTAAATATCACTGCTAGAAGATCCGTAAGAGGTAAAAGTGATAGCTTGTAGTGGAGTATGGGCTGAAGCCATCCCTACAAAAACGACAATTGAATAACACATGTAGAGAGCCACTTTCGAGGAGTGAAATGTGAAGAGTAGTTGACAAAATATTCTCAGGAAATGTTTACATACGACAAGGAAAATGAAAATCGGAATGTGTGTCCAAACATTACCCTCAGAAGCCTACATCGTAACATTACGGCGTTCATTTCTATAGCCTGACGCGTTCCAGAGGTCAAGCTCTCTTCCATTCACTGATCACCGGTTTGTTTAAACACTTATGTTGGATTCTATGATTTTTCAACCAATAGGATGGTATCATACATCCCTTTCAACTCTATTGCGGGTTAGATAGGTGACTCAGTGCCAACCGAGTTCAAATAATATTGAGCTCTACACCAGCCGAAAGGGAATTACCTACTTCTTTGTAGACCATTTCGGTTATCTGCATCATTATAGTTTCAAAAATTTGTAGACCACTCTATCACGCATTATTGATACATTCATTGGCTATCTTCCTGTTACTGGCTATAGCCTCCAACCATTAAGATTCACTGTGTATTTTTCCACTCACTCATAGTTCTCATCATCCATTTCTTTATGACTTCTTTTCCATAGTTTTCTTCCCGGCTTGAACATAACTTCGTTTCTGGAAGTTTTAGTAAAAGTGAACATGGCAGATGAAGAAATTATAACATTGCATATTTGAATGGTACAATCTACTGTACATTACACAAAGTACATTACAACTGGCGTTTTTAGCCTACTATAAAGTAATTACCATATTTTTAAATCGAAAAAATCTAGCTCATGATACTATCAATTATTCGCTTGAATAATTGATTGTGTGTAGAGGGAGTTTTGGGGTTACTCCTAGATTTACGTTGTTCAACACCCACGCTTCGACGGCTGACTGTGCCATCGCCTTTAGAGCGAGTTCTCGGCACCATACAACTGAGGCAGACGTTGAAACTTTGCTACTTAAGAACGTGATCCGGTAAGCAACCCGAGGATTTCTCCCATATTGCCTTCAATCACTTCTTGACTAAGACCGAGTATTATTTCTTGGTTATCGCTCCATGGCGAATTCTTGCACCATTGGTTAGAAAATATTTGATAAAATGGAAATTCGTCGTCGAGAATTGAATCGGTGACCTCCAGCATGGGAGACCTCACATGCGTCACTGCGTTCGCAATCCCCCAGACCGCCGTTTCCGAATGAGAACGGCTGAATCGACTATTTTTTTTCAGGTTCCGAAGTTGTTTTGCATCCGCGCCATCCGCACATTTGCGATTTCATGGAGTGAAATAATGCCTTCGGAATGAAAAAGAAACTTAAAAAAAAAGCGGCGTGCGTGTTAGTGGTAAGAACCTGATTTTTTTCGTCGGGGCCCCTGACGTTCGAGGTCATATCTCACCATAATTGCCTTTTCATACGAATCATTAAATCATGACAACAGAACGTGCATCAGCGATGCTTTTTTTATTTCGCGATCTCTCGTTTAGAGAAAAATGCGTCGTAATGGTTTATAAATAATTTCAAATCCGGAAAGCGCCTGACTTTTCAAATTTTCACCGCATAAATCGCTCATATGTATGTCACGCCTGCTGTACGTGAGGCTTTTCTGGGGGTTAGCAGGGAGAAAGGTATTGCCGTGACTGAATTATAAACGACAAAGCACATGACTGCCAAATCGCAGATATTAATGGAGGACAAAATCGCATTTACCTATGCACTAAGTCCCATGTCGTGTGTATGAACAGCGGAAAAAATAATTGATATTGTCTCATGACGTAACCACCCCGCAAAGTTTCAGGCTCCCAAACATCATTCTAGCTGAAACCATTGTGATTACGTTGGAGTCAATTCCGTCTGTGAGCCGGCAATAATCGGAGATGTGGGATATTGTCTCTGTTGTTGTAATGGTGGAAAGAGCTATCTCCCGACTCTATTTCTAATTCAGAGTCATTCGTCAAATGTCATGTATTTTCTCCCGTCCACCCTCTAGCTATTTCAGTATTCAATGCCTAACTGTTTGGCGTGTTGATAAGTAATACAGTCTATCACCACAGGAAATGGAAATTAAACTCATAGAGTGATCACAAGGCTGAGTGGCATCAAGCGAGGACCCTGGATTGACGTTTATGCTGTCAAAATAGCAAAGCATCAACGCCAATGACGATTATTTTATTTTTGTGAGTGATTCTACAACAAAAAATCAGCAAGCGATGAGTCTAAAATTTGATGCTGGCACCAACATATGCGAATTTGGAACTGAAACTGCGCGGTTGTACTCCACCGTAGAGCAAGCGGACTAGATATTTTTAAATTTTAACTCCGATATCAGCCAAATTCTATGGTTGACATTATTTTGTTGGATGATTCTCTAATATTTGAATTTGTATTTGAGTGATTTAGTCTCACATACATGTTCCTTTTCCTGAAATCTATTATATATTTTCTTTCTACTCATCATTGGTTCACAATACTATACAGTAAACGAGTATCACATTTGCTTGATGAAGTTACTCAATAGATGAATAAATAAGTAACGACATTTTCAATAAAACATTTTTTCTATGTATCTTCTAATACTGCGAGTTCCCATTTTATTCGTTACTTTATTCATTGCATTATTGCTGGGATTTGTTTGATTTCTGAATTCTGGTTAACAATTAAAGAGTTTAAAAAAATGGATTACCTTTCTCTAAAAAGTTATGCATTATTGTTTTGGGCAAAGATATCCGATATCCGGGAATTCGGCTGTAATAGAACATATGGGCGCCGGATTTGTTTTTCCCATTGCAAGAACTTACTTTATGAGTACCCCTCTCAGAATATGCTCACCTCTCGGTATATAATATTTCTGTTCTGAGGCTCTAGGTAGAGGAAAACCTCAAGTTTTGACCTCCGCAGAATTGATAAATATTCATCCTTACTTCATATTTTTATTTCTTTGGTTCAGATATTTTGTTTTTGAAGTAATGAGATTTGCAAAGGATGGTACGACACACAATCGAGGGAGAATGCTCGGTAAAATTAAAGACAGGTAAAACGTGTCAGAGATGTTGCTTGTTGAAAAAACCTTAATGGTAGGGATGGATTGAGATTTGATGAAAGAGGGAGTGCGATTAAGGAATAAAGATAATAGGAAGTTCCAACTTCATTACAGATTGAGTTTGATGAATTTAAAACACACCTGGATGTAAGTTATAAAATTCTTAGGGGGAGTCAAGCGACGCCCTGAAATGGATTGTATCATAGTAAAATATCTACTCACCATTTGTTGAAGTACGATTAAAATATAAAAAATGGTTTTGGCCCGGCTCAAGGATTGATGCGTACCTCTTGAATTAAATTATCGCATAGTCAAAAAAGTTGTGAAATTTCCCAAAATCTAGAAAAATATTTTCCCAAGTTACATGAGTGGGAAACCAGGGTTAGTATATTCTTCACTGAAATCTTGAGCGGCTGGTTGGGGGAACAAGCTTGGCCCCCGTTTCCACCGCGTGATTCACGAAAACTACACCCGCAATCTCTCCAGCCCTTTGCGTGGTGAGCGAACGACGTGCGACAGGACATGCATTAGTGAGGGGTCTCTGGTATAAGGAGCGGCTGGCTTCCGAAAATGAAGAACCCCGCAAATAGGGCGGGGTCGCATTCCTCAGACCACGAAATAGGAAGGTGGGGGGGGGGCTCACCTCCATCCCCAAAGTTAGCTTCTCCTTGACACCCCTCCCCCCCCCCTATTTCCCCCCTCTACTCCCTCCCTATGCACGAGCAACCCCCGAAAAGTTATCTGCTACCGCCCCGGACTTATGTATGGCTTCGTGCGACGTCCTCATATCCGAGGCGGCGCTCTCACGAGCCGAGCCCGACCGCGGCTTTGCCGCTCCCTTCGTCGCATTTCATTCATCTTGGGCTCCGCAAAAGATATTAAACCCCAAGGTGTGAGACCCTTTTGGAGGAAGCGGCGAGAGGAACGCCGCAGAGCGTCGCCTTCTCATTTCGGCGCACGGATACGGCCCTGAGGGAGGAGGGATCAGCGTTGCAGAGCTTCTTTCCCTCGACTTGGGGAAGGCTCAAAAATATTTCCGTGGAGGCCTGAATCGAAATCTAGGAAAGAAACCCCGAGATCCATATTCTATCTTTTTTCTCCAAAGATGGAGCAGATTGGATCTGAAAAAAAATCCTAGCCATCATATCTCCAAGGGGGAATCATCATTTTTATGCTCATTTTTCTCTAACCAAAAGGGGAAAATATATGTAAAAGATAAGTATTAAAACATATGTTGATAAAAGTTAGCATGATAATCTTGAAAATCTGTTGTAAACTCACCCAAATGTTGCATCTAAACACTGTGTAGCAATAGGATTTTCTGCTGGGAATTTCAGCAGAATTAGGCTCAAAGTTGTGGAAGTTCGTCATTATAAAAACCAGATTCTTGGAAATATTTGATAAATGTTTGATATATATCATATTTCATATATAAATCATATGTACGTCACGTTTCGTCTAATAGCGTCATGTTACAAGGTATTATAATCATTAGTACAAGAGTAATGGTACATGATATCATAATCTTTGGTACAAGACCTCCTCTTGGGCCTGAGGATGACTCTGTGAGTCAAAACGTGGACTTGCAATTTAAATCTGTGGCAAAGCGAGATAATTATTCTCATAATGTCTGGGAGATATTCATAAGATGCTGCGTGGACTGCTGTTCAAAATTTTGAGCAAGTCATAGGTGTATTGAAAAAGCTATGATGACCAGGTACATAAAATGAATGCGTAAAATTCAACATTGATTCAATCGTAAATGAGTTTTGGACGTAACCCCATTACAGAGCATTGAACGAAGACTGATAATCGAGTAACCTCAAGAGCTCTTAATTAGTTTTGAATATGTTTTTCGATAAACAATGGAAATTTCATAGCCCTGGAGCATTTAAATCTGTCAGTTTAGGTAAAAGCAGTAGGTACAAATGAGTTAGGAGAAGAGGCACTTAGTATTGGGAGAGAGATATTTTCTTGATCCCCGAATACTCGTTGAGATGACAACATGCGATTTGAGATAATTGTAGCGTGGTCTCAGATTCCTCACTTGAAGGAGTTATTAGTGTTTTAGTACAGTTGTAGCGCTATTTTGCTATGCAGTAGTTTTATATTTATATAATGTATAAAATATCTTAATTCAAAAGAACTTACATGTTGTGGACAGGTATAAAAATGTCGAAGACGCGTAGGAAGGGAATGTCATTAAAGAAAATGAAGAAGGGTAGGGTGCTTTTATAGGAGTGGATCTGAGTGGAGGTATGCCTTACCCCATATTCAAGGAGTTAGACGCGATATTTTAAATTCAGACTGAATATTTTCTCTGGATGAAAAAAGATAGTAACACGTTCTCCCATCGACAACACTCAGGTCATCGTGCTGAAGAAAAGCTATTTCCTCTGGCGGTTAACGCTATCAAGACAGTAAAAAAGCGAGCTATGGTGTAAATGAAGCGATGTATTCTGATACAATAATCGCTTGAAAATACTTTCTAGCCCATTTAAAGCTGCTCCACATTTGAAGACTACCCGTAGTTAAACCCGTAAAGAAATAAATTAACATAAATAATAAATCAATAGCTTTGTGCTTTGCATACTAAATAAGAAAATATTTAAGTTGGGAAATTTTAAGCAAGAAATCGAGCCTCATAATTTGGAGAGAGGCAACTGACTACCTCGGTAGTTTGGAACGTTATAGCTATGTGTCCTCCATTATTCCTTGGCACGGTGGCGACGTCCGTCGAATTGGCATCGAAATATTTCACCCTCCTGGAAACGAGCCCAACTTTTTGAAACCCTCTACAAAAATCCGGAAGAAGTGGCCCAGATTTAGGACCATGGCCGTCCACACTAAAGATATAGAGAGAGAGAGCAGAGAGGGAAGGAGGTGAGAATGGTAATGGCAATAATTAATTCAGAGTCACGTATGATTCTGGACCCTCCCGAAAAAAATTGTGTTCACTCACCTCGTGTCCGAACCCTCTTAACTCAACCGTCTCCTTTCTCATGGGCCACTCAGTCCTCCTTCTCCGAGGGCTTTTGTTTTGCCGCAGACGGTCTGTCTCGCAACCCTTTTTCACACGATCCCAAGTCCATCTCGAGTCACCCCATTTCGCATCGCGTCTTTCTCACGCTCTAATTCATGTCCTCCCCATTATCATGTCTTTCCCCACACCCTCTGCGGATCGGGGGTCTTCAGGTAGGAAGGACATTGGCGAGGGTCCGTCGTAGCCGAAACCCCCAGGGCTTCCTCTGAGACATGGCTCGGGTTTAAGAGTGCGTTACATGTTATGCGGCATCCGAGTTATTAGTAGGGAAATTAAACTTAATTTTCGCATGATAGCTTCAGCATTTTCGAAGATACTATTCTAGTCCACAGCATTAATTTTCACAACCACGGTAGCTAGAATTGGGGACCATGTAATTAAAAGGCACGATGTAGTTTTCTAAAAGAGTTACGTGGTGCCTTAAAACAGTTCATGACTTATACAAAGCAGGGGAATTAGCAATTAAGTTCTTTTAGGACTGGTAGACTTTTGGTAGTTCTGGAAAACTGGTAGATATTTGGATAAGTGGATAGTGAGGAAAAGGGAAGAAAAAACTTTAGATAGCTTTGAGGTGTGGCTATGGCGAAAGATGGAGAAGATAAGATGGATAGATAAGTTTAAAAATAAGGAGGTTCTGAGGAGGGCTTGAGAGGAGCTAACTGTATTGAAAAGCGTAAAAAATGAGAAAGGTAAATTGGATAGGTCGCATATTACGGAGAGATGTTTGCCGAAAGTCGTCATAGAGGGCAATATTAATGGAACGAGAAGAAAAAGAAGGAAGAAGTTTGGTGAGAGGACAGATATGATGAGAGAAGGAACATACAGGGCAATGAAGGTGCTCGCCGAAATTAGAAATGCCTGGAGACTACAGTTCCATTGAGACCTGTCAAGAGACAGATTCACTGAGAGAAGTAAAGGACTTTCGGACAAGCAACCCTTAGATTGTGGGTTCGAATCCAGCCTATACATTTACATGCTTACCTGTAAACCACTACAGAGGTTTGAGGGTGATGATACACCAGCAGGAAATATGGAAGGATATAGGGAGCAGGAATTGAAAGGGAGGAAGGGCGAATAGATGCATGTGTTTTGATGAACCCTTTGTTCAAAAGTGTATTTCTCATTGTTTGCCATTATATGCGTCCTAGTGTGTAATAAGGTGGATTTATAGTAAGAGGTATAGAGTAAGATATAGTAGGTGGGCTGCAGGTAGGTTCCATGAAACATGGTACCTGTTTTTTCAGTTGAATTTTTCTTTGACTGCTACCTCCAAGAATGTAGTGGATGCTCTCAACCTTTTTTTTATTAGCTGTGTTACAGTCTATTGCTCAATCTTAAACTAACGCGGTTAAGGAGGCTAAAAGCAGCATAAATAACAACTAAAATCTAGCAAAACTGTTTATAGAGACAAAGCACCGGTTTGAAAATTTTCAGAACTACTGTTTAAGTAAAAGGCAATTTAGACTTACGCAAGACTATGTAACGTGCTGGCTTGACAACCCTCGCTCTCTAATGATTTCTTTGACTTATATTTCATGTTTTTCTTAGGATAAAGAGCATGAGCCTGAGTGTGTGATAAAATTTTAGCTTTTTGAGCGCTTAAAACTCAATTTTATTGCCATATTTTTTTTCCTCATGTAGAATCTGTTTGTAGGACGGTGCCATTCAATGGACACTCTCACGGGTTCAATTCAAATTGTAGGGTTTTTAGGAGGATGAAGAACGAGAAGAAAAGAGTTGGCGTGACTCTAGTCTCCGCTGAAAATAAGCTATCAATTAAGGGCATCAAACGATCCATAGTTTTACATCTCTCCTAGTGGACGAATAAGTGTACTTCCTGCTCCCTCAAATGCCTTCCACTTGGTAACAGGCATGGTATTCTAATGAAGTTTCTCTTAAATTAATTTGCAACCTGATCATTTGATCACTGCCTGGGTAAAATGAACTATTTATGTATAAGTAACGTACCTTGAACTCCGATCGTAACTAGACGTATATGCACAAAGAGAGGCTTCCAATAGGAGGAAGAATATTTTATAAACGATAACAGTCAACTGAAGAATAATATAAAGACTCTGCAGTTTGATGTCTATTTACTGCTGTTTTTTCTCGTACTCAGAACTAGACACAGATTTGCTATAAACTGCAGTTCCCCTTTCGTCTTTCTTGAAGATTTCAAAAGAGAAAACTAAATAGTCACGTTATTGCAATAAATTTGCGTCTTTACAACTGTCAGATTAACATACATCTCGTGAAATGAAAGCAGCAACTCCAACAATGGCCATAAATAATAGGAAGTATGAGTGTACTGACGCTCTTTCTGCAGCCATTAAGTTGAGCAAGATCGATAGTGCATTGCTGATTTTAATTTTCTCCTATTTTTCCATTAGATTCCCTCCGTGAATGATCAACAAATCCTTCTTTCTGAGGTCCAGTTGCACTCCCACAATGGGTATGACTAATGACGTAACTCCTACCCTCCGACGTGACATATGCCCGCTCTACACTGCCATCAAAGACAATCAACATGCCATATCTCTATTTTTTTAACTATCATTTTAACCCAGGAAATAAAAAATAGTGGTACCTTAAAGATCATCAAAACTTATAGTAACCAGTGTGTTTCAATACCTTTGTCTGTAATGATTCCGCAATGTTTCGCCGGGAAATGATTGATCCATCATCGTTTTCATCCTTACTTCGAGGAAACCTTCCTGATTTGGAATGCGCAAATGGAAAGGCATCTAGTCTACGAAACAAAACTAATGTGTCTATAATGTGTTGTAGGCGTAAGACATTTTCTAATCTAACCTCCAATTATTTAACAATATATTTTCATTTCCATCCTCAACTCTCTGTGCTAAATGTGAACATTAAGCTTCATTTTTCTTGAATTTCCTCGCAATATCAGCGATAACCCTGGTTAGTTTTCAGTGATTAGATCAGAAAGCTACGATGCTTCAAGTAAAAGTTCAAGCGTCGATTGATGCCCAAGATAGTGCATTCGTTCGTACTACGATCGGTTAGTTTGTAGTAAAACCGAGGAATCACCTTATCCCTGTGACCACATCACCTCTCCCTCGTACGCATTCGACATCCCCGGTACTGCCATCCCTCCTATATGTTCTTTTCCTCGGTTCTTCGCGATTTCCATAAAACATCCCTCACCCCCTCACACCCCAGGAAAGGTCTTATTATTTATTTTTCACCGACCCCTCCGATGCAAAGGCTGGATCTCTCCCGTGCTCCTGCCCCTTGTCCCCGAGGCTCAGTTCTCAAGTCTTCCGATATATCCCTCGAGCTCCTCGACGTTTCTTTTGTTTTCGTCACTCGGTGGAAAGGGAGTGGGCCGTTTTTTTCAGGACTACGGCGTGGTGTCAGGAGCCCGACGCCGAAGCAACGTCTTTCCGCGCGCCGGGTGCGTGGAATCGTCGGTCACTGGGAAAACGCTGTTGTGTGGCCGCTGCGGAGGTAAAAACTGTGGGGACCGCGTCGAGGGAAGGGACTCGTTATTCGATTCGAGCGTCAGTGGGGGGGCTTCCATCCAAACCGCATACATTATCCCCAAAGCGTAGTTTCCTCTCGGCAGAAAAAAAACTAGGGGTGTAGTGGGATGCGTAATTTAGTCCATCGTTTCCGTGTCGAGCAAACGTGTTTTACATCACCTTCAACCATGTAACATTGCCGGCATAATCGGCCGTGTAAAAATGTCGGGAAGCGAATCGCGCCGATCACATTTCGCGAGGCGTTACAAGTGTTTCCTTTCGAAATTGGGCGAAAATATTTTATTGACAGGCAGAGGATTAAACTCCGAACGTATGGACGACGCAGCAGAGGCTGGGAATGCCGAGGTCCCGAGCACCTGCATTAGATCATTTACACCGGTGTTTCGATGACAAATTAATGAGATATTAGAACGTCGATATATTTTTCCGATGATATGATGTTGTCTTGGACATCGAAGAAAAATACACAGCATTAATGAATGTTAATTACTTTTGGGGAATGTTCAACCCGTTTAAAGTTATCCTCTGGCTGAGTTGAGCAATCGTCTCACCTGCCTATGCCATCTCTCCTCTGCGCTAATTATTTTCAGCGGTCGCCACGACCAGGTGTGTTTCAGAGTCGCTTTTAGGAATTCTGGATTGCTAAGTAAGCATCGGTAATGGAATTGAAATTCGCCGTCTGTGCTCGGTATGAATAGCTATTTAATTTTTTATTTATTTAGAAGAGGGACGAAATTTTCCCTTATGCGCTTTTCAATTTCAAGTTTTGGACTAAAATTATGACCTTCTTGGAAGAACAGTTGAATACCTTAGCAACACTACAATGATACTCCGGGATTAAGCGTCATTTTCCATTTCGGAGGAGGGATATAGCGGGCATTTCATTTCGCGACTGCATCGCACCAAGTTAGCGTTTTCACTAAACGCGTCCTTCTCCCACAAATGGTATTTCACAGATGAGTAAGATCCGAGGGTATTTTAGGATTTCAATATCGTCTTATATGTTTAAAGAGTTTATTTTTAAATTAAGCTGAAAGTTATCGCTCATTTTTGCGATTAAACACTTCAAAGATAAAAAATACACAGATATTGGGTTTCGCATAAACAAGTCTAAAACTACAACCCAAAATGTCTCGGATAAAATAATTACCATTACCCAAATAAATTAATCATGAAATTATTTGTCACTTCATTATTGGAAGAATAATTCAGGGTTATAAGTGACTAAGAATGCTCTGTATAGAGTGCAATTGGCGCACCTTTGACAGCGACAACTGGAAAAGATCCTGTGGATCATCGCTCTGGTGGTCTTATTTATTATCGAGTTCAATGGCTTTATATTAAGGCACTTGAACAACTCAGCATACATCTCTCCGTCCAACAAAAGATTTTAATGATATAATAAAGCAGAAGTCTTTTCCTTGACGGAATTCGAATCTATGACCTCAAGCTTTCAAGGAACTTAAGCGCTTGCTACAGAAACCGGCATTATATGACATGGAAAGTAAATCTTACGCAAACTGGGATGTTTTTACTCGACGCCCAGAATACTATTGCCCTAAAACAATTACTTAGGATTCAGATTGTCTGAAAAGAAATTTGTCATTTTGCGATGAAATCTTTAAACATATAACACTTTTCCCACGTTGAGGACATAGGGTAGGTTGGTCGTCGTATTTTCCAGTCAGTGAAAGGGTAATTACATGTTTTTCATGTGGGTGGCGGAATATAGTGATTTATTTTATTTATAAAAAAAACGCGTTTTGCAGTTTTGGAGTGAGAAGGAAAAATGAATGGGCGAGGTCGAAGGCGCAAGATTGATTTTTGAGCAGGGCACTGCACGCCTATTAGTCGAGTAGCCGGGCATGATGAAAAGTCGAGGAATTGCAGGAGAGGGAGAATAATGCTTCTCACTGGTGAGACGCATGACTGTCTGGACGTCTGAGCCTTATGTAAGCACTGTAAGGAGCATTGGTAAGGCAAATGGTAGCAGGTTAAGTAGTAAATGAGATGATACGTATAGAAGAAAGTTTGAGCAGGTGATTGGATATTTTTTAAGCGATGCACATTTCTCATAGAAATGAGCAGAAATATGTTTTGCCATTTTCAGTTATGATAAATAGTCTGCATAAGGTAAGAGGTGAAAGAAAGTGAACGAAACGCTTAAAATTTTCCCACAGCTTTTCAGACCACCCATCGGTAATAGACCAAACACTGTGATAGTTTTCATTGAGATCCTTTCAATGTGGCCATCAAAACTCTGCAGCCTGCTGGGCGAGAAAAATTGACTTCTTAAAAAAATATTTTATCAGCTAAAGTTTTGGCGAAAAACAGCAAATACATACAAGAGTCTTGCATCCGTGTGAATCACTGTATATATGAAGCGTAGAAGGTCCTACTTTTACTGCACTTAGGTAAAAATCAATAATCAAAATTAGTTAGTGAAAATCCCGAGGGGTATACCATGAAATATACATTACAGTTAATATAAGTATTAATTGGTATAAAATCATATTTCCTTAGTTGAATTAAAAATTCAGTGCCTCTCATACTGCGTAAAATCTTTTGTCAAATTTTAATAACTTCATGCTTATTGCTCCGCAAATGTGAAATGGCTTCAAGGGAACAAATTACAGTCACATAGATTACATATCGGCAAGGATAAATATAGCACTCTCAAAAATGTTTCAAAATTGAAATTTGTCATTCTTGATCTTGTTGGAATAACATGGAGAATTACATACACACCCAAAGGAGTGAGGACTCTTTATGATCATATATGATACAATAAGTTATTTGGGTATTTATGGTAGGGTGAGAGGTTGTAAAAGTTACAGGTGACACATCTGAAGTGGAGAATGAGCTGTTATTAGCTAACCTGCGGAGAGATTAAACGGTAAAATTGGTCTTGAAACAATTAAAGAACGTAATTATAGCACACGAGACTAGAGGATGATAGTCTATCTGACGGGTATGTGAAACATAATTGAAAGCAAAATAGAGGGATACATTACCAGAGGTCCAAATAAAGAGGAAGGTACATAGAAGGTAAGGGAGGTAGCATTTGAAAGGGAAGGGTGGAGGGCTGCAGTCAACCAATCTTAGGATTGAACAACCAATGAATAAAGTCTTTCTGATGCCGAGGAATTTCTTGGAAGAAATACCGTGTTTACCAACAAACATGTTCCCGGGGAAGGGCGTATTGTCGCACTTTCGATGTGTGAGAAACTGTCCTCGAAACACCGCCCCTCTTCTTGCCAACCCCAGACCTAAGGTGGAGTGAAACATGTCGCCCGGTCATCAAGGGGCGCGGTTGACGGAGGAGAATGGAAGGTGTTGCTTTGTCTCGCATTAGCTTTATTTGCCTTGAATAATACATGGGGTCTCATACATGCCCTTCTCTCTTTCCCCTAGCGTCCTTCGTGAAACCTCGTGTGCGTACATCATCCCACAAGAATATCCCCAAGGATCCTTTAAGTTGTTCGGAGAGTAAACCTCCCTCGAGTTGATGGAAAAGTTGGCGACCACGGCGACCGACCCGTGCGGACAAAGAGCTGCGCCCCCTCGATTCAGGCCCCTGAAATACAGCAATAGTATCACGAATCACTAATCATGAGGCTAAGTCAAATAGTCTGAATGATGCCGCTCGATCTAAGGCTGCAGCAGATTTAGACCTGTAGAGGCATTGGATAAGTAAAAGATTATGAGTTTCTAACACTTGTAAAGAAAGTGTAATTTTCATTGTGCTGAGAGGATTGGTTCTCTTTTAAACATATAAGAAAAATTGAATTATTCTCTTGAATAAATTGTCTCTAATCATGAAAAATTATTCTCTTGCAGTTATTCCTCTCGATATATTGCTAAGAACGCTTGTCTATTGTCAGCCGTCCTCAACTTACCATGACGGCAATAGTCAAGCAAGCGAAAAACTGAAATATAAATTCGATAGTGACAGGCTTCACTTTGTGAAAATCCATTTTAAATAAATTTCAAAATTTCTCGGTACTTTTTCACAGATTTTTATTTTAACACAGATTTTCGAAGATTTATTATAAAAGTCAGTAAAAAAGTACCGAGGAATTTTGAAATTTATTCTGAAAAACTAAAGCATATTATTTTTAGTCAATGTCATGTGCGATTATGGGAATTGTCGACAATCGTGGAAATTGTTGAGTTTGCACATAAAGTAAAAAACACGGTTATGTGTGTCAATGGAAGAGGGCGATTGGTGGGAGAGAGAGTGCCGGAGAAGAAGGAGTAGCGAGCAAGGAAGAAGATATTTTAACTTGATAGGCGAGGACTGGAAATCAGTACACTTTCCAGCAGGAAAAATTGCTCTGCATCATCAGGGAAACTCCATAAATAAATGCTCAGGGATCAACAAACATTTGTAAATTTTACGAAGGTACAACCGGTTTCTTATCACCTGATGATGTCAACTATACCACAGAACTGGTCGTTCAATAAATATTCTACATAAAACTTAAAAATATTTTATTAATTCCTGAGTATTATGGAAAAAAATTACAGAGTTAAGGCTGAAACAATCTAATCCATTTATAAAGAGAGCAATGTGGAGTATAAAAGACTGTTGTTTCACAAAAGAAGAAGCAAGCATCCATTTTTTGGGCTATTTTTTAGAAAAAGTTGTCGGAATCAGTCATTACTTTATGGATCTTTATTCACAACGATAAACATGATGAAAATAAATCATTTAGCGCGGCCATGCACTTCTTTTAGTCGACTAAACTTTGTTGAAGTGACTTTTTGAGCATCTATAGTGATGAAGTCAACTGTTTCTGGTGAGATATTGTGGAACTGCATTATCAAAAATGAATTATACTCGATGTTGCACTGTCCACTTTTTAAACTAACTTAGCCTTACACTGTGTTTGAATATGGCCAAAGTAAGTGCCAAATCACGTTTCGTAGAGTTTGAACATTTAAAAAATGGCAGCACAAAATCGAGTATTTCTCATCTAATGACAAAATAATGGTCATTGTAGACTGTTAATTCAAAAATGGTGGTATCACATCAAATGTGCTCTTTCATCGTGATTAACATAAGATAAGAAACACGCCGGCCACAAGAAGATACATCTTGATCAAGGTCCTCGCGGAGTTGTGTATTTATAATTAAAAATAACTTCATTTTTCCCCATTGGTTCATCTTCTGCATTGATATTTTCGCCGAAGCTGCTGTGGGATTATTCATGTAAGAAATTATTTCCGACCTGAATACTTCTGCTGACACCTTGGCAATACTATCGCCACAGGGTTATCTAAAGTTAAAAAATAATGCTATGTCATGAGATGGCATAAACAATTACGTACCCAACGACGGAAAATTATTATCGTTGAATTTTTGATCGGTAAATAACTGGTATATACCGAAGAAAGTGAGAGTGCTATAATTATTGCCCGACTGAAACGTTAGAGCTTACCTTTTCTTGGCCCGTTGCACGTTCCCCATCTTCCTTCCTTTCCGTCGCCGAATTTCCCGCAACTTCCTACGAGTGTAGCGGAAAGCGAAAGAGACGAAGAAGAGAGGGTTGTGATGGCAGGGGGATGGCTGGCTGGCTCTCCCCCAGTAGGAGGAGGAAGTCGATAGAAGGTCAATATCGATCCCAGGAGAGTGGGAGGGGGGAGCCTCACTTCTTTAGCCCGCCCCCCAAAATTACTTCCTCCTCCCTCTATTTCCGTCTTGAGCCTCCCACCATTCCTTCTTCCCGTCTGCCACCCACTCACCCCCCGCCAGTCACCCTCCCAAACTCGATTCGGACGCCGGGGACGACCCTTTAAAGGGAATGGAAGAGAGAGCGAGGAGAGGGAGAGGTTGAGGAGATCCGTGGAGGAGGGAGGAGAGGATCGTGATGCTTTATGCCTTTTAAGGCGATGGAACAAGAGGAACATCCATCTCCCTCTCTCTCTCTCTCCCTCACTCCCTTTCAATGCCTCTCGTACTCTCGCTATCCTCCTCAGTCGGATCATTCTGGACATCCGAGCGTGCTGGAAATCTTTAAGGTGATTCCACCGTGATATGATTTCAATTTTATTTTTTGCTCATAGAGGCTACTAATAGAAAATGGTATTAAATGCGAGAATGGGTGAAACATGGGGGATTTTATGCTTTTCTTTCCAATATGAAAGCCATTTCCGCGGAAACCTCAATATAAAAGCGAACATCCCAGGGTATTGAATGATAGTTAAATATAGGCTCCTCAACATCTTACCTCTTTGTACTATTTATAAATTAGCACAATAGTTGAACTTATAATATCTTACTTTAATTGAAGTAGCGCCGCAGTCGGCCTCCATAGGTTAAGAGGTCTCCGTTTAAAATACTCAATTGATATTAATATTTTTCAACTCTAATTTCGTTTTCTAAAAGGGAAGCGCATGCTGCCAGTTAAAGCATTTTTATTTTCTATCAGTAAGAACAAGAAGGTGAAGTTGATCATTTGGTGTGATTCACACAATTATGGAGAAACCTCTTCAAGGAAATAGGCACGCGAAAATTTTTGGAACACGCATAATATATATTGAAATATACTTTTTGCACCAAGAGGAAAAATTAACCAATGCCCACTTACGCTGGCAGAGTCTCTATATCTTTTCGTACCACATTATTTGTTGATTACCCGAAATACTACTTGATTTGTCGTATCGTTTTCAGAGGTTTATATCAGAAATTTGACATCATGAGTTGGAATAACGTTTGTGAGCATACTGCCTATGTAATACAAATGAATTTGATCGATATTGAATGATATCATTCCATGTAATACGTAGAAATCGCTAAACATATACATAATTGCACAAATAGTATGATAAATATTATTTACCCATCTGCGGTCAAATGGTTTCATCCATATTCATATGGAGTTATTTTGGCGACGGACGATTAAAATCTAACGATCTGACGGCTGTAATGGCTTGCGCAGACTGTTTATCTATCAAAATACGTTTCCCTATACCTATTATCCATCTTCATAGAATCCCCTCCATTCCGAAATAAGTCTAAATTATTGCGCTAATCTTATGTTGCGCAATACCTCTCTTTACTTGTAAATATTTACGCATACTGCGTCCCCCTTAAGTAGCGGGGGTTTGGAGGAGGTAGAAGTTATGGATGGAGGACGTTTAGAAAGGAGAGGAAATTTTGAAGAGGGTATAACATTGGGTAAGCCAGGAGGAGGATGGAAGAGGATAGAAATTCTGAACAAAACAAGAAGAGGGAAACGATATGTGGAATTAATACGGGATCTAGTCACGGATCAACTACGAGAGGAAATATTGTTCCAGTCCATAAAGTGCTCAGGTCCGGAGCTGATGTACTAAAATCGATATTAATGCCCTTAGAGTATTATTTTCCCTGATATAGTACAATTGTAAAGTACAAATTTGATTTTTGCATTATTCAACTTTAATAATAAAAGTAAATACATGAAAGTACTCAAAGATAGAGTCTCTCATTGGTCGTGCAGTCCTAAGATAGGTTAACTGTAGCCCTTCATCCTTCTTTATCTAATGCTAGTTCCCTTACTTTCTGATAGCTTTCCCTTTGTACTTTCATCTTTATTTGATCCTTGAACTTATTCCTAGGTCTTCTTCTGGGGGCTTTTCCTTCTACTTTACCATCAATTATGTTCTTACAAGTCCATTGTGTCTCAGGGTTTTTCCAATCCATCTGGTTCTTATTTTCTGCATAATGTTCCCCATGGTCCTTACCTCTTCTAACCTTCTGTACACTTCATCATTTCTTATTTTTCCCTTCCATTTTATCTTCAGCATCCTCCTCTAGCACTAGGTTTTGAAGGTTTATAGTCTTTTTTGGTCAGCTTTTCCAATGGTCCATGCTTCTGATCCGTGGAGTGCTACGCTCCACACGAAAGTTTTCACAACTGCTTCCTAGTTTGTAGTCCAATCTTCATCGAGCACAGCAGTTACCTTTTTCTTAGCTTGAGCTATGCTCCGCTTGATATTCGTTGTACTTCTTCCGTCTCACGTGATGGTACTTCCGAGATAGGTGAAGGAATCCACTTGCTCTAATTTCTCTCCTCTCAGGATGACTTCTACATTCAGCTGATAAAGTATTACTACTATAATCCAAGCAATTAGGATTTAGATAGGTTACGCCTTCAAATATTCAATGAACTTCAGAAATGAAAAAGACGAATTTATTTTTTCAAACTTAGTTACCTCAAATCCTGTATCATGCAGCATCACAGTTGGTGCTTCGGTTGCTCAACAATAGGTGTGAGGAGAAACTGAAGTAAACATGACTCCAGATGTCTCTATAGAGGAACTAGATTCTCTGAAAAAATATTAATTTCACGGATCGGTTATTATTTAATTTTTAATTTTTAATTTAATTTAATTGCAGTACGTTATTTCCATGCACCACACTCAACTATTGGCATTGCTATAGTAGTCTCTTTTAAGGTATCATAAATTCCTTCATACCACGGGTTAAAAAGGTTGGTCCAATAAAATTAGCATATTCGTATTTTTCTCTACTCAATGTCTTAGCACCAATTTAACACATCCGCCTTAGTAATGATATACGTGGCATCAATAATCTGTACACTGTATTATACGGAATTTGGATATTTTTAGTAATAAATTTAAAAAATATAGATTTTTGAAATCATTTGATAGCAATGATTATTTTCAGTTGAAATTGCTAGAAAAATCAAAGGAGAATCGTTTTTTATTTGGCGCCTGTCATGTTTCCAGGTAGTAATAGGCACATAAATATATGCAGTTTCAATCCCATACTATTAAAACGCTTCATTATGAAGCGAGTCCTTCCAGAAAAATACGCGTAGGAAGTTTGAGGAAAAATTATTTAGGAGATCACCATTGAAATGGTAATGAATGGAAACATTTCCTGGTATCCATTAAAAAAATATATAAGCATGCTTACGTTTTGAAAAGCACGAAAGACTAATTATTTTCAGCACTCTGCTATGCTGCTTGTCTCTTGTTTCCTAATAATGGATTACAGTCTAAATCTCTAATTAGCCCAAGAGATGGTGGAGTTTAATGGTTTATTTTTTTCAAAAATATAATCTTTCCCCTTCTCCCTTACCCTTTCTCTTATACAAATCCGCTCACTAGCCGAAGAGTAATCTCCTCTTCCTCGTCTGTAGTCCACCCGGGACACTCTCCCAAGGAAACATCGTGAAATCGGGAGGAACCAATCAATCAAA
Source organism: Ceriagrion tenellum (assembly GCA_963169105.1). Lineage (NCBI taxonomy): Eukaryota > Metazoa > Arthropoda > Insecta > Odonata > Coenagrionidae > Ceriagrion > Ceriagrion tenellum. Next base: position 70,649,332 of record OY720632.1, read on the forward strand.
GTCTCTTTCCGTGGGCTTGCAACTTCCCCCATCTGTATTTAGAACGGAGCAGCTGAGATTTTTACTCATATTTAAGGATCGTTACAGCTGAGAGTTAATAGACGAGTATTGGGAAAATTTATCTGATGAGCATTCATAAAAATATATTGTTGAATAACCTGAATTGAGTGATATTTTAAGTTTAGAGCAATTCACACATGGGCGTTAGCAGATTATCGTTTCCATGAAGGAAATATTCAGAACTGGGAATCTTTCCTCAAGACAGATCCTCATTTGGCCGGAAGTAAGTTCTTACTAGAAGATAAAAGCCAAAATAACTATACCGATACCTAATATTGAATTTATTATCAACAACAAACTTAATTAAATTTTTCTAATTTGAAAGTATTGTTTTATATATTCTTTTGGTGAGTAGATCTCTAACAGTTAATTTCGGTTTTAATGGCATAGCGAGTAATCCACGAATCTTTCATCACCGCATACCCCTATTCGCCGCATGATAGCATTCTTCAACTCCGTCAAAGTTCTACATATCCTCATACCATCATATAAAGTCTGTTCTCTATTTTCACCTTTCCTGGTTATCTAAAATCCTCTCTCTATACCGTCCCTTCAACATATTCTTCTACATACTACCCTCCAAGCCACCACATGGGCGTATGGCAGGGGGTCTTAGGACACCAGCCGTGTAAAGATGTAAGGATTATGGTTTTGGGAGGTGATATGGTGACGTATATTGCCTTCGTCTGTTACCTGTTTAAACCAGCCTCCCTTACTCTTCCCAATTTCTAAAAGTATTTCTCCAGACCCCTACCATACGGAGATTGTCCGCGTTTGTCTTCCTTTAATCGCACTTTCCTCATCCTCCTCCACAACCACATTTCTTACGTCTGCATCCTATTTTATCCTCCTTACTCAGATTCTACGTTTTGACAACGAACAACGCTATACCCAAGGGAAACGATTGGGTAAAATATCAAATTTTCTTTGACTGACGGAATCGTGGAGAATATCTACGATAAACCTCCACAGATAGAATAGAACACTCATTCATTTGTTACAAAGTGGAGCTGGTGAGGATTACAAGTTATATTGAGGTAAATATGGAGCCAGGTGGCGCTTGAGCAGCGTATTTGACTCTCAATCTAAGGGTTGCTGATTTGAAAGCAAATATTTTCCCAATTTTGGGAATATACATGGATGGAAAATATTGGAAACGAGGCAACGAGAATTTTCTGAACCCCCTCCCCTGCTGAGCAGCAGGAGTCTCAGCAGAAGGCACTAATGTCGAAGATCGGTTCGATATCAACTCCCACAGCTTCGGGCGATTGTGAACTCCAGAAATGGACCAGAGAAATGCAATGTAGTCGGAGTCGTGAAACCACTACATAAATCACCCTAGAAGATCCAGCCTTAAATTCATTTGACGGAATGGTATTCCTCCCGGTAAAATATTTCGGGGGTAAAATATTACCCAAACCGAACATTTCCAAGTGACTACTTGGAGGGAGAATTCACTCAGGGTGGACAAACCCAATATAAAAAAAAATATAATAAATTCTCAGGCTTGACGTGGTGGAACAACATTACACGATGGTTTGTAGATGAATCCAATTTGTAATAGTCCACAAAGGTTTTTATTAGTCCGAACTAGGTTTCGACTCACGTTAAGTCACTATCAAGGAACTTCGACTTAACTTGAGTCGAAACCTAGGTCGGCCTAATAAAAACCTTTGTGGAATATTACAAAGTGAATTCATTTACAAATCATCATAATAAAATTTAACAAAAAGGATATTCATTGCATTTAATTTGTGGAATCGCCTTGGAAAAGAAATAAACTTCATGCGGAGTCGGCGGCAATCGTCCCATACGTCCGTTTCCGAGTGAAGCGATGGAGAAAACGGCGCCACTTACCCCCATCCTTCCCCTCGGACACTCCGAGAAAGAACAAATGAGGAAAGGGTAATGCAAGCGGAGAAAAATAGAGAGGGGGAGAAACCTCGGCTTGTCCATTCGGTCCACGTCCCGCGGACTCGCAAACGAGATTACAGATTGAGCGGAGGCTCCTCACACGGCCATTGAACTCACCCTCCCTCGGAGCACGCGAGTGCCTCTACCGGCCGAGTGTACCATTTCTTTTCCCTCGGGACGCAATACTGTAACTTGACAGCTCCTCTAGCTTCTCCGCTCTCCTTGGTCCTCGGCAGCAATTGATCATTCGGCTGTATCATGCGTTCTATCACCCCTCATCTCTCTTTACTCTTGCCAGAAATTGAAGATGAGATCGTAGTTGTACATTCTTGCAAAATAAATCGCACCGCATCGGTTTACCAATCATTTTATTTTGTCGTAAATGCGGGCGGAATTTAATTTGTAAGTTTCGTTTCCTTCTGATATCGGAGGCGCGATAGATTTACTATTTCAGCCCACTTTTTATACTTTGGCAGAAAAGAGAAAGACAAAAGATGAAGCTTTGATCATAGTGTAAAAAGAGGAGGAAGGCTGAAAATCTCAAAGTTGACCGTTGGGATGTGACAACAAGAAGGAGCAGATTGATATATTTAGGCCCCAGTTACTGAGAAAGCCTGAAAGGCATTATAAATGAGGTGAAGAGTAGAATAAAACTTTCATACTTAACGGATGTGTATGACCTTGTAAACGAGTAGAGAAATATAATAGCTATTGCGCTTCCGGTGGCATTACCATACAATCCAAATATTCTTCAATACCTGAGTTTAAAATCAATGCTAATGGTAACCTATCAAAACCCTAGGGCCTGTGATATTTGAACTTGTTGAGAGACGAAGAAAAAATAACAGCGAAAATTCCAACAAGGATTTTTATGCGTTCTTCTTGGTTCCCAAATTGAATATAGAATTCAGCTTTATTCCTTCCCTGACGGAGAATTTTTGCATGGAGGGGCTAGAAACTTCCAATGCCCAAGATAATCGCCCAAATAGATAAATCCTTTTCTCTCCCTTCTTGAAACAAATGTTTATTGCAACGACCATATAAGACTCCATATCTTGAAGATTTGATCTCTCTTTTTGTACCCCATCCAATAAAATGAAATTTCTATAAAATTTGAATATCAAGACATTTGCGATGCGTTTAGAAAATACTATTTCGCCAACGTAAGCGGAAGTAGATTCGCTTGACTGAGGAGATTTTGGTAAGTGTAGATACCCTGATCGGCCAATAGGCCATCCTGAGTGAGTACTGAGCGCATTTCATTCTCGGATTCCCCAATGATTGGTATGTTTCAATTGGCATGTTTTTCGAATTTTTCGGCATTATGTCGTGACTTTCATGAATAATTCTAACTTTAAAAATCTAAGCAAATGTATCATATTGCACATGTATGCAAGTATTAGAAGACGCCTTCGGTGTCAGAAAGATTCCATCTTGTTCTTCACCTTGCAATGACAGATTTTTTAACGCTTCCCTGGAGTTACCGACGGTATTTATGACTTTCAATGGAGTATTCTTTCAATTATCAGGTCTTTACGACATTTTCCCTCTAAGCTTATTTAAACTAATTTTTTCTTTTGAACACTTCATAGTTTCTGCATAATAAATTTCCATTCTTTTCTATGACTTTCCAAGGAGAATGTGGAAGGAGCCATTTTGTCCATCTGATTCTTGCTTCTATACTTCTGAAATATACGGGGATCCAAGCTGATATTTTACTACCAAGGATGAATTTCTGTCGTTCATAAGTATACGAATATTCTATTACTACTGATGAAACACGGCATCTTATGACACAATAGACTGTGATATATTATCGTAATCTAGTGGGTATCTCACTACCAGGAACACTTTACCAGGAATGACTTTAGAATTCATTTTAAGAACTGGGCTTGGTTCTTAAAAAGAAACATATTTTCGCTGAAAATTCGTAATCAAGTATCTGATTTTAAATTCAGTCAGCGTAGATTTATTAGTGCTTCCTTGCCTCTACAAGTTAATTGATTCAGAAAAACTGTGAGAGAAGGAGTGATACAAGGGAAGCCAAGAGGGATAATTACCATTAAGGTAGAACGGATTTTTTTGAAGGTGAGTAGTAGTTGAGGTATTAAGGAGGTATGGTGCAATGGGCAAATGCTCAAATGGACACATTTGGATGTTTAGAAAACCCTTTTTGTGTAATCTAAATCATTCGAGTGGTGTTGCTAAACGACTTATTATTTCAGCTTAGAGATAGGTAGCCCTAAAACTATTTTAAAAGTGTCGTAAAAACAACGGCCTCTTGAATATTGCACGCTTTTAAAGTTCCCTTTAGCAGTTCATTTCCTCCAGTCATCCAGTGTCAATCGCAACTTTTTTAGCATATCATTGTCATAAATAAGGGGCTCTGCTTTCCTGGAATCAGATTGGACAAAGTTAAGGGTTGCCCTTAGAAATGAGCGCGAAATTTACAGATATGGTACTTTTTCCTGGCGGCGTCCATATTTCGTGATTATTTGCGCGACAACCTTGGCCTTGCGGGTCAGGTCACTCCCTTACAATTAATTAAATTGCCATCTTGTAAACATTTTTTTGGATGCTTTAAGTACTTATGCAGTCGGTTCCATGTAAACCTCAGGTGATTATAATCTAATTCGCCACGGCCCATGACATTTTCGCGGAAAGTTTTTTCTAAAATTCACTCGAATGATCAATTAGTGAGAGCATAGGACATAGAACCAACTGAATTGGTTCTTGCAAGATTTTTCCTCGTTTATTAACGCAATTTTGCCTTCGAATTTAGATTTTTCAGGTTAATTTGGAGTTAATTAGATATAGAAATCTTTCCGAACTTACCATTTTGTAATAACAAGTGGAAAACTTCCGCTTGTCGATAGAATCGATGTGCAAATGTGCATGTTAATGCCGTTGCTCGATTACGTGGTAATATTCTCCCGAAGGGATTAAAAAATAAACTCATGTGTGCCTTGAAAATGATTCTGTTTCGTGCGCCAGTTGATTAGAGGTACCCAATAAATATAGTTCGTGGAGATTACATACCGCTACCGTCTGTGAGGATGTCGAGCTAATCCAGTCGCTAGCCTCACATCTGTCGGCGTTCAACTTTCGAGCGGAATTGTTAGGTCTCTGCAACATTTGAGACATAGCTTGGATACGAAAGATTATTCGATTATCTTCGTGGCATCAGATAAGGAAAAAAAACTGCAGCGATACAATTAGGTGGATCGCAATGTGGAATCCTGTTTCACTGACTCCCTGAGGGTTCTGCTGTGCCCGAGACGGGAGTGGTAATAACCGATGCATCCAAATTCTCCATCTTCATCCTCCCTCCCCCCTTGCTATAAACCTTCTCAGAAATGCCGCAGGCGCCGCGGTTACGCCACCTCCGCCCCCCTAACCGCCTTCCGAGAGGTCCTCAGTAGTCGCCACGCCACCTACCTGGCTTTCCTCCCAACTAACTCCCTCCCATGCGTTTTTTTTCTCTTAACTTTTCCTTTACCCCATCATCAGAGCGGATCCCTTTCCATTAATATCCACTCAATGATTCCCTTTCCCCTCCCTCTTCCTTCAACACTGGCTAGTGGAGGCGTAGAATGAATCGGTCTGCATTCTTGGAGTTCCTTGCGGCAGCCCTCCGCTAATTGTTGGAACATCTGTCGGGGGGCGCATTTTCCCTTACATCATTGCTCGTTAGTCCGAGGTTAGGAGAACCACTTCTTTTTCGGATGGATTTTTTTTTTAATTCCGGAGAAAAAATAAGCAGTCTGCGGTTTATCGAAAGGATGCTAGGCATAAGGAGACGCTCTTCGTCGTATGGTATCTTGGTCATTATCTCTCAATTCCGTCCCTCTCATAGCACCATGCTCCTCAACAGAATCACATTCTATCTTGGGATACCTAACTACATGCACATTCATAGTAGGGAGGTAGGAGTAGGAGTAGGGTATAGAGGGCCAAAGATGAGTAGAGTGCTCGGAGAAAAAGTGGATAGCCAGATTTTGTGAAAAATGAATGAAGGTAATCGGTTCTTTAAAAGGAGTTTTTATTTTAAGTTCATTCTACCTGATTGTAGATCCAGAAATATTAGTCGTTTGCCAACTCAAATTAAATTGCACCGAGGTTCAGAATTGTCAGTTTTCCTTCATCTTCGCAATGCAATAAAATAATACTATGCACCATTGGAATGATAGTCCACAGAAAGAAAGTCCAAATTGGGCCTACATCATTTTACACTGGCCCTGTGGGTTAATAAATTAGAGGGATCATGTATGGATCAGTCATTAGGTACTCACTCAAATGTACATTATGGCTGTAGAAATATTAATTCATCCGTCCAGTAATACATTAGTTATGATGATAAATAAAGAGATCGCAACAGGTTTAATTTAACATGGTTAATGAATGATTTTGTGTTAGTTTCTGGACCAATTTTTACTTCCTTGCGTTTTCTGCCGATTAATACGACGAAAATATCTCCCACAATTTTCACCGGATATCTTATAATAATTTATCCTCTACGTGATATGTCACCTTCTTTATTTCTTGGTAGGCCTTATCCATAGTTCATCAATCTACTTCCGGTGAAGAAGAATTACCAGGACCTGACCCTTTCCCTTCAAGGCTTTTATATTTTATCCAGGATTATTCTTACTTCAATCACAATCACAATCGAAGATTTAAAACTTCAGTAAAATGGTCAAATTATCTGAAAATACGAACTCTTTCTAGTGTTAACTATGGTCGTCACTTAAAAAGTCACCCAGTTCCACGCCAGTTTGAATTAAAATGTGTAGCGTTACAAATGAAATGAAACATTTTTAAATAAAATAAACTGTAATTACAGTTTTTGATACCCTCGTGTGAGATAGTTAAATGGCGAAGAGAGTGTTAAAGGAAGTGTGTTTTAGAGGAGGACTGTTGTGTGAATTATTTTTTTCGAAGAATCCCCCAAATCACCGATTTTATTTCCATTCTCCATTTTTTACTCCAATTTTCACTCATTGACAATTTTGGAAGGTTTCCTATCGCATTTCCTGTATATTTCAAATTGAGATTCATTCATCTCCATTTTACAGAAGTTTGAGTTTCCCAATTACCAGTAATGTAAAGGTGTATTCCAAGTCCCGGTGTTGTAAAATCGCACGTGATAATATAAAATCTTTTATTTCATCATTAATATTTCTACCCTTTTTATCAGGTCCTGGTAATTCTTCTTCAACGGATTTCCTTATTTTCAAGTTTTCATTTCAATTTCAGTATGCTGAACGAAACTATACTTGAAATAATATAATATTATTGACGACTTGAAGAACGCAAGCGTAAAGTTAGCAGGATATCTTCGGCACATATGCACCAAAGTGGCGAAGTTGCCAACGGCTATTTATTTGAACTTCGAATCAGAACAATTTTTCTTCCATTTTCTATTGCAATATTATTCTTCTTCTCTCAAAGATAGAGAGTCATTTTTACGAGTGTATTTAGTGTGCTCACTACATCCCAATAAACATTGACTTTTATGCGTCGATTAACATAGATAACCTTCATTATTTATTTCATTCAAACTTTTGGCACAAAAGACTTAACCCTTTCTTAAACTCTTCTGGTGCATTCAGAAAATATGAGCCATTTTCCAAAATGGTTGCCAGAGCTCGCAGTAACATTTTTTTGGACAGCACTGAATAATGGTTTCTTTCTCAATTTCCTATTGCCAGGATTCGAAATACGAGCAAATAAAAAATTCTCCTGAATGGAGGTATGCCGTTAAGTAGTACTTTTATGAAACATTAAGCTCCGATACCTAAAGTGGCTGCATATTTTTCAAAATAATATGTCATTTTAATTTTTTTATAGAAGCACCAATGGTCGAGAAAGATCAATTTACCGGCCAAATGAGTTATTTCTAATTTTTCAGTTTCTCAAATTACATAATCATGATTTCAGCAAAAAGATCAAGTGAATCATAGTCGAGACTATTTTGTGTGCATTCATTAAAAGATTTTTCATTTCTTCCTTCGTTTGTCAAACCCTAATCAACGGTGATATTTCATCCTCTTTTCTCCTGGACACCTACCGATTCCATTTCCATGTGATGCGTTGCTGCAGAGCTTCGGCCACAAACGACGGTAGTGACTTTGCCCTACCATGGTCATAGTCAAGAAGATGGGGGCATGAGACTTGGCGAGAGAGGGAAGAGGAGCAGTTATTAATTATGAAATAGTGGCACTTCTTCGGAAACCCTTTCATTTCCGCGTTTCCTGCCTCTCGTGTGGCGGTCGGGAGGACTCGTCGCCAGCGCGTAGCTTCTCTTGACTTAAGTAGGGACACAATCATGGCCTCCTGGACTAATGTACATACATTTTCATCACCTATGTAACAAGAGCAGCACAGGATTCTTTTGATGGCCATGTATTTTCACTGAAGATAGCATTATCATATAATAGTTAGCTATCAAAATATTAGCAATTACGTTATGAAACATGGTTAAAATTTCCGATTTGTGTGATATGTCTTAACGTTTATCTTCTACAGTTTTAGTGTGACAACGTTTACTAGTAGTACGTGATAATAACTATTTATATGAAAAGCTACTTTTCCAATCAAATTCTGATAAGAACAATGGATACTCGTCATTTGCATTGAGTCACGCATGAAATTATGTAATTTATCCGTGAGAATAACTAAAATGTATGATGAAGTTTGAATCACTAACAATATTAACTGACTTTTACAATTAACGATTCTTGATGTTTTATTTTTCACTACTTTTCAGACGATGAGAAGATATATTTTTCAAAAGATAAAAGCTATAAAATTTTGCAGGATTATTAATCTGATGGAGGTTTTCCTAAGGCCGAGGTGGAATGGTATTATTATTATTATTATTATTATTATTATTATTAAGAAATTGCTACAAGTAGACCATATGGTCCGGTGGTAACACAGATCGGCATTCACCGAGCAAATACCAATATACATACATGTAAAAATTAAAATAAAGACATTGCCAAAATACAAAAAAAGCAAATTGATTACCTTAGAAAAATAAAGGGGGAATACCCTCACAGTACAACTCCCCTCAATCTCGTCATCAACAACGGTGTTCTACTTGGGAAGGGCTCTAGCACTTTCTTGGGAAACTCATTCCAATCCTTTGTCCCCCGATGCAGAAAGGAATATTTCAATAAATTTGAAAGCTGCCTTGGGGGCTCTATCTTATATTTATGGTCCCTTCTTGCCAGATAACTAGGCTTATTTAACCTTTTGGATATATCCCTCCACGCAGGATCACCAATATAAGCCTTATGCATGCACTTGAGACGTGCTTTCCTCCTCCTCGATTCTAGAGATGTCCAGCCCAATACCCTCATCATCTCCATTACACTAGCCTTCCTTTCAAAATTTCTCATTACAAATCTTGCGGCTAAACGCTGAACTTTTTCTAATTGCTTTATTTCCCCTCCCAAATAAGGGTCCCAGACTGACGCCTTATACTCTAAAATGGGTATGCTGACGATAAGGTGTCTTTACCCTCGTATTTTTTCAAACCAATGCGATATTCTGCCACATTAATCTAGGTAAGGATAGCGTATCGCGATGCACTCTAAGATGCGGAGATTTAAATTTTCCGTGCTGAATTTAGACAATTCATGTTGTTTTCTTTCCGATAAGGAGGATGAGAAATGGACCAAGTCAAGTGGATTGGTTTGACGAGTCAACATTTATCAAGACCATCTTGGAATCAATCAAACAGGTAATTTAGCGTAACGCATTCGAGGTTAAGGGATTATATACAAATGTATGAGACAGTTGGAACTTTGCCAATGTGTTCTATCTCATCGGTTATGGTGTCCTATCATTTCGCATTAATAGAGGCATGTATAGCTTCAGTTCTGTGAATTTGAATTAATACAGTGGATTTAAAGACTTCAGGCTTATTCCAATTTCATTTTTATTTCTTCAAACAAAAGAATATTTAATTTTCCAATTCGAATGCAGATAAGTGGATCGATGATATCAGAAATTTCCTTACTCGTACTTACTGTCTATCACTTATCCTGCGATGTCCAAATAATGCATCCTGAACTATGCATGTAGTCGCCATGAAGTCTTTTGTTGCGCTATTGAAGGGCGACCTATCTGCATCAGACTAGTTGGTTTTGGCATCAGTAAATTGGTGGTTATTGCATGTTGAAATATAAATAAAAGGGGCGTTATAAAATGGTATTCCAATATTTACATCAGGAAATCGACGTCTTTGAGATAAGAAATTCACCAGGCTATGAGATTTTCGTATTCGAATATCGAGAAGTCCTGACGGAGATCGCCACACCAAGATATGAACGGAATAAAGCTCTTGTCCCAAACGCTGTCCGTGCAAGTGTCTCAGAGGTTGTACCACATGTCGGTGAGGAAACGCGCGCGTGATTCTCTCCCACGTGCTTGTGTATAATTTCTTGTATGGGTGTTGCCGTACCTCATCCTATCCTCTCCATTGTATTCATGAGCCTGTACGATCCCAGCGTGTACTAATGTTGAGTGAAAAATAAGCGGGAATTGCGGAAAACTTAACAGTTCAACCAGGAGACAAGTTAATGTCTCTCCTGGGAATATATCTGGCTCTCTTGGTTGAGGGATTAAACGTGGGAATGAGCTGGTTGAGTGTTTGTAGCAGTGTCTGTGGACACGAAATTCGAGCGGCAAACGGGCACATCTTTTTCATCTCCAAAGAGGAAAAAAGATCCAAAGAATAAGGCAAGGAGAGATACGAAGCACACTATGAAACCTGTTTAACTTCATTCACTATCGACGAATTCTAAGGAGCTGTCCTTTTGCTAATGGATGCATAATTTATAAACCCTCTATCACATTTCAAGATGATAGAGTAATTTAATATTTCCGTTCCGCCCGCTATGTATCGTTATATTACCCAAGCACATACTGTGGTTGCGTTAATGCAGTTGAAATATAAGAGAAAAATAACTCTCTAACCAATACGGTGACGTATATCAGAATTACATAAAATTAATGAGGGAAGCAATGATTGAGCGCTACATTCTTGTTGAATATCTGTAACTTCTTTCCTAAATATTTTAAAGGGTTTTAAGCATAAAATTTTAGAATTTGAATTGTATAATTTTAAGCATATTTTCCTCAAATAATCCAGAGCCTCCTGTTTGGAACACTACTACGTAACAGTTGTGATATCGTACTTGTTTTATCAAAAGAGTGACTCCAGTCAAAACTTCGATTCTTGCGAGATTTTATCGCATTTGCTCTCGAAACCACAATCGTTTGCATAACGCTTTCGGTAGAGAGCCCCCCGTTGAATATAATTCAAATGTGTTTTTAATGAGCTAACTCGGACTGCGTGCTGGAAACAAGCGGAATATTTTGTCGGCTTTCCTTTATTGGGAAGTTGACAAGCTCATTGGAAACGCGTATTGTGGATTAACCAGCAACGATGACTATGGTGTTGTTGTTTATTTTCCTCGCGGCTATTCGAAACCAAATTTAACCAACGGTGCTTCGAAGTAAACGAGCCTCTGAAAAGGATATTTTTTTTATTTGTCAAGAAAAAGGATAAGTGTCCTCTATTCTGTTTGTTTCCCGCTGACAAGCAAAGTTCCCTCCAACTTCCATCCACTTGAGAGACTGGATTGTATTCCGCAGATTTAATCCCTTCTCGAAATCTCCTCCTTGTTTCTTCCTCTGACCTCCCGCAGTCCCTCCTGCGCTCCTATATCCTAAAAACGATCCCATTAAATTTACTTATTCAACAGGAAAGCAGGAACATGAAACGGAAAAAAATCTTAGCTATATACCAAGGTATAGTAGTTTTAACGATAAGAATGCCCTCGCTTTGCATGATAGGTCTTAGCATTGATGATAGCAAGAGAAGAATTGCTTAAGTGGAAGGAATAGGAATTATTTAATGCTTGTAATGTACTTTGTGCATTCCACTCCAAAGAAAAAAGATTTAAATGAATTGAAATCTGAGTATTGAAAAATGTATATGGAAATTGAAGACGAGACAAACAAGTAATGCGCATTGTTTAGAATGAAAGAGCATTGGTGTGTAAAATTCGGATGAAGAATTATTGAATAAGAGGCAGGGAAGGAGGCAGGGAATGTGTCAAGAGCAATTTTAAAATTTAACTGAGATCCATAATGCATAATCCATAATAAATAAAATTGTAAACATGAGGGGTAAAGAAATTAATGTAAAAATAATTTGAACAGCATTGGAAATGTAAAAGTAATGAGCATTGGAAGTAGTGTTCCGGGCATAATGTTTGGAAGTCAAATGAAGACGTGCAGGGATTATCTTTATTTCCCGCTTGGAATCAACAAAGAAATATTAATCATATCTTTATATAAAAAATTTCATTTCTTTATCTATGATGATAAAGAAAATTCTGCCTGCTGATTTAATGCATTATTTCCATTCAGGTATATGGATTGGCATTTAAAGATGATGTGACAACGCATAAAATATTTATTTAAAATTTCTTCGCAATCTTTGTACATTTGTATTCTGTTTAGTCAATGTTTATGACTGCATACAACATTGAAAGAAAATGTGTAGTGTTCAAAGCTCTAATGAGAAATCTGATCATGTTCAATTATTAATAACTAATTAGTATTTGAACTCGAAGGCTTCCGCGGAGACGTTCAGATGGCAGTAGAGGCTTTTCGGTTTCTCTTCCGCGTGCTTCCATTGTTGTAGACAACAGTTTCGACATCATTGCAGCTGTCTTCTTCAGGTCAGAACAGTTAATTAGGATTTACCTCCTAAATTGTTTGTAGGGAAGCCCTTTGTCCTATATGAGTGTAATTAAAATATTCGGAAGTTATTCAAATTTATTGCACATCTATCACCTCATTTATCTGATTTAAGTAGGAAATTTGATGATATATTTATTAAAAGTGATTTTTAGACATTTTGTGCCACCTATTCTACCATAAACCCAAGTATGTGTTCTTTGCAAGCTATTTCTTTCACACACGTAATAGCGATGACATTATCAATTAAAATGTCTGAGTTTCCTCGGATTTCGTCCACATACGGTTCAAATGGAATCAACAGTTAAGCCTAAAAGCCTAAATTTGATGGATTTTTGATATTGATTGCTTATAGCTCCATAAAAGAAACAGTGGAATCAGTTTCATAGGATTTCCGTCCCACAATGTGGTGTGGCGAGAAAGAGACACTCATGCCAAAGGAAAGTACGAGTGACAAAGACCCCCTATATTTGTTCTTAAATTGGTTGGACACATTTTACCTGTATCTGCCCTTCATTTCGTTTGATTTGGAGAGTTTAGTCAATGTGACTAGTAATCTAACGTGTATTTTCTCATTTTCCGCCCAGATGGCGTATCGACGCGTCCGCATGATCGCTTCCAGATCTTCGGCGTCTCGGTCTAACCATGGTTTTGAGAGCGTGTTTACTGCGATACGATCATCATTCGCGTGGTCGTTAAGCATTCACCAATGATGTTTTCGACAAATTGGGAAAGAGATCCAGCTCCTTATTTTTCCTTTTGCATGAAGGACGAGCGAGGAATGTTAAAATACACAGTCGTTCCCCTCTCAGCTGCCGCCGTCCTAATTACCGTCTTTCACCCTTATCCACACCTTCCCCCCGGGTTTCTCTCCTCTTGTCGCTCCCCAATCCAGTTAACAAGATGCCCCCGTTTGTTCTCGTCTGCTACCGATCGTGTTGACGGTGTCTTTTAACCAGTTTTTTCTGCGTAATTTACGCACAACTCCTTAGTCTGCTCTCGGAGCACGGTGGCACGCAAAGGAGTGAAGTCATTGTGTATGCTCTGTTGGTCACTTCGGGTTCACAGCCCATCGTATATCGAAACAGACAAAGTCACTCATATAAATCTAATTCCAACATTGACTAGGGAATATCTGGGAGGTAAAGTGAGTGGCGGTGAATTCAAAAGATGTCTAACGAAAGTTTTTCTTGTAGTCTATGACTGACCAATTCGCCAATAACAAGCCTTACTGTATATCCTACTATAAAAATATTACTTCTACTTTGTATGCAGCAAGAAATAAGCTATAATTAAAGGTAACTTGCATCCGTTGCCTGTCCATTGTTGTAGGAGAGCACCAGATAGGCATATTTTCATTTAAAATTATTTTTATCTCCTGAGCGATCGCCTATTTATTCGGCCATTCTGTCACCAAGTAGAAAAATCAGCCTTAATATTCAGCACTTACTCATTTAATGGCCCATACATAAATTTTCACGGTGTAAATTTCGAGTAGATACTATTATACCGATCACCAAGTTATTCCATTTATTATAACAATGCCCCGCTTTCGGTCAGTTATACGTATTTACTTTTCAACACTTACTGGTAATCATCGTGGTTGGACGAGGAATTCATTTCTCGACTGTGAATCATCCGCACAAAATTCAGGCACATTGAAATACAACTCACTCTTAGTGAGTAACATGATGTCCTAGAATTGTTGAGGTCTAACGTTTTGGCTCTAGCCAGTTTATTTCATATTTTAGTGGCATCCTTGTTCTTAAACTCGTGACCAGTGGACGTAAAAATTACAGCATTTTGATTTGCATCTCCAAGAGCAAAGCTACGAAGTTTTTAGTATCATTGGAATCAGTAGCGATATTGGGTCAGATTTATCCACATGCCCCATCGGTATTAAATCCAACTTTTTCCTTATTTCTCAGCTTAACGTACTGGAAAACAAGTTAATGAATAGAAATCTCTGACTCCGAGGAGGACCTTAGGACAATGTACCAAAATATGAACGCTCTGTATCCAATGATGTAAAAAAACTTCGGTTTTCCACCACTTAAAGCCCTCCATTAATACTTTGATTGGATTTCAGTATCTTTGAGACAGTATCTTTAAGACAATGGGCGTGTTTTTTGTCGTTTTGAGAGGCAACACACTCATCGTCATCAGCGTTCATAATTGCTCATCAGCGTTCGCCCACGTTCAAAGTAAAGGAGGTCATAATCCGGCAGATAGCCCGAGACTTTTAGTCAGCATACTTGCCCGGAAAGTCTGAAGTCACAAGTAGATATAAAATGTCTCACAAATTGATGATTCTCATATAATAAGGTCCGTTTATGTCAACTTCATTCTATTATTACTCGTTGCGATGCTTTCACCTCAAATCAAGCTTATAGCATTCAAAGCGTGAAAGGGCAGCGCATTGTAAAATAATTCATACTCAAATATCGAATATATATATCTGAGACAAGCTAAAAAAATTCACTCTTTATCCATGAGCTACATGATAAAAACGTAAAAATACACCTGTTTCCTAAATTTTAGCTTTAATGTTTCGGACACTATTTGTCAACGAGAGGGAAATTACGATGAAGTTATATCCTTTAGCGGAGACGAAAGTTCTCTAAATATTTTATTTTTCATTATGACTTTACCTTCAGCACCTTATTATTTCTAGTGAGTTGTAACCAATTCACTTTTGCGATAGAAATTATTTTGCCTGTAAACTGGGTAAAATGGTGAAATGTCTAATGCATTTCCACTAAAATTTTCAAGTCGTTTACGTTTAACATTGATGTTAAGGGCATTGCTGTACCATTCCGATATATATATATATATAATGTATGTTCTTGATACATTTAAAAAATTAATAATCCAAATGAATAGTTTCTTCTGTATTGTTTGCTTAATTAACTCAGTATTATAAACCTTTGTAGATAATTGGATTCGTGCCTTATTAATTGATCTAATTCCATGAAACATTAAGATTAGTAGAGTAATACAGCGAGTTTTCAACTTTTGACCATACTAGAATGGTTCATGCTGCGCGAAGCAATATTCACCACTTCGTAAAAAGCCTAGTTATTATTCGCCATGAAATCGACCTACCGTCTCGACTAAAACAACTCCCCGAATCTGCTAGTTCCATGTACAGGATTCCGTAAAATATCACAGAACTCTCTCCTTAAAGAGAGCATCTCGCTCAAACCCTCGATGCAACGCTAAGCAGAACAATTGAAATATTTTCCGACCCTTCTCTCATCTAATTCCGCATATTTTTTTAAATATTTTTTCCACCTTCAAATTGATTTCCAAAACCGCCATAATTTTTGCCTCCCTTCCCTCCGACACCCCTTGACATGATTTATTTTTACATTATTTTTCTTTCTCATCGGGGTGGGCTATTTGCGTGACCCGTCTCCGTGTAAGAGAGAGACAGGACATGACGTCAGAGCGAGCGCGAAATGTACGAAACGTCAAAAACGCCGCGTGGAACTGTTCGCGATGACCGATGAGTCAAATCGTCATTTTTTTTTGTTTCGCCGCGATTCTCTGGATCGACCTCCCCTTCCAACCACGCTCGCCCTCCCGTCCGCACACAAATAACAATCCCATGCAGCAGAGGCCAGCGCGGCGCGTCACCCGAGGGTGGTCTTTCGACGGGCGTTGGGGGAGCGGTGACTCAGCGCCGCGCCTCCTCGGGTGAGAGTGGGAAGCCGATGGTGGTGCCGGCCGGCGGCGGTTTGGTAATCCCCATGTGTCGCAAGGCCTCCTCCTCCGTCTCCTCCTCCACCTACTCCTCAACGTTCTCCTCCACTCGCCGGCGACCACGTATATACACGAACCCGAGGACTCTTCGGCGTGAGGTCTGTAATTTGCGTGCGTGACTCAACGCCTTCCCCGGTCTTCGATGCAATGTCACCTGAGGATTGCACTCACCTGTTTACTTTCTCCCGCGATGACTTATGTTTCTAAGTTTGGGGAATGATAACGGGAACTGATCATCCATCGCGCATATTGGAACATATCAGAGCACTTTATAGCGCACAAATTACGATTGAGGGAACGATGTGCGCAAGCGAGACGCTCAGTTACCAGCCAATGCGTAGCATTTTTTACAGCTCTGGACGAACGCTTTGTGTGTAGTTGGCAAATTAATGCACGTATTTTCAAAACGCGTATTTTTCGTTAAAGTGCAATCTGCTTGCCAAAAGATTATCATAAACTATGTTTTACATCTTTGACGAATAATCTCTACCCAGAAGCGATTGCTAATACGATCATTTTAGTTCTTTTAAAGTCTGGGGCACATATGCTCAGTTACCGATCTTTGAGCAACTGTTTAGAAGTGTTCTACTCAGTTCGCAGAGTCAATAACGACTGGAAGGCCAATAAGCTGTTTCGTTGCGAAGTTATTGGCACAATAGAGCGAGTGGAAAGCACCCATTCTAAGTTCCTGAATATCCAAGGTAGGTACCTAAGCTGGCGCTTGAACTTTTAAATTCCTCATTATATATGTCAGACTAAATAGTATCTCAGTACATATACATCTACGTACTACCCAGCGAGCCACCACGAGGGTGTGTGGCAGGGGGTGAATATCACCAAACATGCACTATTGACATGCAACTAGGATATTTAATGAAGGCATGCTAGATAATAGGGTCACATGGTTAGTATCTACATAATAAGAAAGAGATTATTGGCTGTTATTACATGCATCATGCACTACAGACTACTCTAACTATATTTCACCCAACTATCCCTTTGCTACTCTGCCTATTGTTTTCTCTTATAGTACGCGGGAAAAATGACATTTTAAATCTATCGGTACGACAATCTATCTCTCTAATCTTGTTAATATGATCAAACCTAGCATAATACGCAGGGGTTCTCAATGTATATCTAACGTCATCTGTGAACATTTTTCGGTTTCGAATTTACTTAAAAGGTTTAACCTAAATTTTAACCTGCGTTCTGATAGTAATTCCCATCCTAGTTCTTCTATTAAACTCGTAACACTTATACAATTATCATAACGGCCTTTAACAAATCTAGCGGATCTCCTTTGCACACGCTCTAATTCTTTTATCAAACCTTCCTCGTACGGATCCCATATACTAGCGGCATATTCTAAATGAGGCCTAACAAGTGTAAAATAGCTTCTTTCTCGTACTCTCATCTCATTTGCCTAGAACCCTTTTTACGAATCCTAATCTACGGTTTGCTACACTTGTAATTTCCCTGATGTGTTTCCCCCATGACATGTCTTCAGTGATGGTGACGCCTAAGTATTTAATAGATTCTACGTTAGGAATTTCATTTTCTTTGATGCAATAATTATTCCGGGAAAATGAGAGAGTACGAGTAAGCAAACTGAAGGTGCATGCATGCATCATGGTCACACAATGATATCGCCCCTGTCTACTAATCGAAATTCGTTGCAGAATTCTAAGCTCTCGATCAAATTCTAGAAAAATATCTTTTTAATTTTAAGTTTAACGTTCATCATACGGTATAAAACCGGACAAAAGACTTGTAAGATCACGATCCATTAACTTTGGCCTGTTGAAACTATTCTTTTTAGAGATTGACTGCTGACGAACCACTTGCATACTTCTAAGCAGTGAATTGTATTCAATATGTAAGGAGATACCTGAAAATTCATCTTTGTCTAGCAGAATTTAGATGATGATTAACTTTTCCTTTTCTAGGAAAATGGAATCTTTCTAACACTCTTTTCATCATATTTGAAAGAAAAATACCCTCAGAGTGTGAAACATACCATATTCTGTGGATTATTGTAGCTTAATCACTTTAATTGCATCAAAAGTCATCATTTTTATCGGAAGGCATACGAATATTTTAAATAAAATAGAGAAGCCACTAAATATAACTTAAATAATGAATGACATTGATACAAATTCGCATTGGATTAGGAGAAGAAAAACTTCGCTAAATGAGAATGTGCCAGGAAGATTCGGCCTTTAGATTGCACCTACCAGCGGAAGCTTAACACTGCTCCTTAAGTTAAGTTGTTTTTACGCTTCAATACAGAATATTTGAATGAAATTTACTAGTAATGACGGGTGTTTGCACTCAATTGATAAATATGACGAAAATTTATTTTCTTAATTTAAAAAAACAACTTAATTTCAAGATTCGTGATATGTAAGCGTGATTTTGTCAAATGATAATGCTAATTTTGCTGGATTTGTGAAAAATTTTGACGATTAAGGAGTAAAGTTGTGAATAATTATTGAGAGAAACAGTCCAAACCCAACGGCAGCCATTCCATTTTTTCATGTCACTTAAACATTCGATTTCGGAATTAGCATTGCTGCATTTCCTACCATTTACCGCATACTGAAACATAATTCTGTCTGAATTTCAGCTATGAAAAACCACCTCTTTGGACTTGACGAGGGTATAAAAAAACCTTTAAAAAGTAAACTAAATACACATCCACGAATCGGTAAAGAGCCCGTAATGTCGGTACGGCATACATTAGAGTGGCAATGGTAAATGCGAGAGATCAGATTTCAGGTTTTCACTTCACAATTTGTGAGAGTACACTGCAGGCTGCTATTCAAAACCGTCAGTGATAACTGGAGGGTGTTCATATTTTCGCAGGTCTTTTGCTCAATTTTTTAACGTAATAAATCGATAATTTAATTATTTGTATTCTTAAGTGCTAGAGATGATCAGGTAAATGAGTGCATCTGAGCAGATTATTTACTTTTTATTTTTGTGATAGAGGTAATTTTCTTCATGGTGTAACTTTTCAACAATTTTAATCTTTTTCAAAGCCAGAAACCTGAATCAATAAGCGCTACCGTGAATTTAGAAAGCCTAACCGTTGCATCAGTCTAGACTCCAAGAGATTTATTCCCGTGGCGAGTGACACCATGCATTAATGAGAATGAAAAAATATTTTTTTTCTTGGTCACGAGAGAGATATAATATCATGTCTCACTTGGTAGCAGCTAAGTGTCTCCCGAGGCTTCAAACCAGATTATAATAATTAGCATTCGATCGAACCTCTCGTCACGTGGAAGTTGAAGGGATAATTGAAGTAATTTCCTCTCCTCGTGTTTCTTAAAATTTAGACTAATTGCTACCACTCCATCCCGTTTTATCGCGATAACATGTGGACCAAAATGAGACATATATCATTTCTGTATTTTCTCAATCCTGCATCCATTTGATTTAATTAAATAGCAAAATATGCAATGGCCAAATGTTATTCTTCAGGGGATAAAAGGAGGCAACTAGATTCTTAAGCTTCTTGCTTCATGCCATCGCAATATACCTCTCTGGATTAGCACTGTCCTTTTCTCACCACACAGCCACGCCCGATGAAATTTATGGTTGCTTTTTTGCTATAAATTTCTTAATTTTTTACGGCACGAATGAAACAAGCAAGAGTGCCTAACGCTTTACTTACCTCATAAATTACCTCCCCTATACTCCCTTGGGGTGAATAATCTTTCCGCCCACTCCCTTCCGACAGTAACGAATAGAACCTACTAGATACTAGGCCAGGATACCAGGTACATGCATGCATCACTGTAAAGCACTTTCAATTCCACATCAAGCTTTGGAACCAATGCAATCGTACTTCATTTGCAACGGTCTGACTGGCAGTGTGAATTTAATTAGATATAAGTGTAGAATAGACACGGCTATGATGCCATGTAGATGAGTAGAACCATACCTAGTAGAATGTGTCTACATCATTTTTTAAATAAATTAACCCTAATCACCGCATTTTTCTTTCATCTTCTACGACTTGATAGAAACCGAATGTTTTAACCGAAACTGAAGAGATGGCGGCACTGGATTGCGAACGATCGATAATTTTGACGCCGTCGTTTTCTTTATCCTTCGTAAAAACTCTTTCCTTCTCAACCTACTCATCTCATTGGTGTAGTTAACCGGAGATGTAAGTCGTCTTCCCAAGTAAAAAACCAATCAGCTCCAGATTGTAAATACAATTATAATTCTCTTGCTTCCACCTCTGGTACATTACTCGCATACAATAAATATGTTTACAATGGTGGACTATGATGGGTTTCTAAAAATAGTTTCTAGTAATGCCATCGTCAATTATAAATACATATTCAATTTGTTTGCCATAGTACACATACCTATATTTAATTAACCCACACACAGAAAAACTTAATCAAAATTTTCATTTCGGAAAAGATATCATTTGAAAATTTTTTAAACAACTTATTATCACAATGTCTAATTGATAACTGCCCTCATTCACAGAAGTGATCTTTTGATATGAGTCTGAAAGTCGCCTCATTCTGACCTAAGCATTACTTAGAAACATAGGGATGGGAGAAGGAGGTTATAGCTAAGTCTGTAAACAGAATATACAATCCGCGACCCACGAAAACGTCATCTCCGGTCGAAAATCATGCTCATTACATACGGAGTCCCGCACCCTAAGCAAGCCGTGACGGCGAGCGGTGGACTCCTCACCCTCTGCTTTTCCACTCATCCTACCGCCCCATCCACCCGGCGCCTCTTATCACCTCCATGAGCCTCCCCTGACGCCCCAGTGCTGAGTTTAAAAAGAGATAAGGACGATCACTCAGAGCGCCTCTATCTGAGCAGCAGCGGCAAACTTTGCTGCGCGCAGTCCCCTCGATACGCGTGAAAGCAGAAGATTGATCATCCGTCGAAGGCGGGAGAGTGAGTTCGGGAAGACGAACAAATACAAGATTGATGAGAAGGAGTAGGGAAAAGGCTGGAAATAGGTGGGGGAGAGGAACGGGAGAGGCAATGGATGTCTGCTGTGTAGGGAAACGTCTGGTGTGTGGTAGGGTCATACCGATGAATGTTCCACCGTGACTGCATAATATTTCTCTTGCATGATTTAGTACCTTGTAGAACTATTTACCTGTCGCAGTAATTATAATCAGTAGTCGTACCATAAGTAGTGTACTGCATGGTAGCATGTTCGTCCACGTAACACTCTCCTGGTTTCTGGTGTGTCCACGCACTGTTATCCTGACTACCGATAACTTAAAAAATAATCTGGTAAGGTGCCTATAATTTTACAAGTTAATATTATATTAAATTCCGGAAACATCATTTAATTTACCAAATTTTGTTGAAAATGGCAGTTGTATAAGATAGGAGATCTGTATTTTCCCCATGTTTTACTCCTTCTCGTATTGAATACATTATTTCAAGCTCAATTTATGAAAAAGGGTATAGGATGACATGTTATGTCGGTCACAACAATCAAAAGAATTATTTTTGTTATTTTTAAGAAGAAATAATATCATTAAAATATATTTAAGTCAGTATGAAAAATGCGTGTGGAACGTAGCAATCTATGAATCGGAAGAATGGATCATTGAAAATGTTGACCAGAACAGACTAGAAGACTTCGAAACGTGGTGTTGGAGGAGGATGCTGAAGATAAAATGAATGGATAAATTAAGAAATGATGAAGTTTATAGAAGAGTAGGAGAGGAAAGGACCATATGGAACACCTTACAGAACAGAAGAGCCAGATAGATTGGACACATCCTGAGACAATGGGTTTGTGAAGAACATAATTGAAGGCAAATAGAGGGAAAAGCCCCCAGAGGAAGTCCCGGGAATGAGGTCATTGACCAAATAGAAAAGAATTTTCATAGGAAGAGATATCAGCAGGTATGGGAACTAGTATTAGATAGGAAAAGGTGGAGATCTGCAGTCAACCAATCTGAGAGCTGAACAACCAATGATGGTATTTGAGCCATGGGTCGATGGAACCACCCTAAAGTAACTGACAGCCGGATACTTCCCGGTTCGTTTTTACCCTCCTCTCAGTCTACACTATTCTATCGTCCGCGTATAGCTGTTAACATTGGAGTCTCTTCCCAGGAGCTTAAGTCTGAAATCTGACAATTATTAACATTCCCATGTCATTCCTGTCTCGCTTCGTACGATTCGTATCTCAGCTTCGTACGAGTTATACAGCAAGGAAGAGGATGTCCAATTTCCGTCGAATAGGAAGTTAAACAGCGATCCCCTTATCGCGCTATTTTAAAATCAATGATTATGAAATGTGATCTCTTTGTGATATGTGAGAGAAATTGGTATATTAAGCTGTACAAATAGAAGGACTGGGAGACAATCGGAGTGACTATAAAATTTCAAATAAAAATCTCGGGAAAAGAGTTCGACGCCAGGTTTCTCTCCATCCTTCCTAAAATTAGAAAATACTCCTTCCCTTTGTCCTTGTCCATGTCACCCCATCCTCGAGGTTGTAATAGATTTTATCAATTTACTCTGTTGATTTTTATCAATTGACTACAACTACGGCCATCAATCCCTCCTCGAATATAGTTCCTAGTGCTAGCGATATTTCACCCTTGCTTTAAGAAGACACACCTAAGGATAAGAAATCACTGAATATTGAGACGCATGTTATATATAGTTACCGGGACTATTGCCACGATGAGAGTCCCGCTCTTGATTTAGACAAATCATGGCAGCACGAGTGTAATTTTACCTTCAATCCGAAAGGTTCTAAAGACATTGGGGGAAAAATTAGAGCTCATTATGAGTCGTATCTCAAATGAGTGGTGCTCAGGGTGGGATGAAAAGCTGCCACTCAAAATGCTCATCTGCAGAAGGTATTAGTGCTAGGTTTTATCGCAATTCTCTTTTAGACCAAGGCTTTGCGATGGCACCATATTCAAATGCAGCATATTAAGTGAAAAGCAAATAAACATCCCATCACTGGATATGAAGAGAAATCGTTAAAAAATCCTCCGACATTCCGACGAAACTCATATACTGCTATCCATTAAATGAAAACGAAAAAGCTATGATTTATTAAGCATTTCTATATGCCTGACCAACAAAAGTGAAGTTCTACAATTTAAATTTATTCCAAGGGTCACCTTTTTCCTTCTCTAAGAATATTTGCATTAAATCAGTCACCAAAAGCATATCCAATTCCTTGCAAATGTGGTCATAAAAATCATCAATTTAAAATTCATAATTGTATATATCAACGATATGATAAATAGGTGAATAGGTGCAGTAATTAATGAGAAAAAAATGTATGTGAAGAAGGGAGTCACTTATTTTTTTCGGGACTGTTTTGACTAAAAATACATTTTTAGTTGAGATGGATAAGGTGTTACGCTTAATGTTGTTGAATAACAGTACGTTCGTGAGAATCGTTCGACCTAAACAATAACAGACTTATTTTCTGAATCATATCATTGCCACATGCAGATTTTTAAATAATTTTTCTGGAAATGCTGATCCATTTAAGAGAGATTAAATGTAGTATTTAAGACATATATTGACATATATTAAGGCCTTCATATCTGTGAAAATATCCTTTAAGTAATCAGCCTCATCGGAAACACTTAGACTTTCAACCGGTCCGGATTGTCGATAGCCGTTGCCTGTCATGCTCAGAGCTCGATACAGAATTATGAATATTTATGGCGATTGGATGAATTGGATCATATAAAAAGAGCTCGATTTACCCTTCACGGCTTCAAGTTTACATCATAATTAGCCAAGATAGGACGGGACTTTCTAAGGTTGCTTCCTCTTACGGATTTCTTGTACCCGCCACCCTACAGTATCCCTCCAGAACTGTCAGGTAAGTAATCGCGTTATACTCGGCCTCTTAAACAAGAGACAGTCGGCATCCTTTCTCCTGCTATCCGTCCCCTTTTCCACTCCCCTTCCTCTTTCTATCTCTCCGGCTTTATCAATTAATGAATTTTTCTTGTAGGGATCGCTTGCCCTCCTTTGCATGGCTATCCTGCTTCCTTCCGATAGCGCTTTCCTCAAGGCCAGCTCCGGACAGAATTAGCCGCTTTAAACGTCTCAATCGAAACGTATCTCCGCATCCCATTCTAGTTCTCACTCTTCTTTACACTTTATTTTTCTCTTTGTTTTGTACCCGGCATTTCATTTCCATGACGACGAGATAAGACACATTCTTCTCGTAAAGAAAATATTATCATTATTCTCTGCCAACAAATTTTTACCAAGTTTCTTAGAGTTTTTCATTCAGATTCATAGATTCAGCATTTTCATCAAGAACCTTGAAAAGGCAATTACATTAAAATCGTTGGTATCTTCCAGCGAGCTATATAAGTTTCATTTGAGCACACTCATAGGCTAATTATGAGTTTCCCATAAACTTTTTAACAATTTGATGATATCGTGAATTGAATTTCATTCCAATACACAAAAATATAAGTTTTCTCTGACGTTTTATTCAAGACGATCAACTTGTTTGTAAAATTACTGCTTGTTCTTTTGCTTTGAATGCAGGGTACTCGAAATTCGGTGTCTTCCAATATTCCAGAGCAGTTATTATGAATTTTTGATGAGGCATTCATTCTATCTTAATATATGATATTTCAAAAATTTCATGAAATAACACCAGATTTTTGGGACTGAATCTTTTTTGGTGGAGCAAAATTTTTGGCGATCTCGGTGCTTATAGGCTCAAAGAAGCGTCTTTAAGATTGGAATCGGTGGAAATATAAAATTTTTAAGTTTACCAAGCATTTTTCGGGCCAAAAGTATTATTTTAATGTACCTACATCTTCATGAAAAAGTATATGCGTCCTTTTTGTGGACGCGTACCATGGTATTCCAATGTATTTTTCATATTTAATCAGGACAGACTGCCTACTATTTACCTAGTTGTCATAGAATCTTTTAACGACCATTTAAAACAAAATATCCACAACTCTGACGAATTTTGGAGTTGATTTGAATTTAAGTCCTTTATTCTGCCATATTTCCAATTTTTTAAAATCTACTTGCAATAAATATTTATTCCACTAACCATTTTCATTTACTTAAAATTATTTACGCCACGCGTTAAGGATAAAGGCATTGTAGAAGTAAATTAATGACATAACTCGTATCTCATGAGGAAATTGACCAGACAGAGTATTAAACTTCTTCTGAGATGTTTCTCATTTCAGAAAAATTCAAAGGTGGAATCATTAACCGTTAAACATTCGAAGCAATAGATTTAATCTCCCTTCGATAGAAAAATTGAGAGATCAACTTGGTAGAAATTGCGTAGTACATAGTATGGCAAGATTGTGCAAATGGTGAACTCTTTTATGTTTTCTGGGGGAAGTTAATGCAGTTTTGTTCTCAGCCTGTAAAACACATACACACAGACTATTTGACATGTGGTTGATCCATCAGGGGGTACAGTTAGTGCGTAGGCATATAAATAAATACTTTAGTGGATTGCACGCAATTATAATGCATATTTATCGAATTATTCGACACTATGAATCACAGTCCTGCCGAAGCTGACAATTGCTCAATGAAAATGATTGATTATAAATCGCTTATCTCTTGGAATGCCTGCTGCAGAGGTCATTTCTAATGAAGGATATGTTTTGCATTGGATATTGAAAGACTTTAGACAAGTGCGTGGGATAGATAATTCGTAAAATTCACCATTTATCTTCTGCATTTTCATGTAGACACTGTATTATAGCAACATGTGCTACTTCTGACATATAGCAATAGACTATAAATTCCCTTCGGATATTACAAAATGAAATGCATCATTTGTATTCACCTGCAATCACGGTCATACTTTGTAGTTGTTTTATTTTTAGTTCGAGAATTAAAGTAATAATGCTTTCCAATAATGATCTATCATATCGCTTATCTTTTCTTTCATCCCTGCTCTTTTAATGATCCTCCCGCACCTACCTCTGCGGTTTGCTTGTGTTTCTAGTCACCATATCTCGTCATTATCTATCTTCTCTTTGTTTTTTCACAAGATTAATTCAATGAGAGATTCAACCTAAATTTTAGAGCTATAAATGTATCTGTTACCATCAAACCTCTAAGTCGAATTTTGTTAGCATTACTGAAGAGAAAAATGTGGCAACGCATCTAAGAAACTTACCAGTTATTCAATGCAAGTAATGTATGCTAGACATACCCACATCATTTAGATTTGATTAATAATCTTAGTGAACAGCTGAAACTAAAAATCTGATACCAGCTGTTACCTTATATCCAAGTATCTTCGTCTATCCACTGCTTTGTATATCATCAATTATAGCAAGAGCCTAAAATCAAAATATTTTTCATCAAAGAGTAGGGGTATGTCCCGCCTTCTTCACTGAGTTTCGTTATACTACATATAGCTTTAACTGTTTGTTGGCGATTCTCACCGTCATTTTAGTATTCATCATTCCTTGAAAGCGCCAAATCTCTCCTGATATCCATCTCTTTAGCTCTGCAGTAATTATCACGGCTTTACTATCTTATAAAAGCATACTCTTAATTGCACATTTTGAAATTGTTCTACCTCACTTCTAGATTTATATTACTAGTGGTAGGCAAACTTATGGTGGAATCCCTTCTTTGCTTGAACAAAACTGCTCACAATCCTACCTCAATCTACCTCTTCTTCTTCTCCATATACCTATTTTGTAACAGGTAAAATTTTTTAGAATGAGCCAATCAAGTTTGCCAGATATTCTCTATATTTAATTCCTTCCACATTCCAGCCGAAGATTCTTAGAAGTAATCTTGAAGCTGTATTTCATCATACTTTTTTATTTTCAATTCATTATTCTATTCGGATATTTTTACTTACAGAATTTCTATTTCATCAGCAATGTAAATGTAAATCAAAGGAAATTGAGCTCTACGGCCTCTCAAGATAGCAAAAACTAAACGATTATCCAATGCCCGTAAAAATGGCACCACTCGTCAAACATGCAACCACACAACACTTACTGTGTTGGTTTGCGGGAAAAGGGGATTCCACAGCAGGGACCAACCACAGCTTCTCTACCAGAATACCCTCCTGTGATGGTTTATGGGAATGTTACTTCCTCGCCAGTGACCACCACAGACACACACACTCAACCCAGTTTGGATCTTTTCGAGGGCTAATGGGACCCTGATAAGGATGCCTAGGTTATAACCTGAGATCCTTTATAGGGCTAATGGGACCCTACTAAGGAACCTTAGTAGGGTTAATGGGACCCCTATTAAAAAATTAATTTTTGAAGAGCAGATTAATAAAAAAATAATCGTATTTTTTTATTAATCTGCTCTTCTCTATTTTCTTTAACTACAGTGATCCTTTCATTGAAGATAGCTTTTTATAAGTATTGTTTCCAAACTTGCAATGCCATCACTAGATTCAGGAAAATATTTTGTAGTTGTTGCTCCAAAATCCACTCTTCGAGCTATTTCATTTAGTTCAAATCTCAAAAACCGAGACACATTCTTTTCATCGCCGTGTTCTGACTTCTAAGTCGTTCATATCCTCCAACTGATCTTAGCGGCCAAATGACAATCCTTAATAGTGCTCATAGCTTTTTACTGACCAACTCTTCCGAGTAGTCCCACTCGGATCAGGAATACTTTGCCTGAGAAATTTCTATGAATAATTATTATATAACTCACAAGAGAAAATTATATAATGGCTGCCTCTTCTTGTTGCTTTCCACCTAACAGTAAAATAGCTGTTAAAATTGACTCATCGCTTTCCTCGAGCGCCGTCTTACGGTCCCCGCCTTAGTCTTTGACCCCTTACGGGGTCGCTGGGTAGAGCGCAATGAGGCGGAGGTGGGAACATAGTGTCGAGTACCCGATCCCCTCGTTTTTCCTCCGTACCTCGAGAGATAGTGCGGAGAGGGGGTGGGGGAAAAGAGACGCAGATAGTACAGGGTTCTATTCATGGCTTAGTTAAATAATTTTCTGCTGCGGCTTTATGATAACTAAGGGGCTTGAGAGCCTTTTAGAATTCCACTTACGGGTTAGTTATACTTAGAAACGCAATCTCCAAAAAAGGGTAAAATATATATCCCACTCTCTTCCAACGTTAAGGAGGACCTTTTTGTCCTTTGGTGCTCTTGAATTGAGAGGACGGGTGAGGAATGAAGAACACATGTGATAAGTGCATAGGCACAGATAAATTCTGCCTCGTAAGGGTTCCAGAGGTGTCTTAAAGGAGATTATTATTCCAGGATATTTTTCAATTTGTAAAATGAAATAACTGACCAATATGAAAAATCAGGGCTGCTGTTCAAAACCGTTGAATACGACGAAAAAGTCCGCCATTCGTAGCGTCGCGTCGGCAAAGATGGAGAACTGAGCCTAGTCGGAAGACCGAAAGAAATTCACTTCACCACTCGCCGAGATAGTATTTAATCCTACATTATAAGACCATTGGATTTTTTCTTGGCCTCCATTCTTAAAGGAATGGGGACAGTGGGGCTAGGAAGGGGAGAGAAGGGAGTTAATGAGCGCAGTAAGAAAAGGGTTGCAAGAGGCAAGACAAGGGAGGTAAATCGAGGTAAATGTCTCAGCTTTTGTGGGTTTCCTTTAGGTCAGTTAGAGGATACCATCAAGTCTAAAGACGACTTCGCGGAAGCTTTCAGTACAGCAACTTGTGCAGCTTGTTTAAAAGTTCCGAGTGCCTAAATGTGCGGAAAGGAGGGGAATGGAGGGGAAGGTGCGCTTGGGGGAGGATACTTAAAGGTGAAAGCAAACCTCCCCGATCAGTTGGGTTACCTTAGGAGGGAGGGAAAGGGATAACAGGCTGGCAGGGTGGCCAACGGAATAAGAGGCGTCCACCCAGGGTAATATGGGAAAATGAAAGCAATTTTACGAGCATAAGGAAACAGCAAATACAGTGAGGTTGGCAAGCGAACGCAGGCAATGTAAGAGAAGTCCCTAGGGAGTAAGGTCACTCTCACCTAAACCCCCTTGAATTAGCCGTTCGCTGAATATACTCGCCCAGGTCAAAAAAGGGTTCTGTGTGCGGGCCACAAGATTTCAAACAAGCTGTAAATGTGGTCCGCTGTTGTATAGGAATAAGCAAAATGAAGTAGTTTCTCCAGCAGCTGGTTTTTTAGCAGCATGCTGCTTCTGCTGCTTCCCATTTACACTTTCCGGTACTTGGTGTCTGACTGTCATCGCTCCTATCGTGACAGCGACTCAATAGTTCAAAATCATGGGCGCTAGCATCGCATTCAGTTTACAACCAGCGCCAACCACTTTCGGATTGGCGCGCAATTCATAACAGCTGTACCCTCTTCCGCATCCCTGGCGACGTGTTTTTGACGGCTCTTATTCGGCATCTTCACGGGTTTTATACACTCTTCTTCCCATTGGATCTGTGGAATCTGTGGATGTGTGAATGGATCTGTAAACTCAAGAATAATGCCCTCTACATTTTAGTTACCGACGCATTTTTTTCTAAGACTTTTATTCGTCGAGAAAAGTCCCTTATCTCATAGCTACCATAGATATGCACCTTGTATCTATATCTATTTGTTGGACGATCCACTATCTACAAGCCGGTAGACGCACTCGGTAGCGTGAAGTTGGCCTCGCGTTTTAATAAGTCATGCACGAAACTCGTATTCATACAAGAGTTAGATCCATGAATAGGGGGTCGATTGAGAGTCACATGATCATTTATTATTTCACCGGAGTTCATCTCTTAAATAATTTTGAAATCATACTTGTTTTATACCCGAGTGTACTCCCAACCAGCATCTGCTGATTCAGCGAGTAATGTGAATGTTTCAACAAATTCAAGCATTGACCTAAATGAGATTTGATCATTGCCATTCATGCTTGGGCAGGTTAATTTTTGGTGGCCTAAGGTATAAAGATAATAGGATGATTAACCTTTCTTCAATAAAAAGTGTGGACGTCTAGTTCACAGATCATATACTGAAAAATAATATTATTTATTGAGCTCATTCTCCTTGCGTAGATTTCAGCTTGGCTTCGTGTTTAGCTAGCTAGATATAACTGCGGCAGAAGGGTAAGTAAGAACGGTGCAAAGGAAGAAAAATGAATACGTTTTTGGTTTGACAGGGAAGGAAAGGAAGCTGCTGTAGGAGATTAGTAGGACAAGGAGCATGTGAACAAGCCAAGTAACCAGCCTTTAGATTCATTGGCTGTTCAATCCTAAGATTGGTGGATGGCAGCCTTCCACCCTTCCTTATCTAATTCTAGTTCCCTTATCTCCTGGTGTCTCTACCTAAGTATATACTTTACTCTATATTTGCTCAATAATCTTTTTCCTGGGCCTTCCTCTGGGGGCTTTTCCCTCTGTTTTGCCTTCACTTTTGTTCTTCACAAACCATTGTCTCAGGGTGTGTCCAAACCATCTTGTTCTTCTTTTCTCTATGGTGCTCCGTATGGTCCT
The DNA here is from genome assembly GCA_963169105.1 of Ceriagrion tenellum. NCBI lineage: Eukaryota > Metazoa > Arthropoda > Insecta > Odonata > Coenagrionidae > Ceriagrion > Ceriagrion tenellum. The sequence continues at coordinate 70,680,302 of OY720632.1, forward strand.
TTCTTCTTCTACTCTTCTGTACACTTCATCATTTCTAATTTTGTCTATCCATTTTATCTTCATCTTCCTACTCTAGCACTAGGTTTCAAAGGCTTCTACTCTTTACTAGTTAGCTTGTCCATTGGTCCATACTTCCGATCCATAGAGTGTTACACTCCTCACGAATGTTTTCACATGCTGCTTCCTGATTTGTAGTCCTATCTTTTCTCAACACAGAAGTTGTCTTTTTTTTCCATGAATTCCGCGTTAGCTTGGGCTATTCTCCCCCTCATGCCCATTGCACTTCTTTCGTCCCACGTGAAGGTACTTCCGAAATAGGTGAAGGAATCCACTCTAGGGAATGTTGAAGAAAGCAATTGACCGTGGAGTGCTACTAAAGTCCTTAATAGGAAGGAACGCGATAATCACGTCAGCTGTGATGAAGTACCATGAAAAATCTTGGCTTGAAATGAGAGAGACGCTTGTAGTTGCAAAAGTAGAAAGGTCTCATTAAAAAACTTATAAGGATTCTATTTTAAATAATTGTGAGTTATTTTTCCTGGTTCAATCCTTTCTACTTGATTCTCGTTCTTTCAAACTACTGTGAGAACGCTATATTGTCTGAGTTACCCAAAAAACGGATTAAATTAATGAAGCCGTCTTCATATTTAGGTTGTGCTTTCACAGCAACATATATCAGCGAAACAAATCGCTTCACAGTCCACAGATGGCAGCTCGTTGGCGTCACTGAGAATGGTATTTAAGAAAAAACATTAATATTGAAAGACCCTGCTAGCTGGAGTATGTCACTCGGGATTGCCATTACCAAAGTGTAGTTTTGGAGTACTACTTAAAGATGGATAGCCAGTAACTGAGGTCATTTGCACTGTTGAAGCACTGCGGGTAGATAGGCAGTGGTGAATACTGAAAAAATTGGCTGGGAACATAGAGAGCCTAATCTTTCCTTATCGTCCGACGAACGGAGTTCCTGCTGCTCTAAATAATTTCTCTCTTTGTATGACTTAGTGGAACGTAGCTCTATAACAGGAACTCTCGGCCACGGATGGGTTGCAAATTGGACTTTCGTTGGGAAAAGACAGTACTTAGCATAAGCGTCATAGCAATCTGATCGCGAATCGATTTTTCTGATACATTGCAAAGGTCTCAAAACGAAATAAAATGTACATTACCCTTGTAAAAGCGATAAGCTGATCTCGAATATGACTGTCGTTCATCTGTATGGAGCGTGATTTCTGAGATAAACTTCGAATGAGAGAACCTAAAATATTTTTGCGCGCTGTGATGCAAAATGCAGAAAGTGATGGCAGTGTTACTCTATAGGGCTCACGATGCTTATAGCATTTTATTTACTTACATATCATGTTCGTATTATACTTGGCTGGGATGATTACTTGTGGAAGATTATCTTCTAAGTAAGATCGCATCGACGCTAACCGCGATTCTTTTGGACTTCCGTTTTTACCTGTTATTTTCTGGCTGTTTGATAGCTATAATCATTCAGAAAATTTCGGCGAAGGATGTAACCTTAGATTTTATCAGTATTGCGTAGATCTGCATTGCCTAAAAATCTTTAGGGAAACTGAAATAAATAACTGTAACTTACGTAGCAAAAATAACTTCAAAACTCACACTCAAGAGAGCGATGAAACTTGAGAGAAAATCTCTTTTCTCGGTCATTCTAGAGATGTGACAAGAGATAACACACAGAATCACAGAAAACAGTGAACGGACATTCATAATGCTAAGTGTTCAGTAGCGCTGAGAACATAAGTGCCAAAGTTGAGCATATATTTGAAAAAGCAGATATGGTACTTGGAACAGAGAGCTTGCTTGCAGAGGATAATAGCGATAGGGAGGCTTTCCCAAAAGGATGTAGAATCTAAAAACGGTTTCGGATGGATAGGACTGGTGGCGGACTATTCTTAGCAGATAAATCAAATCTGAATACTACCGCATACATATTAGACGAAGATAACATAGAGAGCGTAAGTGAACTATTAAACAGAAAAACAAAATAAATATACATATTGGTTCATTTTATAGACCACCAGATATCAAAAAGATATTTTGTTTCAATTAGAAACTCAAATGCCATCGTTTACTTAGAGAGATTATTATTATTATATGCGGAGATTTCAACCTCCCGGCTATCAATCGGGTGACCTTTACTGTAGGAACAAGTTCGAGGAAGCTTGATATAAGCGAAGCCTTACTCAATACATACTCAAGCCACTCTCTAACTTATATAGATAACGAGCCTACGAGAGGAAATAAAGTATTAGACCTTTTATCCGTGTCACCCTGCAATGATCAAATACGTCGATGTCCTCGAAGGCATTAGTGATCATTAAGTAATTTTACGATCTTGAAACAACAGTAAAGGCCACTGTAAAATCTAAACGTAAGTTCACTTATTCAAAAATGCTACAGGTATCATAAAATTTAGAGAGACGTTAGAAGCTTCATTCACAGAATGTGCAGCCTAAACAAAAGACGAGAGCGTGAAGAATCGTGGAGATATTTTGTGAAAATTCTACGAAAAGGAATCGATGAACATATTCCTCATAAATGCAAACGTGTGAATGAAGAACCTCGTTGGTATAACCACGAAGTTGGGTGGAATCTCAGGAAGCAGAGACTATTACAAAATTTAAATAAAAATTATATAAAACCATGTAATAAAACCGCGAAACTTGTGGTGACAGAAACCTACGTTGCTTAACGCTCAAAAACTATGAAAACAATGCCAACTACTCTACGAAACTTCGAGAATAAATCCTAGATGAATTACTAGATGAAAACTCTAAGTCATTCTGGACTCCTCGAGAGAGTTCCAGGGTGAGTCTTCGGCAATAGAGTTTTTATTGGATGAAAACGGCAAGTCGTCATTTAATGTAAATGAACAAGTCCCCAGGTCCAGAAGGAGTGCCTGATCGCGTGATCGAGGAGTTTGCGCCACAACTTGCATTATTTCTAGAAATCATATTTAGCAAATCATTACCCGAAGGCAAGATGCCCCAATACTGCAAAATAGCCAATGTTGCACCACTATTTAAAAAAGGAAACTGACATGACCCATGAATTCACCGGCCTATATCGTTAACATCACTTTTATTCAATATTTTCTTACACAATATTGTTTGCAATATTGTGAAATACCTGAATAATTGACTCTTCTTACATGACAGTCAGTATGGCTTTAGAAGAGTAGACCCTTGGAAACACAACTTTCGCTCTTACTCCATGAAATCCTAAAATCAGGTGAATCGAAAAGCAAGTGGACGAATATATTTTCGAATGTATATGACGAAATTTCAAGAATGTATACGACAAGGTTTCTTACTTACTTTCTCATATACAAATTACAATCATGTGGAGAGAATTAAAAATATTGAATAGGATATAGGACTTTCTCATTGGTCGAAAATAAAAAGTAGTTATTAATGACATTATCACTAGCAAGCGTGTTACAATAGGAAGCGTGATCAGCCATCTTTTATTCATTATTTTTATAAATGGCCTAAGTACCCGAGTAAGCAGTAAAGTAAGATGATTTAGAGACGATACTATCATATACTGGGGCATAAATATATATTATGGATTTAGATGTTTGGAATTGTTGCCTAGGCTACGTGTTGCCTAAATTTCAAATTTTAGTTCGCCCAGTCCTTCGGCCCCACTTCGATTAGAGTCTTGTCAGTTGTTATTGTAAATAGACGTAGTTAATTGTTGCTAACGTAAGACTGGTGAATATTCATTAACGATCGAGGAGATATGAATTACTTGATGCTTTGAATAATATCTTGCTATATTTGTGATCTAAAAGTTACTTTGTAAATGCTAGAGAGGAAATATCTATAACAGAAAATGTGTAAGAGGTTTATAAAACGTCCATCGTATGCCGACGACGATGTTTGCCAGACTCTGATTCTAATTTGAATGTATTAAGCCCATTCTCCTTGCTTAAACAGAACTTGCTTCGTACGAGGCTGCAAAACAGGGTATTTGTCTACGAGGACCCAAAATATGAGACTTGGATTGAAAAATAAGAATCTGTTCAAGGCGGTGGTAAGTGCATATCTTTTTACCTACACTGCAATGATGGCCATTGGGTTTCTCATGAAGTCACCTCGCATTATTATTACATTTCCATATAGCGATCTTCACGGAGTGCTGAGAAGTTAATTGTGCATTTGTGAAATTAAATTTGGAGAGAAATTAAATATATCTGTAGACCATATGATATTAAAAAAGTGTATATTTACGTCCCGCGTGTAGTACTACATTTTTTATCCACTGAATTGTGATTAATTGTAAGTAAAACCCGTGTATATTCATGGTAAAACCAGTACGACGTGTTTATTTACTAACTCTCGACTGTATTTGCATTTGAACTTCCGTCTTTCATCACTAGGCAGCACCACTTTCCAAAAAGTTGTTTGTTTAAGAATTCTAGACAACAGTTTTTTGTGACGAAATAACAATCCATAATATATATTCATGTACTGGGGAATCAGAGGAGACGCAGACTTGGAAGTTCTATCATCGGATCTAAACAACGTCCATTTGTGGTGCCAGAAATAACTCTTAGTTTAATAAATCTTAGTAATTTCACCAAAGTATATTTATTTCAGAAGCCACACCACCATTACATCTGCAATGTGGGTGCAGTAAACATAAAGTCCCCTGATAAAGTCAAATACCTTGGAAATACCTTAACTTCAGGTATATCGCGGGGAACACACATCCAAAACATATGCGGCACAGCGTTAAAGAAACTAGAATTTATCAAGCTTATAGTAGGAAGGTCCTCGGATGAGAATGTAAAAGAGAGGTGTTACTTCGTTCCAATCAGGCCAAATCTCGAATATGTCGCGAGAATCTGGGACCTTGAACAATAAGATTTAATAAAAATAATAAATGAAATACATAGAAAAGCTACGCGCTTCATTAAAAACTGCTACGAGCGAATATATAATGTATCCCAGCTTTTAGAGGGAAAAAATTGGGATCCCTTAGAGACTCGGAGGGTATACGCTAGGATTAGTTTGATTGAGAATTATAGAGAAGGCGTGTTTTAGAGTGGCACAGAGAATATCATTTTGACGTCAAATAAATTTTCATGTTCGATAGAAGCGGGAAAATGAGAGAAATACATTGCCAAACAAACAGGTACAAAATTGTGTTCATTTCATGCTCAATACGGGAACGGCATAAAAAATTAGATCCACTCAAAACAATCTCATGATACACTTCCCCATTTAACCTCCCAAAACCTTATCTTTACATGGCTGGTTGTTAACAACCCCTGCAACACGGTCATGCGGCGACTCGAAGTGTAGTTTGTAAATGTAGATGATTCTGAGATGAGAACAACTGGATTCATATTTCTCTACCTCTAAAACCTATCTGGATTGCCTGTTATCATATAAAAATGAGGGTTCAAATGAGAACAACTGAATTCATAATTCCTATCTTAAAACCTACCTTCATAACCTGATATAATATAAAAAATGTTTTCGATGGAGAAGAGATATTATTAGAAATCGCTCTTAAAAAAATCTAGTTTCAATGCATTCGAAAGTTTATCTCCTAGCTATATAACTTTCTAGAAACGCCACCTCGAAGGAACTATCCATAGCCAGAAGATTTTGTCAGTATGGCGGGTTGAGTGCTAGGTCTCGCATTCCTGGTTGGAAAACCGATATTAATGGAAAATTTTCAATGGAATCCCGATACATACTCGGTTGCTACATCAAACTTCTGTGATAAGTTCAGCGGGTTGGACGTAAAATTGTGGATTGGCATCTTTCATTAAACAGTGGGCTAATGCTGAACCCAACTGGTATCTGTAAGTCATATCTTCAGTTCCCAAGTTACCCTTTTGTTTCTAAACCTTCGTCAATTTATCTTCGACTGTGATGCGGGAGTGATCTTAGTTTTCGGTCACTCACCAGCCATCTGAAATTGTTTCAAAAAGTTTCTCAAGGAGTGAAGAGATGTGGTTTTATTGGTTGGTGCAGACCGGGCTTTGCCAGAGGCTGTCAGCAATAAAGGTTAATGAGAAAATAAGCAGAAAAGTAGGCTGGCCATTTAAGTTTCTTTTTTGCCAATTACGATCACTTTGGCAAGTCTAGAGCAGGGAAGATAAGCGTAATGCATTTCACATTTCACTCCTTTGTAGTTTTATTGTAACTTTTCGGAATTGAAAAATTAAATCGGTTGCTGAATTATTGCATTTCCATAAATCTAAGGAACAAATGGAAAAACTATAGGTAAATATTACAATAACGCACTTTCAGGTATTGTAATATAACGAGAAATACTTGAAGTTAGCGCGGATCAGTTTATTTTTGCTCAGAAAACGATCATTATGAGAGTCACTACTCTTTATTCATAGGCTTTCGTGTTGCAAGGAAAAAACTTTTTTTCTGTATCTTCACAGTTGCTCTAATTTTAACTTAGTTTTCGGTTTCTTTCTCCAAGAATCATCTAATTGTGTACGCTAAAAGCTGAATCGCTATGCATTGTCTCCTGTGTTTTTCTTTTCTGCAAAGTAATCTGCACTTTGACTGCGTCCAGGAAATTTTTAAGGAGGAAAATAGTTTCATTGCGGTGCTGGTGCTCACTAAGCTCTCGCGCTAATTGAATGAACCCAACGACACGAGAGTATCAGGGTGGAATACGAAGCTTTTGCACCATACGGTCTCGAAGTATCCGTGGACCGCCCACCATGGATAAAAGAGATGATTCGGGGGAACGTAAACCCTGGCGCTCCTAAGTGCCAAGCTTGGAAAGCGAGATTACAGTGCGGGGGCGAGGAAATATTTCGTGGCGCTGTCACACTTTCTGAGAGATTGGAAGTGGAGAGAATGCGACTACTACCAGTAAAAAGAAACCATTGGACATCCTTGAGTTTAGAGACGTAAGTTTTCAACTCGAGGTAACTTTATTTAATTCAGTTAAATGCATGCGACACGGGGTTTACACATACGTTAACTATTGTACATTTAAAGTTTTATCGCTTTAAATAAGCTTCTTATTGATTAAATTTGCAACAGTCACAGTTTGGGCGCTTATAATCCAGTAGCTGATAAATGAGCACTTGGTACACCGTTACTTATCATGCCACTAACTGGCCATTATTATACTAAAGAGCCTAGTTATTATTCAGAGTTTGCAGAAACGGATTTGCTGTAAAAAAAATTGCTCTACTAGCAGTTTCAATGAGAGACTCGTCAACCTTCGAAGCGTACCTCTCGAGTGAAATTGAGCGGAACCGCTGTGTACTGTAGAATGCTAGCACGATGGTCACTTAAAAGAGTGTATTTAAATATCATCAGCGCTATCAAAATATTAGTTCACATCTATTTCTGTTTTATTTTTGTCCATTACTTCCTGAATAAGCAGGCAATGCAATTTAGTGGATGGCAGACGAGACGGGAGCGGAATGGGAGGAGCTTGTGTATCCCTCTACTCGCTCAAGTGACTGGGCGAGGAGGTGTAAAACGGAAGGGAGATATAAACCACTCGCTCTCTCCATGTTCCTCGTAAATCGAGTCGAGCGAGCAAATAGTAAGGGACGCTTGGACCTCACGCTGCGCGAGTAGACGAGTTCCCTGGAGGAAGACCCCGTTGCTCACCGTGAAATTGATTTCGCGACGGAAACGAATATTTACGCATCCGCACGAAGAATGGAGGAGTGCAGAACTAAATTAGTTTTACAGGTCTGCGAAAAACACATAATCCCTTCACTCATCTCAGAAATTTTGGAATAAATTCTCATTCTTCTCTAAAATTATAGTACCACACTCTACAAGGAACTGCAGATGATTTAGGGAAGGGAATTGGTCATACCAATTGTTATAACTTACGTGGTGTTGTTGTTGTTCCATCCTTCATTCATGTTTGTCTGTATTTGCGACGCACAAAAAATTGAAATGATTTTCCTCTAGCCTAGTCCATTTGGATATAATGCAAATTATATTGACGATACGGTTGCATGGTATTGAAGCACACATACATGCCTTAGCATAAATCATTTGAAAATGTAGTATCGTATGAACTCAAATGGTCTAATGAATTCCTTAAGCCTTAAGTATTCTGAGCAACATGATTTTCTAAAACGCTCCAGGTACATGTAATACCTAAGTAAAATATTTTCAGCTTCGTAATGCCAAGTCATACTTCTAATTTGGTCCGCTCATCAAACATTTTTTTCTGGCAGCCTATTTACCAGGTGGTAGACTCTATTACTATGATACTAAAGGGAATGAGGACTGACCACCAGAAGACATTACAATATGATGATGGTGAGTTAAAATTCATCGTTAAGGCAAGTGAGATTATCGCCAAGGCCTAAGTAGGCCTAAGTATCGCCTAAGTAGGTTAGAATTCAGCGTGGGTGTGGAGGGATGGAAGATGGCACGAAAAATTTTTAACAATCGTCTCCACATCATAAATTTCACTTCTCCGTCGGCATTCTCTTGCGACCAGTAGCTCCCATTGCCGTGATATATCATCATTATGGCCGCAGTTCACGAGTACCGGTTTTTGTCGCAGGAAACCTACGTCCGTCCCAATGAGCCAGCGTGAAAGCGAAGGGCTCGGAAGAAATTAGTGGAACATGATGTGGTCGTGACTCACGGCCGCGAGACACGTACTTAATGGTAGACTTGTATCGCGTCATATTTACAGTCACCGTGACGTACCTTGCCTTGCGAATCCAAGGTAATTAGGTGATAGGTTTCACAGAGAGAGACGGCAACGCGTGGACGGAGATGCATAGCTTGGTACCCTAAGTTTTGGCTTTGCCTTCAGTTTTGTTGCAGAAAACCAATATTTTAACCTACGATATATTTTATTTAATAAAAACGATAGCTTGGAATTTTCCACATCATAATTTTTTACCAACCAAGGTTACATTAATTCATTGCCATTATCAAGGTTATCGTACCTTAAACAACACCATCGCCATCATCGATCGATTTTCGTATTTTTATTGGAAGTACATGTACAACCAGGATTAATGTTTACAATGTCTCTACTAGCCCCAAGTATGTTTTACAAAATAATCTGAACAGCAGAACTATTCCCATTATTCCGTGAGCACATTAATCACATTTGTATCATCAAAGTATATTTATGTGGGGTGAGTAGCTCTGAATCGTCAATGTGCCTTAAAAGGGCCTAAGCCGAATAGCAACGCCTCACCTCCAAGTAACGATGCCCATTCACTTGATTTTATAACCTTTTTTTTCCCGTTAAAAAATTTTGAAGTGTGAATTTTTGTCAGTTACCTACTTTATTCATTGCACTTTCTTTTACCCACATAGGAATATGTACTCACCTCATTTTAGTCACCGTAAAAGACTTGCGCATCAATAGATTGAGTCCTCTGAAGGGCTTCATGAAATGTTTTATTCATTATGTTCCCTCAACGCATGATCGGCGGAAATTTTGGTAGTTTTGATGATCAGAAAATCCAAATTTTTGAGGCTCAGACGTGACTTTTGACAATGACTATAAATCCAACATCACCCATGCACAGGAACTTTGTCAGAAGGCCAACTGACATATAAAGAATAGTTTTAAAAAGTATATTACGAAGCAAGAGCTTTTATGTCCCTTTTTTATATTATTGCAAAATTTTGTGGGTAATATCTTGTCATAGTATGTGCAACAAATAAAGCTAGAACTTAATCCTCAGAGTCGACCAGTTTTACGGAATATTATGACTGATCTAGAATTTGTATTTCACCATTACATATTCTGCATTACCAATGGCCATCAGTTATGTCTCCTTTTATTTTTTATTAATATCAAACATATTAATCCAAGAATTACTATCAATATCGTCATTTGTTATCAAAGAGTCCGTTTGCTGAGGAACGAAATCCGCATGATATGAGACACAGTCCGTTCTATTTAACTATAACGCATAGCTCAAGGAGTCTTCATTTAGGGCTCAATAGGCCCTTGCCCGTGAATTTTGGGTCCGAAAATCAGTAAGTTAAGTAATCCACATACTATATATACACATATTATACTAAGCCAAAAACTCGGAAACTAGTTCGAAACTTGAATCGAATTACATATGTCACTGAGCCTATATTTACACTATGCTAACTTCAGTACGATGGACCCGGGAATTTGCTGCATGATACAACTTAACCATGCTATATTTTTTCTGTTTATGCACATAATTGGATACAAAATAATCTGAACAGCAGAACTATTCCCGTCATTCCGTGAGCACATTTATCAACTGCAGTTTCCACAATTCTTTCAAATATTATATTTAACCGTTATGTAGATTTATCCATATATCCATTGTAATTTGGGCATGTAACAGCTCCACCCTCCGGTATTCTCTAAAAACACTCGACTCACCTTCTTGCCTGTGATTGTTTGGTGGATCCAATAATTGGAAGGAAGGTAAGTTTTGTACTTATTACTGTATTTCAGAGCTGTTAATAGAGTTTGTTCTTCCATAGGATATGACAACACCCTTTACTTGGCACGATTTTAAGGAATCTTAATTCAATTAGATTTTCAGCAATGAAGTAATAATCGTTTAAAATGGCTCAAAAATAAGTTACGCCACAATTAAAGAAACTGAAATTTGATCCTCCAGATCCGATGGTTTGTCGAAAATCTGAATTCGTACTTTCTAGAGCACATGTTACAGTATTTGGTACTAATCTTAAATTTGTAGGTATTTTATTTAAAGATATTGAGATGCATAAACTTCAGCTTCACGCATTGGGAAAAATAACTCCACGTCACACCTTAAGGGTCAGATTGACCGATGTTTGTCCAATAGAAGAAAAGGATTTGCCGTCTGAATGGCAGTTCATTTTCCCCCCACTCAAATCATGAAAGGAAGTATTTGAAGAAACGTTTATGCAGGTAATACTATTTTTATTTTTCACCTTTCCCTGTTTCCTATCCGCACGTTTTTTTCTTTCTGCTGATTATCCTACAACTGAGCCATTATGTCAACTCCAAAGAATTCTGAATGTGTGAGTTGTATTACAAGATTTAAAGGGAAAATTGTCAAGCCTCTACAACACCTTGCACAAGGCTGAGAAGATTATTAGATCTTATTAACTAATTATTGCCATATAATTAAAAATTATCATTCGGCAAAACAAAGCAATTTTGCTTTGAATTGAATAAAAGAAACTGTGGCAAACTTAACATTATTCAGTTGACGTCAGTCACATTCTTCGGGAGTTTCAAAATCCCATCTACCGATCGAATTAGCTGCAACTGTGTTAACGTGACACTCCTGGTCTCTAGCGGATCTTGCGAATCTCAAGGAAACGCGAGGTCGCAGTTAAGTGGATAAGACATGTTTGAGCCTGTGATCTCTGATTTAGTAAGCCCAGAGCCTAATTGACCTGATTAAAACCTACCTTTCTTTAACCTACGCCAGGATATTTGATCAGTATGTTTTTTGTTGCTCTAGTTTGGAACTTTATTTCAGTCACATTCATCACTTCAAATAATACTAACTGCTTGGAAGAATACAAGTTGGAATTCCTGAAACCTCTGGTTTAGCTTTTCACCTTACATTCTGGCAATTACCTTTTATTTAAACCCACTCATACTTACACTTCACAATTACGCATCCACTCTCTGCATCATCTCTTATGAGATTCGTACATATGTCGAGTGAGACATGCTGTTGAGAATACATTGATGAAAATGTACTAGTATAAGTTTGATTTTATTATTCTCGACGTATGTAGGAAGAGACAAACCACATTCAATGATAGTTTAATAGTATCTCTTGCAAATCTTGGCGCTCTCTGTAGACTGAATTAAACTTGTGTCTGTGTTCTACAATGAGCATTTCACGGACTCAGGGATTGGAGTGAAGGACTAAAACGAAGGCTTTTGAGATGAGTAATATGGGAGACCTTCAGTTTTCCGATTCTCCAGTGATTTAATGATAACGGCAGAAATCGTGACATTAGGTTGCACGACCTGATCGCTTTCCCCACCACGTCACTGAAATAGGAGCTAAATACGAAGTCCACTGTCAGTAAACTTCCAAAGAAACATTGACTTTTGAGTTCTGTAATTAACTCTTATAGCAGGGACGAAGTGTTTCCTCCTCTAATCGACTGAAGATTCTCTTGCAAGATAGTCAAAACGTGTTCCGACAATAGTTACGAATAGGCTATCAAATGAATGTTACCTGCATCGTCTTCCTGTCATCGGCATAATGAATAACTGGTGAAATCGTGCAAAGCGAGATATCTATGGAATAAAGTGACAATTGAATCTAATGTTTCAGGGCCATCTGAAATGGCGAATTGTACGAGCCATTAAGTATGATGGGATATATTTTACAAGTTAATGTTTCATCTTAATTAATTAAATAAAATATCCTAGAAGTATATTCCACGTTCACATTTGTTTTCACGTTTGAAAAGGACAAATGGACAATTTGAAAATCCCGCCAGAATGGAGCTTAAAACTTTTTCATATATCCTACGGTTGAATATTCACTAAGTGACTTGTAGCTCACTTCTCTCAGCGGGCGATAATGTCTAAATGCCTGCTTTCCGGCAGTTGAAACACATTTTGAGACCTGAAAATATATCCAGGCTCCAAGTAGTGATTATTACTATGAGGCTATTATATCGGTTAAGGTAGGTCTAAATGGAATCGGTTTATAGTCTCCACGCACGGTGTCCTGTCTGCCTATAATATTTATTTCTTCATTTCAGCGTAGTCTCACCCCCCTTTATCACGTCCATTAAGCCTATTTTCTTTCTTCCCCTCCCCGCTTACTCAACATCCTTCCCTACTTCCTTCGCCACTAATTACCTACTCCAGCCATCCACTTTGCTTCCTCCTCCTCTCCTCCGGAAGTTTCCGGTCCTCACCATCCATAACATACACTTCCTTGTACACATAACTTTTTGTCCAGTGATTTAATGATAACGGCAGAAATCGTGACATTAGGTTGCACGACCTGATCGCTTTCTCCACCATGTCACTGAAATAGGAGCATCTGCATCGTCTACATCCACATGACGAACGCCAGCAGTCTGGATTGGATATTTGGGGAGGCGACCGACGACTAAGGTCATTTGCACCATAGGGATAGGTAAGGGAGGAAGGGTGGATAGAAACCCGGCGTCGGCATTAGCCTGCTAATAACGAAAGGCGCCAATGGGACGACGCGACGGTTTAACGTCTCACCCAACAGACGGATACTGTACTTGAAGTGCCCTCCACAAGACACTCAAGTAGGGATCGGGTTCCCTCTGAAAAACATCCACCTCTACACGCCAGCAGTGTATTTTGATTGATTTGAGGTATGAAATAGCAGGATGAATTTTTGTACCTCGCTGTTCTGTTAATTTCAGTGGACTAGCGTCCAGTTGTCGATTCTATTCCCAAAATGACAGCCAGACCCTTGAAATTCAGTGTTTCCGGCTATTTTTTTCTACTATTCATGCGAGATATTACGTGTTTCATTTGTTTTTAAAAATCTCATATCAACGACTCCGGTCAATTCCTGGAAAATATATTCCGGGAAAATAAAGTGTATAAGGAAACCCGCCAACTGAAATCAAGAGTAAGTGAAGCCTTAGAAGGAAAAATACCCAATGAATATATAGAGTAATTCCTCCAGGTGAATTGTGATCATCTAGTCTGCGGCGATACACCCTCAACTTTTCCCTTGAGGGATCCCGCGGAAAGTGCAATCGAGTGATAAAAACGCAGTAAGTGGTACTGGCCCGCACCTAGTCAAATCGGAGTCCCTGGAAAATGTCTCGCTCGATTGAATGGTAATTAGTTTTACCATCGGTCTTGCGCGACTGGAATATCCTTGAAATCTTGCGAATTTATAAGCCTTCGGCTTGCCGGGCGCTGCCACGAGTGGCGGCCTTTTCCTTTCCAGCGGCCTTCATGCATAATCTGGATGACTTATCAGAATAATACATGACGCGGGAAACTTCTATCATTGTCCACGGACAATAAGCACCTCCTCTTAAAGCCTCACGCTGCACCACTTACCTCGTGATGGAAGTGAATCATGTCTCAGTGAAAGAGCTGAATAATTTTTTTTCATTTCTTACGATCCATTATATCTGCATTTCGTCACTATTCACATTTGCTAATCAAGGGTAAGCAGTAGTTAAATTCATTACCCAACTGTAGGTATAATAGATGAAAATTTTTCAGATAGCAACGTGTCAATTATTCTAATAATAGGTCGTTCATCCATTTTCATGAGAGTTTTTCAGCTCTCGGAATATTCATATAGAAAAAACTTTTAAGCCTGTGAACCATCGTTAAATTATACTAATGAATCACAGAAATCCATAGCATGTTTCTTATCCTTAAAGCTTAAGGAGCTTCTTGGTCCGTTCGTTCTAACGTATATCAGCACTACTATCAATAGAAACTTGTTGTTCATGATTTATATATACGAATATTCAGTTTCTGAGACTATAATTAGAAAATTACATCAATGCAGTTGTAAGTTGCATGCTTACCTTACACCAAACTGTTTATCATTTGTAATTTTGATGTTGACTGCATTCATTTCTTCAATAAATCCATTGGAACGTATCGACTCGTAATCTATACATAATTGCTCAGAGATTTGAAACAAGATGCAGTGAGAAATGCAAAATCATAAACATTTAATAGCAAGTTCATAAAATGATGCGTGAATACAACTACTTGCCATTCTTTTTTCTAACAACGATTTCATTCCTCCCGATATGCATGGATAAGCACTCAAAAATACATATACAAGTATTTGGGAAAACTGCGCAGAAAAATCGTGCAACGTGCAATGATAAGTTTATATTTGAAATTCATATGATTACCAAAAGCAAAAGAATTATAAAATGATAACAAATATCTAATAAATAAGAAATTATTTTGAGTGAGCATCGTCCTAACGTTACGAGAGTATCCTCGTTCGTATTGGAAATCACGGAATCTATTTTACACAATGTGGCATTGGCTAACGAATAAAAGAAACTCTTACACCATGTATTCATTGTTAAAAATGAATGACCGCTTCACTTTCCTCGTCATTCTAAAATGATTCCCTTTTTGAGATCTGTTGAACAATGCTCTGATCGTGACGATTTGAGAAGACCTATCAGTCTGAGAGTTATGTGATTTCGTCATCAAGCTCGCATTCTATCTTGCAAGAAACACACGACAATGTTTGTTTGAACTTAAATCAAAGGTCCACCCACGTGATTAGAAATGAACGAAGGAAAATGAAAATATAAGTGGAATGGTAAAAACCACTTTCATCTTCTTACGGAATCGAGCGCGGTCAAAGGAATCCGCTTCAGCTGCTCAAACTCTCAAGGCTTCGCGATTCTGGTTCTTTCTCGCCATATTTTCACATTTGCGCTCTCGCTCATTTAAAATGGATGATAACTCAAATGGGACGCGAATTTCCGTCGGTGTTCCATTTAGGGCCCCCGGGCAAAATGAAAGGCCGCGAACCATTGTCATAAGCACTTCCATTCCGCTGCCAAAAAGCGAATGAAAAGGTGTGAGTAGTGAGTTGTGGGTTGGGGAGGGGAGGGGAATGGTGCTTTTTAGGATCAAATATAGCGGTGGTCATTAATAACCACATTACGCTCGCATTTCTCCTCCTTCTCTCTCCCTCCCACTCCTCTCACTAAACCCCTTCCGTGGCCTTGCTCTCCTTGTCCTCTTTCTCCCACCTCATCTCAGCCTCTCCTTCCCCTGCTCCTCCCACTTTTTCGCTTTCCCTCCCCTCCTGACTCCCCCGACTTCAGTACTGGCACCCCATAAGGAGATTGCTCACTGACAACTGCTTTTGTCAAAACAATTGTAATAAACTAAAATTTGAATCTATCTTGCTTCAAAAATCCGAGTTTCGCTATAAAACTATCATATCTAGAAAAGAACTGAATAGCCAGCAAAATTCAGTATGGTCGATATTTATACATATTAGTTATCACCTACCTGGGCCAATGGAATCGACTGCAGCAATATTTTAGCCGATCTAAAACATATTTCCTTTGATGTAAGTTTTCAAAAATTAGCAAAAAAATAAAATAATGAAAAAATAATGAAAATGGAGTATTTAGTTTACTGTTATATAACTTTCAGAGGATAAAGGGAACTCCTCACAATAGTTACTTGCAAAAATTGCATTTGCATATGACTTAAAATTTTGTTCGTTATTTCCGATTGTATTTTCATTCGAGATCTAATAGTTTTGCAGCTCTTAATGCGATTAATATTATTTTAGCAAAGTAGTCACTTATTGTAATTTTTTGGGAAAGGATATTTTTGCATTATAGGTTAGAAAATGAAAAACATGACTACGGCTAAACTTTACTTATATTAATATTTGCATTTTACTTTGGAGTACCCTTAAGGCGTTCGCTCGCCATCCCTCCCACCCTTCATCATAGCACCTTCCTTCCCCTCAGCACCTCCACTCAATCAATTTCCCCTCTTTCTTCCCCCTCTCTAACTCCCTCACACGCACCCCATCGCCCTTCCCCGCCACTCATTAATCTTAGTGGCGTTCTTCTTTTTCTTCTCATTTCCCTTGTGTCCCTCCGAACATCATTCCTCCTCCGTCTAACCTTCTTTCTTCGTCCGCCCTCCTCGCAGCACTTCCCCACTCCCAACCAATACTTTCTTGTAGGCGTCGCACAGGGCTCCTCTTTCCACCTCCTCCGTTCGAATGCAAAGCCCCGTGCGATCCATCTTATACCCCCATTCCGACAGAGAATGTGTGCGTGTGTGGTTATGTGAAAGAATTTCTCCGGGCGGAAGCCTATTCCCCACTCGCGATCCATCTCCCGCTCCTAGGAAATCATCAATATCCTTCGTTCATTAGTTCATGGGGATCTTCACATGCCCACTCTTGAACATTTTCCCCATTCATGCTGCAACGTCTTCCACTAAGTTGGAGGCTTCGAGAGACTCAAAGGCCACACGCTAAGATTGCTATAAAGATTCTCATATTTTTAAGGTAATATGTTTGATATTATTTTGCTGCTGTTTTGTGAGAAATATCATCCCAAACCGATATCTGTTGCGTTGCGTTGGCTAAGTTGCGTGAGTTATCAAAGTGTTTGTGTTGTCGTTATGCGATTGTTTATCGAGTTTTTTCCGATACTAACCTGACTCGTTTATTAAAAGAGTTCAAACTAAATAAACCACAGGGGCGAGAAAATTTTAATTATTAATTTGATTGTTGTTTTACTATAATAATCTCATACGTACAGTAATTTTAATAATTTAAATTTACTTAAAACTCAAACCGTCTTCGACTCAAGATCTAACATAAAACTGGGTGAATACCCTATTATGGTTGAATAGTAGCCAAAAAGTTGGTGCTTTCCTTTGTATTTTGATGGATTTTATTTCATTGCACGCGTTACCCTTGCTTCGTTATAGTATTTTCTATTCATTTTAATATCAGATATGATTATCCCAATTGCCAATATTGCCTGGCCAGTGTGGACTTACGGCAGGATTCCGTTCAGATGTACCTATTAATCCTTTTCTTAATATTCATTGTGATTTCACTGTTTTCAGAACCATATCCGTTGATTCACGATTCGACCGTAACTCCACCATTTTTAGGAGACTACATTTCGAAGATATTCGAAAGCCAAGAGCTGACGCTCAACTTGGGACGGACGTTGTTGATACGTCGATACGATACTGGTTCAAAATTTCTATGAATGTTTGAGGATAAACGATTGCAGCTCATGAGACGTTGACATATCGAACAACAGAAACCGAACCGGTCACACCTTCCCTGCAATATTTGCATGGAGTGATGGAAACTCTGCCTTTACGGTTGCTATGTACCAAAAAGGCTCCATCTTCAGAGATTGATACTCCTTATAGTTTTTTACAGCTGTCATAAAGGCAAAACACTCTTAGCTTATCATGTTTGTTTTTACCTGAGTGCAGTTTTATTGCGGCATTCACTGCCCTTAACTCTATCTTCGGGAATTTGAATCCTTTCCAAAGTGCTGTGGAAGACGATTTAAGTTTTGCGACAAATTTTTAATATGATTTTGCGCAATATTAATTTCTTACCTCCGCTATAGTCTATAGTCATAGGTTTTGAGATTACCTGATTTTCTGAACTTTTTAATAGGAATAAAATGAGTCACAATCTTAAGTTCATTCGTATAACCTTAAATCGGCTTTATGATAAATATTTTAATGAAATTTTCTCATTCAACAATGATTTTTGCAGCTAATATTTTAGGGTTAATTATTGCTTCCAACTTCGAAAGAGAAAAAAAGATACCATTAAAGTGCTCACTGCATTATCGTGGGTTTGTTTTTGTGATCGAATATCCTCTGCACTAAAAAACCATAAAAAATATGATTAGGATTGAATGCAGAGTAAGAGAGTGGCGGCTATATAAAAAGCATGTCCATTATACATTTTTAAATGTAAAATGTGTGGCTTTTGAGGGCGTCTGGCTTTTGTGGTATCATAATGTATAAGTACCAACTCAAAGTGCCGCAATGACTTAATTGATATTAAACTCTTCCACTAAAACTAAGTATATCTTTGTTGTTTTCATTGCAAATTAATACTTTATTTGTAATTATAATAACAATCATGAATGTAGTCAGCATCTCTTTCATTTATTTCAATGGCTTTGCCGTCCCGCTTCATTCTAAATTTTGATAAGTAGTTGACTTTTACTAACTGTGGATTATCTTCCATCGTTAATATCTCGTAGGGTTTTCTTTCTTTCAATTTACACTTTAATTTATGGAATTGTCATTGACTATTTTTATATAAATAAAGTCATTGGGACTTGCTGACTTAAGCCTATCCATTACGTAACACATACCCTTCACGTCATGACTGGGATGTGATTTAGGAGCCATTGAGTGAGCTGGAATACTCGTCACTCAACTCCACATCGGAGTTTTTTCCTGTTAGCCGAGATCTCTCTCTCTCCGTCAGCTCTCCTCATTTTTTGCGAATAATAATAACATACTTGAAGAATCACATAAATAGGAAAAGCAATTCTTAATTATCAAGCTTTATATTTCATTGTAAGCTGTTTAATTTAGCATTGATTACAAGAAACAAATATGAAAATGTGTGAGGACAGAGTAGAACATTACTGTGATCATGAATTGGTTATTATATAATGCGTTGTTAGGTCTTTGAAAATTCCTAATTTTTATTTCCCATTATTCTTAGATTTCACCATGCAGAAATATCTGTTTTCTCTTCAACACTATGTGAATCCTGTCCCCCTTCATGTCTTCCTAGATTCATGGCTCTATCAACCACTGGCATATTCACCCTAAAAGAAGAAATATAACCGTATTTCTTATAAAGAGTAATAAGAAGTTCAGCAAAAGTGACTTTGAGACGGGAGAAATGTTTGGCGTCGACTGAACATAAACCTGCTAATCTAGTTGTAGCATACCAAATGAATGTAATTTTTTTCTGCATGATATTCACATTTGGTCGTTTTGAACGAGGATGGTGACAGACATTTGAGGTAGCTTGCACCATTGAGTACGGATGGATGGTCCTGGGAAATAGTTAATCAAGAGAATGGAGGAAAGATGAAGAGATATCCGCCACCGGCATAAGCAAAATTTGATGAAGAGTCCCAATGAAGGGACAGAATGACACAGTAAAAGTCACATCTCTATGGTGCCCAAAGAGGTTTCTATACTCTTAAGAAAATACTGTCAATGCGTAATTAGAATCTCTGGCACTTGTGACCATAAGATAGCCTTTAACCCAATACATGAACCAATTCTCTGTTAGGTGATACATAAATAGGTTGAAGATATCAACATAGAGAGTGAAGGGCAAGTAGCTTTCCTAGAGTGAACTAACCCTCCCTCCAAGTTACATGATTACTGTTGTCAGTTTGTCAAGTATATATAACAAGATGTTCACCATTTTTATGATAAATCATAAGGATTTGCACTGTTTAACAAGGAATGGCTAACTGTAAAAAAATTTAAACCTCTGTTGCATGGTGGGAAACTAGCCACTGTATGTGCATTACCTCTGGGAATATACTCAGTCTCTGCATAAGAGGAAAAATAGTTTTTAGCTTATCGGGTAAAACAGAAGTCCGCAATTAGAAAATATGCATTTGGACATGTGCGTGATTTTCTTTATAAGCGCTGGAAAACTATCTTGATACCAGAGATGCTAAGCCAGTGATGGCTAAGCATTTTGAAATAAATTAGTGGCAAACATTTAAAACTGGATTTAATGTTTCCCTTCATCTGCGTCAATTGCAAATTTTCCTTCCAGAGAATACTATCCAACCCCACTCAATGTACATTGCGTAATGCACTATGAATGTCAATTGCTATGCACTACGTAACCGACTTCCAGCCTTCCCATCAAGCCACATGCCCACCTTGTCCTCCACCGCCTCCTCCTCAGCCCCACCCCTCCCGCCCGCCTTCCCTTTCTCCTTTCGCCTCCTCCGCGCCACTCAACCTGTCCTTGGGGCGCCTCCCGAGCTGATTTTCTCACGGTGTTCCCCTCCTCATTTCGCCCCCTTTTCATGCTGACGACGCGTGCAACACTCTGCTCCCCCCTATGTCCTCTCCGATTCCCTCCTCAGGAGGACTGAACATGTTGCAGAGGGTGCACGCGGGTCAATGCAATACTTAGACGCAAGAAAGGGTGGGAAGGCCTTTCCTTCTTTGACTACGAGTAAAAAGTTAGGATCGTGAAATGGTGTTGTGGAAGCTTCAAAAGTCATTTCGGGGTAAATCATTATCCAGAATTTTTAATAAAATAGTAAAGTGAACTTTATGGTTTTATTTTAATTAACATATTCATGACAGCCGCAATTACGGCGGTGAAAAACGTAATGAGAGCTGTGGGCTACTCTACTCAGGTTTCCTAATTCTTGAAATTCTTTAAATTGCCGAGGGAAATAGAGATTCTGGGTAGCGAAACGGTCATTGGCCTGTGGCGTTTTTAAGAATTTTAGGAATTAGGAAGCCTGGGTAGCGTAGTTGCCCGAAAATCCTAACATCAGTGGTTTTATTTACAGTCCAGGCCGATTTTTTTCCCAGACCAATTCTACGTTATTATTCCAATATTATTAAGCGGTAATTGTGAAATTAGTCTTGCATACGGAAGTCTTGTTCTGATCGTTAATTGTGAGGATCTATTCAAGCTGTATTAATATGCTCTGCATTTTGACAAATGGAAATTGGAATAATGAAGATTTCTATTTTTTTAATGGATACTGCAATCCACGCAGGCGGAAATTGCGAAACATTACTTCTGAAGAATAATTAAATTGGAGTTAAAGGCAAAGGTTGTCCTACTAAATGTCGAACGTATAACCACTCGATAATTTCGTGTGTAGCGCCACCAATGTTCATACGTATTTAATCAGAGTCATATGCATGCTGTGGCAAAAATTACCATGCTATTTTTGTGCCAGCATGTATGCTCTACGAGGTGACCTTGTTGTGCCATGTAAATTCAAGCGATCTGACCAAGTCTCTTGCGAAAACAATTGAATAACTATGACTTTGCGTACCTTTAATGCGTGAATGTCACGTCCGTCAATGTATTGCACACAGGTATAAATATTGGGTTTATCGAGTTTGTATTGTTGCCATTACTGTTATCAAGTTCATTAATGCTTAGGGATTGCAAATATTGCAGGGCCAGTTGCCAGCGTGTTTTATGGAGAGGAAATTTATCTATCAAGCATTTACTAAACTGGTACACCGTGCAATGAAACAATTGCATTGCTTGCCAACTTGCAAATAAGTAGCAATAATAATAAGCAAACGATTGGACAGTTTTATATAATCGATAGGGGAATATTGAATTTTGTGAGTATAAGTACATTGAACAAAAAATGAACTTGGCCTTACATTATATATTTTAAAAAATCAATTCTAACACATGTGAGGAACATCTCCTTTTGTGAGCGCTATTAGTAGCGTTTACAAAAACGCTCGGATCAACTGGACATAAAATGTGTAAAATTATAGCATTTCTATCTCCAAGGCAATCCTCAACAAGGAAAAAGCTTAATTGTATGATAAAACCTCTGATGATCCTATCGAATCTCCACTCCTAAAATGCTGCGAAGGGAGAAGCAGACCTTGATGGGATGATGCGACGCAGCACGGAAATAACAACGCGCGTGCCTCAGCCGTGAGACGGCGGCGACCTCCGTGGTGTGGCAATCGGAGAATAGATACGGGGGAGGTGGGCGGCGCATCCTAGAGGGGCGTGCCTTTTCCCATGAATCGCCGTACAATGAGTGTGACTCCGCTAAAGCGTCAAAAATGGATTCGTTTGATATTCATGTACGGCAAAGCGTGCGCGTGGCTAAATGAATGCCATCACCTCAAGCTTTCCTGACTTTTATTGATGGATTAGTTGCATGACTCTTCATACTGCTCATGCAAAGGCACTGATTTTATGGCAGAAGTCTTAAGGAGAGTACGTACTAGCGCCGTTAGCAATTCACAGCCCCTGATTTGCACTTTTTCCTTGCTTTTTTCATGAGGTGGTGCGCAGTACATTGTTTGAAGAACTTCTTAGAAAATAGTGATGAATAAGAAATCCATTGGCACTTCTCTGGAGTGACAATAAACAATTACCATTTCAAAAATGTTCTGAAAATGAGTGTAAAGAGTAATTCAAAAGTATATTCATCTCACTTCAAATTAATTTAAAAGGAATACATAAGAGATATATTTTTTCTAACGTCAGTAATTTGTTGTCAAAATATAACGAAAATAAAGTCTAAACATATCACAACCAGTGATTTGTTTTTAGTTTGTGCGACAAGAAGTACTGAGTTGAACTAGACAAAAACTACCTCAGATTTAATGGAATGGATGAAATTGATATATGTACTTTTCCATTATATAAACAGGTGTTTTCAAACGGCATGTAGCCTTGAATGTTTATTTTTTGCCCGGCATTGATAAGCACGGTATCCAATTGAAAATTTCGCCGTTATTCAATTAAGGTTGCAAGGAAAGAAGGTCTGATTAATATTCCCGGAGTAAATTTTTCCTTTTTGAAACAAGAGTTTCTTCTTTCCTTTGATTTTTCTCTTTTCTTGATTTCGTTTATGCTTTTTCTTTAGGTTACCCTCACTGCGCATAAAGAATATAGCCACGCGGACGTACTAGATATGGACTTAAGACGTCAGCATTGAATGTAATTACGTTCATATGTTATTGAAAATATTTACACATGTAGAAAATACACTCCAAGTTTCTTTTTGGGACTCTGAGAGTTCGGACGCCCTGTCCGAACTCTCAGAGTCCTAAAAAGAAACTCGGTGCCTATCAAAAGAGCAATGGATCACAAATTTCAGTCCATTTTCTGAATGCATGTGATTTATCCCAAAAGTTATCTAGCAGATTTGAGTGAAGAACGGTAAATAATATTTCGTTCAAATTCGTTTCATTAGTTTGTTTGCTAATATTATCGATTTACGCCTTCCTCACTGAGCGCCGATTGGTTTTTAATCTAATGTATCGCGTTCTTGTATTTGCTCTAGCTAATATTGATAACACTGAGAGGGTTTTCTGGGCCTCGCTATTTAAAACCAATCGCCATGGCATTACTCTCCGATTTAAAAAATATGTCTCGTTTTTCAGAAAATTAATCTGGTGTAATCATTCTCGCGTAGAAAATTGTCAACTATTTCTCAATTAACTCAACCCCTTCCACTATTCCATTTCCCGACATATAAAGTTCGTATCCACATATGTATTTCTTAATAACTCATGTCTTTTGAGAATCGTCAGGGAGGACGAATATTTTAACTTCCACAACAACCTTTGTTTTCTGGCTCGGAGGTCTAGCAACTAAACTGCTTCACTAAAACGCAGGAAAATTTTATTACATAAAAAAATAAAATCAAGTTTATTCATTCATTACTTCTCTCCCTACTCTGCAGTCTTAGTGCTTGTAAAATAAGTACTTTTAGTTTTTGTCCGATATTTTCAGTGATTCCTCTCTTATTCTTATCGGCCATCAGGCTATAACCAAGCTTTAATTCTTCTATTATTCTCTCCTGCCATTTGAGATAATTTTTGGGTTTCATCCCTCTTCACTTAATTGTGATTACAATAAATTTTCCATTTCGTTTTTTAGCATTATAAAAAAGTACCCATTTGCGCTCCTCCCATGCTGAATATTACTTAGCATTACAAAAACATATCCCTTTGGGTTCCTGTTTATCCTGAATTTTAATAACTGAAAGCGACTGTTTTAGTAATTACCGGGGGTATTTTATCATATTACTCGCATATTTGGTCACTTATGATTTTTGATTTGGAGAAGATCCTTTAGTCTTTTTCTCAACTCATTGATTGTATTATATTATTCTCGACTCTTTTTTATTCAAACCTTTGACAGAGGTTTTTCCAAGAATACACAGGGAGCAGATTGGCGAATGAAACAGTAATGGAAAATCTACTCAATCATCTCTTTGAACTCTTTGCTCTTCGAAAATTGGAGGAAACTTTCCACTGTTTCTCTTTTGTGATCTGCAAATGTGCTAGTAAACCTATGTGTTCTTTGATTACGACGAGCACGAATCATGTGTATTAGTATATTCCCTAATATATCTTCGAAGTTTTACATCAAAAAGTCGATATTCTCCCCGAAAAACGAGGACTCTATCACTCGGTAATCATAGTCGCGAAATAGGCATTGCATGCATATATAAGTTGCTTAAATATGTATTTGTATCTCAAAATAAAATATTTAAATAAATTTTGAACTTCATTTCTTTCCGGATTAAAAGAATATTTTGGATGCCAAAGTACTTGATGCTACAACTATCCCTCATTGAAAATAAATTGCATTCTCAGGACATCATTCACTGTGGATACATGATAATCCACACCGTATACAAGTATATATTAATTTATATGGAATGTGCAGGAAAAGACACCGTCAAATACGTTATTTACATAGATTTATTTGCCTCTCTATCTTTAGAGAAGCCTTGGTGCATCAATTATTAAGTACCAATATTTCAGGAGATTGAAACGTCATTTGAATCTTATGACATGCATTCCTTACAAGCGAAAAAAAGGTTCTTCTTTTTGTGGATGTATACTGCCTTGTGATTCATTGCTTTAGATAATGATTTATTTGATGTGACGGAAAAGAGGAATTGCCCTCACCATGAACAGCATAAATCGTTATAATTGGCACCGAATTCAAAGTTAGAAATCAGGCTTTCTGTTGAGTCATATAACCTGCCTTCAAAGAAATATGGAGGAAAAATGTCCCCATTAACGGCTTAGCGGAAAGAGATAGTGGGAATATACCTCGTGCGCAAAATTTAGTTTTTATTTTTATGCAATAGATTTCGTCAAAATGGCAGTGTAGTGCATATTATGAATACCTAGTGCCTTCAGAAGTGTATGACGCAGCGCACATATGCCATGACAAGCAAGATTTAATTTAATTTTTAAATTTTCTCTCATGTCCCCCAGCATAAGCCTAACCCTTTCTTCAGGGGCAACTCATACCATCAATACTTCGTGTGTTGAGGAATTGAATGTGTTTTCTCACATTCTTGCGCGAATAGTGTATGATCATTCATAATCTAATCCTCTTAGATTTTTGATATGCTAACTTGAAGCTCCTTGGTTTGAAATTGTTCTGCTGTAGAGGATTAATAATGAAACGAAGGCTAACTGATAAGCAGTGTCCAAAAAATTATAAACGATACCATAAAAAATTGTGCAGGTAACTTCTTAATACTGTCTTCTATCATGCTATCACCATTTTTATTGTAATACACTAATTTCCTATTCATACTACAGATAGTACTAGTATGGATTGATGCGTATTTTGGTGTGCAATATATTTGGAGTGGGGTAATACCAAAGCACAGAGGCTGGCACACCATCAGTATTAACGTGAGGCACGAGATCTTGTTAAAAAAAAACCTATTGTAAGGCATGGCGTCAGTCGTCATCTCTATGTACGTGGAAGTGTTTATACTGTTATTTGGGAGTTAAGTAATTTTCTTCATTTAAGTTTGACGGTGAGAAATTTAGAACCGCCCCGATGTGCATTCTATATTACACGTATTTAGATTGTCCTTTGCTAGCCAAGGTGATAAAAACTCGGTAGTTAAAACTCTTAAAACTCAGTTCAACGTTATTACAAATGAAAATTTCAAATTAAGCGTAAGGCATCGCCTTCTGCGTCTTTATTCCTATAAACCGGAGGTAATCATGCTTTAAGTCGGTTTATTTTTTTCTCTATCCATAGTTATACACACGAGGTTTCAACTAACTGATTGACCAGAGGCAAATAACAGTTAACATTTATGACGCTCATGACCTCTCTGTGATGATACCACGGTTATTGTTTCCTAGAAGTTATCCTTTACTCAATTCATATTTTACTCTCATTTCATGAAGTATAGCTTTACAATCATTATGTATTTCATTATTATATATTTTCAGGTTTTATGCTTTCTGAACTCTTTTTTTGCCAAACAAATCATATATCCTTCGAAATTAGAGAGATATCGGGAAGTAATAGTTGTCATTACCTCACTTCCGTATCGCCTTACATATTTTCTTTATCAAGACTTTGAGTATGTTTTTCAAGTGAATGAGCTTATTTGCTGTCACGTCCTACAATTATATGGATTCTTTATGTTGTTATTTCGTAGCATTGGTCAATTTAATTACTTGGTGGGTAATTTTCATTAATGCGGAACGTGAAGGTCATCTATGCATTAGAATTTACTCTCGCTAGTAGTTTCAATAAGTCACCCTTCATCCTCTAGAGATGCATTATTTACTAAACGGTAGCCAAAATATTCGGTACTGGAGGCGAGCATTGGCCGGTCGCAGAAAAAAAGCAAACCGGATGAGCAAAGGGGGAGAAAGAAGCTTTTGGGTTGAGTGGAGACGATGCTTAGGGGCGCGTGCACGCCTTTTGAGTGCTCCCGATTTACTCACGAGCCGAAGGGGAAGGGTGGGGTGAGTGAAAGCACGAGGAGAGCTCACGACACTACTCACGAGTACCCTTTTGTTTCCCGCCAGGTGGCACTGTCGGCAGCGGCGGAGTTGGCGGAAATGCGGCTAGGTGGCATCACCATCACCCGTCCGCCTTCACGGAAGGTGAGTATGAGTGGCTCTTATTTCTTTTTCTTTCCTTTCATCTCCCCACCTATCTTCTCCTCTCCACACTGCATCCACCAGGACCTCAAGTCGAGTTGGCACTTCCACCGTGGAAGTCACGAGCTCCCACGGGGTGCCGCGTGAAGTAACTGCGGTGAAAACACCCACTTTACTGCGCGTGACTGCCAGAAACTAGGTCTATTTGAGGGAAAGTCGTAAGAAATGGCTGCTGGCCGTAAATTTATGTGGTCATAATAATAGCTTCCATCGCGGAATCCTCGGGTTTGAGTCCTGGCGGTGACGAGAATTTTTAACGGGAGGACCGATGCCTGCATTTATGTCATATTGAGAGCACTTCAAGTACGTCTTCAGACCAATGGGACCATGAACCGTTGTCTCCCTGAAAATAAATACCCGTCAAGTAGCAAAATGGGTACCTCAATTGCAATATACAGTTCAGTCACTTTCCACGGTAAGTTGCAAGGAGCACTGGAGACGATGAGCGACTAGTTCCTCGAAACGCAAGTTTTTCGGTAAATATATAGGACCTGACCCGATGAGTAATCCAACAAGAATTCATCCTCACTTTTCACCGGGGAAGTGAATGATAGTGGTCTGCTTAATGTTTTACGTCAATGGCAGGCTTATTTCGATGCTGGCTTGCTAAATTCCTTTCTATCTTTCTGAAATTCCGTTACCTATACCGATTCTTCCTATCTAAATCACTGACACGTGCTACATGGACTGAAACGGACTGTTATCTTATCAAGATGTATGCATCCCTTACCTTGATCTGCAGTAATCCTAGTTTGTCCCAAGTTGATAGCTAGTATTTTATTTATGATAGGAATGGGGAGATATAAGTAATTGATTTCCGAGCATGAATGGGAATTCCTCTGTAAAGATCTCGGCTTCTCTCGTGATTTAAACGTGGACTTCTCGGGACGGGAAGTCAATGCCCTAGCCACCACTGAAATCTATCAAATTTAGTTCCGTTGCCGTTCTCACACCTCGCTGCCCTGTCTGAGTAGCCTAATGAAATCAAAATGTAAGTAACACTGAACAAATTTTTGAATCTGAATTAATTATTAATAATACACATTAATGATGGCGCTTAAAATATTCCAAATTTCTCAATACGTTTGTACTGTTAAGTTGTTTTTATGGGTTATAATTGAGAACTCATGGGTTATGTTTACGAATGCATGCATTTGTTCATATTTATTCTAAGGCCTGATTTCTCATCTAGATACATTCACTTATTAACTTGGTCCTCGGTAAACCTATTTGTTTCAAAATATGTGCAAAATAAATACCGAATTGTCACCCTATTGTCTTTTACAGAAAAGGATACAAAACCGATTCTATAGTGCACAATAATTATAGTAGGAATATAGGTATAGTAGTATATGTAAATACTTCACTGGTAAAAGACGGATGCGGCCGTGGGTATTACTTGTACACGCTCGCGTTTGCGAGTATCATGTAGCAAATTTTTCATGCTGTTATTTTTGAATCGCTCTGCCGCTAGGATGCACAACACACACACCCCATTTTTATGGCAGCGGAATCGTTGAGTGAAAACAAATGACTGTGAAAAAACCGAGATATGTTCAGCATTCCTAATTATTTCTCTTTGTTGCGTTGGTACAAGCATCTTTTTGGAGTTTACGAAGATAAAGGATGTCACGAGGAGAAGCGACAATTCCCTGAACCTATTTAGTTCAAGTTTTGTCAAAAATCTGTATATGACTAACGATTCCTCCGGAAAGAATTATATGGTAAATTTTAGACGAGCAGAAAGCGTCAGACCTAACTCCCTGTCACAGCTTTAGCGAATATGGCTACGTCGTAAGTTGAAAGAAAGGTCAACTCTGACGTCAGCGCAGCCTGCACTGAAAGCTAGAGATTGGAAACGTTACTTAACTCTTGAAGAACTTGAGCCATAATGCATGGCGTGTGCCGCGTCTACTTTTTCTCGCTCGGTCATCTCACTCATTCCAACACGAACGTAGAAATACTGATCTAAGGATAATTTGACGCTCTTTCCAATCAGAAACGTATTCAAGTATTTCCACCGAGATTTTCCGTGAATGTTAGCCCGCATCCAGAATTTCACTAGTAATTTCGTTTCATTATTTTCAAATGTCACAAAATATAGTTGTAGTTAGTATAATAAGACAGTTATGGTCTTATTGCACTAATCTGGACTAACTCTGTGGTTTGACATCTCAAACCATTCGTCAACACGTCAGAGTCGCGAGATACCCCAGATGGAAATTTTTCACTCATGCCCAAAATGGCCGCTAGTCGTCGCGGACGGCCACCTGCGCTCAGGCTCCTCTCCATTGCGCCAACCATACTATAAAGTTGAATCGTCGCGTACACTGCCACTATGGGGTTACAAGCATCCGCCATTTATTTGCTAAAATTTCAAATTTCATCCGTGGATAAATGGAGTGGAGCTGTGCTTGCTACAAATATTTATTTGGATGGTAATGACCAATATTTATAGCAATATAAGAGTGGATCATTTATCCCATGGAACTCCAACAAATTTCCCCACAGTAGCACAAGCGTAATCAATAAAAGTACGCGTATTTTTAAGCATAAAGTCAATGTTTGTATACATATTTGTTCCAGAATTACTTAAGAATGGCTGAAACAATTAACTTCAAATGTTGGAATTATGTGTGAGATGGCACCGGGTAATGTATTCGAATTTAGAAAGGACCCAAGACCCCAAGTGCCCTAAGGATGTTGTACAATATTAGAATGGCAGATTTTGCACACAGTTCAAAAGATAAATTATAATATTTTGAAGCCATAATAAGCTAATACCCTAGAGCTGGGAAGTAAGCTTGATGCTCTAATAGTCCCTGTAGTTGTCATCGAGGTGGCGCAAAGTTGAGGATTTTGCCTGTGCCTCACCCATACCCCAAGTCACCTATAAGTGCACGTCACAAAAATGAGTAGGTATTTATTTATGAGTAGTGAAACAAACTTAGGATATTCAGAATAGGGGTGATCCGTAACCTCGAGGCACGTTGTAGCTTTGGTATTCGGCCAGTATGGCCTGTCTGTCATCCATTATTAAATAAACCAGCGTCTTTGGTCCACCTCCAAAACATCCTCCATATTTCTAGCATCATTTATCCACCCTTTCCATTATCCTTCCATCCCACTCCTCACTACATTCCCGCTTGATGTTTTTTGAGGCACTTTTACCGGGAAGTGCACTCATCGCAATGAAGGTGTGACCTCAAGAGAGGAAAAGTAGGAAGATATACGTCTTGGGAGGAGTGGCTGCGATTTGTGGCCTGCCATCCAAAACACTCGGCTGCGCTCACTCCGAGGCAGCCGTGAGAGGCGCGTGACGGACATTCCAGGAAGCGAATGAAAGTCGCGAGGGTGGGGAATTGCGGGCACGCTTCCCAAGGAGGAAGTGTCCTTTCCGTGTCTGCATGGGTTACTACGTCATTGGGTGTACACGGCTAGTGGTGAAAAACTTCCATTCAATCGTGAGGACAACACCACCGTTTGGACTGCTGTGAATAACTCATTTGCCGGGATTCTGGGCGAGATGGAGTGTCGTATCGACCCATTCTGATAAGCTCTTGCTGTTTTGAAAAACCATGATGACACACTCTTCCAGAGGAATCTTACTTGGAGCAGAATTTCATCAGATAAAGAAGAATCTGCGAAGTGGTAATTGGTGATGGAGAATCTTAGCAAAGACATTTAGAAAAAATTAGTCTGTGATTTGATCTGGAGCATCACAAAATCACATCACTTGAACAAGTGAAAGAGAGGTGCTACTTCCATCTGGTTAAGCGAAGACTTCACGAGTATTTGGGATCCTGAACAGAAATATTAAATCGAAAAAATACATAGAATGTGAGGGTAAGCTGTACACTCCTTTAAAAAATACTGCGAGAGAACATTTAGAGTTGGCCAAGTTTTAAATGGATTAGGCTGGGGCCCATCGAGACTCGAAGGCTAAACGTTAGGCTAAAGTAGAGAATATGATTCTGATGCCGTACTACGTATTTTGGTCTAACAAAAGCAATACCATTGCCGAACAAATAGGTTCAAAAATTTACTATTTTGACGCGTGATAAGTGACCATAATGCAAAACTAATCTCCACTAAAAAACACCCCCGAAGTACACGTCACCATTTCACCTCCAAAAACCTTACCCTTTACACCTTTACACGGCTGGTGTCTGAATACCCCCTGCTACTCGCTCATGCGGCGGCTTGTAGGGTTGGCTGTAGATGTAAATAATGCGAATCAGAATATTAGACGATAGGGAAAAAATACTAGGGATTTCCGACAGCCTCCAGGGAGAAGGTAGGGTAAGAAGTGAATATAAGTGGGTTTATATTGTGAATTTGTTTACGCATGCCACTCACAGCAATCAACTTTTGACGTGCATTGCATGTGGAAATGACTGTTTTAGAGCTTTGAAAGCTTCGTGAAGTCACTTAATACGTCTCGTATTGCGAGTATTGTAAACAACAATCAATCTCTCATGACCCTTATCAGCGAAAACCTTTTCGTCCAAGGTAGATCCCCGCTACCTTGATCTCTCTAGCTCTTGCCACGAAACTTGTAGATTAACTTTCCAATTTAAACCCAACCTAAGAAAGATTTTTTTGTAAGAAAATAGAGAATTCTGTGCACGGACGCTACACAAAATTTCAAAATAAGGAATTGATTCTGATAGTGGCAAAAAAATCAGACAAAAACGAGAATAACACCCAACGATATTATGCCTAAGAACTGACTTAACAATAGGGCTTGCTCATTTTTCCTTTTTGCTGTACCTGGTAGCTTCTGCTCTGGGACGAGAAGTATCTAACATTTCCGTGTCTAATTTTTCTTCACTTACCGCGCTTTTGGCTCCTACACAAAGCATTACTCTTTTACCACAGGAGGTGAACTTTCGGTAATCAGTTACCACGTCATACGTCGCTGGATGTGAATTCCACAGTGGTGTAGTATGTGTGATATATGATACTCAAGTCCGAGTTTTGTTTAGGTGCCAAATTACGACAGAGGGGAAATTTTCAGGAAAGTTTAATGCCTTTTGACTGCTGTTTGGGCAGTAGTAAAAGAATTTTTTGGGTGAGATCATCCTTATGGGTCAATTTAATTCAACATGCTTTATACATGTTTGACTTTTCTCTAAAGTGGAAGGCACATTGGCCACTATCTTCCCCTTATATTTTTAATCCATGGTTTTGTGAATGAGTGCATTTTGATCTCATGTTGACTTTAGTTGCAATTTCTTAATGGCTGGGCTTAAATAAGTATTTGTATTAAATTTAGTTATTTTATAAAGTAGACTATTGCCAAAATGATGCAGGTGAATAAAATTTTAAAAATTTTGTGTGAGTTAAATAATTTTTTCAGTCACCCTGGGTTTCCCAGAAGCCAAGATTGGTTTACAATATGGGTTAATTTTCTACCCATTTTGACTTTTAGTGCAAACTCGCTGGCTATCGAGGAAGAGGTAATAGCAACTCGGGTGTTTTTAGTCAAAATAAGTTATTGTCAACTCTTTGCAGATGCATTTGTGACTGCACTTTCCACTTTGATGAGACACCTACACTACACCATTAGGGTTTTACATATCCGGATAACATGTTGATAACCCCAGAGGCCTAAAAGCTCGCATGAGTCGCCACAACTAACAACAGAGAAAATACAACTCTCCATGTGTACTTAGTTCAGACTTGCATACATAAACATATCAACTAAGAGTCAAACAGAAATTTGCCGAAGAAATCTAGTATAAGTCCTTTGTTTTACCTTTGTAGAAGGTTTTACAATTTCAGTTTTTCATGGCTCCCCTATAACTGCTCCAAAATTCATGCTACAATTATGTTCTCGGAATTTAAGAAAAAAATGTAGCCTTATTGTTGCCCAAGTCCTTGAAGGAAATTATGAAAAATCTACGGAAGCCTCTCCTCAATAGGCGCAATATTTTTCTTTTGTGAAAAAACGTCGCCAGTTTGTTCCACTCCTCTATTAATGCTAATCGAAAAAATATTGCATGTGTCCACTTCTCCTATCCTTTTTAAAATTGGATGAACGTGGATGAATAGTCTAAAAGTTTCACACTTGATGTACGGTTGTGAGAGAGGATTGAAATTCCAAAGGTTTTGTAATGACTTCACGCATGGTACGTAAATCCTAAGCGAGATGCATGCTGATAAGGAAATGGCGCTTGTGGAAATAGAAAACACGACTCAGCGTGATGAAATCGCTGTGTTGAGACTTAGAGGCATGAGTGATCACAAAAGCTATATATCATCACCACGATACAAAATCGGAGAATTAGCCTTGATGTACCTTGTAGCCTCGTAGCCAATATAGTCTTGAATCTCATTTAAATAGTTACAGAACAGGATAATTTTACAAATAAAAATATATAATCCAGATATAATTGTTTATTTATTGTTTGCGAGTTATTCCATTTGTTTTGCATGATATTTTAAAAATCCCTCGATGTTTCGGATTAATTTCATAAATACATAACTTTTGACAGTTTTAAAATAATTAATCAGTTATCATTATAATACGGAATAGTGGTTTTTAAACTCTTCCTCTCATTCATTTTCGTGTAATTTTTATACTTAATTTTTCAAGTGTGTGAGATTCGAGGAGCTGATAAGTCTTTTCGGTTAACTTCTACATCTCAAATAAAGTGCTATTTAGTGATGTAGAAATTATCTTTCTTAATTATTCCGATACCTTAACTGTAGAAATTTTTACTATAATTACGCTAACTAATCGGTAATGAATGTTACGAGTTTCAAATTTTGAAACCATTATTGGTGACTGCTGGTTTTATACCAATCCATGCAAACCCACGTGATGTTTTACCAAATCTTGCAGAAAAATGGATACCTCGCGGTTAATTCGCAAGGAATCCGATTGCCTCGAAACGGAGTGATTTTTTTGTAAAAAAATATGATGACGGAACTTCATTGTGACCTATGCAGTGAATTAAATTGCCTTGCCTTAAATATATTTTTATGAATGCCAATGGATCACGCTCTTGTATCAGCTCTGGTTGCGGGTCATGAAACTTGTGATAACTCTACAAATTTTATTTAGCTGTGAATGTTAAGTAGACGTAGACGTAAATTTTAACCATGGTAGCGTATCGATCGAAATATTTTAATTGCAAACTTTGAGTTAACTTTCGATTTCCTTGAGTTCCTTAAAGCAGGGTGTTCACTTATAGAGAAGAATAAACTATCCAAGTGTCAAGAGAGATTCGGTACTCAAAAGATAAGTGAAAAGCGTAAAGTTATTACTATATACATTTTTGAACTTTTGCTAAAGATCAATATCATCTTTACTAGCTTTCCTTTCCCTTATGTGTGCTGTCTAATAATAACGCTGATATTATCGCCCATTTTTATCTTTGTTGTCCATAGTTTCTTCTTATTAAAACAGAAACAACAATGCACTTTTCCACAAGGTCAGTGTAATTACCAAGTTTAGTGCAATTAAAAAGAGAGCGATTAATACTCTCATGAAAATGGTATGAACATATTAGCATAATTAGCTTGTCTTTTTATTTCTTGGTGTAGAGATGCACGAACATTTTTTATGTTTTAGGGGTAGTTTAACTCTGTAAGAAGTAATAAAAATAAAATAATTTTACTTTTTTCATTCTATCAAAATGACTCTTTGGCTCAGAAAATTTTTATTAAAAAAAGAAACTTAACGCATCTAGTTAAATATCTTTAATTAATAATCATGTAGTGTGGTAAATATTTAGTAGTTTCTTAAGTGGAAAATTACCATCAAAGCGTTCATTTTCGAATGATAGGGGGAAATTGGTATCTAATAATATAAAATAATATCTATTACATCATAACTATCTTAATATTAAAGTAAAATTTGAAAATAATTAATTATTATTATATAAATATTTATACATGGTATATAATTGAACGTTGAATATTAAAAATTGACTTAATTATTCCAAATAAATTGGGTATTTTTGTATAAATAAGGCAAAAAGTAAGAAAAAATTACACTAAACAAGGAATAGTGCAATTGTTGTTTCTGTTTTAATATGATGAACTTCCACGATATCTCGCCTGAATCTGTTGAAAAAAAAACAGTTTCTTCCTCAAAAAGGTTAATGAAAAAATAAAAGGAGTTTCTCAGCTGTGTAACTGTATACATGATATTTATTTTGATCTCATTTGTTATATATTTGATTAAGACCGATTCTAAAATTATACATTTTACTCCCTCAAAGAAAAGCTCTTCTAGTACTTTCATTTATCTTTTCTTCAACAACCGTGTCTCCAAATTTTAACCAAGTATCTTGAATTCACCAGTGACCATATGAATCTTACGTGGACGTTTCTCATAATGATCATACCTCCCCCACCTGCAATAGCTGTTTTTCTTAACGTTCGGCTAAAAAATTGCTCATACCTTCTCATTATTTCGGAATTATTCACTTTGGAAACGATTAGAGCTCGCATTTTGCATAAGTTATCTTATGCCTAAAAACTTGTTTCTCTAATCCACGGCCATTTCATCAATCAAGACTGGAATTGAGCTCTCAGAAAACCCCTCAAAATATACACAGTTATGTTGTTCCGGCCTCTCTACAATTATTCATGCCTGGAATAACGCTTACTTACCATAATTTCAAGGCATGATGCAAAACATTGCGTGGTGTCCCGGCATTTCTAATGCATTACCATCACGACGCTGCAACGCATCCACACTCGTCTTAAGGACGGCGGTATAATGCATGAATGTATAATCATTCCCGAAATTAATGGCTCCATCATGCGGTGGCAATTAATCTTCATCAATTTCCTCAGCTTTTGGATATTAAATGGGGGTTGGCCCATTGAAATTTTTCTTGACCCCTTAGTGTGCTGGGTCGTATTCATTCCTCCGCAGTTGCCGCAAAATCATCCCAAAGTTTGGGAAGATCGAATTAAAAAAGGAAGTAAGATGCTATAAAAAAGAGAAGCGCAGGAAGAGAGGAACTGTACTAGACTCTGTTTTAGGGATTCACCTCAAGATAGGGATAAGCGGGCATATTTGCAAACCTGGTAAAAATTGAGCTAGATAGAGAAGGCATGACACCACAAGCATGAATTCATTATAGCCGGATTTGTATAATCTCACTCTCTTTAGCTATTAATTATGGTAAGCTCTTACCTTTCTATTTACTTCACTTCAAAGCAAGCCCGTTTTCATGCTGATAGTTTTTTATGGTATATTTGCGCTGTAAGTCATCTAAATACAACTAAATAATACACAATTTTTATCTAATAGACCTGGTTTAAAATGAAGATATTGTTATATCAATGGGCAATCAGACAATTTTTTCTCTGCATACTAGTGCAGTAATCACAGCGATAGAAGGAAAGGCCTTAACTAATTAGCATACAATCATCAAATATTCTAACATTTGATATTTCCCGTGGTAATAAAATATATTCATAAGAGAGTTTTAGATTTTTAAGGCATTAATCTTATACTATTGCCCAATGCGTATCCTCTCGGCCTTTATGAAGAAATTGAAGACGAGGGTCACATAAAAAGTTGCTGATATGAAAAATAAACGAATTTTATCCCCCACAGTTTAAGGTTAAGTGGAGAATATCAACGTGACAGACGAACTACTCCATCGTGACTCAGGTTCAGCCGCTAAAGAAGCACCCTCTCTA
The DNA here is from genome assembly GCA_963169105.1 of Ceriagrion tenellum. NCBI lineage: Eukaryota > Metazoa > Arthropoda > Insecta > Odonata > Coenagrionidae > Ceriagrion > Ceriagrion tenellum. The sequence goes on from OY720632.1 coordinate 70,717,202, forward strand.
CCCACCCCTATGGTGGGAAATGTGACTCTGAGGAGATAACGGTTTCATTGATGATGGCGCGGGAAACGAAATGAGCGCCATATACATGTAAATGAACGTGGAAAGATGCTGCACTTTCATCTCCGCCTGCATATGGCACAACATACCTTCATCACTAAGGCCAGGGTAGTTTATGAAGTATCATGAATCTCGAAGAAGGAGCATTAAAATGATTAAAAATTCCAAGCATAGGACGATTTAGAAATGGATATTTTTATTATATCAGTTCAGATTTATATTGGATACGTAGATAGACAGAAGCTACACAAATTCTTGAAAACTTTTTCTCGACAGGCTATGTTTTTTTTATTTCCTACTTACTGGCGGCTCCCCAATGAATGAGAATTCAAGTTAATGCTGACAACATCGTTACTAAAATCACAATATGACATTTTTGCAAATTTTTTATCAAGATTTGAAACGTAGCCTCCTCACTCCCGAACAAAGTTGTAAAGTAGCAATGAGGTATTCTCTTTTAGTATCACTGATTTCAAGCTGTTGCATAGTTTTTAACTCAGACGGTAAATATTTTAAATTCATTCATAAGAAAAGAACTTGTTTGAAATTACATAATATTCCTGCGGAGTTACTCCAGTACAAGTCTTTCATTAGATGCATTATTCACTTACCATTGAATTACGGTTGTTTGCCATATTGGTGAATTTGTTTTATCCATTTCTCTCTAATCAATAGATACTTGGTAGGAAAAGTTACCAAAATAAACATTTGATACATCATTCTAGAATGATGACGTAGTAAATCTATATCTCCATATTACTCTGCAAGACACCGCAAAGGTGTTTGGCAGTAGATGACATTTTAAGAATCTTAAGGCACAAAGTACCCTACCTCTCCTCGGATTCGACGCAAGGGCTTTTAATAAGGTGTTATTGAAAAGTATAGAATAGTCATTGAAAAGTATACAATATATACATAAAAATGAATCACAAGAAGTATTTAAGCTATTGTGAAAACTTTCAATTTTTACTTCGTTTCCGCCACGTACAATACTATTTTGTCATTAAACATGTAAAATAATTAAATATTACCTCTTATGAATATATCTTTAAAAGATATTTCTGTTGAAATTACTATTTAATTTTTAAATTTCACCATCTTCAGTATAAAGGAATATCTGAAAAGAATGTCAATTATTAATACATAGAAACCTCCAAGATTAACACAAAATTTTTGTCAATTATGGTTCCTAATGTATTCATTACCTTTTGAGATCCGAGAAACGATTTTGATTTTACAGTTAGATGCATATATGATATCCATAAATCTTGCTTTCAATTATATTTCAGCGTGTTTTGAGGGCTTTCCCACAAATATTTACGAGGATTTAAAATAAATTCTCATCCCAGAACTTCCTGCTTCACCGTAACCGTGACCGTTTTAACTGCAGCAATGATAATTATCTTCGGTACTTCTCCCGTAGAAGGCTATTTATTTCTCGCCCAGCACAACCACCTAGGGTGGTAGTGACGATTCAAATACCTTAAGATTTCCTTGCTGCGATGCACAGCAACACATCTTCAATTCAAAATCAATTTAAATTTAAAAATTGAAGAAATTCAAATCATTGCATTGACAAATTATGTGGTACGAAGTCACTCGCACGGGCGAATATACATCAAGGGTTAAAATTCTCCATGAAAAAATCATTTTTCCTGACAGGGATCCGATCCCAATTTCTGATCAGATGTTAGCCATTTATACCACTAAGCCATTGCTACCAAGAAACCAAGTCAAGCTTGAAGGAAGATGGCTTGGAGGTGTATCTATCTAGCACATCTGACCGGCAATTGTGAGATCCGATTTCAAATCCCACTCTGGTCAAATCATTTTTTAATGACCAACTTCAACCCTTGGTGTTTAAACAATTGAAACCGTGAACTAAAAAAGGGAATAAATAGGGGCCGTATCTTCTGAACATATTCTGCATAAAATTTAGTCAATAGATCGTATTAACTGGCTTAAAAATATTAGCAGTGTTGGTCATTGGTGACCATTGGCCTCTTCGATTTACAGAAAAGTAAGTATCCTCTACTTACCGCATAGAGTCAAGTAGAGGATTCAAAATAATCTTAATGAATTTTCTTAGCGTTCATATCTTATAAATACGAGTGACACTGTGAATTATTTTCCATTAATTCCAGTGATGTGAAAACTCAGCTACTCAAATCATGAAGAGAGAATGAGTTTCATTAAAATTTTCCACAAAAAGAATTTATTTACAGGTGCCATAAATTGAGCGCCTGGTTGAAATCTTCAACAGACAAGGGAATACGTGTCTAAATCCAGAGATCTCACGTATTAATACCGAGCAAATGTTCATTCATTGATAAGGTATAGTCCTCCCGATCTAAAATTGAAGCATTCGCTTTAACCAACCGATTACTTAACCTTTTACGCTGGTGTTCCACTGGGATGTAAAAATCAGGAGGAATTAAAAATTCCAAAAGAAGTTAATGTTAACTCAGTCTGTTAACATGACGGATTAATGTCTTCATACACAATGATGGTCGTGAATAAAAAAAGATCAGAATTTAGCACATTCGGGTGAAGACCCTTGCTATCATCTCTTTGTCACATTTCATATGTTATATTCGTTACACTCCCTTTCTCTTCGTTAGAGAATAAAAGTATTAAGCAAAAACCCCTTTTGTTCGAATTTAAAAACATTGAGATTTCAAAAATTACCGAATATAAAAGCTTTTAAGGTCAAATGAGGAAGATAAATCAGTTCTAAGTAATTTCATGATGTAATGATAAAATTGAGCTGCGCTTAGCATCAAAGAGAGTAAGATAATTTGGAAGCCAAAGTGTATTTGAAAGAACTAAAATAATGAGTTATATAATTAATTATATGTACATATTTCATGGTATACCTACACAGTTTTGACACCTTAGATCACTGCAGTAGATGTTTATTCTCCACTAAATTACATCTTTGAGTAGAAAGAATACCTATAAAATGCCATTCCCATTTTAAAATGATCTTACACCTTTTCAAGTGGTATGAATATTTTCATCCATAACAATTGTTGATGTTTCTGATCCCTCAATTATTCAACGCTGAAAATTATATTTTTAACTTTCCGCCAAATTCATCCAAATATTTTTTCATAACACAAGGCTTTTTAACTAAGCTTCAGAGTACTTTTCATTAATATTTCGTCAAAATATACCTCAATTATGAGTTATATCTTGAATATTGCAACTTTTATTTATTTTTTTCGCATTTTCCAAGAAAGGTAAATTTTTAAATCCTCACAAGACCCATGGATGACCATTTCTAGGATAAATTTTTAATGTTTATTATTCCTTATAAAACGCCTACATTGAATCCCCCAATGGCGTTACAGACTTTTCTTCATTTCGTTTGGTAACAAATTTAAAGAAGTTTGAGTAAATTATCATCATAGAATTCACTGGGAACAGTGCAGTAAGTATAGTGCGCTGTTAAGTTTCACTTGCCCACACCTATCTTTTTGTAAAATAATCATGGATTAAGTTAAATGCTTCAAAACAATCTTACTTTCCACTTGGGAATCCGTTTATAAAAACGATCAGATTTTAACGGTATGACAAAAGACTGGTTATTCGCTCTTACCCTCTCAATTTTAGGGGTGAAAGGAGAGTTGATATGAGCAAAATGATTGATGCTAATTCCAGAACCTCAAGCGCCCATCGATACACAATGCCTCCTTAACCGTAAAGTATCCAGCCTATAGAAATGAAATCATTCCATTACACCTGGTGTAACTGTGGCAGTTAGGACGCATGGAATCAATTAGAAAAGTATCGCCCACTGCTTTCCTCCATAGTGCGTGAAATGATTTCGATTGCCTCATATTGTCTCAAGAGCCTTGCGGGCAATGCGCAACAATTGATTTTTGGAAATTATTGTCCTTAGTAATATGGTTTGATGCCCAACGATCAACAGTTCTCTGAACACCTTCAGTGTTTTCCAGGGTCAACCATTATGCCTCGTTGAATGAGATGAGTATGTTCATTCGCGCTGAGTTGCAGCCCTTTCCCTGTGACGTAACATTTTGCTCGTCATGTAATTGTAGTGATCGGTATTCAAATTAGTCAAGATAAAGAGGAAGACAAATACTCGATGATATTAAACAACCCAGTTTCGATCAATGTGAATGCTTACTTTTGGTTTCACAATCAATTTGCATTTTGTCGGGAAACAAAAACAGTTCGGTTTTTAATTACCCCTTTGCATTCAATGCGACAATTTGAACTCAAGCCTCTACTCGACTGTGAACGGAGCATTATGGCTGGTGTCCTAGCAGGTGATTTGCGATTATGTTATTCAACAATTAAAAGCAGAGATATTTAGATAAATTCCGTAACATTAATCGATTTAATGATTCGCAATGTTTTTTAGAAACTAAAGTAACATTGATGTGTTTTTTAAACACAGAGAGAACACTTCCCATATCGCGTCGTACCACCGAACAATATTAGAAGTTTGGCGCCATTGTATTGTGTGTATATATATATATATATATATATATATATATATATATATATATATATATATATATATATATATATCGTCTATTCCTTCAGCTGGGTTTATGCTTTGAAAAAGATGAGCATGTTGATGAGAAAAGGAGTTCAGTAAACAGCAGTATATGTTTCTCTTAAGATGATCTTTTTTATTACCGATACGAAAATTCCTATGTCAGAAGTACTTGAATACATACAAGAAAAATACCCTAAATATGTCGGCGGATTAGTCTATACCTCAAAGGCTTCATTAATTTATGAGCCAGTGTGTTTGGACTACTCTGGGTACCCAATATTACAATTGGTTGCATAGCAAAAATTGAACTGAAATTCTGTCGATTAGTGTTCCTGCAGCAGTTTGAAAGTTATGTGTTTATATAAACGTTTATTCTTCCTACAGATGCAGAAAAATATCTAGAAAACTCAGCTATTGCAAAACCCTCAACAAACTATATGCTTTCTTTAATTCCTTTTGACGATAGTCGTTTTAAAATTAGTGTCCATGATAAAAATGAATTATGAATCAGAAATGGTTCTCTAAATGCTGGATTGAACTATTGAGTAAATTAACAAATAGCATAACATCTATAAATATCATCGTTTTCTATTTCTGAGTTATGGAGAGAACTTGAAATACTGATCGGAATGTAAAATATTGATAATTACCTATCTATCAAATTACCAAATGAAATTGATGAACGAAAGAGCGGTAACGTGGACTCTGAAATATGACCAAGATTTCAACTATAAATTCTTCAAAGCTGATTCAAATATTTTTCTTGATGTTCTTTGGTACTCTATCTCTTGGCCATTTTAAGGGGCTACATGCTCATTAAATACAAACAGCTCACCCTAAATTTTTCACAGTAATTATACTTAAAAAAGGGTTTTGAATAACTAGCTGAAATTTGTGGAAGAAGCATAATCCTGTATTTGATCTGGGTGGGCTAACAATTCCAATAGCTGAAGAGCATTTGACTTTTTTTAAATTAGGACTTTATTCGGTGAATAGAAAAATAGAAATAATTTTTCCTTTCTGAATGTAGAGAACCTTATCACCCCGCTGGCCACATGGAATAGCCTCCTTCTTAAGTAATCTTTTGGAGTCTTCAAAAGTAAACGCATTGGTGCCGGAATGGATACTATTTCATTTTTATGATTTTTTTAATTTTAACATTCGATGAAGGTTACCTTATAACTATGAATGAATGTATTATTAGTGCATGTTCTTCTTTTACAATTTAACTCATAGAACTAGTTCTAGTTGGAAGTATTTGTCCCTATCATCTTTTTCATTGGCCATAGATTATTAACCTCAGATTATAAAGTACAACGTCATTGTGATGAGGTGATCTGAGACTCCTTTCTTACTGTTGGCTTAGCAATAAGGTTTAAAGACTAGAGTTTTCAGTCATTTCTTATCCGCTATAATAACTTCACTATTTTGGATTCGGTGATCTGAGAATCCTTTCTTGATTGTTCGCCGTAAGTTGAAATAAATTTTGCAAGTTTTCAGTCATTTCAAAGCCCTGGCCAAGTGCAGTTTTTCATGATGACGGTTACAGGCACTCTATACGCCAGCTTTAGCACAGTGAAGCCAATAGACCAAAATGGAATCAATGTTCAGTGATGCGCCAGACCCACATTCACTATTCTATATGAGCTAGGATACCTTCTCAAACGAAAACCTGGGGATGCAGAATACCGCTGCCCACTACTACTTACAGAACTTTGGCGGTGAATGCAGTGAACTGAAACACCGCGACTTGACCGGGCATAATAAAAAATGGGAAGATTTCAATGTATAAGAAGTCAATATTTAGTAAATAAATGCTTTGAAGACTGATTTGGATATTCTCCTAGGTTTACATTTCGATGAATAAATATTTGAAAGATATTTACAATAATAACTTTTACCCAAGTTTGAAGATGTAAATGTTCAAGTGTCATTTAGTGCCAATGATGACGAGATTAAAAGGTGTGCGTAGGCTGGAAGGGAAATTAAAGGGAGTATGTGGAGTAAATGAAGGACAGAATTTTTATAATAGGAAGGAATAATTGCGGAGTATAAAAGTATGTTATATATAGACTATACAATAACAACATGAGAGTGAGCAAAATACAGAAATGTTGGAGTACCTTAAAAGTGTTTGCTGTGAAAGCGGAGGGGATAGAGTAAGAAATAAGTAGGTGATGAAAGAATATGGAATAAATGCTCTGGCAATGCATGTATGAAATATACATTCTTCGCTAGTTTGATAATTTCTAGAGAATGCATGAGAATTGTATAAAAAAGCAGAATTCTGATAAAGGAGTATATTTTGTGAAAAAGGGCAGACCTAGTGTGTCATGGGTAAATCTGGCAGATGATTCAATGAATCAGAAAGATTGCACGGAATCTTTAAAACAAGAGGGCTTCTAGAAGCAATGCATGAGTTTAGCTGAGGTGAAAGAGGAATGTAATAATACACGAGTGAGGAGAAATTTATTTTAGCAAAGACAGTTATACAGACCTACCACAGAGAGTTTGTCATTGTAAAATTTGACTCTGCCTATCCCTATAGAAAACGGCAAGAGGGGTGTGTGAAAACGGCAAGAGGTATTTAAAACGTGAGGTTTTTCTCTTCCAGCAGCTCCTTTCGGCAGCTCCACTAAAATAGAAAGAGAAATATATTTATTACTTATTTATACATCTATAACCGTCATGGGATATCAAATAAATCAATATGGCTTTCAAACGAAAAAGCCATAAATGGATGTTAAGTGTAGGTTGAGCAGTGATTAATGTGGAGTTAGATTTACAATTAATGCTGATTCACTAGTGCCGAATGACACATTTATTGAAATGTCTTTGAATATCCCTCCATAATCACATGGATTTTTATTCATAAAATTTATTGTAAAAAAGAAATGGTGGTCAAAAATTCTGTTTAATTATTTCTATGCTTCGCTGGCAAGTAGTGCTTTGCCAAATATTTGTAGAGCCAGCTCGGATAGCTCGAATGAACTCGATAATTTTATGGTTAACATGTACCTATAATTAAATGTGATAAGAGTTTGTTTGAGCACTAAAATGAATTTCCGGAAGAGAATCATTGTGATATAGTCATACAACTGAAAAACATATGTAAGGGGTTTCACAGCTCCTCAATATTTTAAGTTCCGCAGCATCTCCAAAGTAATACGGCCTTACATTAAAGAAAGAAAACCTTAGCCATACTTCAAAAATAGAAAAATTATATCAGATATACCTTATTTAAAAGCTATTTTATTTTATTCCTCCAAATTTCGTTTTCTTTGGCTTAGTCTTTCTTTTCCATGTCATCAACTAAAATTTGATGATTGCTTCTCCGCTTCTCCGCTTACGAGAATTTCTGCTTTTAATTTTATATATAATGATTTTATACATATATTATTTATGATATCTAATTATTTTTTCAGTTTTACTCCTTCAATATTATTATTGAGGATTGATGGTGACCTACATAAACTAAAATACTGATTTTCTGTGAATTAACTATCTCTGAGTAAAATACCAAATTTATGCATTTCTACCACGAGCTAGAGATAATATCAGGTATTCGTATGTTAAATGTGCCAGGTGCCTTCAAAAAGCAGAAAACCTGTTCAAGAACTGTCTTTTATTTGAAAAGTTCCGCAACATTAATTATTTAGGGCTTTATAATGATGATATATGATGAACTTAAGTTTTTATGTTCATTTCCAAAACTTAGAATAACCATTTAAACACAAGACTTTGAATATTCTATTATTTAGGGTGGCTTTAGCTTGACTATGAGAGTCTAAAGTTGCACTTTTTTATTTAAACTGTTTAATTCCTGATTTCGCTAATGAAATATTATATCTATTAAAAATCAAAATTATGGTACAAAATATGTATGAGGATTCCATTAATATATTTTTAACGGTCATATATGTCATTGAAGCAGCCATTGGAGCTGAACGCAGCGCCATTTTAACTGAACTAACATATTTTGACTTCCATAACGGCGGAAATTTGCTAATTATCTTAAGAAATAGGTTTTAAGATGCCCATAATTTAGCTTTATTCAGTTCCTCAGGACATTCCGCTTCATATCAAGTTATAATTTAAATCTTGAGTATTCTGTCTCGTTCAAATTCAAGTTCTTCTGCAATCATCTGAGCAATCTTCATGAGAGCCCAAGTTAAAAGTTCCATTTTCAAGGCTGAATTTCAGTAAAATTAACCCTACTCTATATTCATCTCAGTTTAATGAAAGCACTTCAAATATACATTTTTAGATAATCTGCGATGGGTTACTCAGAGGCCAGATCCACCGTATGACACTTATGTTATATACCAGTCCTGAAAAATGTAGACTATTCCTTTATCAGCTCAAAGCTGGTCTAAGTTGTCGGGTCGGACGAAAAAGTCAAAATTTAACCCTGTTTATTGACACAAAAGTAACAATTTAATTGATAGAGGGGTGTAAAGAGAAATTCTTCCTTCCCTCAATTTAAAATATTTTGCATATTACCCCTTAAATATTTATCTATTGATTGAGTCACGTCAGAGGAGGAAATTTTGTTCATTGCTTACATATCTCGTGCAATGGCTTAAGGTCGAAGAGCATTGTACATGTTTCAAAACCTATCAATGGAGCATAAGGAGATTCTTTTATTACTGTGCTCCTAAAATACTTAATCTCCCACCATCGTACATCACTACTTCAAAGTCACTTAAATTATTTCAAGGAGGATTTATTTTTCCTGTTAAGAGTTTTGAAGGTTATTTTTAATGTTCTCATTACAAAGTTTAATGCCTATAGTTTATAATTAAGTATTAAATAATATGGTTCCGTGGCTCAACTGAAAAAAAGAGCCACAATCATACCTTAATTTAGCTTCTTTTTCATCAAAATTGCATTTATTACGTGCTAAGTACATAAAAAGGCCTGCATATTTTTATTCCATCATTAAATGATTTTTCGATGAATTATAAGAGGATTGAGAATGTATTATAAATCATAGTGTGAACGCCTTTTTCCTGGTTAATGAATTCAATAGTTGTGAATCGGTGTCTCAGTAGTCTCTTCTAAATGAAATTCGTCAGGGTTTAAATACTTGTCTCTTTCCCCAATTGAAACATCGTAAACAGGATGGAGGTTATAATGGAGATCTTGGGTTAGGATCCTAATAAGAGGCGGTCAAGGTGTTTACCTATTTTGTCTCATTTTATTGCGCATAAACGTGGACTCTGACAAAGGAAGAAGAACCAGACTGAAGGGATGAGGGTGAGAAGGCGGATGAAAGAAGTGCAGTGCTTTACACCCTCAGCTCAAAAGCTTATAACCTATTCCTGTCTTAGATGGAAAGGATGATGGACGAGGAAGGGAGAGCGTGGTATGGAGAGAGAACCTGGGGAGAAAATTGAGAGGTTGGGGTTGGATGAGGAAATGATGGGCCGCGGGTTGCGTTAGGCCGTGATAGGAGCGAGGATATTGGATAAGCGGGGAAGGGGAAGGAGTAGAATGTGTAACGGATTGGATCAAAAGGGGTAGGACATATGCTGAGATGAAGGTAGAATTTGTGTAGATAGAAATAATGGCTTAGTGGTGTAACTGACTAACACGCCTGTATGGTATTAGAGAGATCCGGAATGAAAACTCAGTCAAGACAAATGTTTTTTCCAATGGCGTAATTCACTCGCTTCGGTTTTTGCCTTAGCACCCATGCGGGTGACTGCGTACAGCATTATTTGAGCCTTCACATACATACCTATCACGCCGTTCCCTTCCGGGGTAGGCAGAGTCACTAAGTTTCACTCATAAATACATATTTGTACACCTAACTCTGCTTCAATAATTTCCTCCATACTGACCTATCCTTGCAACCTCTTTTGTATCATACACTGCTCATACATTTTCTCCTGTTATTAAGACTCCTAATATTCCTCCTCCTAAGAATTTCTTCAACCACATTCAACCACAGCTTTCTTGGCCTACCTCTACCTCTCGTGCCATTCATTTCACTCTTATATATCTGTTTCATAATTCGACTCATAAAATAAGTAGATTTTGGTCTGGGGAGAGGATTATTACAGAGCTTCTACTCTCTTTCATTTCAACCTACCTTAAGTGCTAGATTACACTTATTTCAATAGCTAAATCTATAGCTATAATTCTATATCTCACAACACCTTTAAAGTTTATCAATATTCTCTGGCCATCTACCTGATTTTCATTCATTGTTAATATTATCCTCAGTTTTAACTCACAATGAAATTAGTCTTCACCGTGTAATCTTTCAAGTTACTTTTTGAGTTCTGAACGCAGCTTATTTTTATCTTTCGATGCTGTATTATGGAATTCACCTTTTCAGTATGCTACTTTTTCATCAATTTCTCCCTTATTTGATTAAAGGTTTCACATTTTCACGGATCGTCCATATTTAAACTTCTTTTTCTTCCATGTCAGACTGGCAACTTGTCTGACAGGTGAGCAGTGGGCGGCTTCGAGTATCTAAGAGTAGTGATCTTAAGATTGAATTTATAGCCTTGAGTAGTTCTGAGAGTGCTATCTATAAAATAGAATTCGAGGAAGCTCTTCTTCTGTTCTAATGTCGGAATAGCCCTGTTATTTATTTCCTCAGAAATTCGTTAGTCGGTGGTTTTAATGGCCGTTTGCCTACACAGTACTGAAATCACCGATTGTGTCCACAACAACTGTTCCATCAACAAACGGTTAACTTCTCCTAATGAGATCCATAATACGCACGCATTCTCAGAATAATACAATCATAGGTTTATGAGGAATTCCCTTTGACATTTTGAGTACTAATAAATTCACCTATTTTTATTTTATTTTCCGAATGGATATGGAAATTACTCCCCATTTTTACTGGGAGCTTACAAGTTCAATCACTGTATAATATTGACGGTAACTGTCTAAATTTTGCGGAATTCCTTATTGAAGGGGTCAAAGTAAACACTTTCATTCCACATGCATACACTTTTGATCTCTTTCGATTGGGTTTTCGATGTTGAGCAACATCTTTAGGTGAATTTAGTTCGATGGAGGTTCTTATACATGCATGAGTTAACAACACATTCTTCCCCCCACTTGTCAACCCGTGAACATTGACATCCATTTTATGTTTATTCACCTGAAAATAACACTTAGCATTGAAATTATAGCCGGGAGAGGTTAATAAGATATATTTGTGGAATGCATTTTGACTATACCCTGGTCATGATGAAACAGTTTGAAATAAAATCTTTATGAAGCTGTGAATACTAAGATTAGTCAACGAGACTTTGAAGTTGGGAAATTCAAAAATTACTTGCCAATATTACTAATAAAATATATTGATCTGAAACGGCTAAGACATAAGAAGAGTGCCTAATACATTCAATAAGGCCCTGTAATGCTTGCTATATAGCAACCTAAGAAGATATTTTTTAACTGTAATACCGATTGTATGTAGGCTATAAAGAAAGATCTAGGTTGTGGTAGTTCTGGATGAGCTAACTAAACTATTATACAACTGTCTATCGATTAAGATGCGATATTTCTGTCCATATCTCCGAAATGCGTATCACTAGTAAGCTGAATATATTTCTCAACTTGGATCAGGGGAGGTAATTTAGTAACCTATGATTATTTCCAAAAAGGAGTAGTTTTTCATGGTTAAAATGCGAATGTATAAATGAAATACATTACCAACTCTGCCCTGTTCAGGTTGAATCGCGATCCTTTTTACGATTATGCCACCCTGTGAGTGGTTCCATCATGAAGTTCTTCATTTTTATAAATGTTGAATGTTGCATTCCTTTGTCATGAAATTTCCCGAGCCTTGATTATTCATGTATTAATATATTCAATAGAGCATTTTAAAATTATATTTAATGAATATTTCAATTGGAAAATGTTCAAGGTTTGGTTCGATCCTTTAGGTTTGTTGTTGTGGGATTTTGTTAGCTTTCCAGAATGATAATATCCCTACCCCTTCAAAGCATTACAAATACATCAAACTATTTGTTAAAAATTGGTTACAACGCAGATCTATGCTCTGAAAGGGAGAGGAGCATTCACTCATATAATTTAAGCGTATCTATCCATTAATCCTCACCATGGTAGACGTTATTTTAAAGTATTTTTTGATTCGTATTCTTATACAGGAATTCATGTGCCTTACGATTATTTATATGATAATTTGTTACGCTTTAGAGATATACCTAAGGTTAGCAATCTATGATAACCACCTTAGTAACGTTTTATCGACGCTCTTTCCAGTTAACCCAGTAAGAAGTTATTAACAAGGGTGAAGCGCATTTTTTCCTAATATATTTAGCATTTATACTCTTCCCTTCAATTAGCATCCCTTGTGGCTTCAGTTTCCATCAGTTAAGTTTTAGGGTGAAAATTAAAGCATTTAGAGCAATCTAGTTATTGATTTTGAGGGGAGAAGCAGAAGAAAAGAGAGGGCATTTAGGTGGCAACGATATGAGTAAAAAGTACTTGATCCCTCAGAGTAGAACAGAACGGAAAATGACCTTATAAAGATAACCCGTCTTTGTATCGCAAACTTTAAGAATCATTTTACCTAGATCCATCCCTAAATTTTCATCTGAACTATAGGATCATTTAATAAATTTATTTTATCTGAATGTGCTCCGTTAGAGCATTTATAAATCTAAGATGAATAAATGGTGACTTTGATTAACCTAATTGCTTCTTCAAGTATAATGCATTATTTATCATCTTACTATTTCCTTTATCAAACGTTTTGCCCAATTTTAAGCAGCAGTATTCATCCACTCAACTAAATTTCCAATCAATTTTTAAAGGCGCAAATCGATTGATATTCTTTGGTTATAATTATTTGTCAGTACCTATAACGCTTTCTTTTGCTACCTTCCTCTTGGGGAGAGCGCTCCTGCATTCGACACATCTCAGTCCTAAATATTGTTTCAATAGTGAAATAAAAGGTGAAAACACAACAGGAAATCGATCTCATCTTCCTCTTCCCCACAGGAAGTTCATTTGGCATTACTAGTTCTCATGCCTGTCCAACTCACTTGCAGCATCTCCGCTGCATTCACCAAGGAGCAATCGGTCATCTAATGCCACCTTGCTCGTCCAAACTATCACTAAATTCGCTCCGCAGAAAACACGTCAAACTTTTCACACTCCCTCCCTACTCCCTCATTGGGTTCGAAATGCCCCCTTGCCACTGCTGTGACATTCGACTGTCGAGTCGCGAGAGACCTCCCGCGAGTACAAGGGATGTCAGCGCGAAGGGATTTTGCTAGCACCCCGGTGTTTAATGGAGGAAATAAGTGCAGGGGAGGTGAGAAAGAGTTGGAAGGGTCGGATCAGGAAATGAGAAAAGGGAGCGGGTCTGCAGATTGATTCGGGAAAATAACTTAGCCTTTCACATATTGTCAATTATAGCATTGAGGGAAGTCGGAATCATCATTTTCTCCTGCCCCCTCGTATATATCAATGATGTGTTTTTCACAGTACCCTTGTAAGGTATCCAGTCGTATGAACCCTAGTCTGTGTGCTGCGATTATGAACTGTTTTATTTCATTTGACCAAGCATTTAAGGAACCTTGTTAAGGACTTCGTGTGATGACACAATTAAGTATCCAACAATTTACTCTTTGAAAAGCGTTGGTATCTCAAATGATCTAGCAAAAGCTGCCAAAAGTGAAAAACTGCATTTACTAATTGGTTTTTCATCTATTCTTGCTCACGTGGCTTCAGTTGGCTGTCGAACTCATTTACCTCCAATAAATGCTCAAATATTTTTACAACTAAGTAGGGAAAAGTCTTCTATTCTAATAACATAATTTGATCCGGGAAACACTCTCAGCACATATGTGGAATAATATTATGAATTCACTGGGTAGGGGGTAAAATTATTTGGTTCTGCAACCTTGTTAAGATTTGTCAAAAATTTCATGTTAATTCTGGTTTGGTACCAGAGAGAATATGAATGCTAAATTTGATATATACGAAATTCGGATATTGATACGGACAAAGAGACTGAAATGGGAGGAGGATAAAAATTTGGACCAGTAAAATATGATAATGTAGATGGAGAGAATGTAGATGGAAGAAATAGAGTTTAGTAAAAGATGGCCCCCTTAGGGGCATCGATAGTAGACGGAAGAATGTTGAGTGAGAACCGCAGGGACAGGATCATGAGGGATTGTAGACGGTATGATGTTTGACAAACCATGCAAGGAGTTTTAAATAGATTTTATTTAGTAAATTGGCATTAACTTAAAGGTAACAGGGGATTTCCGGGAAATTTTTTAGAGTGAATGAACGAAAATGCAAATGGTAAAATTTAAGGAAGGGTTAAAAGGGTAAAATTTAGTAATGATAATTCAAATGTAAATCTACGCTCGGGTATATTTTAGGTAGAACCAGTCATTGAACTGCTCATGATACTGAAGATGGTAATGGAAAACAGCCTTCAATAAATATTCGGTACAAAAAAGGTATCTTCCTGAAATATGATTCTCCGATTTCAGGCCCTTGAGATTTTCTGCAATTTCGTGTAGTGTTTTAAAAATGTTGTGTTCTGCCCTAAAGTGATGGAAGAAACTATTTCCTCAAATTTCTTAAATATGATTTAATACCGAATATCTTATCCTCGGATCATTCCTATGTATTCCCGCATCATACTTGGTGATTATGGAAATCAAAAAGGATCGTAGGAGTCAACTGAAAGGTACGTAACCGTAGGGTTACGGAGAAAGTATCTTCAAGCAGGGAGGAGGAGGATGCCAGAAGTGGTGAAAGGTGAGAGGAAAGGGGTACTAACATCAACGCACGTGACGGTCAGAGCAGGACAGTGATGGTGACTTACAGAGATTTAATCAGCTATATGAGATATCTGTAATGAAATCGGACAGTTGGAGTGTCATAAGGTGAAGCTATCCACCTTAGGATAGCACTTCCTTTAGCGCCCCTTTAGCGCTGCGAATGAAACTTCTCCGGTCAACTCCGCCTTTTAAGAGAGTAGTTGCCTTCAGAATTATGCATCAATAAATTCCAATCCGCTCCTTCTCCTTCATTTAGGTGAAATTAGCAAGTAGACTTGGAAGGAATTGTTGTGGAAGCAAAATTTAGGGTAGGTTTTGTGATAAAAACGCACTTCTATAGTTGAGTAGAGCACAAAAGAACTTCTTCTTCATCTGCTGACAATAGTTTCATCAAGTGGCTTGTTTATCACTAAAGCACACTCACGGTCATTTTTCAACCAGAACAACCTATTTTTTACTTTCTATTCACCTATAATTCTTCTATTCACATTTTTTCACTCTAGTAACAAAACCTTTCACAATTTTGCGGCCTGCTCTATTCCTCAACTGTGCCTCCTAATTTTCACAAAAATCTGTAACTACTTCGTCTTGAAAATTATCTATAGTGTGCTTATTTTACCATCCGCCCATTTCAGTTTCCTGGTCTTCTCAAGATCTAATTCTTGAAACTATTCTCATCTCATCTTGTCAATTACTATTGAATATTACCTGCCAACTCTACTTTTATCGGTTGAAAATAGATGGAAGCCTACACATTCATCAAAGTAATGTTATTGATTAAGGCGGAAGGAGCATATACATTTATATTTTTCAGTGGATTTTTTAATTTGTAGCGGACACTAACTTAACAAACTCGCAATTAATCATGCAGGTAGTTTTAACAACAACAACAGTGTTGCAAGCCACGGTAATGATAGAGCAATAAAATGAATAAAGATGTGGAAATATATTTAAATAACTCAGAGTCTAACATTGACAATTGTAACCTAAGTAATTTCCACGAAAGTAATTCATAATCGCAATGCCAAGGCTCAGTTCAATATCACTGGCTACTAGAGGGCAACTCTGAGAAAATATGATGATATGGGAGAAAGCCTGTGAGTAATAGTAAGTTGCAATAGGTATCCCTCGAAAGTCATAATAGTAGGCTCCTTGGCAGAATGGGCGAGGACCAATAAATGAAAAGGTGGTAAATAATTAAATGCATTTAGGTGATCGGAAGACCTTTATCCTGAACACGTGTGGCAAACATCATGACGAGAATATTTAAGCTCCTATCTGGCAAACGTTTTGCCATTATTGACTGCTAATGTTACTGTTTAGCAGCATATGCATAACTCTTCTCTAGTCAACCCCTATTATTGTTCCCTGTACAAATCATGGCTGTGGATTTATCCTTTAATCTTCTGCCTACTGTTGCAAATGACTCGAAAACGGCGGAAAGAAAATTATGACAGCCACAGAATGGCTGAAGTTTGTTTACCAAGGTAAAATGTACCTGAGAAGAAGTTACCCGAATAAGACCCTGATACCGGATAAGGAAAATCGAATTTAATGAACGATGTTGTCTCAGCATTTTAATTTTTCCCCGTCAATATCCGTTTCCAAACACATAGATTGTTACCTCATCCATTCATTGCAGGTCGTTTCAACAAGGAAAAAAATAAGGAAGCTGGAAATGGTGGTTATGGTACTCTGAGTTAGGAGGAATGAAATTTTTGGTCAGGAAGTTGAGCAGGTCTCGAATGAGTAATGAAGGTTTTTAAAATTTATGGAAACCTTATCTTTGTAACTAGTATCAAAACAAGCAGAGGATAGGAGTAATGAGAGCCAGGAAGTCTTCCACCGACGCGGTGCCTTCAGAATATCTAAGTGGAGACGACGGAGGTGGGCATTATTTTGGATGTTAGCGATGCAGTAAATGGTGGTTGAATGTAGTAGCTAGACTCAGAAGTACGGAAGGGGAAAAAGGAATCTACATATCAACATCTCAGGTCAAACGAGCTAAATAACACACATAGTTGTGAAAGGGACACGTAGTGAAGTTAGACGGATTTTAAGCGCTGCTTAGGAGTCAAGGAATTTCACCCTAAGAAAAACCTTTGGAAAAAAGTTTAATCTTTATACAAAGAGACCAAAATTTCAACCTTAAAAGCTAGCATGAATATACTTAAATAGCATGTGTACATAAATGACCAATAATGTATTCTAAATAATGACAGTACTATTGAACAGTAGAATAGTTATTTTCATGCGCAGAGTCACAGCTTTTGAAATATTCTCCTTAATGAAAAGTAACATGGAAGTAGAAATTCAATTTTAGTATAGAGAAACGGTACAAATACTTGGCGATAGTTTTCAATCTTTTCCACGTAAATTATGCACTACAACCTTCCATGTATCTGAAAATTTAAATAATATTTTAAGAAATGTTATTTTTCTTAGGAAAGAGAGTTCTCTTACACCTGGCCTATTTTTGATCACATTTTGCTCAAAATATAAATGCTCATTGAGATTTATGTTACATCAGGACCCAGTTATTCGATAACTTTTCCATAATATGACAATACGGTTAGCAGTGCATTTGAAGCGAATGGAATCAGATTTGTCTAAGTAATTTGGTGATTTTGATTATTTCTATGAAGACAAATGTTAATAAATTACTACTGTCAGTGTTTAATGAATTCAGAAGTGTAGGAACTGAGAATTGAAATAGTGCCATGAAGCAGTATTGATTCTTACGGCAGATAATCTATTCTTTCATAAAAATATCCTTTTTACCCCTCACCATGAGATATATATATATATATTTCATTAGCCATAAAATAAAAATTTATTTTAAATTTTTAAGAATGATATTGACTATATCAGAGTATGAGGTATTTGACGACCAACATATTGCCTACCTATTTGAATAAATATAATGACATCGTCAATTTTCATTACTTGTATTCCAAACAGCACATTTTTCAACATTTTTATGCAATAAATTGTGGTCAACAGCATCCGAACTTTGAAATAATCAACATTCCTATTCTTTCATTTATCAGTCTCTCTATGTATGATAGATAGAGTGAATACTGGCTCCGCATATTGGGATAGAAAATGGGTGGCTACCAAATAATTTTTGCCTTCTATTAGCACGAATGCATGCTAAACATGGGATAGCCTCAGTTAGAGAGTGATTCCCTCGTTATAGTTACGTATGCTAGTGGTACATTTTGAGTATAATTGGATAATATAATAGTCGGCCACTCATTAACTATATCATCTTATTCAGTTTTATCTAAATAAAAAGTCTCCTCCATTGAATATAATTCATGCTACAATAACAGATTTAATCAACAATTGCTTAATAATTATGAAGCATTGAGTACATCTAATCAACTAAGAGACAATACCTACTAAACATTGTTTGCTATAAATTTTTTCCAAAGATAGATATATCAAAATTGCATTGCCTACATCCTTTTCAAGCAATAAGGGCAAAGCTCATTTTAATTTAATTTTTATTAAGGTCATTCTAATCAAATTGACCAATTTTGATCTCCAGAGAAAATATTTGCGGTAAACTTTGACTATATTTAACAAACGGGAGGTATTTCCTTCTCTTTTCCTCTTGGCATCCGTGTGGATGACATCCGTATGACAATAGTGGCTGTATAAAATAGGAATTCCTCCCCCCCAAATAATGTCCAAAGTACGGGTGCTCGTGATCCGCAGTCGTGACACGATATCTATAAATGTTGGCATTCTTGACAAAGAAAACTTGTGGCCGCCTAAAAACTGACCTTATCCAGTCAAATCATTACTTTCTCCTTATCCTTTTTCCTTAATTACTAATTATCTCGATATGTTAATTTTTTATAAATTGGACAATTATTATTCCTATTATATTTTGAAATTAAAACCTGTTATAAGAGTTTCGAGTATTGGGAATGTTCTCTCAATTTTCCATTTAGCACTGTGACAGATAATGCATGCTAAGGAATACTGATTGTTGTTTTACCAGAAAAATAGGTGACCATCACTTTTCTTTATTTTAATGCAGAAAAACAACTTTTGATCAAAAATGAAAATTTGTTGTATTAATGAATTTGGTTAATTTTGGATTTATTACGAGATTAGTTTAACATTTGTAAATTTACCATTATAATCCCCACAAATTGTATTTTCGTGTTGATGCATAAAATGGATGCCCTGCCAATATTTTCCCTTAAACACGACTGCGACCGGTTCCCACTCGCGTATTGATATTTCGCATTATATTGGCATTATCGACGCAAAGTAGAAGGCAAATTAAATCTTTCCTTTTTCCAATGAAATAAAGTTTGACTAATTTTATGGATCAATATTTGTTTTAAAATTTGACGCATTTATTCTGCACAAAAATGTTGTCATTAAAATTTAGCCGCAAATTGTTTAGCATATCGGTGCTTCATCTAACCCCCAACTCAAAACATACAGCAGAGGATCCATATCAACATACAAAATAGGGAATCTCCCATTTTTCCGATCAAATTATCTTTATAGATTTTATACATTCAAATGATGATGCATGGATTTCGGATGGTGTAATCCACAGATATTTCTTTATAAAATAAGACAAATAATTATAAATAAAATCGGTCCTTTGCTCGTTTAGCACCAATATAGATGAAGTCCATTTGTGAATATTGTCCATGCACTAAAGAATGACAGAGGAAACAGGCATGGCCTAGCAATAGTGTCCCTTACACATGAAGAAGCGCTTATCCTTGTCACTTGATGAAATTTTGTATAACGTTGTCACTATCGTTGAATGAACAATATGGCCAACAATGCTTTCCTGTAACATGATACATTTATTTTGAATCATTAAAATATTTCATATAAATATTTTACATTGGACGCATTTTTACCACATTATAATATTTGCAGGAATTTCTTCTCCTTGAGAATACTCTCCTTAACCTTCCCCAAAGTCTAATATAAGTTCAGGAAGTTAGGGCGATAGCAAAAATATTCATTCGCGGCCTTCCGATCATCCTATGCCAGTAATTTTTACTAATCTGTTACATATACGATTTCAATATACATAAATCAAAGATTGCATATAACCCACCAAATTTTTTTCAGTAAAGTCTGGCAGGTATTTTTTTTAGCAAAAGCACATTCTCTATTCTCCTTCACATTCAGCATCATCGTGGGTGAAGACCATTTAGGAATATTGGCACTCAACATACATATTGGCGTAGGAAATAGATGACCGCCCAATATTGCCGCCGCCCCCCGGACCACCACGGCTCGCGGGCCGCACACAGTCGCGGGGGCGGCGAGATTGGGGGTGGAGAGGTGGGAATTTGGCGACGGGTCGCGGTGGTCGGGGGCAGTGGGAAGAGGGGGCGGGACAGAGGGGGGGGGGGCGGCGTGTTCGGGGTCAACGTGGAGATCAAGGGGTGTGGGAGGGGAGAAGAGTTTTTTACGCTGCGGCTCTCACTAGTGATTGGCTACTCCGGATGGCCGAACTGGACTCGGAAGCTCTGACGAGAGGGTTCGGGAGGAGGGAGTTGTGTGTGAGGATGAGGTGGCGGCGGAGGGAGAGAGAGAGAAGGGGGGGAGTGGGGGCCCGCTTTGGATCCCGTGCCTCCCGGAGTAGGGGGCGCGAGAATACCAGAACGAGGAGTGTGGCGGTGGGTGCACGCGAATAAAAAATAATAAAACTAAATCGTACAAACACACTGACACGACCACCACGCATCGCACACACGCGGACGTATAGTAGTAGTCGTAGTAGAGTCGGCGGCGTAAAGGCTTTTATGGTATGGGGCGACGTTTTAGTGTGTGACTGGCGCCTCCTACTCCGTCGGATCGGCTCGCGGTGGGAG
Source organism: Ceriagrion tenellum (assembly GCA_963169105.1). NCBI lineage: Eukaryota > Metazoa > Arthropoda > Insecta > Odonata > Coenagrionidae > Ceriagrion > Ceriagrion tenellum. The sequence goes on from OY720632.1 coordinate 70,738,462, forward strand.
AGGGGAGACATTCGGCTGGCGGGGAGTGAGAGAGGGCCACTCCTCCCACCCTCCCCCCTGCACCCGGGGTGCGGCCCCTCAATACGGCACCCACCTACGTCGGGATGTGGGAGGGGGTGGTAGGTTGGATGCGGTGTTTTGGGGATTGCCAAAGTGGCGAAGGCCGGGGAGAGAAGGGGAGAGAGCGAGGGGCGGGAAGACCCCGCGTGGCCCGTCCGGCGGTGCAGGGACGACCGTAGGGTGTATGGCAGGACATGTGGGGGTGGAATAGGATTTCGGATCATGGTGTGCGGGAGGGGATGGATAGAGGTCGTTTTTGAGGGCGGGGATGATCCGGCCACCGCATTTTCGGCCAGAGGAGGAGGAGTAAAGGGATGAGAGAGGGAGGTGGGTGTGGGGGGAAGTGCGATTTGGTTGGGGGAGTGGTGTGGGATGGAGGAAGGAATGGTGGAAGGTGAGTGAACATTGTCGAAAAATGCGGGGTGTGAGTTGAACTTCGTGACGCTGTGGTGGGGCACGTCATGAGTTGCGATGATTGGGGGGTGGGAAGGCTCGGTTACGGCGTGGGAGGGTAGTGTGGGGGGAAGGAAGGGGAGAGGTGGGTTGGGGCAAGGGGGGAGAGGAGGTTTTTGAGGTGGGATTGGGTCTGTGGGAGGATCCCAGGCATTGAAATTGCTGCGGATGGCTTGGTCGAGAGTAACGATACAACACATGGACTCGGAGGCGGACTCGCTTGAATTCGGGCCCCGAGTAAAGCTCTGATCCCCAATTACGGCGATCCATGTTACACTTTCCTCACCGAAGGAGATTATTTCGTTCCCCGCTTTTTTTATTTTGCACATCACTCTGTTTCTCTCTCTTTCTTTTTTTGCTGGCCTCTTTTATTTTGTTCATTTTCAACTGTCCGTCATTAGAGTGTGTGGTCTTCCTGCTTCTCTACCTGACCTCTCTACCTCTCTCCCTCCTAATTCACTGCATCCCTTCTCTGTCTCTCTCTCTCTCTCCTCCCGTTGATTTTTCATCCCTTTTCCTTTTGTCCGATAAACCACTCGATGCGTTTAGCGCGCAAGGACGTTCACGCGAGGAGTACTTATTAAAAGAGCAGCCCTTTAGAGTCCCAGAGTGGCGCCTTTTATTGGGATAACGCAGTTGTCTCTCTCTCTCTTTCTCTCTCTTCATTCTCAGGCGGCTGCTTTGGTTCATTTGGTGCCCTATCCCCCCATCCCTCCCTCCCTCACCCACACCCTCTCCTTGTCTCCGTTTCTTTCGAGGGTTGTGGCACTCGGGCGGTGGAATGCTCCTCGCTGTCGAAGTGGATAAAACATGCCGAAAATGATTTGTCTCTTTGTTTTTTATATCCACGGCCTCCATCTGGTGACCAGATTCTAAAGTGTATTGCTCGAGGTCTTTTATGTGTACGATGCCGTCAGTTGCCGAGATGATAGTATTTCAAAATAAAGAGCGTACTTCCGTAGTGGCTTGCGTCATTAAAAATATTAACACTTTGCTCTAGGCTACTGTGGTGGCAGAGTAGATAAATTAGGTACTTCCTCTACACCACCCTTGGTCAATAGCTCAATTTTTTTCCTTCGAAACAGGGTTATTTTGGCTCTCCAAGCATTATCGTTCACCATTAATGTGGTTTTGTTTTCGTTAATTGGTTTCACTGAAATAATTCGCTTAGCTTTTTAATCTATATTGCAAGACTAATTATTACGTGTTATTTTCAGTTTCCCAACCACACCTTTAATTATTTATTTATTTTGGTTCATTTTCACGGCATCTCTTAAAAGATATAGTTATTTACTGCTAAATGTTTCAAGCATTTAAAACTACCGAATATTTCCTATAAAAATGTGCCCCATTAATTCTGTTAAACTTCTTGCTGATTTATACAGACTATACTCTTGCCAATCAGCAGAGGACAGGAGACATAAATGGAGACATAAATATTAATCTAAGTTTTCTAAGGCACTGTTGCAACTGCAAAATTTGCTGATATGAAAAATGAACATAAAAATGTACTTAATATTTTCAAGTGCCTAAACTCGATCAGAAAAATGTTTACGTGGGTTATTTATTTTCATGGCCAACATCCGGTCCGAATGAACTTATTCCTGTTTTTCTCATTGCTAATGGAATTCCTTTATTTCCTCAAATATAATTTCTGTCATCTTCTATTGAGGTAGTTGGTGCTGATAAGAATAGCTAAGCTGGTAACTAAATGCCATTCGTCATCTTCGTATTAAGGCGACGCAACACACCCGCTCGACAGGTCGGATTTTTGATAATTTCCGATCCCAGATTTTTTGTTTAAGTCTTACGCCATCAACTTGAAATTTTTATAGTATAAAGAATAGACCTTTGCCAAGGGAGGCTCGTATATGAAACATAACAATTTTGTCCCGGAGCGTAATTAAACCATCGGGAAAACGGCAAGATGTAGGGTATATATTTATAAAAACTATTAATATTATTGACATATCTAAAACTAATGGAGATGTATCAATCTCTCTTCTATCGGAATGCTAAGTAACAGCCGTCACGGTTGTAAGATAGAATCTGTAATTGGTATATTTCGACAAGCTACCTGAATGGTTTTCGGCCATGATGTGCTCGGACGGTGATGCAATTAGTTCAGTCTTCTTTCACAGATCTAATATAAGCGCTGCCTGTACTTACGCGCCGGAGACTTGGCTACAACTTACCGACGACTGTTGCCTTGTGCGAGAGTTATCCTGGAGAAAGAGACTCCTGACGTCAAAACGCCTTGATCGGGTGCGAGTGACGCCATCTTGTGGATTTTCCACAGAACTTTTCCTTACCGAAGGGTATGATGCGTCCTCTTAAGCATATTACATTAATGAAAATATTTTTTTACATATCCACTTATCATGCCAATGATCTACTTTTGATGGATCCCTTCTCTTATGAGGTGAGGCTATCATAAATCTATTTTTCAACATATTCTACATATATACATTTATTTACTAACTATTTTGGTGACAGTTATAAGTACGATCATAGTTAAGAGGATGTAGGTTGATTGTTTTGCAGCCCATAGTAGTAGCAATGGTGTAAAAACTATACTTTTCCACCTTTGGAAAAATAGCCCTCTTGATTATGAAAGTATAGTGACTGAAATGTGGAATAAGATTCCAAGTCACCGTGCCGTGTAAATATTTCTTTTGGCCTCAATTACCTCATTTTTTTGTAAAATGGAGGAAATCTTCAAAGATTTAATGGATAAGAAAAACGAAAGCTCAGCACTAGCTCGAAAATAATATAATCCGACAAAGATTTTAGCAATTCATTTCCATTATCAAGGTACCATGCTGTTATTGACTTTAGGGAGGTAAATACTTTGCTATCGTCCTTCTTAATTAAAGTTTGATTCCACAAAGGTAGGCCACAGACAGGTTCTTAGATATCATGATCCAATCTCACTGTAGAATCCATATAATTAGCAATCACAAGAAATTCCCTCCTCACCCTATACATAGCTGGTTAATTCGAGCGCTAAAATTATCCACTCCTGGCGTTGTTTTCCAACTTTTTTGATGAGCCATTTTAAATTATTTTATTATTATTATTATATTAATTACAAAAACGTTCAAAATTTTTTTGATCTTTTTATAGCCACTATTTAATGTCAACCATTGCAGTCCAGAGCATATTCTAATGACGCTCTCATTGACGATTTCTATGAGCAACACATGACAGCTGGCTATCAGCATTCATCAAGAGCCTCCACACTTCATTCTCCTTTTTTCTGTATATAAACTAGAATCACGTACCAGAAAACGTTATACAAAGGATTCTTAATGGTACGTAACATAATTAAATTCTCAGGAATTGGATACAAGGACCGGAGTTTTATGATTTTGTCCAAAATGGTCAAATTGTCATGAGAAAAATTCGGCCTGGACCGGACCTTTGGTTTGCCTAACCGCCAATGCACAGACCACTACTCTATCCAGGCTTCCTAATTCTCGTGGCAATTTTGGCGGATTCAAGGGAACTAGATCTTAGGACCTTGAGATCCATCAAAGATGGCAACCCAAGGGAGAAATGGGCTTCAAAGAAGCCACAACCAAGCGACAGTACTTCATCAGCACTTATGTCGTGCTTGGTCATGCGAACATATTGGATAGCGTAGTCATCTGCGCATTTGTCCGTGGTTCGATTTCTGGTCCACGCCGGATTTTTCTCAAGGCAATTTCATCGTACTTCACAAGCTATGTTTGAATATTTCCAAAATAATCGTTAAAAATCATATGTATTACTCGGTATCCGTGACGAATAAATTTAATGTCACCTTCTTGAAAAGCAAATACCAGTCTCTGTCCACTACATTCACAATATGAGGTCAATGGTCGGTAGTAGAGCATGGAAACAAGGCCACAACCGTGACAAATCTTGAATGTATGTCCTATATGTTAATGGTGCTCATTACCTCCACTCTTAAGGTATCTGATGCAAGCAGTATTTGAACTTATGAATTTATGATTATCATGGAAGAATGAGGAAAGTGATGCCTCTCTGTATTCTATCGTAAACGTGCCAATATAAATCCGGGTGGTAATTGCGAGAGCCTTAAGAACAGCTAAGAATCCTAATCATAACGTCCCGTAACAATATAATCTGCGGGTCCTGCTCAGTTATGTTAAGCATTGTTGCGCTTTACCAAAGCCGGGATGGATAGTAGTAAATTCAACAAGGGTTTTTTTGCCTTTGTTAGCAAATGGCTGGCATTAAGTGACACATGATCTTAGCTGCTGAAACTGAAAAAATTGATAGACCTGTTATTAACACTTATGAAGACCCAATTGGCTGGGACAAGTGCAAAATATTTCTGGATTAGTTTGACAAAAGACGGCGATGAGTTTAGGATTGTCCTAATAGCTCCTTATCCGATGCATTTGAGCGATAAAGGAGTATTAATTTTTAAAACTCTAATTGTTCTGCCGAATAAGGGTGTTTTTGGGTGAAAATTTCAATGCCTCTTCCTACACTTCTGAGTCCAAAAACCCCAGTTTCTATCAACCATCAGAACAGCCTGCTGCCGACGTCTTCATAAATCTTCCAAAGGAAAATATCGAATATTTTCCACTTATCCCCCAATAAACTGCAAATATCTCACATATCACTTATGTAACTGCCTTCACGTTCCTACTCTCTCATTTTTATTTGCCAACCTTCTCCAGCTCATTCCAATGTCTACTCCCATTTCCTTTCATTTACTCCTCAATTTATAATGGTATCGGATGCTCATTTTAACAATTCCCAGCCATTTTTCAGTGAGCAAAGAGATCTAACAAAATTGAACTTTGTTGTTGAAAGTATCGTCCCACTTTGTTCCTTAAAATTGGCAATGAAAATTTTCTGCGGAAATGACTCCATTAAATGCAACTTGTTTAAATATTATCCGGTGCGTTATTTGAGGAACGAAAAATATTTTCACTTCAATACGAAGCAAACAATTTTGCGTCCGAACAAATGCGTGTACTCAACCTTATGCATTTGTGGGCTTGTGAGTAATCTGGTCCAGTGCAATCATGTTCACAAGGATTTACCCAAATGCCTGCACCTGGGCATTTGTGTAAGCCACGCCGTAGTTTTCCAATACGCAACGTTTGGAGGTAAACTAGCGCTTTAGGGGTTTTGCGATGACCTCATCTTCAATAGTTTCAGATATCGGGAAATTACGGCAAATACTCCGTCTGTGAGGGACGGATGATCAACCGATGGCCGCAATTTATTTCGCAAAAACCAATTTGACCCGTCCTTTGATGAGAAGCTCAGAATTCCTCGCTACTACCTTCACGATCGGAGATTATGCCTAACAAAGCTCGGAATAAAGCTTAGATTGCTTGCATTTTATCCAGTAACAATCGCTTTTTAAATGATTGGTCACAATACTTTCGGTCATCTCGCCATGTACAAAGGTTCATGAGCAAGGAGTTTAATTTCCGCGTTGAAAAAACATAGAATATTTCCCCAAGCGAGAGAGAGAAAACGCTATTCGAGTCCTAATATTGCTCCCCGTTAAAAAGGGCCTAATACATTTTCATTGATCTAGTTAGGTGGCCGTTTGTATGAGAAAACGAATCCAATCACGCCATGCGTTTAATTTGCCCAGGACCTTAGTGTTCTTTTGTTTTTTCCTCTCTCTCCCTTCCCTCGTCGGCCATTTTTATTGTTATTATCTCCCGCGGTAAAAACCTTTCAGACATTTAATACACATGATGATGCATGTTTTTTGGATCCGTATTGATGGTTGTAAATCAATGGCGAATAAAAGGACATAAATTTAGTGAAATTTCGACGCGGGCGAGCGGAGATATTTATTAATTAATTCGCTCCGCAGCCGTCCGGGAAAGAGTGATAACAAAAAAATGTGATCTGCTCTCCGTAGGAAGCTAGCTGACCGAAATTCTTCGCATGGTCGCCCACGGGTTGAGCGAATACAACCTTAATTCTTGCGCGTTTCCTCCTGGCAAACACGATTCAATCGAGACTGAAACATATGTATACCTCTCCCTATATATGGTTCATTAATATGTTTACACGTGCCGCACTTGGCAGCATGGATAAAATGTCACAGAAGCATAATCTACCGGTGTTTTTTCCTCATTTAACGGGAGTAGGATATAAAGAGAGCATAGTCCAGAAAAAAAGAACGGAAGTTACAGGGAGTTTGAGGTGAGAAGAGAAGGCAAATTGGCCAAACAATCAATAGATCGGGCACTATAGTTGGGTTTTGCAATCATGTGAAGCAAGCGAGAGTTATTGGAGATGAGCATGGTAATATACGATGTGGAGGTGCTGATGACGTCATGCTTAAAACCAGCACTTTAGAAACCAAAATTCTGGCTTCGGGTGAAGGAGAGTATATCTTTGGACGCCAAATCGTTGTTAAAGCAGCTGTAGACAACAACTTTTTGGTGCCTAATTACGGCAATGGTTTTGACATCCATTAGCTCATATTTAGGAAGTTATGAAAGCTTCCACGGAGTGGTCTTGTATCTACCACGGAGTGAGAAGCTTCTGAAGAAGCTCCAGCTCGCTTCGTGCTGGAACGCTCGCTATACTGTAGTAAAAAAAACTGGAACAACGCGGAAGCAAACCCGAAAGCCTTCATGATAATATTTAGGAAGGTTCAACTAACAAAAGATGAACGCATAATAGGACTGGCTGAAGACAAAGCAGCAGATAGGCAAGGATGGGAAGGAGTTGCGAAATATCTTCTAGACATCGGTAGTTGAGTGAGCACGAGCTATATCGAGGAAATTGATATACATTTGAGTGGATGCCTCAGATTCCGTGTAAGAAAAGAAAACGAAGTAAGAATGGGGCAATTAGGGATAGAAAGGCGTATTCGTCTGTTAACTTGAGCGACAATATATTCGTAGGTTTAAATTCAAAGGCAAATTACTTTGCGTAGTTCTGAATGAAACATTGACTGCCATGTAATATAGCTAACTACATTTTTAAACGATTAATATATATGTCTTCTATAACTGCTTAGTAATTTACCCACCCCCCTCTATATTCACTTCTGACGCAAAATCCAAACAAAACTGTTGCTGCAAGGTGCCATTGTTAGGTTTCCTGGATTAGAGTTTTGATCCCGATTACATCAAATAAAAAAGTGCATTTTCAAAGATATTTCATGCTATCAATAATATTTAAGAAAAAGGATATGATTTTGAGGTGACTAAAATTAGTTAACCAAGATGGCCGACTTTAGACCCCCGAAAATCTTTCAGGTTCAAAAAGCAGAGTCCTCTGGGCTGCCGTATAATAACTACGAAGGGAGGAATGAGTGCTGAGAATGCAATGTAGAGGACTCTGACAACAAGCAGAGACCTCTGTATTACAATTTTAAAACTAATTAGTGAGGGGGATTTGCTGAGAATGCCATACAGAGGACTCCGACATTAACCTAATTAGACTACCTTAAATGGACGCCATATTGTAATACTTAATGATAGATCTTTAAATAATTATTGAATTGTGTCAATAGGAAAGCAATTATGTTTTAACTTGCTAGGCTTATTAGTTACGAAAAATTTTTGTTAAAGTGCGTCCAAGATAATAACACTGTTGATAGAAATGTAGCTAACTTGTATGCCGTATGGGAAAGGGAATCACATGACTAAAAAACCAAAATGGTGGTGTTCGTTTAAAAATACGATCGTGAAAAATTTCCAACTTTGCTTTTCCTATTAATTCAGATCACAATATTTCAACTGCGCTTTTATCTTGGACGGGCCTTACGCTCAGTCACTGAAGTCACAATACACAATTATAATTGTTTCCGAAATTTTTTCTCCCGAAAATTATTTTCAACATCTCTGTGGAAGCAACTTTATAGCAATAGTCCACACTCCTATTAAGGTAACTAGAATCCCTGTTGCCTAGTGCCTTAACGAATTTGAACTGAACCGAGGTTGAGTGTGGTCGGGTTTGGTGGGTGGAGACGGGTGGAGCCAGACCTATTCACCCGAGAGGGAGGGCATTCGAAGAGCGATAGGACGCCCTAATTGGAAAACATCGAAGCGGCATAGGTCGTCGCATCCGGGAGCGACGAGGGCCTCGGCTTGTCGAGGTGAGTGGCAGGGGATGGAAACGGGAACGAGAGTGTAGGTGACTGCTCCACCGCGCCACCCGAGGGACGACGCACCGCACCCGCGTGATGTATGGACCAACACGGCGCCGCGCTCGCCTACCCGCGCCTCATACTGTACGCACACCCATTCATCCTTCCTAGTCCCACGGTTTGCTTCCCATAGTTTGTGCTTCGATCCCGCGGTCCTCGATGCACAAGTCGTGTAGTGTGTTCACGGGGGCACTTAGTGACCTCCCTTGCCCCGTGATGGAATACCTGGGAAGGGCGCGGGAGGGTCAGGAGAGGAGCAGGGGAGAAAGGGGACAAGTTAGGGCGTGTGGGGGCGGTGTCGGTAGTATGGCCATCGTGGGCCAGCATGCGGTTGCAGAGGGTGTGGGAATGGGATCTCGACGAAAAGATGTTGTCTTCGGGACGTCGGCGTCCACAGCCTGCGTTCGGGACACGCGGAATCACTGCTCTCGACGGCTGGGACGAATTCCCTGGGTGTGCAGTGACGATGGGAGCGACTCGTGCCCTACACCTGCCTCTACACCGACGGTCAATTAGCCGACGTGAATTTACGTGTTCGCTGTAGTCACGCGTGATTTGATGGGAGCGATGTCAATGTAGAGGTGGTGCGGTAGCCCTGTGAATAGAACTTTTGTTCGGGACTTATTTGTTTGATCACCAAGGTTCGAATCCAAACGAGGCCGGTGAGCAGGTCTACCTAAATGCAAGCTTTATTTGTTGTAAAGGACTGATCAGCATTGGAAATCTCGGGAAATTAGTTTATTCATGCATTCCCAGTTCTTGATTAGCTTTGCTGACAAACCAAATGGGGGTCGCAGACCGGCAAGTTTGGCGTCATAGATAGCAGAAGACATGAATGGAGAATGTTTTCCTTGGTCGCGCATAACATATTCCCAATGTTTTCACTACTTGGCTACTTCACTAAGGATATCTGGGTTAATTCTGGGTGAAACCTCACGTAACACTACTTCCCATAAAATATCAAGGTACAGTTCCAAAGGGGGTCAAAACTTAGCCCATGCTGACCCAAGGAAAGGAGCTGCCCATCTTCAACATAGCCCGAAAGCTCCGCGTGCTTTTGCTTTGTAGTGTTATATGAACTATAAGTTCACATCTTTAAACAACCACTGAGTTTATCTGTAAACTGTAAAATTGGAAATCATATTCTTCACTCCAATAAAAAACCAAATTCATATTAAATGAACAGTCATAACTCGAATCAATTACTACCACAGCTCAAGACTGAAAAAGTTCAAAACAATGTGTATTAAAAGATAAAAACGGTCAAAAGAGAGAGAATGATTTGTAAGCCGAGAAGAGTTAGCACAGGAATGCATTTTGGGATGTTTAAGAAGAGGCAGCATTACAAGTCAGATGAAGGATCTTATTAGGGCCTTTTTGAAATATTTTGCGCAAAATATCTGGATTAAATAAGTCAAAAAACTGCCACAACAATTGTCATAGCTGAAGATTTTGTGATCTTTAGATATCACTAAACGTGTTGGGGCAAGTAATCCAAGAATACATCATGAAAATAAATATATATATAAGTATATATACACACATATGTACACAATATATAATATAAAAATAAATAAGACTAAGAAGACTAAATTTCTTGTATGCGGATGAGAGAAGCTGATGTTGAAATCAACTTGGGAGGAGAGAAATTAGAGCAAGTGGATTCCTTCTACTTCTCGGAAGTACCATCATGTGGGATGGAAGAAGTACAATGGACAACAAATGGAGAATAGACCAAGGTAAGACAACGTTCATGGGAAAAAGACAACTGCTGAGATCAAAAAAGATAGGACAACATACCAGGAAATAGTATGTTAACACATTCGTGTGAGCGTAGCACTCTATGGATCGGAAGCATGAACCATTGGAAAAGCTGACCAGGTCAGACTAGAAACCTTCAAAGCCTGGTGCTGGAGGAGGAAGTTGAAGTAAAAATGGGCGGACAAAATAAGAAAGATGAAGTGTTTAGAAGAGTGGAAACGGGAAAGGACCAAATGAAACACCACTAAGAAAAGAGAAACCAAATTGATTGTACACACCATGAGACACAATGGGCTTGTAAAGAACATAATTGAAGGTAAAATAGAGGGAAAAGTCCCCAGAGGAAGACCCAGGAATAATTTGATAGGCTAGATAAAGGGGAAAGTGCATAGGAAGAGATACCAGGAGGTAAGGGAACTAATATTAAATTGAGTAGTGAGGAGGGCTGCAGCCAACCAACCTAACGACTGATGATGATAAACACTTGTTAAAACTTTGGTCGAATTATGAATATGATGTAGAGTCTTGCGCTGATAATTATCTCCACAGATAAAGTTTAACAAAAATATTATTTTTAATACCCATTGGTCGCTCAATCCTAAGACTGATTGACTGCAGCCCTCCACCCTTCCCTGTCTAATTTCAGTATCCTACCTCCTTGAATGCCTTCCTAAGTACTATCCTTTTTATTTGTTCCACGAACTTATTCCAGGGGTCTTCCTCTGGGGACTTTTCCCTCTGTTTTACCTTCAATTATTTTACCTTCTTGAGAAACCCATTGTGTCTCAGGGTGTGTACAATTCTTCTGGTCTCTCGGTTCTGTATGGTGTTCTATATGGTCCTTTCCTCTTCTACTTTTCTTTGTACTTCATTATTTCTAATTTTGTCCGACCATTTTATCTTGGCCATATTCCTCCAGAAACTGGTTTCGAAGGCTTTGAGTCTGTTCTGGTCAGCTTTTACAATGGTCCATGCTTCCGATTCATAGATTTCTACGCTCCACACGAATGTTTTCATATACTGTTTCCTGATTTTTTAAGGCAGACTGATCAGTCGTAAGTTGTATAGGTTTTCAGGAGCTGATAATTTTAGAGAGAGTCATAATAAATAAACTGTTGACTAAAAAACAGCCTACTCACCTCGGGAAAATATTCAACAATCCATTAATTTCGTATTACGAAACAACTTTATTTAAATGAAGATGTATTTGGCTGCAGTCAAGGACGAATGATAAGGCAACTGTTTCTCCAAAAAATTCAAATTTGCATGAGGTCGTAAGTATAGTCAACATAACCTTGGCCGTATTTCTTAAGAAGTATGTTTTCATAACGATTGCGGAACGGTTTCAGTTAAAATGCTCCACCTTGGCCACTTTGAATGCTAAATTGGAGACCCTGCAAAAGTCTTGACTTTGCACCTCGTTTAATCACCTCTGCGATAAATCTAAGGGTTCGATTTTCTAATGAAAGTATTCAGGTTTTAAGTTTATTGCCATAATTTGAAGGGAACTCATCAACAATGATAAGGAATTCCACTTATTCATTGCTCCCACTTTATCTGGGTAAACCGAATAAAAATGAGAAGAGCTCTTCTCATATATTTATTAAGATACATTAAATTATGATCAATTCTGTCACCACAACCAATAACAGATAGCTGCCTTATTGAACGAGAAATGAAACGTGTTGAGATAATGGTAAGTCTCCCTTACAAATTTTTAATAATAAGAGTAAGCAGAAGAACCTAGCGAGCTAGTCATATTATGTAGAAATGAAAAAATTGGCCTCAGATAGATGTTATCTCTGCGAAATAAAATAACAGATAGCAATTACTTCCTATCATCATTTTTAAAACCAAGAATTGACAGTGGAATTTATCTTGGGATAAATGTAAAAACCTCTATTTAATGCGGCAGGGAGCATTACTATTCTCCCATTTTAGCATTCATGATATTCCTGTGGTACCTATAATGACAAATTTGGAGGTATGTATGCTTGCAGCAGAATAGCTATGCATAGTATCACATTTAATTAAGAGAAGTGCTTTGATTTTCCTGCTGGTGCGCATAAGGTCTCGAACCAATTACAACTCTTTTATTGGATCTCTGGTTGATTTCATTTGAAAATACTTCATCAAAACTTTCATATTTAATCAGGTTTGGTTAAAATTTAGGTTGGATGTAATTAAACTAGGGATGATATAGATAATTAACTTGCTCAATCCACTAAACTTTAAGTACGCAAGGACGCTGATTAAGTATTTCTCGCTTAGCTCTCCCCTAAGGATTATGGATAATAATATTAAACTTAGAGAGGAACAAGCGTGGCTTTAGAAGGTTGGTTGAGACTACCGCAAATCTTAATCTATTATTTTAAATTTTGCTCTCTTAATGCAACTCTACCATGGCATTACTAATAATCAAACACCTCAAAGTCGACCAATCTTGATTCGATGATGGCAAAGAAAAGTGGGCTTGAATTTTTACCGAACGTTTTGGGAAAATTATATCAGAATACTGAAGCTGAAGAAATATTTGCAACATATTTTTGTTATGTCTCACTATACCATTAAGTTTTATTGATGTATTTACTTCACTATTGGAGTACCAAAAACGTTGAACGACCAATGACGAATGATCATTTAGAAATGTCTGCCAGGTGACTTAATAGGGCTAACAAGTAGCATGCTGTAATGAATTTTTTAGAATTCTAACTGAAGAGTTCATCAGTTAAAATATTCACCTCTCAGTGTACCATTTGGATATAATTATATATCAATGATTAATAACAGTCTCTCTTTTTTTAAACACAGCTCGGACTTGGAAATTAGAGGGTGTAAATTATCTTGGAAATGGGAAAAATCATGAAGAATGTATCCGGTACATATCAGTGACCAATTGCTTATTGTAACTTTTAAATTATATCGTCACACACTTCATTTTTATATTCTACATCAGATTTTTGTACAATTTCAACACTTCACTCCTATAAATGAACATATCTTTTGTAAACGTGATAACTATTCACCTCTCAGTGCACCATTGGGAGAAAATTATGTATCAATGATTCATAAATGTCTCTCTTTTTTAAACGCAGCTCGAACTTAGAAATTAAAGGGTCTTACTTATCTTTGATCTTAATTGATTCTCATCTTATTGTTCTAATAATAGCTATGAGTTTATTTTTTCTACACTCTCCTTGATCTAATTGAATATAAAATCAGCAAGGAGGTTAATTTCGGAGCAGAAATGTAGACTTTCATGGCAGCGGGTAGAGAAATTTTATAGGCGATTGAGATGTGGAGTGGAGGGGAGTGAGGGAAGTGCAATGGACGCAAATAGAGGGGAATAAAGGCATAGTGAGTGAGACGAAGAAACTGCTGGAGATTAGACGGTGGTAGAGTTGGTGATTTCAGCTGGTAATGAGGTCACAGGGGATGCTGAAGGCAAGACAGAAGGGAGGATGTTGGGTAAGAGGGGAAAGAAAAGTTCAGAAGTTTTATAATGCGATTAAAAGTAGTGAGACGTATAGCCAGCAGAAGAAAAACCTTGTGCAAGATGAATTTAAATTATAATAAGGATACCATTACTTGATAGCAAACAGGTTGGAAGTAAAGTTGCGTAGGATATTAAGACCTACGATACGGAAAAGAGACGCATAAATGGCATAAATTTAAAGTAGGTGAACTTACCATGATAAAAATTAAAAATAAATGAATTTTTATAAAATGTTAAAGAAAATGAAATATCATCCGAATTATTCCTATTCAACCTTCTTTAAGCATTCTATCATTTGAAAAATGACGTTTACACAGATTGCTGAAAAATTCATGATTGAAAGGCATGTAAATGGAATTGCTAAATTTATAGCATGATAATTTCATTAATTTATAGCTGACATGGAGTTTAACTAGCACTTTTATGTGATATGACTAGGAGAAAAATGAATAGCGTAAAATGTGGCTTAAATATTAAATTTAAGCAGAATCAAAATTCCATCTACCAAAATTATTCAGAGGAATACAAGAATTGAGACTAATTTTCAACGTTTGGACATCTATTCTTTCGATGACGGTATTTTGTTATGAAAACCTTTTGTCATTCGACTTAGGCCTGGCAGCCAATGTATAATGACGAATTTGTGCATTTGAAATCTTTCAACTACTAAATGTAATCTGAAAAATGCTTTTGGGCTTCTATCAAATAATTTTTACCTTGCCTTTGGTAAATTTTTCACTCCATTTAAATTTTCAAGATAGCTAATTCATAACTCTGCAGTTTGTCCTTTTGATAAGTGGTTGATTCCTTCATAATATTTCGTAGCTCATTGATTCACAATTCCACACAGTCCTTTAAATATTTTCAATTCATTTTCTTAATATTGCTTTCCCCGTTTATCAACATATTTCTAAGATATTTAGGTCCTTCTCATTCGTATTGCAACAGGAGAACCACGTGGGGTCTAAATCAAGCATGAACTGCAGAAAGCATGCAGTCCATATTCTAAGTACTTATAGAAGAACCTGTCCTCTGTTTAGCTGCACACTAAAATTATACCATTCCAGGCCATTTTATTGCCAATTAGACTTCAATTTACATGGTAGTCAATCTAAAAATTGGGGATATTTCGATGAAAACAATAATTTTTTAACTAATATAAACGGGAACTTCTCGGAAAAAAAACTTATTACAAGAAGAAAATTCTCATAGGGAATTGAGTGATAATTGGCTTAAGTACATTTTTGCAACTTAAACTTTAGTAATTATGGATGAATTTAAATCCTCTTAGAGATCAATAGGAAATTTTACACTTAAGAATACATTTTGCATTGAGGAGATCATCGACATGGAGAGTTCAAACTCGGTATAAAGTGCGTGTTGTCCGAGGTTCTGAGTATGAGTCTCAATTTCATTGATACTTTTTTATATTTTCTTTAAATTTACCTGTCGATTCCTCTACTCGAATTAAGTTTTTTGCTTTATAAAGCAATGAGTTCAATCCCCGAAATCATAATACGTTAGTTTTATATAAATGGCGATGCAGTTGTGTCTTTTGGCTTCAGGAGGTGTTCACCAAGAACTGTTGTCCTCGAAAAATACCCATATTTTGCACTCGGTTGTGCTTTTTTACTTTTTAAAATGTGTCATCAGAAACTTAGTATTTCTAATCTAATTTTATGTGACCCATGCTGTCATGATGGAGTAAATGATTTAGGATTTACAAGAGAAAGCTTAAAGTATGGAAATGATGGTTTGGTGTGGTTATAATCCACCTGATTATTTGCTTGTTAAAGAGTTTTCCTTTCGTTGGCGAGAGAAATTCAAATCATTACTAGTGATAAAGGCTTACGGCAAAATAACACCAATCCATAATATAACATGCGCTGTATCACTCTCACATATTTGGCTCTTGCATAATGTAACTGCCGATAAGAGGGTTATATTGTCTGAAAAGCCTCTTCTTGAGGCAATAGGTTTTATAGAACACAATAGTATGCGAATCTCTTATCATCCCTTGTGATTATTTATTCGATCAAATGCAACAATTCAAGCTCAGTTTTCTATCCAAAAATGACGCTAAAAAATAATTATTATATAGCTATGAGTTTTAATCGACATTTCTAATTTTGGTCAGTTTTGTAGCTAGTGTTAGCTTCCTAATGTAATTTGTTTCTTAGCTCGACGTTCTTTTCCGTAAATTTTTTGTATCTAACCTACGCTCCCTGGGAAATTATTCTCACTTCTCTCTACCCCTTCAAAACTTTCTTCCCTCTGCTTTCCTTTTTCATATACTTCCTCACCTTCCCCAAATCCCTATCAACTTTAATTCTCCCCATGCCACTTACTTGTCAATTCCTCTACTTGAGTTGATTAAGGATTTTGTTCTCTAATTGCAATAACTGCAATTATCGAAATCAAAATGCGAATATAATTTTCCGATTTATCTTCCTGTCCATTTAACCTCTTTTCTCAATTATATTCCTATACAAAACTCATTTTACAAACAAAATTCATCCAACTTCTTCTTACACCAAACTCTATTTCTTGAAAACACACAGTGTTACGCTGCATGTTGAAATTTTCATTTTCCTTTTTTAAATTCCTTAGAGAATTTTCCATTATATTGTATTTGTAATTTTTTACGAACGCTATTGTCCACCTAATACTTCAACGCTTATAATAAATAACGTTTGATGTACATTACCTTGATGAAAATTTAGAAATATGGATTTGAATACTCTAAAACATTATTTAATTTGAATAATTAAACTACAAATTATTTCATTGCTTTAATTTTATCGCTAAACCTATTGCAAAAACCATTGCTAAACCATTACTTCGAAAGTGTATTCACTAAGGATGACAAAAAACACCAGTTAGACATTCCGGACGTTAACGAGCCGATGGCGGACATAATAATTCACTATGGATGGAATAATTAAACAACTGCGTTCGATTAAAAGTAACAAGTCCCCAGGTCCAGAAGGAATACCTGCTCGCGTGCTCAAGGAGTTAGCGCATCAGATTGCACTATTCTTAGAAATTATATTTAGCAAATCATTATCCGAAGGCAAGGTGCCCCAAGACTGGAAAATAGCCAATGTCACACTGATATTTCAAAAAGGAAATAGAAGTGACCCAGGAAATTATACGCTTATATCGTAACATCGCTTTTATGCAAGATTCTCGAACACATTGTCGTTAGCAATATTATGGCATTCCTGGATAATCGTAACCTCTTACACAGTAGATAGCATGAATTCCGTAAGGGCAGGTCCTGTGAAATACTGCCTTCGCTCTTCCTTCAAGATATCCTAAAATCAGGCGAAACGAATAAGCAAATCGACGCGATATTCCTTGATTTTAATACGGCATTCGACAAGGTTTCTCACAAAAAACTCAATCATAAATTGTATTCATGTGGAGTTATTAAAAAATAGTGAACTGGATAAGGGATTTTCTCAGTGATCGAAAACAAAAAGTAGTTACTGATGGTTTTAGCTCTGATATGGTTGATGTCACATCCGGTGTTCCTCAAGGAAGCGTGATTAGCCCTCTTTTATTCATTATTTATATTAATGACCTAAGTTCTCGAATTAGCAGTAAATTAAGGTAATTTGCAGACGATACAGTAATCTACCATGAGATAAGCGAAGACACGGACTTTGAAGTTCTGTCATTTGATCTTATCAACGATCATTCGTGGTGCCAGGACTGGGGTTTAGAACAAAATATTAGTAAATGAACCACAGTTCACTTCCTGCGAAAGTCATCACAAAAAAGCCATACCTACACCCTGGGTGGAGTAAACATAAAATCTTCAAATTCAGTAAAATATCTTGGAATTACCTTAATTTCAGATATATCGTGAGGAACACATATACAAAACATGTGCGGCACAGCATTATAGAAACTAGGTTTTGTTAAGCTTATAATAGGAAGGTCCTCAGATGAAAAAGTAAAAGAAAGGTGCTACTTCGCTCTGGTTATGCCACACCTCGAATATGCCGCGAGCATTTGGAACCCTGGTAATAAATATTTAACCAAAAAATTAACAAAATACAACTAAAGCAGCGCGCTTCGTTAAAAACTGCTACGAACGAACATATAGTGTTCCACAACTGTTTGAGGGATTAAGGTGGGAGCCCCTAGGGACTCGGAGGCTGAACGCTAGGCTTAAGCTGCTTGAGAAATTCAGAACTAATATTTTTCAGAGCGACACACTGAATATTATCATGACGCCTCACAGCATTTCTAGGTGTGACAGGTGCTATAAAATAAGAGAGATACTCCAAACAGATAAGTACAAAAACTCGTTCTTTCCGTGGACAATGAGCAACCACAATAGAAGCTGAGCTCCTCCAAATACACTCTCATAGGACATGCCACCATTTCACCTCCAAAACTTTTAAATCTTTACACGGCTAATGACCTACCACCCCCTGCCACATGCCCAAGTGGCGGCTCGCGGGGTAGAATGTAGATGTCATTTTAAACTATTAACAGTTATTATGGGTAAAATTACAAGTGTTCATGGTAGCTAAAATTTGCTTGATAAATATACACATTCATAATAATTAAGCCTGCTTTAATCACTAATTTTAAGCACGATTTCATCGACGAATAGGTTATCCTGACATGAATCAACACGGTAGGAAACTAAGCAAGGGAGACTGGTTGCGACCAGTGGTGTTTAGCTAACAAGAAAACGATATGGCTCCCGTTTTTTGGGCAAAAGAATGAGATAAGAATCAACTCCAGGCTAGTATAGGCCATGAATCCCTAAATTACTAAGTAAAATAACAAATCAGAATTATTTAGTCATTTGTAGAAGGAAGCACTTATAGTGTCATATTAGAGTTTACGTCAGTTTATTCTAATTAATATTTGAATAGTGTTTGTCTTATAAGAAGAATGCTTTGCAGAAAAAGGAGGGTGTCCGGTTCCATATTTCTGAAGTTATAATAAATATGAATTATTACCACAAAATTATGTGTGAATATCCAAGATAATAACACAACCGTTGACAAGAATCATACCGGAAGGAGGATGTATAAATGGTATCGTTTCAGGAGGATTGTGTATATGGTGGGTTGGATGATTGACAAGGACAAAAATGATAAGGTTGGAGCAGAGAAAGAGACATAATGAGGTTTCCCACCTGGTGGAGTAAAGCAATCAGTTGCCGGCAAATCATTAGATGATGCAGAAAAGTACTTCACCGAAAAGCATTTTTTATGAGTAATGAGATGGAAAAGACATCTGAAAGCTATTGTTGATTGGAGGATGATGGGTAGGGGGAGAAGAAAAAATTATAAAATGAATGAAATATTGGCCGAAATAATAGAAAGAAGAATCTAGGCCAAAAGTGGAGTTGTGTGAGAGGAAAGGTTGGTGATGGCTATTCGCGTGGAGGCGTTGTTACCTCCAAGCTGCCAATGACTGCCTCTTGCTTGCCAATAGTTGTGGATTACATATAAGGATTATTGCGTGACAGACTGGTCATAAAATAGCATTGGACTTTTTATGACATAAAAATTCAAGTTATTATTTTACAAGATATTACCAGTTGCTTCGAGGAAATAATCATGGCAATAATTGCAACATAGGGGAAAAAAATAGAGATTTTTCATTAACACGCTTGTAGCTTCAGTCATTTCAGTTTGTTCAGGTTAACATATGAAATGTTCACTAAGGTTGAAATTCGCGTTGAAAAAATCATTTGACTTGACCGGGATTCGAACCTGGATCTCCCAACTGCCAGTCAGGTGTATGCCGGTCAGGTTTTTCAAGGTGTCAGGGGTTCGAATCCCGGTCAAGTCAAATGATTTTTTTTCTTAGCGAATTTCAACCCTGGTGTATATGCACCCGTGCTAGTGACTTCGTACCACATCATTTGTTAAATGCAATGTTTGGAAATTGATATGAAATGTTTATGGCCGGCTGAAGTTGGATCTTCATAAATGCAATAATGACTAAGTATCTTCCTGTGAAACAGGTATTATATTTTCGGGTACCGTTAAAAAGGGCAATTTTATTAGAGTTGGTGATAACATTTTTTTCTTCAAGATACGCAATAAAATTTTTCTTGAAGATCTAACATAGTTCTGTGCGTAAGATTGTAAAAATACGAATAGGTAAAATAAGCTGAATAGCTTTAGAGAATTTTGGACATGAGCAAAATTCTTGACATAGGATTTTGCCTTAAAAATCTTGGTTTAAAAAATGATGTCAAATATGATTCAACATATGCATTGAAAAATCTATCTCGCTGAATTTCTCTATTTATTCGTCCCAATGGTCGTCAAAAGTGGCCAAAAACTGCCATTTTTATTACAATAACACCTTGATGGTACGTATTAATAAATCCAGGCAATTCTGAACTTTTCTAGAATCTAATTTCCTCTCAAAATTTTGCTGGTTCGTGATGATTGAAAATATGTTTCAATTCTTGTGGGTGAATTTAAGGGGGAATGACAGAAAAAAATAAAAAAATGGCCATTAAGGACCATATTGCCACCTGAAAGGAAGATCTTTCAATTTTCTCGCCTCTAGTTAGAAATTCTGGGCTGGAAACATGGCTGGCCAACTGCTATAAAACATACTTGCAAGAGAATAATTATTTAGAATAGTATTCAGAGTAATGTGGGCCACGTTCCTCTTTGTAATAAGTGCTAGAAGCTGATAGCTACTATAACTCATTACAGAAAGAATACAAAGCGAAATCAACATTTCGAAGGCATGAAAGTGAAACATTGTGGCTAAGGCAATCCATTCTACATGGATTGATAATTTCATTCACAGGGCATTGTTTTTGCTGCTTGCATATTAGATCAACCTGTTCAAGCCAGATAGCAAGAAATCCATAAGCGAACATATTCTCAATTACACTGTATTTCGAAAGTTTTATTATTATAATCCAAAGAATAGATGATCTGTTAGCTTCAACAAAATCGACTTAATGCAAAAAAGAAAAAAATGGAATGCGCTGGTCATAAATTCATAGATAAATGTGATAAACAGTCCATTTAAAGAGCTTCTGCCTTTTAAAAAGATTTCTGCTGAGTTACTTAGTTATCC
Organism: Ceriagrion tenellum; assembly: GCA_963169105.1. NCBI lineage: Eukaryota > Metazoa > Arthropoda > Insecta > Odonata > Coenagrionidae > Ceriagrion > Ceriagrion tenellum. Next base: position 70,759,467 of record OY720632.1, read on the forward strand.
AAGGCCTCATATGCGGTTATTCCTCTTCAAAAAAATGTGCGAAAGTAATCATGGGTTTAGATGGAAATTTTTCCAATCTAATTCTCTTAAAATATTGATAGCGAACTTACTCATGGATTTCATTTAATATCTGTGTAAGGCAGGCAGGTTAGCGTATAGTAATATTAGACTTGATATTGAGATTTTTGTAAGAAATATAAAGAGGAAAAGAGAGGCCCGGTTCATGACAAAGAATTTTTTCGATGAATGAATATAGAGGGGGGTAGGCATTGACAACAAAAAGAGGACAAGTACTTAAACGCCTTTGAGGGAAAATAGTTTCTGAGCAAATTCAATAGAAGAAGCCCTCAAAGTGTAAGATTATTGAAACCCAAGAACTTTCTTCGAGAGTGAAAAATAAGAATTCAATCAATATGATGAGACATAACCCGGTGAAGGCATAAAAGGTTTTTGGCTTCACCAGAAGGGCTTTTTGTTAGGATCAGCGAAAGGAACTTCATTGTCCTCTTGGTGGATTACAGAGATGGGAGAGAATTTTGAACCGTTTCTCACAAGTATGAAGGCATATTCTAAGGACAGAGTATCTCGAAGAACTATCTCAAATTGTCTATTAACCAACTCTCTCTTTACCAACTGTCTCTTTAACCAGCTGTCTCTTACTCTACTTTTTCGAGAAGCTGATGCCATCCTGAACCTTCATTTTCTTCTCACCTCATCAAATATCTAGGTTTGTCTTCAGATAGCAGTTATGCCTAAAAATCAGTAATGTGTGTTTGCCTCCTCTTCATTTTTAAGATGTATTCCCCACTTTTTTCATTTGTAAAAGGTATTTTATCAAGTATGCCTTTGAGGTATAACTTTTAGTTTTTAAAATGTACATTTCTCTCTTATTATGAATTAATTTCATGGTTCTCTGCATTTCATACCACTCTTACTTGGTCATGACAAAAAAAATTCTTAGTAAATTACACACTCAAAAGTCTATGTCCGACCTAGGTTTCGACTGCATGGCAATCATTTACAAGGTTATATGTCATCATATCGACTGCACAGCAATCACTTTCAACCGTGAAAATGATTACTGTGCAGTCGAAACCTAGGTCGGAAATAAACTTTTGAGTGTGGAATTTACTAAGAATTTTTTTTTGTTATTTCCACTCTTACTTCTGTTATTTCTTATTAGCTACTGTTCAATTTACGAAATGCTCCTGTTATTCTTGGAAATTAATAATAAGGATTTATATCCCTGCGGCCTGATTTTTATGTGCCTTTAACGCTAATCATACCTTTTTGTTTATCCTCAACTCTAAAAAATGTATTTCAAAGGTTTCTTCTGACGGTCCATCTCTCTCTTAACATTTATAATCACGCAGTATTTTTTGCTATTTTAGGATTCAGTATTTCCAAACCTTTTATATGATGCTCTACCTTATAGTCCAATCGCTAGAGTGGTCCAACCCTAGATTAATGAAGGTAGTTCTGATATTTTTATATGTTGTTCAGGATAGTTAGAGAGTGGAAAACCCATGTTTTTGTCATCCCCACCCCTCTGCGTTTTCCGCCATCTTGAAGAAAACCACCGAAATACGACACTTTCTCCAGTTTTTCGCTTATAACTCCTAAGCGGTGCATCGTAGTCAAACTTGTTCCATGTTCATTCTTGTAGAGACCCAATTTCCTACAAGAAATAATCTTAAACTTTGTTTCCACGACCCATAACAAAGGAGGTAGAGAGCAGCAAATAAGGGGTATAATCGTAATTCCAGCAAAATTGTCACTTTTCCGTCCCTTTGAATCGCTTGAATTCTATGAAAATCTGATTTTAGTAAATATGCACTCGAGTAAGTTGTGAAGATGGTAGTTTACTTTAAATTGCACGTCTCAAATTTTTTTTTACTACCAATATCAAGGTGCGGGTGTAAAATTGAGGAAAAAAGGGAAAATGATTTATTTTCGAGTTATCCAGAAGTGTTGTTTGGTCATTACTTTTTATTCATTCTACTTTTCAACTGCTTCCTCACTCATATTCATGTGTATAAATGATAAAATAAACGTCATGTAGCTATATTTTGGCGAACATCTGTGAAGTGTCATCATAAACAAAACTTTCATAAAAGAAAATCTGAGAATGAAAATGGAGTCACCAATGTTCATTAACGATAATTTAATTTTCTAGGATATTGCAAGTAGAACATGCGCATGAATATTGTTTGATTGTGGAACTCAATATTATATTCGATATGCTTATGGCTGAAAAGGCTGAGGGGGTTCATCAAAGGTGTCTTAATTTTGAGCTAATACAGCAAAATCATCATCGTCGTCATCGTCCTGTTCGATCAAAATTTCTGATCTGTTTTCGTAGGACTGCCCAACACAATATTTGCAGAAGCTGGAACAGTTCAGCCCAGCTTTTCTGCAGCCACAAGGTGCAGTACAGCCGGTGAGGCATTAGCAAGAGATTGTTTTTGGGAGCTCCGGAGGTGCTGAGTCTCTTGCCATCTTTTCAGCAACCAATCCTCTGCTATTCCCTATTCCAAGGGATTTTTGTGATCACCCAACCACTGCATCACCTGGTGGTACGCCCGGAGTGAATGAAAGTGGGCTGCATCTGTTGTCGGCGGAAGTTTGGCCAAGTCAAGCTTAGCAGAGCTGCTGATTAATTTCGAGTAGCGCTAATCGGTGAGGCATTGGTCGAGGCCAGCAAGGCCCATAATGCGACCAGTGGTGGAAGAAGTGTCATAGAATGTTTTTTCAACCTCCTACAATAGTGAATTTGAACAGAAAAGTTTGTAAAACTTCTTTTTTCCGAATCCAAACGGACGTGGTGCCGCAGCTACTTATTACGTTGAGGACCAATAAAATGTCAGAAAAATCATATTTCAATGATTTGGGGGAGTAGAAAATAATTTGTAGAAAGGTGAATTACCTTTCCCAGATTTTTTTATATAAACATTGTCAGTTGCAGGAGAAGTTCCTGTGGGCAAAACAAGCAGGTCAACGTCTTCACCCACAATCACAATAGCCTCATATTGTGAGGCAAGGGATTTAGCATTGCTGACGGTTAGTATGTCAGCATCTTCTACAGCTTGTTTAGTGGTGATGTTTGAAGCTTCAAGTGCAGTCTTTAGAAGTTTGACAAAGGGTTTCTTGTTTTGCTCATAAGACAGTAACTTCTCCTGAGGTGTTGAGTTGACAATTTTTTCGTCGAATATGACGTCAGCTGATTAATTCACCTTGAATCTCCTTGCTCGTTCTGCGCTCTTGGTACTTTGGCCAGTATCCTCTGGGTAGCCGTCAAAAACAACCATCTCAGAGTGAGCATGATTTTGGTGGATGTTCTTGACGAAATCTGTGCAGATCCGTTCGAATGTCACATTTCGATTTCACACGATTTTGTGCAGTAGATCCCCACCATCTGCTACAACCATGTGGTTTGTAGGGAGTTCAAAGTCAATTGGAAGGGGTGTAAATGCAGAATACAAGGCAGACTTGGTGCCTTTACGCATACCATCCTCGTTGAACAGGGACACTAGATATGGCGCCAGTTCATAGGAAAGGAGGTTTTCAGGTCTTCTTGAGATTTCTTTGCTATGCACATTCTTTGAAATAATGTGAGAAGGTCCACAGTAATCTTCTCCTCGCCAATTTCCATAGCGTTTTTATCAAGCGCTAGGGTTACCACTTTGTCCTTCTTTTTTAAGGAAACTTCACCAGAAGTTGAACCAAAAACCTGGAAACTCCTGCAAGCTCAACTTTTTGGGCCTTTGACAATTGATCTGATCGCTCCCTACTACTCCAGAGCTAATGCTCATTATCACACCAGCTTCTGGGAATGGCGGATGAATTGAAAACTACTCCTGCAGTTTTCTCCCATCTTGGGTGTCTCGGGTGATCCTGGTGGGCCTCATCTTCACATGTCGCTCAGAATAAATTGCTGTGACGTTCGTGCATTTCTCCATCTCTCGTGCTATATCCTGTAGTTAAGTCATGCGTAGCATCCATTTCACCAATGTGCTGTCTGTCATGCCCCGTCCAGAAGTCATTCCTCCTCCTTCCTTCATGTCCTTCCTAAGTTTCATTCTGTCTTTCAATCCCCACATTTCCTGCCCCTGTAAATGAGCACTTTTGACATATGGCAAATGACCTGCAGCGCCAATAAATGGAAACATCTTCTTGGTGGTATCCAGGTGGAGTTGAAAGTCACCCATCCTCTCTGCTTAAATGACTTTTTGTACAAGAATAACCATTTTGAAGTACTGCACCCACAGTTGTGCAGTTGGTCCTCTGCATTCCAAATCCTCGAGAGCTTTTGTGAATCTCTCCTTCACACATTTGATTACTTCCACATCGTCAGTCACAAAATGATAGATTGATCTGCATGTGACAGTAGTCTGAAGGCTTCATTTTTTTCTTCAGCTGTGAATTCAATCGTTTCCAGTATGAAATGGGCCAACACCTAAAGGTGAGCCCTCACTGCTCAGGAATATGCATGGTCATGCATCATTTTAGTGACACTATATTCAGCATATATAGCTGCAAATAGTTCACTGATTCCAATCCCAACCATAAAAGAGCCAATAACCCCTAATTAGGAACCTAATAAATGAAATCCACCAAGCCTAACAATAACGTCACGCAATAGTGGATGTGGTCCATTTTGGAGAATTTCCTGGGGTTTCATTTAGAGGGGTTGGTCATATATTACAAAACATGATTGTTGCTTAATGCCGTCACATTTTTAGCTATATGACATTTATTTTATCATTTATACACACGAATATGAGTAAGGAAGTGGTTGAAAAGTGGAATGAATGAAAAGTAATGACCAAACAACACTTATGGATAACTCGAAAAAAAAACCATTTCCCCTTTTTCCCTCAATTTTACACCCACACCTTGATATTGGTAGTAAAAAAAACTTTTTGAGACGTGCAATTTAAAGGCAACTACCATCTTCACAACTTACTTGAGTGCATATTTACTAAAACAAATTTTCATAGAATTTAAGCGATCCAAAGGGACGGAAAAGTGACAATTTTGCTGGAACCCCTTATTTGCTGCTCTCTACCTCCTTTGTTATGGGTCGTGGAAACATAGTTTAAGAGTATTTCTTGTAGGAAATTGGGTCTCTACAAGAATGAATATGGAATAAGTTTGACTACGATGCACCGCTTAGGAGTTATAAGCGAAAAACTGGAGAATGTGTCGTATTTCGGTGGTATTCTTCAAGATGGCGGAATGCGCAGAGGGGTGGTGGTGACGAAAATGGGTTTTTCACACTCTAACCATCCCGAAAAACGTATAAAAAAAAAACAGATGTACCTGATTTAATGTAGAGTTGGACCCCTCTAGCGACGACTAGTTATATTAAACCGAATTTATCTTAGCTAAGGCTCCAATCGTTCTCAGACTTGTAAGAGTAGCATTCAATTTCACGAAAGTGACTCCAGAAAATGTTCGCTCTACCGAATTATTTTTTAGGCTGAGGACTTCCTTATCATCGAATATTTATTCTTCAACATTCAAACACGTACCACTAGTCAATAGTAATCGACCAATACAAACAGATATCAGCAATGTATATAATAGTTTTTACTTTATTACAGCTCTAAATCAAATGCATTTATTGTTGTCTAAATATTTAAGTGACAACACAAGTAGAAAATACTGATTGTTGTACTATTACTGTTATGATTTGTTTTTTTTTACTAGGACACTGCAACGAATGTGATATAGTATGCATGCATGGGTTATTCAATGGTCACTAGACTAGGAAATGAGGACCAGTCGCGCCAACGTGTCGCGCACGGGGGGTATGGTTTTATGCCAGGCACGACCAGCCAATGAAATGTATGTTATAGCTAGATTTTCTTCTCTTAAGCACTTTAACCCTCGATTGTTTCATATTGGCTTTCAGTCTACTGGTCATTTGGTGTATCTATAGTAACTTTGTTACAACATTACCCATTTGTAAACTGATTACTTGAAATCTTATTAAAATCAATAGACAGTCCTAAGTGCTTAAAAATGTCGTTGGTTAATTCCAATTCGCAGTACATCCACACATTGATTAAGGTTATATTTCCTCCACTTCAAAACCAAGACAACCAAATATTTTTGCCAAAAATATCATAAGGTACCAATACGGATGCAAAATATGAATTAATCGTGTTACGTTTTGTCCAATTACCATCTGTATAATGTCAATTGGTGTGTTTTTCATCAAGTTCTTTGGATAGGCATCTTCATGAAAAACGAATATTTTACCCAATACTGAAAGGCTTGAGATAGCTATCCTTTATTTTTAAGTAAATGCCAACATAAAACCTGGCCTATAAAAAGAATGAATAAACAGTATCGAGCAGTTTGGCACGTATTTTTATGCAAATTTTGAAACGGCTGAAGAATGTTAGTGTATTCCGTGAAGATAATTGTATCAGAAAAACTCCCATAGCTCTGAATTAATAAATAGAAAAGTTGCTAAATAAAGTCCACGAATCAAATTTTAATCATTTAACATTTAAAATAGGGTTGGAAGGTGGAGAAAATTATAGATTCCGTGTAAACACAGAAAAATACTCGTTGTCACAAAAACAAATCGTTGGGAAACGGTGATTATGGGACATGAAATTATCACCGATACCTACATGATAAAATAATGCATAGAAGAAAGTAGTCATCCGGAAGAAAAGAAAACCAAACCATGAGATGTTAGGAATGAAATACAATCCAGCATTGCATAGGACGAAGGAAGTTCAGCCACCAAAAGTTTAATGTAACTTGGATAACTACTTTAATTACAGTGGTGGATATATTATATGCATTATGATATCAAACTAAGTTTACAGTAATTTGATGAGGAAACATTTGTATAAAAATTTATTTTTGTTGTTGTTGAAAAGTTGACATAAAATCTAGTGTAATGGATTAAAAGAAACTACGGAACGACGAGAGCTCCTTTTATAACTCTTATACATTAATTAATGTACATAATTGTATGAAAATGCAACGAAATGGATGTTAACGTAGGCGCACTTGGACCACTCATAGAGAATGCCATATTTTATAGGACCATTAGTAAAACTTATATTCTAAAATTAAGAAAAATTATGATTCACGGCCATATACATAGGGAATGTGGAATCCTACGAACAAAACTCCTATGACCAGGCAAACTAATAACTTCAGAAATTGATACTTAATGGCATCGATAGAAAAACTATAAAACGTAAAATTAGAATTGAAGCCATTATAATGGTAATAATAAAGTTACCATTGACATGAAAACATAGATAAATGAGAACAAGTAGATATGATGAACGGCATTTGTAAACTCGTAAATTCGAATTGGTAACTGAACCTGAATCGGGAAAGAATACAACGATGACACTGTTAGCAGAATAAAAATTTACACCCTGGATTCATGTTGAAAAAATTGGCGCGGCTTTCAAGCATTAGCGATTTACCTCTGTCCATCTTGGAGTAGTTGATTCGAGTTTATTAAATTCAGGTTAATATTCAACCAAATTTATTTGTGTAACTGAAACTAAACTAGTCTATGTAATGCACGGTTGCAGCTGTACAATGGCTGGATAAATTCTACGCAAACAATCTCGGCGTTCGCATTAACATCTTTGACTTATGTAATCCCTCATATCATATAAAGTACATTAAGCATCGTTCATTCCGTTGTAATATATTATAATTGGAGATGAAATTTGAAAACGCTGCGATATGTTTGCCTTGAATCAATAGAAATTAGGATAGTTACACTACACTTAATATGTCAAGCCTCAGTCTGCTCGAGTTCTGCTCTAAGAATTTAAATGCACTACAAAGGAATGTAATCGGAGAACTTTGTACATATCAGGACAAGCTCACTAATGCACAGTCTTTATTTTTCAATGGTAGCAATAATATCATAGAAGGCCTTTAATACAGTTAAAATGACGTTTATCCAACTTTTCATTGGAATTTTTTATTTAAAGTTTTAGAAGCATTGTCTCATGTTGGTGATGCAGAAAGATTTTTTTTCTTCATGGTCAATATCTCTGGACCTATAATTAGGCAAAAAGTCTTTTTTCTTGTGCTCACTGAGCATAGTTTTTCGTTGTGGTGTTAATTTTAAGTTTTTTAGTAATAATTACCCGAGTTATGCTGGAAGAACTAAGTCCAAATATTTTCTAACATTTTTTAAGGTGTCGACGAGAATTATATTCTCGAGATATTCGATTAATGAAAAAACTGTTTCATTTTAACCAATCGAAATAAATAGCGATTGCTATCTAATAGAAACCAAGGCATGCTTTCGACAATAATAGCTTTTCTTTATAAAATTCATATTGACTAGAAAAAACTAATACAAGTGCGCTCACTTCATTTGGAATAGTCCAATTGTGAGCATAAGTGGACAATCTGTGAGTGATGTAACTTGCTGAAGATGGCGTTATAGATAAACTTCATCACAAAATCGACTCAAGATAAAGGAATTTGGAATCAAATATATACTTTGGGTATTTATCTATCCAATGCTTTTCGAAAACATTATGGGAGAGAGATAAAAGAGAATTTATTGGCACTGCATAGTTTACTCAATAATCAACATTTTCCATCTCAGGATCCTGCTCACGTCATCCCATATTTGAAAAAAACCGCAGTTCCCAATGATGCCTCCTCTCCCTCATTAATAATGCTATTGGCTTGATGGAAAAAGTTTAATTTGGAAACGGTAACTCACAAAGAAATCTCTTGTATGAGCATACATCATATTTTATCCACCCCGCCATGCCCTGGACTATAAACATCCATCGCAGAATAAAAATGTAAATCATATCATGCTCCATCCAGCATTTTCCGCGACTCCTCTGTACCCGCCCCCTTTCACGAATAGTGTCACTGCGCAACGAGCCCTACTCGCCCCCTCCTCCGCCCCCCCCCTACTTCCCCATAAAACGCAGGGCACCTGGAATTTTCCCTGGCGGAGTAAAACGCGCGGCTGATAAAAAAAAATCGACAATAATAATAAAGAATCAAAAATAACATTACCAGGTCCCATTGAATTTTTAAAACAGCACTGTTAAATTAATCAGTTCATTATTTTAAAATTAAAAACGGCAATGAATACTTATCGCGATTTTTTCCCCAACAAAAGATGAGCGGGGAGTGGTGGAGGGGGGTATATACTCGGCCGTTGGCTAACGAAATAACAAAAAAAAGAAAAGCTGCGCGCATGTAAATATTATCACGTTTCAAATGAACGCTTAATACGTGCGTGCGTGAGCGGTGGTGTTTGTTCGACTGAGGGGGGTTAGGTGGGAGTTGGGGGTGGGAGGGGAAGGGATAAAGGGGTGGGGTTGGGCAGGGGTGGTATCAGGAGGGAGGTTGAGGACTTAGGGGGTGGGTGGGTGGGGGATGAAGGGATGGGAGGAGAGGGGCCGCTGTGCACTTCGCTCGCCGCTTGTTCTATGATGTGGATGGCGAGGAAAATTGATAATCGTCCTAAAACGCTCAAAATGTAGTTTGACTGAGCTGGGTGAAAGCGGAGGAGAGGAGTTTAAGTAAGACCAAAGAGGGTGGCTGGCAGAGGGAGAGAAGGAAAGTGCCAATGAATTGCAGAGGTAAGACCGCTGCCCGACGTTTTAGTGAAGTAGGAATGGAACGGTCCATCAATACGTCGAGAAATCACCTGAAGCTCTATGCTGTAATAGCCGTAATAATTATTGCATGCAAGAATACTAATTATATTGCGTTTGTGAGTCAATTCAGCCATCTCGAATGTTCATGATAACCTCATGCGATACGTAAGTGAAATCATCAAGAGTTTTCTATTTTCACAGGCGATAATTATCAGATGATTCGGAGAGTATTTCAGTTTCAGTGCCCTCTGAACAACCCCTTTGTAGGGATCAGAGATCCACTGACAAGTCTCCATTACTCCTGAGACTCTATCTCTAGTCTCCAGGTGTGAAACATAGGACTATTTCATCTTCAACAATCAAATATCCATGGTTCTCATGACTGACTCTGTCTAACGCAAGAGCGAGTCAAAGTGGTACTCATTCTACACTCGAACGTCAGACTAACTATGTCATCCTCGTTGTTAAACTTCCTGGAGCCCATCGAAGAATTTTTGACATCTCAAGAACCATAACGGATGGGTCTCAACTACCAATCTCTGAATGGAAAACGTGCGTATCTAACGGTAACCGTGTTGATAATCTGCATAAGAGCAGTTTCTCTTCATCCATGCAAAAAAGGAATATTTTTCCAGGCGCGGCCAAGATGAAAGTTATGATAGTTTTCCTTGCACGAGACTCTTGCACGCATGGTAGAATAATAATATTTTCTGCCTAGATCAGTAAGGTTTGGAATTTTTATCTCAATCCATTAACATGTATCTACGTCGTCGGAAAACCTAGAAGCGGAAAATGATCATTCTGTCTTTTCTGAGTTTTTTATTCCGCATTACGTTACTGGTATCAAAGATCTGATAAAGCGTGGGAGACTGCTCTCTTATTATTCATTGCCATTCGAATATACACAAAGCCGCTTCCCTGGTGTCTATTGTTCTTTTCCGAGAGTATAGGCAAAACACATCTCTCACACTCAAGAACAATGCTGCATAAAAAGTTCTGAGTATGATGTCTCTGCAATAATACCAACGGATACTTGATACATCAGAAGAAAACCTTTCCACGTGCAAATTTATGTGATGTTTGCGTGGTTCAAGACTATGCATACCAATCCTTTTTTTATCATGAAACCTAATCTCTGTATGTCATGTACCCTACGAGCAACTCTAGATTTAAAGCTTCCTGTGATGAACACTTTATTTCCGTTGGGTTTAATAGACTCGAGAAAAACTTACTGCGATCTTTTTATTACAGGAAATTGGGATTATCACAAGTAGAACCAATATTCAGAAAAATTGAAGTTATATTGGAAATATCTGGTATGCAGAGTTTCATCAGACCTGCAACACAGTCTGGCATTTTTTTTAATTAGCACTGGAAACCGGTTTTAAAAATACCTCATGTTCAACCAAATAGGCGTTTACTAATTTTGAGTAAAAGTGCTGTTAAATCATATTAGTCACCATCATTCATTGAACTACTCTCTATAATAAAATGGTGAAAAGGAGTGCTTTCAGCGGTCAGTTTTTAAATATTCTATCCCTCCTGAGAACCCACCCAAATTAGCTCAATAGCAAAAAACAGATGAAAACATCTCTATCTCTAAACGCACATTTTTTTTTGTTTTCGGACATCGAAATTCGAAATACAACTTCCACCGAGGAAATCTTGCTTCCACTGCCCGCGAAAGGAGCAGGATATGACCTTGCTCAGGAAATCTGAGCCATGTCTGTCGACAAGAAAAGAGTTTTGGCGAGCACGACTCGAAATTCGTATTGTCGGTAGTGAGGATGGGGTGAAGAAAGGATTGTAAAAACGGGCGTGGGAGGGGAATAGAGGTTTACGTCCGGAGTGAGGGTAGGTTGTGGGTGGCGGGGAGGTCGGAGGTTGGAGGGAGAGAGGAAGGAGAGACAGGGGAGGTGGACGTGTGGAGGTTGAAGTGACGGAGTGGTCATGGCGCTATAGTGGGAGGGACGGGGGGGTTTTGAGTCGTTACCATCGGGTAACGAGGTTCGGTTACACAGTGATATACACCAGGCCCCCTCCCACTCCCCCCCCTCCCCCCCCCCTCTACAGCCGGCTGCCGCCACCGCTGCTGCAAAAGCCACCTCCGTCCACATCCACAAAGCGCCACATAGCCCTCCACCCACTCTCGCCTGCAGACAGCACATCTCCCCTCAACATCCCCACCCTCCCGACACTCTCTGCCATACTCCTCCCTCCCCTCCCATTACCGAATAAAACGACTCTCATTCGCCGGTCTCATCAACCACTCACCTCCCATCCCTCCCCCTACTCTTTTACAACTCTCGACGCACGGACGACCCCCACTCCTTCCAACTCTTCACGTTCACCCCCTCCGCAAAGCCGAGTCACATCCCCCACCCCACCGCCTCATTCCCTAGCCCTCCCAACTACTCCCCCACCCCCCCAACCCCACATCCACCCACGAATAAAAGAGCGAAAATAAATCGATAATACATCCATTGCAATTTTTCTTTCGTTCCTCAATTTTTTCAACATATCCCCTCTTTCCCACCTCACACCACCCGCTTCCTCACTCTGGACGAAAACCTCATACCTCTCTTCACTCCTTCTACTCCTCCTCGTTGCTCATCCGACTTGGCGAAACGTTTTGGGAAGTGCCGCGGGAGGTGTGTCTGCATGTGTTAGTGTCCATCCGACCGTCTGTGATGGGCTCGCTTGGGGTGTGAGCTGAGGTGGGTTGGGTGAGCAGGAGTCATTAGTGAGAATGGTTTGGTGTAGACATTGTTTCCGGTGTGTTTGAGATTTTAGCTGGAGTAGTGAGCCAATAATTGACTGATAGGTAGTACCTGAGGAAAATATGAGTGGTGTACTATTTTTTCCATAGTAATTTTATCTACAGAAACCAAATAATCGTTGGGCATGATTTTTAAGGGCCACCTAAACAGAAAAGTGAAGTCTTACTCATCTAATTGAAACTCCAAGTAAAGAAGATTTAGCTGTAGACGTAGAAATTTCACAATATGTATATTTTCCGTATGGATCCTTGTGAATCAATTCTCAATTATGGAACTTGGCTCCATTTTACTTATGTAGTTTGTTATCAGGTTGTATTTTTAATTGATTATAATACCAATGACTGATAATCTGCTAGTTTAACTTTAGAAATCACTTTTTTAAGATTTGTGGGGTTTGTGGGTGTGTAATACATTGTTTCTAAAGCAAGAAGGTCGGTAATTAGTTGGAAACTAATGTAATTAGTTAGATCGAATGTAGAATGTGCTTCATAAAGCTTGGACCTTAATCCTAAGACCGACAACTACCGTACCCGAGGAAGGTTTTAACCCCACGTCTAGGAGCTGCTAGGATGGCTTGTTAATAAACTGACAATCATGGCCAGCCATTTCCGTTAGCTTGGCCACGTCAAGCACCATTTGACACTTGTAGACGTCCAATTTTGTATTTTGGCTGACTGTTTACTTGTGGAAACTCATATTTTCACACGAGGTTTCAGTTACATTGCCAGGGTTTAAATTATTTAGTCTCGTCATGAAATTCTTTTCGTATGTATGGTAGTTCACAAATACTATTAAAGTGTTGTGGGGTTAGGGAGAGAGGTAGATATGTAGATATGGGAGATGTTGGGGGCAATATTATTTTTATTATGCAGTAGGTAAGAGGATGGGAAAATTCGAATACAACTCCAACTCGTTGAGTAGATCAACTCAAGGGTAGCTATTTACAAGCTTATGTAAACAACTGATATCGGTTGTCATTGAAATGAAACATACTCATGTCAAATCATGTGGTTGGTCACAGGGTTATAGATTTTTCGCAAAATTCGCGTCTCACCATGATTGTTTTTAATCTACATAACGATGGGTCGTCCTGATGCCAAAGCTTCTAGACCTAACTCTTCTATATTACGCTTCAGTTTGTTAATTCGGTTTATTACGAATATGAAATTATTTTAGAAGATTACATAATTCATTTTCGTACGTATAATTTTTTCAGTAGCATTTTAAGCTATTCTTTCATAGAACCCCAAAGAAAAATCACTTCTGTGCTAATCGCCATGTTCGAGGAAGCTTTTCAAACCCTGCCATTTCCACCCTTTATCGATCTCTAGGAAGGACTGAGTTCATTCCAGTTCTTCCCAGTCTCTCTCTTGAGGAACTCAATGATGGGGTTGAAGTTGAGGAGGAGGAGGAAAGACGGGGAGGGGCGAAGAACAGGGTCGGTGCGGAAGGGTGAATTGGAGGAGGGAAAGAGTTTGAAGGTAGGTGAGAAGGCGACGAGGTGCGTAAGTGCTTACGGCGGAGGTGAGGGCGGGGGTTGGTAGTGGGAAGTGGAGAATGGGAAGGGACTTTTTTTGTGGAAATTGGCTTAGGTCAAGAATCCCTGAGCGTCCGGCCGGAAGGCGTGGAAAAGGTGTGAGAGGGGGAGGGGTGCTGTGAAGTATCCGGGCTTCCGTCTCGGGGGAAAAGGGTGAGGGAGTGTCGGTGGGGCAATAACCTGTGTTCTTTCCAACTCGGCGGCAAAGTGGATGACTCTCCCAAATTGCTCTCATTCTCAGAGTCATCACGGTGATTTCACTCATGATATGGTAGTTATTTTCCTCAGACAAAATATATATATTCTCCTTACCCTGAATTGCTCGGTTTTTGTCAGCAAAAGATATTGAACGAAGGTCAGCTTCCTTTAACGGGTGTTTAATTTGCTCATACCATCATGGGTGCTTAAATCAGTTGATTTTCTCTCCTTTTGACGGAGAAAAACACATTGACGGAGAATATTGAGATTTCTAGGGCAATAAATTTTACAAAGAGCCCTCAACACCTCAAAAAGAAGGAATTTACCTTTGCGAATCACGATGCTCTGCTATTAGTCCATTCACTAGGATATTGTTTTACTACTCGAAAAGGGATGTCCTACTTTGGCTAAAAAATTATATGTCAGCATTAAAATCAATCAAATACCATCATTTGAAAGGTATTCATATAAAACTTGCCACATTCTTGCGCACACAAAAAAAGCTAAATGGCGGTATCGCCTAATCGATTCGTCAATTTCTGTTCAGTTCGGACTTCCATGTCTATGAATGTCTAATCTTTTAGGCTCTGCGAGCAGCATTTGGCACTTGTACTAAAGCACTCATGGCTGTAAGTTGAATTCTGATAAACCATAGTGATATGGTTGCTCACAAAATAATTTTTACCTGATTGTCACTTCCAACTACACCACTGACTGACGATCTTGTACTTGCTGAGCTTATTCCACCGTTCCTTCTCCCGCACTTAATACATTCCCTCCTTTCTGTCGCCGTCCTAACCAGAATTATTTCACGAGGCAAAAGCTGCTGTTTAATATTTTCATACATTTAAATCCTATAGAAAGTTTCAACAAATACCTTTCCTCTCATCCTCAATATTTTGCTGCTCTCGCTATTAACACATAATCTCCAGCTCAGGATTTTTTCCATCGTTCCATTTTTTTACACAGCCGCATATTGAAATGTTTACAATGAATGAATAATAAAGTATTAATCAACGTTGAAATTTCAAAATTTTCTTTATTAATATTATCCGAGCGATATTTTATATTCACTCAACTGTTCTTACTCTCTTATAGAAATTCTTGCCAGTGTGCCTCTTATATGAGGAAAGATTTACCCTTCGGTACTGCTGATTGGGTTTTCTCCTCTGGCATGCCCCTGAATATCACAAACCATATCTGGACATGCCTGATAACTCAACAGATTCTTAGCCGGCAAGTGCGTTTATTGCGGTAGAGAATAACAAACATAACGAGTGGCGCATTGAGGCATGTTGACATTTTTCAACATAAAAGAAGAACCATTCCTACGAGGGATACCAATGGGTGAATACTTGGTCAACGTAGAAAAGTCTCAGAAAACCAAAGCAAGCTGTTAGTAAATTATATGTCATATGGGTTATTTGCTCTTGATGCGTACGTTTTTGTCCTATCTGTCCGTTTCATCGACGGCCTCGCTTCATTTGCCACCTTTCGAGTAATTTAAGACATTTTAGCAATGCAGACTATTGGAGAACACTTTGCATGGATCTTTAATGTGTAACCGCTGATGGAGATAAATTTTCATAGTGTGTTGGAGGTAAAGTAGGTGATGTTGGGCGAATTCATGTACATATAAGAAATATGGCAATAATAGTTAATTTTGTTGAAGGGAATGAAGGCTTGTTGGAGGGATTTCATGTGCAATGTATATTTTGAAACAACGTATTTATTCAGATGTCACCCGATGTCTTCAAATAATACATTAACATTTAAGTTAAACATTGCCTTTTTCCCGCTATTGCATTCATAATGATGGTACGAAAGCATCCAAGTCCCTTACATTTTGCAGAAAAATGGATACTGGCTTGTAATAGGTACTAAAATTGTCATGTCATTCTGGCATTCTAAGTAAAGTGGTGTAATTTTTGATTGCTGAACATAAATCAAAGTATTGAAAAGGAGAATATGTACTTGTGTGAAAACATATTGATTTTTATCAAAAAATAAAAATACTTATTAAGATTGAGAGCCTACATTAATGTTATTTGCAGTAAAGAAAACCTGTTCTAAATTTTAATTTGAGGAAGAGTTTCAATTGTAGCAGGAATCATTCATTTATGTAAAGGGTTTGAGATAAAAGCCTAGGTAAATGTTTCAGATACGAAGTTTTATTGTATTAATTAACTCTACATTATTTGAATTGTGTCAAAATATACATATTTTGTGTATTAATCTCACCAAGTATTATTCCGTAATGATACCAGATGTCCCTCCTGTTTCACACATTTCTTAACGATGACTTGGAAATGTTGGTCTCCAGTGTTGTTTACTGCAGTCCTAAAGACGTTTCCACATATACACTCGTTGTCCAGTAGGTACTATACTTGGATGATTTCCGTGCCTGGAACAACAAAGAATATGATGATATTATTCTACAGTTATTGTTTTTAGCTTAAATTGTAGGCATTTGACAAACCACATTCGCCATGGATGTTTTTTCATATACACCCCAAACGCTATTACTCCTTGTTACAATTTCACAAATTCTTGCAGTTACAATGAACCAATGAAAGTGCCCCAAAAACGATACCATCCGAATCATAATTTATCTAATTTTATACGCTACGAAACATGATTCCTAAGCTATTTATATTCCTAAAAATTGAATTATAGTGTGTTAAGAATTATTTTATTCAAATGCAGTTTTGACTTTCATGCAAAGTTGCCCCAACTATGCTAGAACTGACAAGCGTCTTCGTATTTTGGTCACAAAACGGTGGAAAACATACAAGAGCAATATTTTATTTTAGAAAATACTCTCTATTAAAACAAATTTTGGCATAAAATGAGTAAACGGTAGGTTTGGACGAAAGCAGTGCGTACCATACCTATTCTTACTCTATGCATGCATAAATTATGTATATTACATCTATCCAAAGGAACAATATTTACTAACCAACAATCACTGTAATAAACCAAAATGGGAACCTTATGAATCATGCGGGATGGGGTAAATATTCGTGTAGTCTTAATTACTTAACAGTATGAACCCCAAAACTTAATTATACCTGTTTTTTTTCTATTTTACTGAATAGTACTGACTAATTTTTGCACCCTTGCAAATAATTTCTTTAGACATTCAAGTGACGAATGATTCAAGGTATATTTTTTCCAAATAGGAGTGCCTTTTTAATGGTCTATAAATAAATGTTTGCGTACAATGAGGTAAATTATCTGACTTAAATTCATTTGCCGATTAATTAATAGCCCTCGTTTCTGAATAAATAGTTATTTGAATGAAAGCAGTTCCTCTATAGTGCTGCTCAGTTTTAAAAGTAGCCACTGACTGCCAAATGCCAGCCCAGCAACCATTAGTGTGGCGAATGAATTATTTTCCGTAAATTTCTATTAACTTTAAAACCGTTATTCTATTTTATTCCACAGCTGTAAAAATTCTGTTGGGATTAAATTATGGGAGGTAGGAACAGTATTCCGATCTGGAGAATTAACGCATGAAGGTGTTTTGGTTTTACAAGAGTAGATAAATATAGTTGTATCTAATCTAAACCTACGTTAAAGATTGAATTTATTATGATAAGAAGGTGAAATTAATGTTGCAATAGTCTCTGAATAAGTTATTATGCCTGATGTTTGTGTCAATCTATATAAATGAAGGTGAATTAAAATATTTGTTTCACATGCATATGATAATTCTATACCTTAAATCAACTAAAGGGAGCATTATATTTAGAATAGAAGTTAACCATGTACCACTCTACAACTTTATGTATTACACTGCTATTGGTTCTTAACCCCCGTAATATTTTAATTGCAATTCCCAAAACTTGCTGAAGCAATTTCATAAAGCATATATTTCTTGAAACACACAATTATTCGTCTTTGATGGACATATTTATAACATATATTTTTTACAGTACAGCAACCATGGCCAGGTAATCGCTATCCTCCAAGCATATTATCTTAGACCTGCGGTTTTCTTTCCCTTGCATTAATGTTGCACTTGCACATTACTTACGTACATGAGTTCATTTTTTCGCTATTTTTCTTTTAAATAAACATTTTTCAATTCTTTATTGGCCACAGTAATTCCGCAATCCTGGTACTCCGAGAAAGAAAGGTTTAAGTTGTTCATCGTCTCTGAGGAATCTTTGTTTTGAACAAAGAAAAAATTAGTGGAGATGTTTTAATAACAATACGTCCCCTCTAGCTTTTCAACGTCAACATTCCTGGATTATTTTAGATGAAGGAGAAAACGCAACATCAGGTCATTTCTTGCTGATTAAGAAAGGATAAAGATATGCAAATAATGAAACCCATCGCAATTCAAACTTGTTCATCAATAGATATTCAAACCTAACTCGTTGAATTGTATCCCCACTGTATTCCCCGAGCTCACTCCTTTACTTCTCTTTTTTCAGCTTCTTGATTGTTTGTCCTCTGTTATGCTCCTAGATATTCCCTTTAAAGAATCATGTTATATAGTCAGCCTGCTTGGTGACGACCATTTTTGCGCTGGTTGTCAAGAGTGTCAGACGTTGAATAAGTACAAAAAACGATTTCGAAAAATGAAAAATGCAAAAGATGATTTCCCTTTCAGTGTATTACTTCGCAAGGAAAAATTGGATTGGAATTGGTATTAAGAGGAGGAATATCAATTAGACCTCTTGATACAGCGAGATGTTGTGCTGGAAGCTGCGTAAAGAAAGAAAAACATTTTTGGCCAAATCGTTGAACTTTTATCCATCAAAAAATGTTAATCACTAGTCACTTGAACCAGTTGCTTCATGCGTATAGAATTGTTCTATTGCCCTTCACTGCATCATAAGCCCTGAGGACGATGTTTCGGAGCCTACCTTGGAAAGGTCGGTTGACATCTTGAAATCTTTTTCCTGGTGGAAGACTAGAGAAGACGTTCCACAATAATGATTGATGTCTCAAGATTGACGGGACAAAACCTCTGATATTGTGCTACCATGATGAGATAGAAGAGAGATTCTGCCTTTCGCCAATAGAAGAACCAAGTAAAAACAAAGACGCACTGCATCGTCCGCTCTGTTGTCCGCCTTTATCCTATTTCAGGGAGTTTTTCCCCTCGAACTACAACGCCCCCTTGTATACGTTCCTCAGTTCACTTAGCACTCATTCGGCTACCTCTATTGTTCCACTCTCTCTCTCTCATTATACGCATCCCATCCCCATACCCTCCTTTGGGTCTCCTTTTCAGCCTCCAGCCCTTGGATGTCGCTTCCTGGAACGTGGTCCAGTCCAGCCTTCAGATTTCTTCTTCTCTCCGTGAGGCCGCAGCCTCCTCCTTATTCGCACGCCACGTTTGGGGTTCAAGGACGAGAAAGAGGAGAGAGAGAGAGAGAGGGGGGGGAAGGAATGGAGGGAAATGGAAAATGGTGGAGGGAGAAACGAGAGGAATTCTTTCAGATATATATCATCCCCTCTTTTCCCTTGTCCCGGTCGTGGCATCCATCCCTCTCTCCTAAGATCTCTCGAGAAAAACTTTTAAGGAAGGTTTAGGGGGGAGATTTGTGGATAAGGAAGTGCGTGCTATGCATTCCCAAGTCCTCGCATGTAATGCAGCAACGTCCGCCGAAAAATTCACCCCAGAATTTCGTTCATCGCCCACTGCCGACCGCGCCCCTCGTGAAATGTGAACTATTTCATGGAAAAAGATAAAAGAAAGTCGTATGAGCGGTGTATCCTATCCACCAATGGCTGTTGGCTAGTATTACATCCCTAGTTTGTGACTTTCATAGTCATCCGTTATATTTCAAGCGCTTTTCCTCGGATCAAAATAAAGGCCTCAAGAGGATCGGTTCCTTTCCATTCGGGTACATCTACGAATGCTTGGTTCACGTATTTTTTTATTACATTCAAATTTGACGGGGTCTGTTTGGTTCAATTCCAGTCAAATACTTGAAAATAATTTCTTGAGCTTTAGAAATCAACATGCATTTCATCGGTTTGGTATTGGCTGAAAATGGGAAATAATTTCTTCAACTGGTTCTGTACATTTTCAGATAATTGACTCTGCCTATGCAATGGAAATTTTTTAAGCCATAAAATAATCAGTGGCTGATAAAATTTTAAATAAAAAAGGAAATATCTGCATCCCTTGTGTCAGCAATATACGTATTATTCTACCTTTCGGTATATTTTTTGTTAAAACGGACTTTTTTTGAGAAACTGTCATATATGTTGCGATCGTTTAGTTTTGAAATACTGATTGTGGTTCACTTGTGCCATCTGAAGGCAAAAACTGTAATGATACTCGTTCGTGTGCACCATTCAAATAGTATGTAGTTCCAAATTCTGTCAACCTACTATAGTTAGCGCTGATAGCGTTGTGGAAGTTTGATAAAATTGATCCTCTGGAATTAACTAAGGAGAACTAAATGAGCCAAGGTACGGTGGCCACGGAACTCTGTTCTCTGAGCTTTGTCATTCATGAATATGGACTTTTCTATTCATAGCGTACAATATTTACATAGCTCCATCCCGAGATTTTTCCCGTGTTTGTTATTAATTAGGTTTTATCGCGGAAAATGGTTCTTACTTTGAGAATTTATGGAAAGAAATAATGGAGACATAAATTTACTAGTCACGCTGCGAAGTACGAGACTTGTGAATAGGTGATACTTAAAATTTTCATTCCCATTTCATTTTCCTTATTGGCAAATGAGACATTCATTTGTGAAAAACAAAGTTGCCGTTTTATATCAAGCAAACGAGTTGGCTCATTGAAAAGTCTTGAAAGCGCGTATTAAGAAAATAAACGCCTTCGTTTACTGGGGCGAGTGTCGTGCGTCTGCGCCCTCCAAGATTTATAATATGGCAATTCATAGCGGTGTGTCATTGGTGAATTGAGCACAATACCATTGGAAACAGGGTGCATAATTAAAAATATTAAAACGAAAATGCGTTTCTGTTTGATAAGATGTATTGATTGAGATTGACACGCTCAAATACTTCTTCTATCGTCTTCACTTGTAACACAGCTCCAATGCAAACATTTTACTATCAAATTCGAATTTATACATGGAATCACTGAAAAAAATGACGGAATATCTTTTCCATTGGCTTTGATCTAATGTTTCTTGGGAGTAGTAGCGTGTCTGAACAAGTCGTGACAAGGTTCACTGGGCAATGCGTGATGGTCGAATTGAGGACACGCAGAGACTGTTTGTTACAAGCAGTTAACTGACATACTTCTTGCTCAAGTACCAAGGGTCTTAAGAAATAATTGCGCCATTGTCATTAGTTACAGCAGCTTTAGATGGCAGAGTATCCGTTACTACAACCAGGTTTCCTTTCTCTGTGTAATTTTAACTTCAAGGATATACAATGAGCGTTACGGAGGAATCACTATTGTGGGACGCAGGTGCAAGATTAAACGTTTTGGGTGGATATATTTTATTTTTTCTAAAGGTACTGGCCTAATATGCCAGTAATTACTATAAATCGGTTAAAATGAAATTGAAATAGGAATTAAATTCAGAACCATTCAGCTTTAAAATATCACTCAAACAATTAACTATTATTAAACAAAAATACAAAAGATTCTGGAAAATATTCAAATAAATTGGAACCATAGTAATAAGTTACTACTTTGGATCAGAAAAGTCCAATATACCCAAAATAATTTGAAAATTAATCTGGCTAATGTTGTTTTTAATTGCTTTCATCTTTTAATTTGCCATTGTATGCATAGTTGCAAGAATTATAGCCTTGTTGTGGACTCATCTCCTGATAACTAGCCTGTGAATCAGCTGCCATTTTTCCTCACTACATCTTAAGAAAAATAGAGAACCATCTTAAATATTCTTTATGTTTTTACCCAAGATTAGGCACAATACCCATGAGATGTTTGAAGTTTTCAGTAACGCCGTGGATAGTCATCAGTATTGACTGTTGGAGCTAATATCGATTATTTTGATTTGAGCTATCAGGCTATAGAACTCGAAGTTAGTCATTTTGCAACCTTTTTACCTTGCGCAGGCCACTTGCTAAATTTTAAGGGTACGCATGCTGTTGTTAGTGGCATTGCGATGGTGTCTTTTTTCAAATAGCTCTATAATCAATTTTATACATCTACAGAAATCGGACAGCATTGAAGAAAAATAGCTCCCTCAGCGCAAACAGCCTCACAACTACATGATGACCCGGAAGGTATGATGACTGTATGGCAGAGATATAAGATTGGTTTACCGCCAGAGATGCTTTGAAGTCCCTCGAAGGTGACATCAATCAGTGATGAGGAACTCAAGCAGAAACCATCTGTATGCTCATTAAGGGACAAAGACTTCAAGTAGCGTTCGTGGCACAGTTTTGGGTGTACAATGCTGCACAGACTACACTAATGAAACAAGTTTGTGCAAAGCGTGGACATTGATTTTTGGAAGCTGCCGAAGTCCTCCAATCGCTAGAAAGTTCTTGCAAAATCTTCAAAATACATTTTGATTTTTATGAGGAAAATCTCTCAATAATTTCTCTCATTTTAGAACTAAAATTTTATACCGTCTACCCTTCTTGCTTTGACATCATTGGTTCTACCACAGATGTAAATAAGAGACTGTAGATATTGTTTCCTTGCCGGCCTCAGGTTGGAACGATATATATACTTATAACTCAGTATGGTACGAGGTATATTTGCAGCCTCATGATGGCGAGGTATAACCCTATAACCATGTTTACACTGAGATCGCCGGTTCGAGTATCGTTAGGGTGATTTTTTTTCTCGCCCAGGGCATATGTGTATATGACCGTATTTGATGGTTAATCCAACCGTTAGAATATTCTCAATAGCATTATTTTAAAAGTAGATTCAAAATGAATAAGTGACCTTAGAGTCTCTTGAATCTTCCATTCTAGTTCCATCTAGACATCTGGTGGCACAAATGTACACTGTACAGGCACGATGTTAAACTTAATTGAATTTTTGTAATTCCCCTTGCACAAAATTCGACAACTTAGCACTAAAACCCGACGGTGGAACACTTTTAACAGAAAAAGAGGCGTAATCCATCATTACTTTTGTTGGTGCATATAAGTGAGTCACGTTGGTGGTAACTTACTTTTTAAAATTCCCTTGAATCTCAACATCATGGATGCAATGGATAATTTGGCATCGTTGTGGCTAGGAGGTCAGTACTTAGATGCGTAAAGTAAGATAAACAGTTTCAAACTCAATTTATAAGGATACTATCCAACATACATTGCATTGAATATTGTGCTATAGTGATTGGGAATGATTAAAGCCGTTGAATTCTACGTTGGGGTCAACGGATTTTACTCATGTGGTATTTTCTTAGTGACTCCAAGAAGTGAACAATAGTGAGTAGTATAGACGCTGAATAAAATGTGTCATTTATAGACACCAAATACATTTTCTCTGACTAGCATTCACCCCTTCGTCAACGCCATTGAATGCGAGGGCAAAAAATTATAGAAGAGGAAACGGATATCAATACAAAACACAACACGAATGTACACGAAACAACTTGCGGGGGAAAATAGTTTGATTGAAACTGTTAACTAGTGTATCAGTCTTTTTTTAACATTGATTCATATTCTCTCAGGTGAGATCGCGGACCTCGTTGACGTTGAGTGCTACGATCATGTGTATCCTAAACTCATTTGCTCATACTTTTTACAGCGTACATATTTCCTCATTGCTTGTCTCATACTAGCTTTCGTGAGTAAAGCATCCAAGTCAATGTAAGATAAATTATTTTTCAACTTTTCACCCATTATTCAGTTCAAAGTAGATCAGCCAATCCTTGTAAAAACGATTTTAGAGGGTTTTCTTTCCCAATTTTGTATATTTTTTACTTGATAACTTTGGTGTGGTAATGGATATGATCAGTGTGATATAAATCATAGAAAAATGAGAGTTTGAAGGTTGTTGTATTATCATAAAAATGTTATTGTTTAAATTCCTTTGATATCATGCATTGTACACTGCAAACAAATTTACTAAAAATGTATGTTTTATGTGGGCAGAGTTTTCTCAGATTTTAAGATAACGATATGCTTAAACTCATAATTGGTCGTAAAAAGGTGCGCACTTACAAGTTTAGTGCAAAAGTTAATTGAATGAAACGACATTCTACATAAATTTCACAGATAAGCGGCCCAATAAATCCACTTTTACAGCATTTAAAAGTTTTGGCGAGTTACTAACATACACATGAAGAACGTGCATCTTTATTTCTATTTTTGGTCCAAAAATGGCTCAAATATGGTAGACTGAAAACATTCCTTTCGAAGATTGAAAATTTTAGTCGCTGCAACGTGATCTGCCCCTTTGCCCAAATCGCCATTGTATATTGAGTACAAAACATGTCCCTAGATGACACTTTTCACGTACTTAGACATTGCTTGATTGAGGCCGGCCGATGCGATGGTGCGCACCCAGGCTGCTGGTGCTTCAGCAGCATAACTGGTCCATTACATCTAAGAGGTCTCTGTGCAGGATGCTGGGCCTATTCCATACGGGCTTCCTCGAGATACGGCCATGCCTAAGAGAAAATAGAATTATTTTTACCATTGCTTAACGTGATTTGTTAAAATTATATTTTTAAACATCATGTTTATCAACCAATACAGATGTTAAGTACTTTTTTATGTCGAAGAGATTGACATCTGTATCAAGCAAGGAGAAAAACCCTCATTTAGTTTTAACTCGAGTTGACGTTGAGAAAGTTTTAGTGAATCCATCTCATATTCCTCTGATATCTCTCCGACAAAATTCAAGCATAAGGCCAAAAGAAATGGGCAAGGTAAATTACGATGTAATCACGAAATCATAGGAAGTTATGTAAATTAATCCCTGGAAACGTGCGAGATGTGCATCTTTGACTAATATACTTTTTTCGGATTATTTGTAATTTGTAAATAAGCGTTCAGTTTCCACAATACTTAGGCTAGTAGCGAAGTTAAAATTTATATTGCAGGAAAAAGTAGTATTTTTATAATTTAAATCAGGATGTATCGGAACATATTGAAATTGTAGCGTATAACTTTAAATCTGGTATAGCAACTTCTAAAGCAAAACTAAAGCTAATTAAATAAGTAACCTACACCCTGGACAACTAAAATATTGGATACCGCGTGAGTGACATATTAGAGATCTAACTACAGTAACTCAATAGTATTAGCGTTAGTTAGTGATGAAATTACGAAATCACTGGCAGTTACGTAAATTAATCCCTGGAAACGTGCGAGGAATGTATCTATGACATAAATACTTTTTTCAGATTATTTGGAATTCAACGTCACATGGTATTGGTAAATATGTTGCCAGCATAATTATAAAACTCATTGATGAGTAAACCTTTACACATCAATATGATTCATCCTGGATGTGAAAAATCCGGATATTTTAGCAGGGCAATGCCGCTGAAGAGAGGAAAGACCTGGATTATGTAAGCTCCACGCGTATTTTGAGAATATTGGTATTAATGCAAAAGCCCTTCTTTATCCTCTTGTCATATTCTAAGTAATCTGGTACGAGACTCAGCGGGTAAAGAAATTCTCTGCCAGTGTAGAACTGAGCGTTTCTGGCAGAAGGTCAATCTAACAAATTACCAGGGTATCGTAAAAGGGTACGTCGTTGGGTAGGATAGGCTACCAATCGTATAATATCGTAGGGTAGGGTACCAATCATTAGGGTATGTAGTGTATCAATCTGAAAAATAACAAAATAACTAGGGTTAATTGTAACAAATTTGCTACTAATTTTCTCACTTATACATGTATGTTCAAATTTCAATATTCATTCAATTCAATAAGCTTAGGTAAGGTTAGGTTCAAGGTTATTTGTTATAAGTATTTATTTGGGGACTATTTCACTAATTCATCTCATATTCGGCAATTTTTATGCCTTGCTCCACTGTCGCGGATGAACCCATATGTGGGGTAAGCTTAAACAAAATGAGGGAATCAATCTAAAATGATTTCATATCAACCTTGTTAACTAGCCAACAATTTATTTTATCGGGAATATGTTAACGGTAATACCTGTCCAAGAAACTTAAACATGGTGTTCTTGGAATTTTGAGTTGTTAGCCATATCCATAACCCACAGTTTATAGTAAGTTTTTTTAATGCTTTCAGGTTTCCATAAAGTTAATCTCATCAACTATTGTTTAAAGTTGTCCTATTCACTCTAAAACATCTTCTTTTATTTCCATAAGTAAACATTTTTATTAATCTATAGTATTTTTTTCAAATCATAACTCTAATAAAGTCTCTCGGAAGTGGGGAATACTATATGTTTAACCAAAAATTAAGGTTAGTCAAGTTTACCATAAATTATAATTCCCTTACAACCTATGAAGACCTCAACTAATATCATACCATGTTCTTAACCGTCTTGACATATCGTGCAGCCCATGTAGGTTTGATTTCTTGAGAAAGTTTTCTCGCCAATGGGAATATGATTTTTACATTCGTTGCCTTAATTTTAATATGAAGATTTGGTTGTCTCTATATGACTCTAATTTTTAATTTTATCATTTCAACGTCATTGATGATAAAACTATCACAACATCTCTAATAACGTGCTTTGTCCCGTTCCTAGTATTTTCTTCCTTTGCATTACGGTGAAAACAGCAGGGAGGGGATCCTGATGGTATTTTTGAATGTTTAAGTCATTTTTAATGAATTTAGTTAGCCATTATAAATCTTGGTAGATGGTTTCCTCAAGCTAGTAGAAAATTTTTGTTAATTATTGAATGGCATTGAAGTCATATTTATCGAGATTCTAATTTTTCTCCATAAAATATAACTCGAATATGTTCTCTTTTCTAAAGCCGCTGCGGTTAATACATGGCATTATTATTGAAAGTAAGGAACCTGAAATTTTATTATAACGCATTCATTTATATTACTTTGCAAAGGTATTCTGCGTGGTAAATTAAAAAAAAGCTAATGAAATTATTCATGAAGATAGGAGTGCATAGATTGGAGAGATAAGAGGCCGATTAGAGACATATTTATACACCCCAGGCAGTGTAAGTAGGTGAGGATAGTTAACTGCGAATCAGGGTGGGCAGGAATATATCAATGGCTCTCTGATGTCGCCTTTGATTGTTCAAGTTTATACGTGGTAAGTGATTGCAGATGCATTGGAAGAGCTAGATGTAGGAATAAAAGTTGCAGGATAGCTGATAGAGTGTAATAGATTTTCTGATGACCTTGCGTCATCTAGTCATTTATTACAACACATCATAAGGATCAATAATATGCGTACGAAAGTTTTCTTATGCAAAAAATGTGAAGCTGTTCATAAAAAGGAGAAGGAGAAAACTTGATAATTTATAGAATTTAATAGAACTTAATAATTAATAGATTAGAGCAATGAAGGAAGTGAGCATCCATGTTAAGATAATGGAAGAGGCAAGTAAGCAGCACAGACAATTAGTTAGAGGAGATTAATAATAACGGACGCTATTATTCAATAATATAAAGAAAAGACAGGCAAATAATATGATATGGAGTGTAGGGCTCTATGGTTCGGAAACGTGGGCTCTAAGGAAAAAAATGAGGATCAGCTGTAGGTGTTCGGAACGTGATGAGGAAAAAAGGAAGATGAATAAGGAAATGCACGACGTGATGGGAGAAAAGATAAAATTGCTGGAGAAGATTAGGAGGGGACAGAGTAAATAGTTGAAGAAGGTAATTAGGCGTATATGTATGCTGAATTCTTTGTTAAGTATGCTAAGCTATACGTCCTACCCTTCATATTATCATTCTTTAAACTAGTCTCTTTCACTTCCCCTGCCTACACCATTTCCTCTATATCACAGCATTATTGCCTTTTACCCTCCCTCCTCCTAATCTCATCCAGAGGTTTCCTTGCCTTGCCCATAATACCCAACGCTTCCTCGATTGTCTTCCTTTTCATCCACCGCGCCTCCTCCATTCCCCTCCACACCCACATCTCGAACTCTTTTAGCCCACTCTCGTCTTTCCTTCTCAGATTTCACATTACTTCGCCATTCAGTGTTAAACTCCATTTCAGACCTTTCAGCAGTCTCTTCTTCCACCCAAAACTCAAGGTTTCCGTGATCAGAGTTCATTTTCTTCTGTCTCTTCCCATTTTCTTCTAACGCATTGCCCTAAATGGGTCTTCTGATTTCAAGTCCTGCTTACATTTATAACCAGCCTTTCTCTCTCTACCCCAGATAATTTCATTACTTCTGTTTTCTTATGAATTACCTTTGCTCTACATTCATTGCACTGATAGTTTAATGCATCTACTGATGCTTGCAATTTCTTTGGTGACCAACTGGCCTGGTCGTTGACTAATCGACTATGTCAGCTGGTCTCCTGCTTTGATTCCCACATACAGCTCTTACCTCTCTAATTATTTTTCGCCCCAAGTACTATTATTAGCTAAAACCTGGATTCTGAGTCACATGCTAATGATCTGCGTTCGTGTTTTTCATTTGCATGAAACCAATGCCTCAGTGTAAATATTTCTTCTACCGTCAATTCTAATGATTCATTCCACCTGGTAACCCCTACACCCTAGCCAAACTACCGTACTCGATAGGTTCAATTTCTGGCTCCAAACTTCATATTGTCATAGAAGGTGCTCATATCATTTGCCAAAGGGTGACCTTCCATCCGGATATTTAAATTCAATAGCTCTCCTAATGCATTTTATTTTTTCCACATACTAATTTGCTCATCAATATAACTTTCCTCCTAGGTCTTCTATATTTTCCTTTTTACATTTGCTTTCAATGCATTACGCTCTCATTAAATGTTGAGTAAAATTGTGCGATTCAGAAGTATGTTCACCTGCGGTAGCGTAGATGAGAAGCTTTTGATACATGGGCAGGAGATATTCTTAAAAATAATAAGCTGGAGTGAGAAGAGTGCAAAGAACGGATAGGGAAGCTATGAAGCGGAAAATGAAATCTGTTGAGTCCTAATAGTTGAAGAGGTGTCGAAAAAGAGTAGGGTATTACGGAAGAGTCAAAAACATTCAAATTCTACCCGAAGGCTGGTTTTTATCAATGTATCTCAACAGAAATGGGAGTGGAAATATGAACCTTATCTATAATACTCCGTTGCTGAATATAGAGGTTATTCCCAGAATAAGTGTTTGTTGTTATCAAACTTAGAGCTTATTATTTAAGCTTTCGGTTCTGCAAATGATCTTGCATTATTATATGAAATATGCCTGCTCAGATATAAAGTATTTAAATAATCAGAAGTGGTGGAATAATGAGAGAACTTAATACGCCTATCAATGTTGTGCGTAAAGCGGGAAACAAAGCCTACCCAATAGTGCCAGAGCACATAATATCAGCCGTAACCTTTGGCAAAATATGTCCCCTCTCTTAGTCCCTGAAGTGCACATTTCAGCATACATGTTCCCGGTATTAATGTTTCCCTCCATTTCTATCCCATAACCGATAATTAGCTCATCATAAACGATACAAATGGCTTCTGCAACTGAGTCGCTAAGGAGGGACTATTGTTTTATTACGGGGTGTTGTCGATTCCATCAGGGGGCACTAATTTTTACAGCGCTAAAATAGTGGCAGCTGGCAAGTAATGATTAGTCACACAGTAACAACGATGGAATTTATGTCTCCGGACGAGTTGAACACCATCAATGTATTGCGGTAAAAGGAAAAAATCCAAATATGTATGTTTCGGAATGGCTTACCTCATGTTGAAGAATCCTCCCACCGATCGATATAGCAATGCCATTTGACCTTTTATCGGGTATTCTCCTGGTGGTAATACTATTAATCTTTATCTTCCATGATCTACGGGATATGGGATGATTGCACTGTAGGGTTTTACTCTTGTTTAAGAGATTTCCACTGAAATAATACATAAATGTCATTTTATTCTTATTCTGGAGCCTTATAGAAAAATACATCTCCTCTCAGATGGGAGTAAAAATATGGACCTTATCTATTTTACTTTGGAGCTTTACTGATTTTACTTTTAGTTTAGATTAGTACTTTTTTTACTCTCACACAAAGTCGCGGTGGATCCTCCCCATCCTCTCTCTTGAATTCTACTTCTACATCTATGTTATACTCTGCAAACCACCGCATGTGCGTGTGGTAGGTGGTGTTAGGACACCAGCCGTGAAAATGAGTAAATAAAAGCTCTGGTAGGTGAAATGGTGAATCGTATTATGGGTATGTTTTAAGTGGATCGCCGGCTTTTTATGCTCGATTATTGTGCGTTAAAAGATCAAAATTTCGTACCTATCTGCTCGAAAATGCATCTCTCTAATTGTATCGCTTCCGTTGGACCTAGAAATGTAGTGTGGCGTCAAACTGTTATTCTTTGCGTCACTCTAAAACACACCAGCTCTGAATATCTCTAGCAAACCCAGTTTAGCGCGCAGTCTCCGAGTCTCTAGCGGCTCCCAACTTAATCCCTCTAATAGCTGAGAAATTATATGTTTGCTCGTTGCAGTTTTAACAAAGCGCTGTGATTTCCTTTGTAAGTTATTAACTTTTCTGTTTACCTTTCTATCTATGGTCCCTAATTCTCGCGGCGTATTCAAGGTGTGGCCTAACCAGAGTAATGCCGCACCTCTGCTTTACTTTCTCATCTGAGGTCCTTTCTATTGTAAGCTCGAAAAATCCTAGTGACTTTAATGCTGTGCCATATATGTATGTGTATAAGAATAATCTCTTTAACTTCAGCGTATTTTCCAGTATGTTTCATTCCATTTGTATTTCTGTAATTCTCATTTCTTCATTCCACTAATCAAGGTTTTTTACTTCCATTGATACTTAGCTCTTTTATCTGCTCCTCTACCTACTAGTGATTTTCCAATTATATTGCATATCCACCTTATCTAAGCCTGAAACTTATTCCTTTAGTACTCTATTCCTCTCCGGACACACACATCACTCACGTTACTTCATATATTCTCACCAACCGTCCCCAGATTACTAGCTTTGCTTCTTGTTTATGTCTTTGTTGCTGATTCAACAAGGGTTTCCATACATACTCCTTTCCCGTTATTTGATGCCTCTTTTACAAGGGCGGTTCACTTTCTAATATGCATAATTTTCTGTGTACTTTCAACCAGGAATGTGTCCGAAAAGAAAATTGTTGAACTAGTTCTGCGCTTAGAGAAACAACGGCTTATCTGTTTGATAGACAAAGAGGAACACCATTCTGAGGATTTGAAATGTAACTTTTTAATAGCAATTATTCTTTTTATATCACTTTATCGTCCTTTTCAGGTCTAATCATGGTACACCAAGTAATTTAATGTGGTTTTGAAATTTCTGGACGAGTATTAATGATGTTTAAATGTTTACACTGAGGGGCAAGAAGTGTTTTTTTAAATACAAATCCAATCCGAAGCTATATTTTCATTTATTTGTGTGTACAAAATATGCATCAGCCTAGGTGGCGTAATGGGTTAGAGAACTCGGCGCGAATTCGAGGGATCTGGGTTTGATTCGGCGAATTATTTTTTCCACTCATTTCACACAGCTGTGTGTAAAAAGTCACCTTATTTTGAATAAATAGGGTAAACTTTGTTTTTTCACGATGAATTTTAATGACTTACGACCATGGTTTCGACGATTAATGTCATCATGAGGTGAAGATACAATTGGTGCAACAACTTATATACTAGAGAAGGTGGGGAGGGGGGACTGTAGAGATGTGGCGGAGGAAGTTGGAGGGTGGAAGGAAACAAAGTTTACTCTATTAATTCAAAATATTTAGCAAATTCCACAAAGTATCGCCGGAAACCGCCAACGTCGCTATTTATATTTTATTATGATTTCACCTTATTTTATTTTCCAAAAATGTACTGTAAAGCTCATCCATTGACAACATTATCTCTTAAGCTCACAGGATGAGCGACGCTTAGTCATTGTGGTACAATCGGAAAATTTTCTGGGCTATAAATACTGTTGCAACGGCCGCGCACTTTCGCTTTTTATTTCTTCACACTTCTTCCCTTCTTCTCATTACTTTCCTCACCGTCTTCCACTCCTCCTCCGCCTCCACCTCCTGAGCCCTCCATCTCCAAACAAACCCGGGCAAACCTCTCTATAGTCCTTCACACGTGAGGCATTACCCCTCCTCTTTCCCCACCCTCCTCTCCGCACATTTCGGCCCGCATAAACGCCTCCCCACGGCAATTCCGACGACCGTCCAACATGGCCGCCACCTACGCTATTGGTCGCGATTTACTGCCCGGGCCCGGAATCGGTATGTTTGCGGTGTGGTGGCCCTCTCTCGACCGGTGGACCAGAAGGGAGGGGAGGGCGGGGGAGGATTTTGAGGAGGAGGACGGAGGTGACCAGGAGGCTGAGGTGGTGGGAAGGTGAGGAGGACGTTTTTAGGGACGGAGAGAGACCGAGAGAGTGAGTTTGAGGTGAGGCGGAGAGGGAAGAGTAGGTGGTAGGTGTGTGGAGGAGAAGGCACCGTTCGGTTCTGGGCCGGGGGAAATAAGGGGAGGGGGTACATTGCACACATTACACACCGGTCCTCTTCCTCCTCCTCCCTCCGGCCTCTCGAATACTACCCAGCCGCCTCCACACTTTCGTCCCATAAATGGCCCCTAGGATTTCACGGCTCGTCCATTCCGGGCCATTACGCGGCGCATGGCTTGCCTGCGTCCCCGTAAAGTCGCGGGGGAGGCTGTAGTATGTGGGCGGGCGGATGGGATACGGACCGGGGGGGCGAACGTTTGTGTGCGCGCCCGGAAGAAAATTATTTGGAAAGTAATGAGAGATTTTGCGTCGGGAGCAGTTTAGTTTTCCCCCAACCCGAAACTTATGTCCTCCGCCCAACCTCCGTCTTCATCCCCCTCTACCCCCTCAACAACACGACAGCGCGGTTACGTCACCGTCCTCCGTTCTGTGAGCGCTTTACTCGTGTCCCTTTTTTTCTTTATTCATCGTCGATCGTTTTCAATTTCGTTTTGATAAAGGAATTTATATTCGTCCAATGATTTCACGAGGGATACGCATCGATCGTGTTCGCACCCGATCGGCGTTGCATTATTACCGTGCGCGAAAAAAAAATAAAAGTCATTTTTAAGGTGCACGGTGTTTTCGGCGAAGATTTGTTCCCATGTTGACTTTCTTTTCATGTCCTTTGCCTCCATCTCTCCTTCTCATTCCCAATCTAAATTTATTTATTTCCGAATGTTTTCTAGTGTTCAACTCCTTGACACTAAGCTATATTTGACTATTACTTTGGTGCGCCGGGGTTCACATGGTTCGAGTTTAACTGCAGGTGTGCTTCCCCACAATTAGGCATTGTTCACCCCAATTATTAGTTTCCTTTACGCCTGACAAGTCGAACGCATAGCTTTTGTTAGTACGCATAGTTTTAGTTAGCAGTTGAGCGACAATGGCCTTCAAAATTCATGAGTAATAGACCATATCTTTACACAACCCCTTCATATTGGACATTTCCTCCACTTTTAATTCTTGAAATTTACTGACTTAAAAATTACTAACAAAAGCCATCTCCTTATTGCATACTAATGTTAAATCTCCACAACATATCACTAACTATTCACAACTATTGTTAAAAACAGAGAGCCTCATCTCCACGTGCTGTATTTTCCTCACTCTAAGTAACTATTCATGATAATATCTTCATTAAAACTGATCTTAATCTCATTTTTAGCTCTCTGAACTCAACGATTGACTACCCTGATTTTTTTTCCTTCATAAACTTCAGAATACCTTCCCAACTCACCAGGACTCACACATTTTTCCATATCCCAACTACCAGATTATCACTCACCAAGCGTACCTTTAATTTCCGCCTCACCTCTCATCTACATTCCCTTCCTGAAAATATCGACCCTTTCAACTAATCTTCCAGTGTCTTTGATAACCTAGGCATACGTCTTTCCTATCAAAGTAATTTTTATTATCTCCCCATGTTGGAGTATTATTAGTTACTATCTTCTTGTTTTGCTATTTTTTTGTTACCTTTTTCATAATTATATGTTCACCATAAAATGGATTCATGCTGTACGTATTTTTTTTAAATTAAAAGAACAAATAAATACACTCCGTCGGCCAATATGGCTGGCGAACAAGCTTTTTCTCATGCCACCTGGTGCCTCCCATCCACCGGTCATATGCTATCCCTAAAACTGCGATAGTGATGCCTCCTCCTCTGCTTCAGGATGAATATCTATGAATGATTAGAACGCCTCGCTGTTAATTCGAATACTGAAATGGCGACCACTAGATGCTGTGAGTCTATGGGAAATGCACGAGTAGTCTGAGGAGAGAGGCGGTGTTAAAATTTATTGGGAAATGTAAGCACGTCGGTTGGATGTTTCAGCAACCATGGCATATGAAGGAAATGTCTTTCGTCTGGCTGGTCATCTTAAGGAAATGCAAACTAAGAAAATAGAAGGAGTAGTCATCACGTAGTTACGTGAGAGTTGAGGAAATGATTTAAAAGGCTGAGGTATGCCGGTGAAGTCATGAATATATGAATCCAGGAAATGATTTAAGTGGTATACTAAATATAAGACATAGTTTCCGGCTTCACCTGGTGGAAATTTATGATGTCACTCATAATAAAAGATATGTACTTGGTTTTATTCCACACTATCTAAAACCAAGTACACATCTTTTATTATGAGCGAATACTAAAAATTGGAACAAAACAACATGTGTTCATGATTTTTCCACTCTGAATTTCACTCAACATGAGTTTAGCTACGCATGCATGTGATACGGGCGATAGATGCCTACAAATAAGAGTGGAGGGGGACTACCACTGATTTTTTCACCACTCCAGATAATGGCGTGAAGGAAATGCGTCTATGCTAAGAAATGTCTGAAAATCACACTTTGCGTCACTAATGTAACGTGTGGAGATTATTCGGCCTCATTTTGGTCCCGTTTCTTCATTGAACCACAATGTTAAGTTCGTGAAAGATATTGCCTCCTCAGTAAAGTCAGGTTCTTTCGAGTGCTGGAAATCATTACTAGACTTGATTGAAACATAAAATGAAAAAAAGTTTAAGAAAAACCTGAATTTTTTATAAATATTAAGCACTAATTATTGGGATACTTCACGTTATGAAGATAATATTTGGAAAATGTAACGAACGTTGCTGCGTTAACTGTTGTAATAATACGAGGGTAACCCAAAAAAATATTGAACATTTTTTTAGCTCCCTTATAACAGAAATCATTGCTATGAAATGATCGTCTATGGACGCATCTCCATTGATTGCAAAGTCTCATCAAGTTATCACGGCGCTACCGTATCTTACGTCTGATTGCTCTGACCTACTTTGAGGACTCTGGATCGGTCAAACTGCAAGTTTAGGATCGCAAATACCGGTCTGGCACGAACTAAAGACGTGAAAGAATGTAAATTATGTCGAAACTTCTCTTCTTTTTTTAATTCACTTTTAGTAATGACAGTAAGTACTTCTCCTAATTAATACTTTGGACGGCCAAGAGGTGACTAGCGCTGTAAAAACCAGGCTTCATAACTAGAGCGAGGACTGGTATCGACAGGGCATACTCGCCCTTGTGAGTTACTGAAAGAAGGCAATATAACTCGAAGAAAACTATGTGGGAAAATGGAGTGAGTAGATATAATATCTTACTATCACACGTACAAATTTCATTTTTATAGACTAAGTGGTCATTGAGAAAAAACTATGGGGCACTACTTATTGGCCAACCCTCGCATGAATTTGTGCTTTTGGTTAAATCCAGACTAGTGATAATTGCGGAAGGAACATGATATTTTTAGAGATCATTGCATGCAAACACAGGAACGGTCGTCTGTCTTTGATTACTGATGGGAAAACTGATTTTAATACCCAAAGTTCTATGATTCTCCTTTGGTGGTACATAGCGTTTTAGGTGTCGTTTGGTTTACTTGTGCTGTAATGCCATCAGATTCATACTTGTTTTTCATGGAGAATAATGCTAGCATTAGCCTGAATTTGGTTGACTTAACCTATAATGTGATGCCTTCTGTTACCAATTTCATATTTGCAATTGGGTGCAAAATTTTCAGGCCCTGGTGGGCAATATAATTGTTTAATTTCTTCTTTTATCCTTTACATACATTTTATTTTGATGGCATTGAATGGCGAAACGAAAATATTTAAGAATTCTTTCCTTTTTCCTTATTATTTTTGAGCATTTTTCTCATTAATTGCTCATTTGATAGTAACTTTGTAGAGTTGAACGTGAGAAAAATGGTCTGGTTTCGATTTTTAGTGGGTATTTGTCGTTTTATATTGTAAACTATTGCCGAAGTCCTCATTGGACTTACGAATTAGCACTGTGAACGGGATAACATTTTTGAATGATCCCTAAAAGTGGTTTTGTTAGGGTGATAGTTATTGAAATTTTACTGTTACCCGTGCTTTATAAATGGGAGAGTAGAAGCTAGTTGAATGTCAGTTCACATAAGGGTGTTATATTGAATAAAGCTGTTTTGAATACATATATTCTAGTACAATAACTGGAAATCATTCATATAGTATAGAATTTTTGGAACTACAGAACTCGCTCCACCACGGCTGATTTATCCGACAGAATGCGACGTAAGAGAACCGCGGTAGTCATCGCACAAATTCTTTGCGTAAGAGTAACATTTGCTAACACCAAGACTACATCAGCGAAAAGGATCCAGAAGGAGAGGAAAGCGTTGATAATAAAATTGTCAGGAGAAGGAAGATTGAGAATATGAGGCAAGAGATGGAGGGAGGGAAAATAGGACTCTAGTGAGGGTCGTGTGAGGTGAGATAGAAGAACAGCGGAGGATATTGCAGTTATAATATGTAGTAGTGACATAATTATGGGGGAGATAAAAATTCAACGTAAGGTAGCCTGGGTATAAAATGTAAAATTGGGGAAGAAGTTAGTAAACAGAACAGGAGAGCATTAGGATTCTATCAATTTTAACAAAGGTACTCCCAGATAAATCCGTTGTTGTCAGGTATATATGCCTGCAAGCAATTACTTAGTGAAGGATGTGGATCCCATGTACGAAAGACTGATAGAGATGGCGTGGAGAAGCATCAAGTAAGAAAAATCTAATGTAAGAGGGAAAGGAGGGATGAAAATGAAGAAGGAGAGTATGAACTAGGGGCAAGATATGACAGACAAGAAGTTATGGATGGAGATATAAATTGGAAGTAAGTTACACTCATAGTTTTACCATCGAAATCACCATTGGAAATGTTACTAATGGAAAAGACCAGGAGGTACGGAGAGGCATCAAATAGATAGCATCACGGCCAAGCAAAGGCTTAGGAACACCAATAAAAATTTTCGCATTTTTCGGGGTAGTCAAGGATACGATTCTGATGAGTTGTGATTTTATTTAGTTCAAAAAGTTAAGGAACTGCACATGGGAAAACAAACTGAATATGAAATCTTTGAAATGGTCTAAAACTAAGGGTAGAGTATACTAGGAGTGTAAAGGAACGGGAGCAACAGAAGAAAGAAAGATGTATTTATGTAAGGAGAAATATAATGATAGGGACGTATTAAAGAGTTGAATCAACGAAAACGAGGACGAAGAAGCCACCGTTCACAAATGAAAATGAGGAAGGATGTGAGATAACTTCAAAACTGAACTAGGCAGGAGACGGTATTTCATGAAATTTAATAATGAAATCCTATGAGAAACCGATTTCATCCGCCGAGAAAACGATACTTGACCAAGATGATAGATGCAGAAAATTGTGGTATTTATTGAGTAAGGCTAATGGGAACATGTTATTGAACACTATGAGAGGACAAAAAATTCCAAACATTAACAAACCTAAATGGCAATGTTAGGGGAGTACTACTCCTGCGGAAAGAGATCCATAAAATGTGAATATAATACGTGGAATAACTTTTTGAACGACAATAATAATAATACAAGGCCTGTGAGATGAAATACGATACTTGGATAAATAAAAGTATATGGGAAAAAATAAAGGACTCGTTCATAACTTGAATGCGACTCTCGTCGGTAAAGACAAGGTTAGCCATAGATTTTTGCCGATCTTTTTTTTCTTTAAGCCGGTAAGGATATGATCAGTGAGACGTGGAAGAGTGATATGCAGAAAT
This sequence comes from Ceriagrion tenellum, assembly GCA_963169105.1. Taxonomy (NCBI): domain Eukaryota; kingdom Metazoa; phylum Arthropoda; class Insecta; order Odonata; family Coenagrionidae; genus Ceriagrion; species Ceriagrion tenellum. The sequence goes on from OY720632.1 coordinate 70,797,739, forward strand.
AAAAGGACTGCTGATCGAGTTCATTAGATAAGCTGAGTGAGATTAACCAGTCATTCATCTAGAGAACTTCAAGAACTGTTAAATGCATTAGAGAGATAAAATCAGGAAATACTTAATTTAGATCGATAATCACAGTGTACTGTTTGAGGTTAAAAAATGTGATACTGGCCATTTAAGAGGGATATTAAATACTGGCGCAAGATGAATTTGGGCATTATTTCGTGGCATAATGAGCAGAGGAGTATGGATTGTAGAAAATGAGTCGCGTAAGCCCAGAAGGCTTCAATTATAGTGGAGACATGATGACGAGGACCTTATATTTACATTTTATCTTTTACTTCGGGATAGAATGAGGCATGGTCGTCCTGTCTTTCCTAATTCAAGGTTGCTTGGTGCATCGCACCCACATTCGGTGAGAATGTAAAGAAAAGACTGAAAATTAGTGTTATATGTAGCATATTGTTGTGTTGAGCAAAAACGTTGAGTAAAATAAGAAAGCATTGTATTAGTTGGCCTGCGTTTTAGATTTCAGGCTAACTAGGAGAATAAAGACGAACGTTGGATGGAAAGAAAGACGAACGACGAAGTACTCGCAATGGTGGATGAGGAGAGGATACTGAGAGAAGACAAGGAGGAGGCAGTGCCCGTAGCAGGTGGTCAGGCATCAAGGGTTGCTGAATGCCGTGATCTAGGGGACTATGACGGGTGAGCGGGAATGTTAAAGAAAGAAATATGGCTTCATAGAAAGGATGGTTAGACCTATTTTCAGCTGAAGAGTTAAACTATGTAAGGAAAGAAGGGCCTCTGGCAAAATTAAATGTTATTTTTTGTTATATCTAAGCCAATCTCAACCATCAGATTTCCTAGAGTTATAGCTGTAAATCCAACGACAAAGTTATCAACATCCTGATAGAAAGTCGAAAGATAAATTCATGGTTATCTTGAAATGTAAACTGCATTCTGTTGTTGCATATTTTGAGCCAAGTTGTTGGAAAATGTACTTTGTGAGATTGACCTAATCGATGCGGAAGTAGTGTATCACTTCCTTATGCCATCGTTTGGTGCTTTACAGATTATTTTGGATGTGTTATTAGGAGTCCCTACGCTAAATAGGCAAGCCATAAAAGTACTGGGTCAACTGTAAATATTCATTCACCCGACTATCTCTTTTCTTGCCATTAGTATTCTCCTAAACCCCTTACGTTTTTTACTTTCATCATCCCACCCAAAATTCCAATTTTTCTACTTTTCCCGAGCACACCTGACATTCTCCCCTCGCCCGAACCCTGTAACATTCCTTTCCCTCTTATCACGTCCTCCATCAACCGTTGCTGCCTTCTTAGTAACTCCGCCTCCGTTCTTCTCTTCTTTTCCACCATCTTTAACACTACTTCACATGTCATCTAGGCAGCTCAGCTTACCACCCTATTCTTGTACTTGTCCGAAAGCCTCTAATGAACGAACAACACCTTCTCACAGGACTGCAGTTATCAATGGTATAGAACAATCAGTTGGCCTATAGGACTTCGCTGAAATTGATAACTTGATATAATACCATCCAGGTTCTAGGCACCAGATCTCCATTTGCCCCTATCAATACAATATTTTGCTGGGCTTTATGAAAATCTTTCCTCAAAGATAAACTGCGACATGATGTGGGAATCTTGTAAGCAGCCCTTGCTAAGATAAAATTTTACTAGATATAGTTTACTATGTATCATATGGTACTGAAATATAAATGCACCAGTTACGTTAGTGAAATGGTTTTGCTATCTTCCTCTTAAAATATATACATATGAGTGCAATGCAATGAATGCAATAAAGGCATCTAAAGAAGTGAATTTTTTCCTCTGGAGAGACTCAAAGTTGTTGATTTTACATTTGTTTAAAAGCCTTAAAACGGCAGTAAATTGTGTCTTTTTAATGGAAAACTGCAAAACATGTTCACAATATTAGGAGTAAGAATCAGAGGAGTTTTTCATATTATGAGTAAGGACCACCACTACTGTTGTAAAAGGCAACCAATCAGTATAAAGCTTAGTGGTACCGGAGCCAATGTTTTGCGTTTTATTGCTATGTTATTTATTCATCATAGGGTTGTATCTTCCAGCTGGTTAGTTTCGCTTTCCTTTCTACAGGCTATAGCGGAATATCTCACAACTTGACAATGAAGGAGGAATCCAAGGAGACTTTGGTGGATTCTAATTATATAATATGCATGGACGGAGTCATGACGTACGACTATTATTTAACCAAATTAATTTGTTCACTTTTCTTTGATTGCGATTGATTGTTACACCATTTTAATATTGGAGCTTGAATCGTAAAGAAGTATTTAAGGTTGTGTCGTGTAGATGTCATATACATATACTGATTCCGTAAACAACTGCTGTTTTGAAATACCTTGCTCTGTCATTAGAGTGTGGCAGACTACTTTTACAAAATCAATACTTCAGTCAATAATATGGTCAACTTTATTGTTGAAAGATCCATTTCAATTTTTCCCAAGGCCAGCAAATGCTCCTCTCCAGCTTGTTTTTCAGCTCTCCTAATTTATATAGCCTAGGCAGAAAAACATTCAATATCTTGTCATATTATGCAAGTTTACTCAATGAAACATGTAAACGTGGCTTTAAATTTTAACCAACTGGATATAACAAGTGTTAAATATGAAGAGTAATGTTTTGCTTGGTGGATTAGAGTTTACTGTTTCTTTTATAATATCCATGAAAGGTTAGTTGCAAAAAGGAAATATGTTGACTATTCATGAGAAGTGACTTGCAATAATTTGTGACATATTATAACATTCATGATGAACAACTCTGAACTGACTACGATTTCCACACTTCATTTAATTACCAGCCATGTTATCAATAGGCTTTTCCCTATATTTTGATCTTCACTCCCTTAACCTTCTATTCTACTTTTTCCGACATACCTCTCCTTTATTGAATGTACCCTACTCTGCCCTCTGGCCGCTCATAAGGTGGCCCAACCTTCCTCTGCCCTCACTTCGCTTTCACTGATTCCAGGCAAATATTAGTAAACGGTACATTTTTAAATAACTTCTGCCCTAGAAAATGTTTAAAATTTGTATGGGATTTATCAGAATTGCTATTTTTATCATATTCTTCTTAGTATTACATTTCAATTAATTTCCACGCCGTAGTTACAACGTGCACTCTTATCCAATTTGTAAAAGCAGTACATTATTTAGAGAACTCCGTTCTGACCAACATACCTAAGAATGTAATAACAATTACCCAAATTACTGTTTTATTAGAATTTTCTTCCTCATTTCATTGTTTGATTGAACTTCCACGGTGAAATGACAACGTGCACTATGATTCAATTCATTTAATAATATCAGAAAATAAATATTAAATTTTGTTTCTCATGACTCTTCTTGCTGTTTCGTTGGAGTTTTTCTAACTCATTTATCATTGCAAAAGAAATAACATTTGCAAGTTACATAAACGATTCTCCATTGATTCCTTTCGAGCGTTTCACCCATACTTTCACCAAGAATGGTTCTGGTTGCTAAGAAGACACTTTTCAATAAAGGCTTAGAATTCTGTATTAATTCGGATATTATGTCAAAGTTCTCGAAATTTTTAATCAACTACAATATTCAATATTAAACATGAGAAACTTTACTTTGTTGTCTTTCTTATGGCACTTCTGTAGAGTTTTTGGGAACGTTATTTTTATTTCATTTATTAAAAGATACAAACCCATCATGTGGTATGAACAAGATTCACGCGCACATCGTGTGGAAAATAATGTTAATGACCTGAATACGAACATGAGACCAAACAGCCGAGACCTGAAGCCGAGCATGAGGTGTAAAAAAGAAGCCTTCTGTCTGCAAAATCGCGGCATTTAATAATATGTAAAGCTTGTAAAAGTTCAACTATAGTTTTTTATTGCTGTTGAATAATAACACGCTCACCGCAGTTTTAGGGCGGGATTACAATCAACGTTCCCTGACGTGACGGACGGTGGCGTTCTCGAAGTTTGGTGATGTAGTGAGACCTATTACAATAGATGAACGTTGACGGCGCCATCAACGGACAATGAGCGAACCTCGTCAAAGAACTTTTCCGAAACACATCATCAGCGTCAGCTAATTAGACGAAAGCTTTTGTACAATTACCACAAAGGTTCATTTATAAATGGTTCATATTACTTTTAAACCTTACAATAAAACGTAATAAGACCTCAGGAATCCCCATAAGTCAGTATTTTTTCAGTACCTGTATATTTAAATTTAAAAATATGAAAACAAACCGCTACTTCGTGGGTGCCGTTGTATTCATCTACATCTACATACTACCCCGCGAGCCGACACTTGGGCGTGTGGCAGCCCTGGTGAAAATCTGACGCTCGCCGGAGCGTAGAAGTAGCGTCAGCGGAGAGGTCTATATTCTCCGAGGAGCTTCCTTTACTCCCCGATTACTCTCCGAGATTTCTGCACCCCACCTGCGTTTCCCGAACTCTTCCGTAAGAGTGAACGGAGAGTGTCTCATCGTTTCTTTGACGCTTTGTTCTCCGTCCCCCCTTGAACACTCCTCAGTGTTAGTTACTGGAAGTTAACAAAGAGTTCTCCCATGGTTTTGCTTACGCTCCGATTTCACTGCTACATCGAAAATATAATGTAACTTACTGATTTGAGTATTTGTATGTGTGCATAAAAAAGCTTGTGTATGCTTCGACGTCCACAATAACTTGATATATTTTTACTTGATGCCATAACTCACTTTCTCAGACTGACTTGACCTTCAATAAAATACGGTAAAATTCTTTCAGAAATATCAGCATTTGAATATTTACTTACGGTACAACAATAAGGTTGCTAGTTAGTTCATAGGAATTGTTTGTGTAAATATTAATGGATGGTACTACTAATTTAAGGTAGATAGGATCGCTGTGCATCGTCAGGGTCGAACGCCGTGACGTAGTTTTTACTATACAAACAAATAAATAACAAGCCCTAACTAGATGCGGAGTCCATTGAGTGTTTCAACATTAGATTAATTAACTACACTACGACGAGAGAGAACACAATAAGTCGCATATGACTTACGAGAAAATCAAGAATATACAAATAGAAACTGAAGTTAAATAGCTAAGTGACACTTAGTGCTATAGCAGATACTATAATAATACTTTTAAAAATGTCCTAGTGTTCCTTAAATGGCGCAAGTAGAGCCGTGATAAGTGGAAAATGAAGGCTGAGCAATCTGTAAATTCACAGAAATTACTGATAACATTCCGGTTAAAAGAAAGATATTATTAATGAGTACCTACTTTCACTAAGACCAAAAAGATTGCTATTTACTGATTTGGGAACCCTAATTGGGGCTATATGTCTACAATGCTTCCCTTAATTTATGTCTTGAAAACTGTGTAAATTCTACCAAGAAAAGACTGCCTCCTCAAACTGAATTCAGTAATTCATCTGAGCATGTAAAGTATGCTTAATATCATAATGTAGGCTAGGAATTTAATATCTAGCAAATACTTAGTATTTATTTTTCACCTCCATAAATAGAATTAATTATCTGAGAAATGTCTTCCTGAGCTACCCAAATCAAAATATGCCTCAATCCAATAGTTAAACACAATGGCATAACATTATCAACACTGGACTTTGCACATGATTTAATTTTTAGCTAATGCTTATTTAATAATTAATTTTAGTAGACATTACTATAACTTTTATATCACATATCAATGATTTCATACTTAAAGGCAGTAATGAACACAATACCTAAGTGATTCATAATTACCAACTCTCAGTGCATAAAATGCTGTGAATCAATGATAATTAAAATAATAATAAAACGTCTTTATTGGGGCGAGATTAAGACTGAGACAGTCCCTTCTGCCATCTTAACTCCTAATGACAGGGAGTATTTTAAGTGCTGCACTTTAATGAGTATAATTACTGACCAACCAATGGTCCTTTTCCATGAGGGAATACACAGTAGTGAAGACAAAAACACTCATCATTGGCAAACCAAGATAATCATGTATAATTATCGTAGTTATGTGAATACCTATATAAACTTGGATCTGTTTTACTGCGTGTGAATCCATTTTCAGTAAGGAGTCTGTTTAATCTATCATTCCAAGCCCTAGCAGCTTGCTTTAGACCGTAAATTGATTTTTAATCTATTAATTTTTTTAAAATCAACAATATTCTACCTCATAATAAACAAAGTTAAAATAACCAACATGTAAATAAACCATTCCAACAGAGTGTTTTCTAAATCTTTCGGTTGCTAAGTGTGGAAGTAATTTCCATTTATTATAAGTAAACAAATACGGTCCCTCTAAGCCACATGGCTTGTCAGAAGTATTAGTACATTTTATCATATTCAATGGCAAAAATGTACAGAAATTAGTTTGCAAAAGTGAAGTTTGAAGATGGTGAAACGGATGACGTGAGCGTGAGAAATATAAAAATCAGAGATGGTGGACATTTTAAACCTTTGACGGACTTCAACAAACGGGAACTTTATTCCTTGAAGACGTCGAAATTCGACAGGGAAGGGAAAGAGCAGCGGTATTATGCGTGAATTGGTCGACTTGCAGGTAAGGTTTATCGAAGTTCATTTTTGTTCTTGCTCTGCACATTAGTGTATGGTCGATGAAAAAACTGTAATGTATAAAGGTGTGCGTGTTGATACTTCTGATAGAAACCCACACAAAGTATCTCAAAGTCGTTCATAGTGTTGTGCATATAGGGTGTTAAGCCCCCTACCATACACCCTTGAGGTGGCTAGTAGGATTTCATATCGGCAGTAATCATCTGCTGCAGAATAAAAAGAATTCTCTCAAAGAAGTGTGCATGTCATAATATGCGGTATGAAATGCTTTATGAAGACCTATTGTAAATATATTCTTTAAGCGAAATAAAGTACGGCAGCCAGCCATGGCAATTTTCACTAATAACTCATCGCGCTTATTTCAGAAAGTTTGAATAAACTTAACTGCGACAAAAGATTTAGGTGGCCAGCACACTGGCCTGTGAGCGTCGAATAAGAGCCCACCAACACCTCAGGATGAGGCAAATATGATAGGCAATACATAGCCTTGGCACAAAGAGAAAACTCGGGGAGTATCGGCTCAATTCGCTGTGTTATTGTGCATTACCTAATATTCCTCATGTTTACTTTGTTGTACAATATGTGTATTTGTTTATAGACTAAGAAAGCCGAGAAGAAGAGAAAGGCCACAGACGATTTTCAAATTTTTTTAACAGAACACACATTTAGTGTGGGGCCTGCTGCTGACACGGTGGTCACTGCGCACCAACTCCAAGAAAATGTGAAGGCCCTTGAAGCCGAACTGGAGATTATGATTTAAATCACTTGATTATAAAAATAAAAATCAGTTAATTAATTGATTGTAATTCATTGGTTGATTGAAGAGTTAATAAACTTGTTCAATATTTGTATACTTCAGTACTACGGTATAATTAGAGAAACCTAGGTATATATAATCTGGTAGGTTGTTTAATATCTAAAGTTACACGTTGTTTAAGAAAGGCAGCTTTTTATTTGAAGCACATTGAATTCCTTGCTTATGTAGTTATTTTGAAGATGCTCATGTTGAGACGTCAATAGAGTCGCTTGCCTAGCAGAGCTATGTAATTGTTATTATAGTTTTCACTAGAGGCATGCATTGAACCATTTTTAATAACATTCCTTCATATCTTCAGCGCTAGGGAAATGAAATAGCCCTAAACTTTTACATATTTTAACATAACTAACATAACATTTAACTATAAAATTTTTCATGCAATTGTATAGTCTAAAGCCATGTCCTTGCTGGGAACAAGCGCGAGTTGGTAGGTTTTGTTTACATTGCACTGCATTGGAACCATATCCGACAGGAATCGTCATATGGCTCTCACAATCTCTATTGTCGAGTTTTCTTTAATGCCACCGTCATGATATTAGGCTTAAATATTGGCACTTGTTTTATTTTCCTTTATTTCAGAGCTAAATTAAAAATCTTTATTGCATTAAGTATTTCCTTAGTAAAGACTGATTTAAGTGCAAGTGACGGACAGAACCTTCACATACGCTCCTTAAACGTCTCCTCGGTTCCATCTACTCCTCGATTTCACTTCGTGCACTTCCCCTGCACGCTCCGCTCATGTTATTTACTTCCCTTTTACACTGTCAATACTCTCGGCCTGCTCTCATGCGGGAGTAAACTTGACGCCCCATCTACGCTCCGTTAACTCTCCAAGAAGACGCTTCGTTTACTCTCCGATGTTCCACTTTACGCTCCTCAGACTCTTCGTTCGCCCTCCCTTGGCACTTGAGCAACTCTTCATTCACTCCCCGATAGGAACTTTTTTTGATATGATTTACTAACTCGGGATTGAACTAGGGAAATCAGATACCATTAGCCGAAGTTCACATAGGAATGTTATATAGAACACATGCAACGTGCGGTACAATTTTTTAAATTTCCGCAAAAAAATTATCCCACTATGATCACAAATCTACATATGTGTACGTGACTTCATGGAAGCAATAAAGTTAAAATATAAGCGGACACACAATAGTATAGCCAAGACGAAGGATTCTGAATGCTCGACAGAGGAGTGAACGAAGTCTGAGTCATTGTCAAACATCTATGAGGTGCACCATATCGTGGTTGTGGACTCACGGGTGTATGGTATGCTAAATTTACGTGACAAAGGCGGTAATAAAACATGAAGTGTATGCGTTCATGTTCCTCGCAGAAGCACGAATATACCACTAACACACAGAGTATCGAGAGAGAACAGTGGTGCAATGAAGAGGGTTTAAAATATGAAAACAAGACACCTAATGGTTTCTCGTGAGCATATCAGTAAACACACTCACAAGTGCTGCAATAAGAGAAATTTAAATACCATGCCAGTAAATGTGTTCATAAGTACTTAGCATTGCTATGCATAAATCCCTGAGAAGTTTTGTAATGCCCGAAGACCTTTTCCAGCCTCGCACCTTACCTTTAATTCCAAGTTTCTTGCGTGTATAAGTCTCATTTATATGGCAATAATCTAAATTTGGATCACCTCACTGAAATCTGAATTCACTTGACAATTATACCACTAAAAATTACGCCCTTAACTAGCCACCCATATTATCCTGAAAATTTCTAGAAAATGTGATATTTAGTTGTACATAATAGTGTATGTTGATGATAACTCACCCCATGCCAAAAATCCTTTAAGTGGCTTTCAGGTTTACATATTTTAAGTGGCTTTCAGGTTTACATATTCTAAGTGGCTTTCAGGTTTTGGGAGGTGAAATGGTGACATGTATTATGGGAGTGTATTTAGTGGAGCTCAGTTCTTATTGTGGTCGCTTATTGTGCGCAGAAAGTACGGATTTTTGTACCTATCTGTTCAGCAGTGTATGTCTTATTTTATCGCTTCTATCAGACCTAGAGCTGTAATGAGGCGTCATGATAATATTCTCTGTGTCGCTCTGAATAATATGAGTTCTGAATGTATCAAGCAGCCTAAGTCTAGCGTGCAGCCTCCGAGTCTCTAGGGGCTCCCACCTTAATCCCTCTAACAATTGTGTAAAACTTTATGTTCTTTCGTAGCAGTTTTTAACGAAGCATGCAGCTTTTATTTGAAAATGATTCTGTTTTTTCGGTTAAATTTTTATGGCCAGGGTTTGAAATTCTCGCGGTGTATTCGAGGTGTGGCCCGACCAGAGTGAAGTAGAATCTATCTTTTACTTTTTCATCCGAGAATCTTCCTATTATACGCTTAACAAAACCTAGTTTTTTTAATTATGCGCCACATATGTTTTTGATGAGTGATCCCCACAATATGGAGGTGTAGGCAATATTGACAAAATTACGGAATCCATTCATCCACTACCACCAAAACCATGCTTTCTGTAGCATAAGTAACCATAATCCGATGGAGTATGTTAACCTTACCTCGGAATATTAGCATGAATTAGACGTCATTCTTATGCGGTAGTGGTATCGACCATATTCTCTCAAATATGTGGCGGTCTCATTTTTTATTATATAATTCAAAAGGAGAAGTAATATCAGACAATTCATCATTATCCATTAGTTACAAGATAGCTGTGGTAGGGCTCGTAGATGAAACGTAAATACGATTGCTCGTTAATCACTGGCATACGAAGTTATCACACAGTTCAGAATTATCTTACATTTCGTTTATTTGATGTTGATATGTAATATCTATCAGTGAAGCAGAGCCGAATAACACCATTTTAAGCCAAAAAGCATCACTTTTCTCCCTAGGTTGTTTTATCAGCCATGCAAGAGTGCCGAATATTCGAGTCTCATCACGGAAAATATTACATTAGAGAAAAAGACGGTAACATTACTTGTCTTATTCGTGAAAGAAGTTTTAAAACATTAAAATTTCCAATAATGTGATTAAAACCTTAAAGATCTACCTGTCTTCACAAGTAATCACTCTCAACGCTAGATAGTGTCTATTTTTGAAAGTCTTAGCTGATATAAATTTAAAGTCTGAGATAATAGTGAATTGTGGCATTAAATAAATGGCTCAGACCTCGCTCAGTATTGATTGGCGCGTGACTAGTTTTGAATAAGATTGATATAACATAGTTCAGAAAGAAACTAGGATCCGATTTACTCTTGTGTAACTCACGTGCGTGGGACAGAATAAGAAAATCAAGCAAAATGAGGAATTTCCTCTTCCCCACCCCTTTCTCCTGTTTATGTAAGATGGTGTCTTCCCCCACCCCTTCGGCGACTTGCACATTTCTTTTAAGAATTGCGATTTAACCAGCATAAAAGTAACTCAATCGATGGATTCAAATTGCGTTCCTTTATGCACCTATTATAGTTAACGATGAAAATTATTTTTCGCGAAAACACAATCACATTTCCTTTACATGCTTTAGGTGCATTCTAGTGAAATTAAAATCAGGTGATTTTAATTCCCTTAACTTATCACTTTTATATTCGTTCATAGTACTTGTGCTAGGTAATTTTCTCACTGCACTAATGCTAATTATCATGATTTTTTATTTTCTATTAGGTGAGTATATATCATCATAAGACTTTGGTTCTTAAATTGCTCTACGCGTAAGATCTTGCCTCACAAAAAGCTTGCTAGAGGCAGCGAGGAGGAATACATTGCCATTGAGTTAGGTGATAAAATAACATAGTCTTTTTCATCGAGCTTTGCACGAAGAGGCTAGACAAAGTCAAAATTAAAGATCTCAGAGGGTATTTTTGTAATTTTCTAAGATTACCACATTTTTTCATTCTTTTCATATTTGAAAATTGTAAAACGTATTCAGAATCTTACCTAGTTTGAGTTTATATTCGATGGCTTACATTTCTTTGACACTATGCTAATCTCTAATTTTAAACATTAACTATACTGGGACTACTTCCAAATCTGGGGGCAACCACCAAGAGGGACACATTTTAAGAGGCTCTATCTGACTCTCCTTCAAAGTGTAAGATTTGTTGTGCTCTCATAAGTCGAGTGTTTCTAAATCTTATGTTTAATTTGAAGTCATATGTGATTGATGTGTTTTTATGTGATCTTGATTGGGTATACAGTAAACCGACGTTGCATCCTGAGCCTATGTGTAGATACGCCTAAATGTATATCGCCCAATATCGAAAATAACTCAATGAAAATGTTTAGGCAAATGCGAATTTACATTTCAGTTTATGATATCAATCTCTTTCTTCAATATTCTGGTGTACTTTACTATCAGTCACTGCAGGGCAATTATTCATTGAGAGATTTCAGCATCAACAATGGTACATTATTAAATAGCATTTCATAGCTAATATCCATGAGAAGGCGATCATCTTACAATAATTCTCCTTTGTTCAGCATAGAGAATTTCTTTTTAGAAACGGCACAAATGATGGCGTCGTCATGTAAAAAGACCTGCTTAGATTAAGAGTACATTTAAAAAATAGCATTGATCATCTCAACAGGCAACTATTATCATAAATTTCAACAGATGTAACTAACATTAAAATTTTTCTTCCTGCATCGCATGGAATCTTAGGAGAATAATATCGTTTTGTTTATGGCTAGCCAAAACCTCTATCATTCATTTTATTCGGCCACAAAACTGAAAGTGAGTTTGCGTTTACTCATTTTTAAAATGGCCAAGATATCTTGGCCCCCGTAGGCTCATAGAAAAAGAGATATTCAACTATATTTGTTACCATTGCATACTCAAATCAGAGAAAAGCTCTTGGATACTTGCTTTAATTAAATTATGAAAATGATCTGTCATTCAGGTTTTGATTTATATGGTGTAGTCATTGCTAATTTTATCCGACCACCTGCGACAAAGTTAGGCTTTCTCAAACGTCCCAATTGTTTTTCTTGCTTAACCTGGTTTAAACATTTTGACCATCACGTCATTTGTAATTTTACAACATTGGAATTAATGTGTTAATTTAAACTGATGTTTTAAAAATGAATCCTTGAAGATCACTGATAAATATTTTCAATACTGTAGATAAACACCGAACAAGGGAACGTAAATGCAACATGCTTCCCCGGAGAAGGAAAGCATTAGACAATAATAGTGGTTGGACGTGGAATACTGGAAACACGGGAAATGCGGCCTGAGAAAATAATGATGAAGGCCAATTGAATGTAGAAAATCACCAGTGAAGAAGTCCTACTGAGTGTTAAGAGAGAAAAAAGTTGAATGCAAACTTTGTAAATTATATGAAAAGAATTAATTAGACTTGTTTTCATCCTCTTTAAAACTATCAATGGAAGACAAATAGCCTTAAAATAGTATTACAAAAGATTAAAAACGTAAATGTGAAAAATAGTGAAACCTAAAAGATCTGAGCGCATGAATTTATGAAGCAGGGACGCGGTAAGTCAAGATGTCGAGCAAATCATTTCATTTATTGAATCAAAAATAAATTTGAAGGAACTCATTTTTAAGTACTTTCCACATGTTCTTACAATAGCCGAGTCAATATAGATTGCCGCATCTCAGAGCTAAAACACAAACTGTCGAGATAAATTTGAGCCCTTACAGTGGAAGCTACAATGAAAGTACATTGCTCACATTCACACTTTTTACTGTTCGTGACGTGCTCATTTGATAGAGAGTTCAAAACGTGATGGTATAATCAACCAGTAAAGTTGACTGTAATTCAAGACTAGACCTCTATTTCGAATCTTTCAATCAGGCGCAAAACGCCGGGCAGAGGATCCGCGAGGGGCCTCTAAGCTGCCATTGAAACCAATTTCACTTCCGTCGGTTTTATCGGTGGACGAGGGAAAAAACACCGGGAATTCATCAATAATCGTTACAGGATGTTATTGTTGACCCTCAGATGAAGAAGAAGAAGAAGCTGACTGATCGCTGTCGTCAAAAAATGACAGGGTAAGCTGAAGAAAGATAAGTGTTCGAAAGATTTTGAGACGAGGCCAGAGGAAGACTGGAGGAAAGTTGTTTGTAAGTCTTATAGGCGTGTGTACCTGAGTTCATGAGCCCGTGGTGGTCGTTTTGTGTGCCTAGTGGGTGGGACGGATGAGTGAGGAGTCGAGAAGAGGGAGAGGTGATAACCAGACCGTTTGCACCTTTATTTGCCAAATATTGCTTGAGTAAACTCGCGATTGGAAGATAACCTTTCATTTTCCCCTCGACAACAGCTGTGGCGGAAAAACCACCGTGGTCAATGGGCCTCTCAAACACTTTGACGCACATCACGTTCGTCGCATGCTAGGGAATCTGTGGGGCGAGGGAGGCCCGCAAATGATTACTGACGTCTTTCTCGTCTTTAATGTGGCAATAGACGTTCAATGTCATGTGCCCTGAGAGGAAACTAAGTCTTCCCCAAGTCATGTACACGAATCACTTTAAAAACCGGTTAATGACAAGAAAGTGATTCTCGGAATGAAAAGCTTTGCCTTGCACCACTGTGTATCGTCGTGGGTCGCGGAACAGAATAAATTAGGTTTTAATAGATTAGCCTGTATGTTCACGCGTGAGTGGATCAAGAGTCAGTATTTCCTTGTTTTTCAGTGCAGGCCAAACGGTAAAGTCTACGCCATAGATCTTCTCCAGAATCAGAAACAACAATTCAGGCCGTGGAAATCTTTACGTAGAAAAAAAACAAACCGAAGCTTGCTACGACCTCCGTCATCCTATTTATTTTCCCCGACGACAGAAAGATTCCAATTTTCAACACATTTCAGATATATTTTATATTCTTTTAGGACAGCTGTAGTTTTTCAACCATTCCGGATCAGGTGCGTATATTCTCCGTTTCACTTTGAAACAGTTCATCAAGCGCAGAAGAAGAGTCGAGCTTTTATTTCGACTTCCGGAAACTTTTCCCAGTTTTTTTAGGCTTGATTAAAGGAAGAATAAAATCATTAGTTTAGCAAATATTGAATCCTATAATCCTTCAAAATGCGCTCACATATTGGCAACTCTTGTAGAAATAATACTTCATTGTTTGTCAGGTGTTCTGCAGTTGTTAGATACTGTTTGGAATATTAAATATGTGAAAGCCCCCAGAAACAACTTTGCTCGTGAAGCAGCTTCTTCCATCAACAACCCATGGGAAGATTTCAATATATATCTGTCATTCCTTACCATTAGATGGGAAAGTTTTAATCTTTAGTCGCTCTCCTCTCGAAAGACCTTCCTTATCCGCCTGCGTAACGACACATACAAAATCAATTATTTAAGCAAAAACTTTTATCATAAATTTAACTCTAAGGTACTGGTGAGAGATTGCATTGTTTTCTTCCCCTGCGGATAAATGATAAAGAACAGAACTGCATATTCAAGAAAATAGCTTAGTACCACGTTTGTATCCACTCTTTTCTCTCAAATTAATGCTCCAGTGCTAAACCTCATTAGCAGCAGTGCAATGAAATATATTTTTATAATTTTAACAGCAACTTTGTTTTCAATATTATTATTAACTGGTGATATTCGAAATATGACCTTGAAGTTCCAGGAAAAAGTACTGATGTAACCGGTATTTTGTATGCTGTATAGGATTTAATCTGCCCATTGATTTTGCATGATGTCCTCTGTAATTCCTCGCCTAGGAAAAATGAAAGTCTATTTTCCCATTGATGGGCAGTAAACCATGCGAATTTAACCTATAAGCACTCAGTAACTATTTTCCATATAATTGCAACTGAGCTAACTACTTGGAAAACACTGCAGTTTCAACCCAAAATAAAATGTCATCAAAAATACGTGCCCTGAGCCTTTGTGTCCCTCTCTAGAATACCCATCTTTGTGTCGCACACTAGAGAAGTGCCACTGTTGACCAGTGCTGACATGCTGACATTTGGAACATTGAGGTTTTGAGGTCTATGATCATCTGAAAGGGTTATGAAAGACGGAACATGGATTAGGAGAGCACACACACAAGTCGGCACATTTGCAGAAGAGCTGAAGGCGGTTGGAGAAAATTATGGTTTAGGGCAAAGGTACCTTATATTGCTTATACCAATGCCCGATGCTTTCGGGAATAAGTTACATAGCTTTTAGAACTATTTCTCATTTTCTTACTCCCACACGCTTGGTAAAGCATGCAAAAATACTCTAGGACGTTCTCATTCATTTAAATATTCCGGAAATACCATATACCAACAATATATATTTTTACCTCAGTTTTTAAAAGTTAATTTCATAACTAATCAAACTCATTCCACCCTATAGAACCCAGTAATTTTTTTATAGTTTTACGGAATTTTTTTCAAACTAGGCTAGCTTATCTCCCTCAATAGCTTTCTTTCCATGTTCTCTTTTGGTCGTAAATGTTGAGTATTTTATCTTTAGCAGTCTGAATAGCGGAGAAAGGTATTTATAAAAGAGCTCTCAAGGACATTATTTTTTTTTAGTCAGTATATAATCTCCATTCGCGAGTGAAGAACGGGTGGGCCTCGCCCAAATCCACAAGACATCTTTATGACTGCAGCTTAGGAATCTTATCATATCCTGGTATTTTACGAAGAATTCTGTGATAATGAAAAATTATTTCCAAACTAGTGGATTTTCATGATTATGATGGAATTAAATGACTGAAAGCCATTCTCTCTGACAAGGCGTTTCATCAAATGATTATGTACGCACTAAAGCCTCGCAGCGAAGAAGAAAAGTCTGCTTGTGGTCAACGTCTACATTTTTGAGAAAACGTGAGCTTTTCATTCACCTACATTTATTTGTAGAGAACGATTCAACTCATCAGCGCCTTCCCTGGTGGTAACATTTGAAATAATTTTAGAATTCTCTGAAGAAGCTTTCGCGGATCGTGATTTTGAGGAGATATAATTATTTGGGCATAGCCGCGTGAGGCTAGGAGGCTTTTTTCCGTCGTTTCGTGCCTGTAGCTGGTCACTTTTTCTGGGGAAAGAATTTGATGGTATTTTTGACCTTTTGCGTGACAACTTCTTTTTTGAATAGGAAGGGTATCTAAAACTTTCGTACGTAATGGGCGAAGACCTTATTTTTTTTTAGAATAATCAGAGGCCCATTAATGCTTGCCCCAATGATTAGTCTTGGCATCGGTATGAACGGTGTAAAGGCTATCTACTGCATTTATTTTTACCTTTCCTCAAGTATGATTAGTTTATCTTACGGGTGATTAATAAAAGAACGTTTTCCGTGACCAAAAACCTCTTAATGTTCAGTACAGATTGTAGCAGTATCGTGGTAGTAGTTGAAGTTTTTCGACAGTAGTAATAAATATCCTCTTTGGGGGAAAGATTCGTCGTGTACACCCGGTCAGTAACAAGGCCTTCTCAAGGGATCAAATGACGAATGGCCTATTGCTCTAATTTATTCTCAAGAATCACCCTCTTTTAAAAAAGAATTCTCCAACACGGTCCTTTTTATAATGGGAGTGACGAAAAATTTATGCACGCTAGCAAAATGTTATCGCGATATTCCAATCGGAAACCTTGATACCTGGGATGTTTATTTTCAACCGTCGTGCGGAACTACCGAAAGAAGAAATTGTACGCCGTTGTTCCCATTGGCAATATAAATTTCGATTGTGAAGGGTAAAATTATTCCATTTAGGTAGACAAGAAGTGTTTGTAACGGCAATCGGAGGACATGCCAATGTTATCCTAGCCGGCGCCTCCTCCCTTAATCCTTGGGAGTTTTGTCCTTCGTGCCGGCGGACTGTATGTAGTATACATTTGAGTTTTCTTTACGGTGTGCACCCGCCAAACCGGTTGCATCTCACCAAGAATATGGACGCGTGCTCGGCGCCGTGTCGATTAATTGTGGTCTCCGGTCGTCAATAATGGGGAGAAGGTTGGCAGGGGGTGACCATATTATCGCAATTCATTTCACCTGCGCAGGAGTGGTGTGGGGGTTTTCGGTGGTCTCTCATCTGCTTCCGTTTTTGACTTCGCCCCGCACCAAACAAACCGGGCCGCACCCTTTCCTCCCGAACCACCACGCCCAGCACCACCACGGCTGATAAAAATGACGCCTGTCGATTTCCGATGCAATGTGCTCCGGTTGAATAATGGCGGCGTACGGGGCTGCACGAACGAAATGTGCAATATTTCCTGATCGAAAGGAGAGAGAGAGAGAGTGAGGTGGGACGTGAGAGGGTGGGGTGGGGAAGGGTTTTGCGAGGAATAATAATGGTTTTCGACCGGTTACGTCACGAAACCGGTCGAAACCAATCGCTTCTGGGTCTTCCCCATCACACTCGTGAAGTGACTTTTGATCCTCCACGTGAAGGGACACGCATTCATGGAGTGGGGGAAAGGAAGCTAGGGTTGTGGAAAAGGGGGGGGGGCTTATTTCATTTTCGACCGCTGTGGATAATTGCACGCGGAGTCGTAAGATCACCGTGCGACAAGTGACAAGGGAGGGGAAGGGAGGGGGGAGGAATTGGACGCGTGGGAAGGGGGTTTCTAAACAGGGGACGATTCGGAAGTCGTCGCTGGATGATTACTATGCCCTCTTTTGATGGGGCGGGCGTGAACCACGTCCTTCTAGGGTCGACGGGGTGGCATCCCGGCGGCGGCGGTGGATTCGGCGGCGGGGACCGGTCGTGGAGCGTGGGCGAGCGAATTCTGCGCCTTTGACTGGCTACTCCGTATAGTTACCCTCCTCGTAACAATGTCAATATTATAATAATGTTACATTCTATATGATCTGTCATCAAACATGCACATCATCATCTTTCAACAAATCTGAGATCATCAAAATACACATTTCCAGCCATTATCTGTCATCATATGTAAGATTGGCCTGTTTAAAGCTCTCCTATGTTCTCCTCTCAGCTAAACTTTAAACTCCTACGTGAGTTTTCCTACATTTTTGTGACTTACAAGTTTTCTTCACATATTACTCACTCGGTCCCCCTCGACAAGTATGCCTATAAGGAATGTGCCATAAAATTTCCAGGTTTCCTCGTCGTTTTCCTATGCAGCTTCGATGGCCGGTTTGCAGGTTTCACATCCCATAGTCTAGGGTGGAAGATACCTACCCAGAGAAAAAAATCTCTGCTGAGGGTGCACTGTACATAAGGCCAAACTGCCCTAAACTCAGCAGTTAGTGCAATTCAAGTCCTTCTTCCTGTATTTGACAGTACTGTGGTTGAATTTTAAAGGATGATTTGCACTGGAAGTGTATTGTAGAGACAACTGTGGAGAGGGTGATACAAAAACTTGCTGCATCATAGTGCAGAAAATGTAATGTGGTTAAAACTGTTCTGAAAATGAGCTGTATTAAGATGCTGGAAGTGTACTGTTGCAATAACTGTACTGCTAAAATGCTGAGTAATTCGGCAAACTGTACTTTGTTTCAATTTAAGTAGTCTTGAGCACACTTCTAGCGTAGTTATAGTACAGTTGGTGTACAGATCCACCTTAGTTATAGCACACTTGTTTTCTCTGAGTAGTTAAGCGTTCGTACATCATAAACATATTACATCTACATATTACCCTGCAAGCCTCCTCAAGGGTGTTTGGCGTATTGCTAGCGCATTCTGTTCAATAGTCCTCCGGGTCAAAATATCCAGACCTCATGATTTTTGGCGAAGTTTTTGTTCATTCTGCACTGCGGAAGAGGACAAAAACCCAAAACTCTCTGTAAAAAAAGTAAATTATCAAAATTGACCACGCGTGGTAGACCTCTTGCATTGTTAGAGTTTGTCCTGTGAGGCGGCCACTTTCTTGATAACTACCTATTAGTCACTTAAGTTCTGGCCTTATTAGCATTTGCTCAAATATGGGTTTTCTGTCGCGAGTAGTGTAAAACTGGCGTTCCCCTAAGTTGAAGGGAATGTCTTAAGATTTTCAGTAGCACAAGCCATCGGAACAAATAGCAAATAATATAAGAGCGATACATTCTCTGAACCCTCAGCATTTGAAAATTTTACATATAATATTGTGACACCTCCATTGCGAAGCCTAATTAGAGGCTAATCTCGCCTTTTACCGCATCTATTGCTAATATAATTGAATGAAAGTTAAATGGTCGACTGCACGAAGCCTGAACTCTCTCACGCCGCATGGATTTGGAAAAGTACACGATAAAAAGCTGAATTAAGTACAAAAGTACAAATAAGAAGCACTGCATAGAAAAACGTGATTGCATTAAATCGAGCATAATACCGCTCAATTTCGGAGAGGTATTTATAATATGCCTCAATGATTACTACTTTTCAACTGTGGGTCACATCATACCGATGTTTTTCACATTTTGCCGCAGCGAATTCTTAGGTGACTCCTCTAGCTGCAGTTGCTATGTCCTCAAGCAGGCTTAAGCCTCATTTTTGGCAGAGTAACGATTCCCATTACGATGTTTTTCCATCATCATCATTTTATGCTCGTTCATCCGAAATAACAGCCGAGTTTTCCAAGGCTCCTATGAGATTTTTGGTTGGATCAGATATTTGGGCAGGGTACATTGAAGACAGCTTAAGTATTCTTTCATTTGATGATTCATTTTCTTCATTTATTCATTGCTCGTGAGAGGCCTGCATAGTTTATGTTTTAAACTGTCACTTGAAGTATCTTATCGCAAGGTTTTAAGTTTATATACTATTTCCTCGTTACTAAAACGCAAATTTTTTACGCGTTCGGTTATGTTGCTCAGCTTCTCCGCACTAATAGGATATATATTTATTACAGCTCTAAGCGAGTTTCAGAGCCTAGTATCGGTGAATATTTATGGCTTTAATCACATTTGCTGTTCTTGATTTAAAAATATCAGGGAATTTGGTTATTTTAGAAAAAATTTCCGCTTCAAAAATGTCAGCACTCCCCGGATTCTGAATATATCGCTATAGAGCATTTGCTAAGACTCTGTATCTTCTGTTGTTTTTTTAAAAAATTCCCATTCCTCAGCTCGATTTCACGTTACCATTTTGACGGAGGAAAAGATGCAAAACAAACTAATGAAGCTCAAGCCCGTTTCATACCATCGAAGAGAACTTCCGTGAACAAGGAAAAAGGACGGAAGATAAAAGGAGAGAAAAGGGACACCTTCTTATGTAGACAAGAGAGAGGGAGCTGCAAGCTTATATTTTTGCATATATGTCGGAATGATGTGAATGAGGAAAATATTAGTCGAAATGAATAGTAATTTCTCGAATATTTGTCAAATACCCGCCACATAAAGGTTTTCGACTTGCAACAAATGGCTAAAAACTGTATTACATCTGATAAGATCCTCAGTGCTAATGCGCACAGGATACCATGCCTTGTCTTTCGATATCAAATCAATGGTGATGATGAAATATCGTTCCGCTTATTGATGACTATTTGCGATAAAGACGACTTCATATTTTAGTAATTCCACGAAAAAACTCAATCAATTAATTGCAAGACACTGGAAAAATGGCCGCAGAATGACCGAATCCTGGAATTGCAATGATATTGAGGCCTATATTGGAATATGACTTTGGGCATACTAGCCCGAAGCAATAAGTTTGCAGCCTTAGGAATTCGATGGAAGTACAGTTTGGCTAAAATATAATTTGGTGAAGAATTGTGAATATTTTCTCGTCGCTCACTACAAAACTTATCTTCATATCTTTCCATTTTTCCAGAAAGCGCGCCAATTACAGGCCTGTAACCAGCAAAACATTTGCCGCCTTCTATTGGCTTCAATCAATCAAGAACGAGAACTGAAACATTTTTGTCGGTAATCAGTGAACAATTGCGCCTGAGCCGGCAGTAGTAAATATAGATTACTTTGTGTAAATGTGAATCATTTTTTCTCAACCCCTGGTATTGATCTAAAAGGTAAGCAAAATGAACCCGAAAATGCATATTTGCCACTTTTTAATGAATCCACCAAACGAATAACTGTTTTGATGATATACCCTATCATCAACGGGTGCTAATGTCTCTCGGTTGGGAAGACATGGCTCAATTATTGAGTTCACTCGTGCCAGTGGTATTTTCATGCTGGTTTCCATGCCAAACGATAGACCAAAACACAATGGAAACATATCGAGGGAGGAGCGGCTATGCACGAGAGCCTTCCGAGAAAAATAATTCCATCCGTAGCCCCCAGGCACAACGCAGCCCGCGTCCGCGTACAGTATTTTTACGGAGAACTGGGGAGGACCTGCTTCGTTCTCAGCCGTGCACCTGCGCCGCGAGCACTAGATGGGCCGCTAAATAGTTCCATCCGGGATAGGCTGCTTTGCATTTGCGTAAGATGAGGGGCATGTGTGTGGAGACACCTCTTTATGTTGCTACGCAGGGCCCCACTCTATGAAGATTAGGGCACTTCCTGTGATCGCGTTGCATATGCGCATTAGGAGTCGTTCCACTTAGGAATATTATTTACACGACGATATTTCGTTAACTAAAAGTATTTACTCAGAATGTGAACTTCCCTTAATGCATTCAATTTCCTCTTATCGTAGGGAATAAACATAGGAATCCTTCAATTGTGTGGAATTCATAGTGGAAAAATCATTCACCTGGACTGGGAATCGAACCTAGATATTCCTCGATTTCGCGCCGATGGCTCCAACCAATTGAGCTACCCAGGCATCCTCTTCCACTTTGAATCTCATGGAGGCTTTAAGGAGCAAGTTGTCCTCACAGGTAATGCCAGAGGTACCCGTTTGCGAGCGCTATGTGCTACAGTGTAAAGCCCAACTTTAAACACAAAGGTGTTTACTTTAGACATTTTCAAATTACTACGGAACTAGCCACGCAGTTACTTTAACGGAGTCACCCGCTAATGATCACAAAATTTTGTGAAATTCACAGTGGAAATATCAATTAAACAGTGGACATAGGAATCCTTGTCGAACTCAGAAGCAGAGGGATACTTACTTACCAGTCACGCTGATTCTCGTTTATGCCGGAGGTCGTGTTGGATTTTACACCGTCCAGGATATGGATGCTCGATCAGTCCAATAAATTTTAAGAAATGCGGATAAATTTGCTCAAGGGCATAGATGCCGTTGTTATTATAGTAAAATTTCGATGATTCCTCTGGACGAAAATCTTTTAACTATTTGGGCGCCTCAATGAATTTTCGCATTATACAGGTTTATTGCGTCATACAGGTACATTTGCGCTATCCGACAATTATCGAATTTGTATGAAGAAATTCTTAGTCGTGGAAAAGTGAGATATTGGTAATGTAATTGACCACTACGCTCATGATGAGAGTGAGTGTCTGTATTCAAGCATGCTGAAAAATATTTTTATCATCGGACCGCGGATTGACTTATCCTGTACGGAAGACAGCAAGTTCCATAAAATATATGTTTTCATGATAAAAATACCACGCGTTTTTGAGAATTTCAAATTAGTAAAACTTAACTTGCAACCCCAGAATAAGACCTTTCTTCTAAAATCTTGTGCTGGAGTTGTAAAATAAAGAAAGGTCTCAATGTACTTATGCACCCCATTTATTAAAAGCAGAGTTGACGATAAAATCGTTTTTTAATCAGTTAAATACGAAAAAATGAGAATTAACGGCTTGAGTATCATTATTATATTTCCTCAATTAGGCATCTTGAATTTACAGATGCACCCAGATTGAAGCTTTAATGAAATGCATGAAAGTATTTTCATTTTAGTAATATGAAGGCATGATATATTTCCTTCTACCCAAGGGAAGATGTAGGAATTCTATGGCCAAGTAGCTCATATTTCATCCGCGTTCATATGGCCCCCTAGGAACATCTGGTGTTTATTACACCTTCTAAAGATAAAAATAAACCCTGATATCGCGTAAACCGCACTCGCTACCTTACATAAATAGAAGCTATCCCCGGAAAGTAGTAAAAGGTGTGTTTTACAGATCCTCACGACTGGCTTGGCATGAGGTAGTTTCAGGAACCGAGGAACGTAATAGCAAAACTAATCGGCACTAATGGTTTCATCGTTCAGAGCAATATATAATGGAAAAATATGCTATCAAGACAAAAGGTAAATTCTGATGTAATACCACTGAGTTTGGCAAGTAGCAAGCGGTCTTCGCTCCGAACTTCGTTAGAAACGTAAGTGCAGAGTTTACGCTCCCGAGAAAAAAGTGTCATTCCAGCCCAAACCTTCATCTCTCCAAGAAAAGGGGAAAAAACTATCGTGACCGTTCTCTAACCCATGTATTATGGAGTTAGAGAAAATAAATTGAAAATTTTACGACGAAATTACAATCGTTCGTTCTTGTCTTTATAATCTAATAGCTCATGCCTTCGTAACCGAGGTTGAATCAATCTAGAGCCTCTCCCATCCGACAAATACTTCCTCTGACTCTGCTTCCTTAATATCTGGAAGAATGAATCCCCAGTGAAAAATAATTAAACATAGTAATAACAATACTGTAGTGAGTTAGCTATGTTATTTTTTTGGTAGCAGTTTCTATTATTTCTCCGTCTCCAAAACAAAACATACGATAGTTTTTTTGGCGTCTATTACAGTTAAATTTTAGTGAAGGCAACGTAGCGAAATACCTTTCTATAGCGAAAAGGAAGATATGGAAGAGTAAATTGAAAATAGTATGTATAGAGCATGCATTCCTAACACGCCTTGCCCTCTCGGAGGAGGCAGAGTGAATAAAGCACTGTTATAGCTTATGGACTAGCTCTATTTTAAATACCTTCTTTGATACTGCCCTATCCTTGCACACCTCTTAGAGATGCGCTGCAGTTTCTTCCCTTTGTCTAAATATCACTGACCAAATCATAAAAAGTTGGAACCCACTCTCTGCAAGAGGATTTTTAGCTAGAGTGAATTTTGGACACCAAGTATCTGTTTTAATGCGGACCAGTCAAGCTTAAGTGTACGTTTCTCGTCCTACCTACCATTAATTGGCTCAACTTATCATTCATGAGCTACTTGGAAATATCTTAACTCAGTAAATCATCCTCCATCAGTATAAGCATCGGTAAGATAGCTGCCATAGTCCAAAAAGTTGACAGTAAAATTTTATCGTGTTTACTTATTCTGCTGAAATCAATAACAACTTGTTTGGATGCTATAATTTAAGAATAAAAAAGTTTTTCACAAATTTTTCATAAGACCAATCGGCTTGAATGTTTGGCCATTCGGAATTCGTTTTTTGAACTCTGAGGTTTGAAGTTTTTTATTTGTTAAACTTAATCACGATCCACGAAGTGACTTCGGCCACCATCATGTATATCGTTTCAATAAAATTATCTCGGTGCTTTTCACTAGGGAGTACCGTTAAGCACTTTTCAGCTAGGAGTACCTTTAAACACACGCAGCTACACAGTTTATGGTGACTTCGACAAACACTGATAACAATTTCTGGTGCTCACTCGGAAATGCTCCTCGTTTTCGGCCGCTCATCCGGACTGGAAT
The DNA here is from genome assembly GCA_963169105.1 of Ceriagrion tenellum. Classification (NCBI taxonomy): domain Eukaryota; kingdom Metazoa; phylum Arthropoda; class Insecta; order Odonata; family Coenagrionidae; genus Ceriagrion; species Ceriagrion tenellum. The sequence goes on from OY720632.1 coordinate 70,822,574, forward strand.
TCTCGCACATCAGTTAAAGGTTCTCTGGGTCAAAAGTGGATAATTTATTTTTATAATGATAATTTTACTACTCTTTGTTTACAACACCGCTTCTATACTGTCTCCCTATTGCCATAATGTGTACATCATTCTATCTTCATGTCAATTAATACACACCATACTCGCCAATCGCCATTTTTAGTATTAAAAAAATTCTTCCGGTACATCTATGTATACTATCTTATATTTGGCTACCAGCATGAGTGCCGTGTTGTTTATCATTCTTATCCTGAATTCTTGCAATCATTTACTTACAGTGTCCAGCCGCTGGTTTCTCAAAACTATTGAAATCTTAAATATAGTTGCCTCAATATATTATCTCCCTTCTAAATTGACTACGATATTTTCAAATTATGAAATCCTGATATTTGGGTTATTTGTTTCGTTACATTTCGTTATTGTTAATGTCACACCGCAAGTGTTCCTAAGTGTCTCAAAAGAACAGGTCCTCAAAACTAAGTGATAAGTATCATGGCGTACAAATACCCAGGTATGTAGCGGACTTGTTTCTAAAAATATATTAATACTTCAACCACTTAGCAGAAGATACCAGTTCCAAATTTCATTGACTTTAAACCACAAGAAATGTGTTCAGCAACATAATAAAATGCCGCTTGAATGAAATGCTTGTCAACGTAGACCGTAAACGCGCAAACAAATTGCAGAAACATTTCGTTGGGAATTTCTATTGCTATAATTAAAATGCATTTTACAGCTGCATGCATAAAAATGATATGGTATAGTGATTAACTCTCCGTTCACTAAAGTAAACCGTAACTAAGGTTTACATGCCATAGTGCATAGACAGTCAACAATCATTTTGTACCGATGGCAACCGCTAATTGAGAAATAAACTATTCTTGGCAATAGAAAATCATTAAAAATGCATTGCTATTGTTAATTGATATGAATCACTGCCCGTCCAGTTCAAGAAGCGTCAAATAAGACAGTACTTTTATAATCAAACTTTACTGTTTTCCCAGCTATCGACATTTTAAGGCTCGCTCATGAGCCAACTACACGCCTTGCTATTAAATTTCCGTCGTTGCTGGCCACTGCCATGATAAGCTTTAGGGAAAATGCGCAAGTTAAATAAATAGTTACGCTTTGGAAAGTTTAAGGAGTTGACCGCGCAACGGAGATAATTGGATCAATATGAATGAATGAATGATGCTTCCGTGAGATTCTTGCGAGCAGCGCGCCCGCCCACCTCGTCCTTCCCGCGAGCGTATGAATGAATGGGGACCTCGGATCCATCCCCACCCTCTCAATCCACATCTTCGGGTGTTCTCCGAGGAGGACGCGGCAGTGGGGTACATACGATCTCTCTCTCTCTGCGGCGCCGGCGCTGCCCGTCCGTCCGCCCGCCCTCGCCTTCCCTTCCTCCTCATCTGCTGCTCCGACGCCGCTCGCGGAGCCGGCCAAAAAGGAGTCTGCTTCGGGAGGCGGGCGGGATCGGCCGGCGGCGAGGCGGCTGGACCGCGTAGGAGGAGGAGAGCGGCTCCGGGAGTAGACGAGGGAGTGTTAGCCGCAAGGAGAGCGGCGTTCTCCGCATACGCTGGCGACGATTCGCCCACTCCCGCGGAACATCCCGGGGCGCGTACCGGGATGAAAATGTCGGGGTCTTGCTAGTTTCCCCTCGCGTTCGGGCGAGTGCCTGGCCGATCGCAACCCGATGAAAAATATATAAGGTGTAAATGCGAACACTCGCTGGAAATATTAAGGCTAAATCGTTCCGGACGAGGTCCTGAGATTACGTAAACGAAAGATTTCTAATCAGAGTAGAGTTGTATTATCTGTTTGTCTTTTTCTCTTGCTGTTGTTGCTGTATATTCGATTGCAACGGAATGAGAACCTTTTCTCCTTGATATTTAATCAGAAATCTCAGAATGTTTCTGCCTTTCGAGTTATGTTTAAATGCTTGCTTGTTGTCAATAGAAAGACAACCATTCAAAAAATTTAGACAATATATTTTTCTTATGTATCGCGGAGGAATAAAACATGTTGGACATATTTTGCTACCCAACAGTCATCCTGCAAAATACAATGAAAGGAACTTGTAATGGTTTAAAAGGTCGAGGAAGGAATTTTGAGGGATTTTATAATTTGGGACTACAAAGGAATCCAATGTGTTGGCGAGGATAAGAATGGATGAAAGAGTTGCAGTTAATCAACATTAGAATAAATGACTATTCGCGACGCAGGGTTTTCAGATTTTTAATTCATTCTTAAATGTAACCGCTGAGTAAACTGTGTACAAAAATGGTCAAAAATATTGCAATTCCGTGAAGAAAATGTAGCCAGTAACTGTACTAGGCCCAATTCGCAAAGAAGCACTAGCTGTAGATCAAGCTCATCAAGGACCTGATCCAATCAGATCGGAATCTTGTTTATACCCTGCTGACTGTGACAATTTCAGTTGACGAGTGCAGACGCTAAAAGTTGAGACGCTATACAATTTAAAATTGTGTAGTAACAACGAAAAATAAGTGAAAACATAATCAAATGTTTTCCAGAAATCATTCATTGGAGCCGCAAGTGAAAAAATTTATGATTAAACTGTAGTACACACATTCATTGGAAAATGGATGAATTTTGTACCTTTCACAGTGCGATACATTTACGAGTGTTGGCTTCGTCATAGTTTTTCAACTGCTGAGACTATCAAAAGTCATATCCTTTTTTCATTTTAATTCAATACAAGATTCGGAGAGTTGATTATTTATGCATTGTTTTTCAGTCCCCGTGGAGATCCAGAAGAATCTATCATCCTTCTTGTACATTCCTTACCACCTCTTAATGAGATACTGATGAAATAAAATTTCCCATCATAGAGTTAGACATTTTCAGAATACTTTTTAGAAGAAATATTTTATAGTAGAGAATAGAAGCCAACACAAATCAAAAATGTCACATTATGCCGTGAGAGGCCGATGTGAGTTAATACTTAGGATTCGAATTCAGTTCTCGTAACACTCTAGATTCTTTTCTCTCCGAGTTCTGGCTGTTTGATATGAATGTCATCACTTGGGATCAGGGGCGATCCCAGGAATTTATGTCGGGGGGGATCTACCTCAATGATCGGAGTGTTCAATGTTGTATTTGATATCTACATCTAGTTGTTAAAATTGTTCTGTAAAACCCTAAATTTTCGGGGGGGAATGTATCAACATACCCCCCCCCCTTGGGATCACCCCTGCTTGGGATATAGCATCTCAAGATTGCTTATAATTACATTAAATGCAATAGAAATTAAGTTCCATCGCAGAGGGACTAAAGGTTGAAATTAATCCCAAAAAGTTGTATTTTTTATTTAAATGTGACTGGCAATGTTCTATAGCTGTCTTTTTCCCAAACATGTTAGTCGAGTCTGGTCCCCGTCAGCCCACTTTCTTCTGCTGTTCATCTAGAAGGCCGTCAAGCGATTACTATAGCTATGAGTAAACGTTTTCTTCGTACCCCTTTAAGCATTAAATCCGCACCCCAGGTATTTGACTTCTGCTTGTAGTCAAAATTATGTATCAATCTTCACTTAATGAATACCTATGGTTTTCCTACACATTTACATTATACTTTTTGCGGCGTCAAAGAGCAAGTGATGGAGTTATTATGTCATTAGCCAGAATTAAGCTTTCATAAATAAAGGAATTATACTATGTTTTATATCACTATTATTCTCTGTTGGTGCTATACTTACTAATGTGAGTGCATGTGGAAGTTGCTTCAGTTGCGATGGCGCAAAAATTTGAAAAAATAGTCTCAAAGCCTATCAGTCCAAGGGTAAAAGAGGTCAAATTTAACTTATTAGAGAAGGATGGCCGATGTTGCTAAAAGTCATCTCAGTGTAAAAGGCCATATCAGAATCCCTACACATTTGAAGAGACATTGAACTAACTTTATTTTTTTACTCTTAACTGCTTTGAAAGGACAACCTTTGCTGTTATTCTGAATGGGTAGCAACCGCGCTATTTCCTCGAATAACGTTTCAAGACCGCGTTCTCCTGCTACTAGACGCTATTTAGACGAAAATTGCTGTCGCAATTCTATTCGACATACCAGACCATGATTTAATAACTCAACTGCATTTTGATTTTTCTCGGTTCAATATTTTTCAAACCTGACGGGTCTTCTATAAACATTATATATATATATCGCCTCAAATAACTCTTCAATGAGTCACGAAGTCTAGCTGCCTATTTAAGGGTGGTCTTCCTAGAGTACAAGAGAATTTTTCTTTTCCTTTCTTATTAGTTGCATACAAAAGGAATGAGTGGCCACTCGCCAGAGTTAGGAAACCGATCAATCGGGGACGAATTGACTTGGTGAACTTTGGATGGCATCGTTGAATCTCACACATTCTGTCATATCCCACACTTAGTTTTTGTTGTCTCGACCGGTTTCGAAGTATTTCGCATCATTCTCAAGTGGTCGATCAACCTCTGACCGTCGACCCATTGAAGATTAGCGACAAGAAACTCCCGTTTGGCGCATGACAATAAAAGTTTTTGGACCAATGTTGGACTAAGCAAGAGTCAATTCGACTCAACAGGGTATTGCGGAAGTGTATTCTTATTCACCTGCCGTTGCGTCACGCGTCCCGGAGCCGGAAGTCTCGACAGTGCTTCTCCGCGCCTCCTGCTGTGCCGCTGCAGCCTGGCCCGCACCGATGCTCCCCTGCCTTGTCACTGCTGCTGGTAATTATCATCTCCATGTGCTAGAAAAAAATTAAGGCGTAAAACAAGAATCGGGATGCACGAAACAAAGATATTTTTCCTTTGGTGTCAAATACGGTCCCAAATAAAACTTGGCTCATTTGCATGAGCAAGGAAAATATGTCATCCATCAGATAATTATCCTTTTAATTTGGAAGTTTGAAAAACTTGGAGTCTTTCTCTCTCATTAATTACGATAGACACAAGCAAGATTGAGACTTTCGGATGCCAGCTCACACCGATTACATTATTAGGCTGAGACTGACTATAACATTAGGCTCCGTGGTTGTAGCGGTAGATTCGATGACTAAGATAAAATAAGGAAGATGGACGAGAGGAATGATTAATCGAGTTTCGCTATTTTTCCCGCGGGATTCCTGATTGAAATGAAAACCGAGAGGAGCGCGCATAAATTTAATTGTGAATTAGATCATATATTTTCATTTGAAACCATTTTTAAGAGAACGCAAAATGGTTCCAATAATCGCAAAACCGCTTGCCGATCGCCCTTTTAGGATCCTGCGAAGCACAATGTAGGTGAAAATATTTACCCGAATACTGTAATCTTAAGTGATCTTATCCCCTCAGAAATGAAACGGATCCATCATATTTCAAACATAATGTACAGTCTAATAGAATCGAGTGTCTTTGAAACAGATTCCCGCTTCCCATGGTTAAATCTGCCCTCACCCCCTGAGAGCAAATCGCCTCACTCACTTCTTGCCACGATTATCTGATAGCGAAAACTTTAGTAAGTTACTGAAAAACTATGAAATACTTAATTTACATAAAAAGAATCATATTGCAGTATTATGGTCCTTCACGACTTTCATAGCAAATCATAGCTTACATTTCAGCATGTTTCCAGAAGAAACATATGGTAAGACCTAAATTTAAGAGCTCCTCTGAAGAAACACCTACTTCTTTTGAAATTATCGAAGTTGCACCAGGCCCAATGAATCAGTGATGAGGTTATTTCAGGAATGAAAGAGGGTTCAATTATGTAAAACATAGTTATTTTAGGGGTGTACCGTTGCATAGGAACGGCAAAACCCTCATAAGGGGCCAAGTCGCTGAAGGAAACGGGGAAATATTGAGTCACATTTTGATATTTTGAGGCCGAAGCTATTCCAAGAAAAACAACTCTCAACTCTGCTTAAGAGGCATTAAGTATTCTGAAGCACGTTAGAGTGATTATAGTAAGGTTTAAATTGCTGTGTGATACTTAAGCCAATAACAAGAAAAAACTGTTTAGCAGGAAGCGAAACTTCGGTGGATTACCCTTCAATAATGAGTGTTTCAGAGAAACCAAGCACATTTTGATACAAACACACAAATCAGAAATGTTGCATAGACGACATAAAATGCATAATGTTATTGATTATTCTTTAACGAGACATACAACGAGAGTCACAATCATTAATGTTTCATATCTCCCGAGTGAGTGATACGAGACAGGAAGATTTTGTTTGGTATAGCAACAGCCGAGCTCAAAATACCGAGAAAAAGTTAGTCTTAGTTGAATAGTAACTATACATGCACATTTAGCCAACTAACACTTCCTTCTTGAAATGGCATTAGCCAACATATCTTTGTATCTACTTGAGAACGAACGCTTTTGAAACCGATTATAATGGGCAAATGTAAGCAGGCGTATTTACAATTATTGACGCAGGAGTGGGCACAACTTCAAATTTAAATCACTCAATACAATGACATATTTCTCGGCATAGGTGTGACAAGGAAAGAGGACATCATTCGAGGTTGACAAAGAGTTTGATTTGATGCATGTAAAAATGCAGGGTTATTCCAACGCGCAAGAGCTAGGTTACCGTTCAAACCAGCTCGCGAGGTTCACTACGAGAGCAGGCCGAGCCCGACCCAGTCCCCGAACCGGAACCCCCTTTCACCCCGAGTCCACTGCAGCAGCCGGCCGGGCGGTCCCAGCCTTCCCGGGCCACGCGCGCGCGGTCCTCCTTCCCCCTTCGGCCGGCCGCGGATCACGCCCTCGCCCGCCACGTGGCGCCCGACCTCCCCGCCTTCCTCACTCCCGGGGCGCCGCGCCTGCTCTCCGACCGACCGGACTCCGACTCGGTGGCTTGTCGCGGCGATCGCGTCCGACGTCGCCGGGAAATGACGAGATGACCGCTCGGTGTCCTCTCGACGGGGGCTGTTGTATCCCTTTTCCCGCCAGCGCTGTTTCCCCCCCACGCCTTACCGGGACGAGCCTTTCGCTCACGTGGGCCATTTCCGACGCAGAGCACTCTCCGAAAACGAGCCACATATTCCTCTTCCCGGCATCTTCAGAACACTCACGAAATACACTTTCTCTGTACCTTACTCGAACTGTACTCGACGGAGACTGCGGGCTAAATGTAGTGTAAAGTTTAGAATTAGAAAATCTGCGTGCGGAGAAAGGAAATGGTGGGGAGGTGGGTCGGGGAAGGGGGAAGTTTTAGGAAAAAAAACTTGCTTAGACGGACCTATTGGGCTAGAAAACCTCAGCTTCAGGACGGGTGTTGCTGGCAACAAAAGGATGGAAAGGAAAAAGGGATTATAACCAGGTTCCCCTAGACCCTTTTTCCGCACCGGCTATTTTTCCCATGGTCCTCCTGCTTTGGCCTGTCAGTGCGAAGGGAAGCATAGGTAGGTGTGCGCATACGAAATAGGTAAAACCACCTCTTCTCCCCCGTGACAACCGCCTCCCTTTTTGAAAACGCTAAGGCGCATAAAAAGGGTCATTTTTATTTTCGGCGTGGGCTCAGCCCAGGTAATGCAACGCACCTTTTAGGCCGTCGGGGAGGGAGGGAGATCTCATGTGCGTTAGTTGTCGTGGATGGAGGACGGTGGGAAGAGGATTTTGGAAAGGACAGTAAAAGGAGGAGGCGAGTAGTGAGTTAGTAGTGGGGCTATTCAAGGGAAGAAAGAGAAAAAAAGGGTAGGCCGAAACTTTAGAATGGAGCAGAGTGGGTGAGGAGAGAAGGGTGAAGCATTTTCATGGGAATGTTAAAAGAAGTTCGGGGAAGTGGGCAGGCAAGCAAAGCCGGTCATCTCTACCCGTGGGTCCGGCAAAGAAGAATGTCGAGCACCTACGCAAACACACCGGAGATAACGGCATTTCGGTAGGCGGCGAAGGCGATCGAGCTTTCTTCCTCGTATTATTTTATGCCTACCTGCGTGTCCTTTTCTCTTCCACAACGGGTGGTTTGAGACGATTAAAGGAAGGGGTTGGGCTGAGGGGAAGTATCTTATTTTTCTTATGAAAGACGGAATCTTTTATCACATTTTTTTGGAGAAAATGCGTAATCGTGCGGCGAGGCGGAGGAGGAGGCCCCGTGTTATCAGTAATCGGCTTATATTGGCCGAGAGAGAAAGAGAGAAAAGAACTTTGGAGAGATAACACGCGATGGGCCACGATATAGTCAGACCCACCACCCTACGGCAATCTCCTTGAAAGGATTCGCTAATTTGATTTGGTCGCGAGGATGGATTTCTAGACGCGAGGCTTTTTTGATGGAGGCGACGCTTGCCCGGTTGGGCACGCCAGCAGCGGTGCCCGCTCACGGTAGAAGCAAGAAGAAGCTGTGAGGTGCTCGCGTCACGAGGTCGACCTCAATCTCGCGTGTCATAGGGCACAGGCCATGATACGAGCTAAAAATAATTCCATTGAAGAAACCATGGCTCAAATCCTCTTCCTCTCTCCAGGATTAGACTCTAAGCCCTTTTCAACTTTCACTTTTACCATCAGGTGCTAGTTCCTTCCACGATTCTGTTACCTCATGGCTAGAGAAGGTGATTTTAAGTTTATATAAACTTATGATTTTGTGTAATTGAATTTAAATATCTCCATTTGTAGCATTTACATATAATAAATTGAGCGATTTGTGTTGTGAAATAATATTCAGTCATAAATAAGAATGGTTTTCGATTTCAAAAACTGCGCGTCAAACTTCATCACTCCATTTAGGCCGAGTTTTTATGATTCGTGGCTAGCGTTAACCGAGAACTTAAATGGGCCCTGTGTTAACTTCATGGCTAAAGAGAGTTCGGGTAGCTTTGAGCATATCATATTCAATGTTAGTTGGTTTGACCATTAACGTTCAAAGGGTAAATCTATTGTAGTTGTCATTCCATGAACGAGTTTAACCTGATCTTTTAACCTTGAGCCGTATGTACATATCATTATTTACTGATTTACCGAAATACTAATGCTAAATATAATGATTTCAGTGCTTTGCGCAGTATGACGTTGATTTTGCTAGAGCTCTCAAAAGGATTTCCTTAATGACCCAACGAATAACGGTGATGTATATCGTTCCTATATGCGATGCCTCATACGATTGTGGTCAGTCCACAATTTTGTATGATGTAGCGTTAAATAGTTTTGCCATTTACACCATTGCAAAAGCTATCTGAATTTGTCTGATAACTTTGAATTTAACATTGACATGCCACATGAAAATCTATTTCGATGAAGAATACTTGTACGGAGTGATACGACCAAACCAAACTTAACCCCAAGTGATTGTGACACTACTCATTTAGTGGCATGTACTTTTTGTTACATCGTCGCCTTTTTCGCATAAAATAGACAATTTGGCATTTATTTTGCGTTTAACGCAAATATTTAAAATCACCATCCCCACACATGATTTGTAATTCCTTTCTTCTCGAAACATCCACATTGCATGTTCAACCCATTTAGCATTGTGGTCTATCATTATATAAATATTAATTAGTACATCTACTTCCAAGGCTGAAGGAGTTTATTGGAGTGTTGACAAAGGTTCAATGAAGATTCTTCTGATCTGTCACAAATTAGGCTACTACACGATGAAGTGAAACAATACTTAGTAATTCAGTTTGGTACATTGGTTCAGAAATTAGAATATTGACCAGAAAGTGCTAGTATCCCACAATGTAGTCTACCTACCATTTTAAGATAAGATTAGAGTTATTGGCTCTAGAAAAGAATTCCTTTGGAGCAGGCACAAGTAATTACAACTCAGGCAACAAATTATAACAATCACATGGAAAACATGTCACTTATTTACAAGAATCAAAAAACATTTTGATAAAATAAATGAGATAAAAACTTCTTCTGTTGGGCGAAAGTTACTTTTCTCTTCCACATATTCCGACCAAAACAGAACCGCGAAAAAAACACCTATGTAACCAAATGCAAATCACTTTTTACTTACAGTAACACAAGTGGTGGTTGCTTGAGCAACCCCTGTCCCATATTCTTGTGGCATTTCAAGGAGAGCAACATGAATCCATATTTAAAAAAAAGCATTTTGCCAAAGAGACAACAATTACATCTTGTGTTCAAAAAACTAAACAAATTGGCGCCGCAATGAAACAAGATCTTGTGTCACTATGATTATTTATCAATGATATGTAGAATCTCATGACATGAAAATCCCACTGTTCAATTTGAATACAAAATATCAATACCATATACCTGACGCCTCATATTCTAGAGTGCGACTGGATTAGTTATCGTGGCACACTCTCCGTTGTTTATTTCATAATACAACGTCAATCATTCCACTTGTTGGTGCATGTGGTGACCCCAATTGTCTAGTATTGAAGCGGTTCATACCATCTCGCTTATGCAGATTAGGATGACAGTTGGGAAAATATCCCATGAGTAGAGCTCTAATAAATTTGTGATCAGGCATTTACTAGTCAATTGTGCTCGTGAATTGTTCCTATAAGATCTAGGATAAGTAGTTGTTCAGTGTTATGAAATAACTTACAGATTGGAAATTTCTAAGCATCTACTATTGACTTTGCCGGAAAATGAATACTATTCCATGGTGTTAATAGGTTTTTAATGCTTTGTCCAAATTTCATTCATGTTACTCTTTGTGCAATATCATTGCGAAAATAATCATATTTTATCACATTTATGTTATTATAATACTCTTTTGGAATCTTGTAATAACTTTTGAACACACATGCTTTCAAGTTATCCAAAGTTGGCCGACACTCCAAATTTCGGTAGTTAGTAAACAAAGTTATCCAAATTAAAAGCGTTATCATCCGGGACAGATAATATTTATCTCGGTGATTTATGTTTTGGGCCAGCTACATTTATTACCAAAAAAATAATAAAATTATCATTAACTGTTCCTTTTATTGACGTAACGCATTTTAAGCTATTTGGGCGAATATGAAAAATAGAAGAGAAGGTATATGTTATATAAATGGCATTTAATGGATTTATTTTGAAGTGATGAAACGGAATTCGTATGGTATCCTTAACCTAACTTATCGAGTCTCCATTTCCGCCATTAGAATATTCCATAACCCTACGAGTCCAAAAAAATTCATTCTAGGAGCTACATGAAGATATGCTATATCACCCCAGAGCTGGAATGGGAATGAGAGGATTGGTAAGCCGGAAAAACAGAGATAATGAACGCAGCAAAAGGAAGGAGACTTTGGGGATTAAAGAATTGACGGAGCAATCCGCCGAATTAATGTTGGCAAAGGAAGATTGTTAGCCGCTGGAATTTTATTATTATTTTATTACGTTATTACCGTTATTTACAAATCTTTCGTCTATGCATCTAATGTAATATTTACTTTTTATTCAGTACTTCACTGCATATATGTTTCCCCTAGCGCTTAAATATTTCATATTTGACGACCCAAGAAATATTTATCTCCAAATTTACAATTAAATTCCTATCAATTCTTCAAGGTCATTTATCGGTAAATGTAAATCTTGATCATGATTGTCTAAGCAATGATAAAATACAAAAATTTAGCATTATCATTATTCTGAAATATTTCGAAAGACAGGTAAAATGTCTTTTTATTCAACCGGTAGTTCAGGTGAAACAATTTTTCAATTATCTTTAAAACGGTTTCCGACATTAAAGCTAAACTAAAATTGCAAATTACATAATTGAAAGCGACTCAACGATATCTTGGGGGCTAATTATAATCACACCAAGTACCTTATTCTTGCTTTAATACAGGTTTCATCCTCAGAACTCTCTTGCACTGGTTTGGAAAGGCTTTCTAGTATATGAATCACAAAGTGACCGATTTTACGTTCATATCGCTCCACATCAGTGCTTGTTAAATGCTGTGGTCAAATTTTTCTGTCAAAAGAGAAGTGACAGTCCGACCCAGATGCTACTCGCTACGATTTACCGACGAATGGGACAAAAATAATTCTGGCCTTGATTCCTACTTTTTGGATGTTCTGCTACGACTATGTGAGACCGATTAAATGCAGAATTATAATATCCGTGCTTGTTTAAATAAAAAACTTCTATTGCGGATTACATGCCGTAGTAATAAAAAACATGAGGTAAAACATTTTCCAATTTGTCAACGAATATACTTTTATGAACACTTTTTTAAGCCGTAGGTGTCAAACTCAACATTCTTTTTGTTGATCAACGCATATATACATTAATTGCTGTAGTAATAGGCTAATTAACAAAATCAAGTGAAATCATGAACCCATATTTTATTACTATTATATTACCAGGAAGAACTCGCATCTTTCATAACTTTTCGCTAAAGCTGTGTTTGTAGCGGATAGAAAATTGTCATTTTTTTCATCATGCTTAACTAATTATCGCATTTCAAAGCATGGAATTCAAATTTCAAATTAGCGGAAAAATGGTGGAGAATGGTAAGTTTTGTTTTTGCATCAAACAGAGTATACGCTATTCCATAAGTGGCCAAAATATAAATTGAAAGACTCTTGAGTAATTTACGGCGAAAACAGCTGGAGATAAACTTGAGGTTAAGGCATTAGCGGTTTTTCCCCAGCCCTCCCACTCTTACAAGTGTCTTACCTCTCTCGATGCAATTCCCTCTCATATCCTGTGACACGAGAGGTCTTGAATACCGACCGTCTCCACGAACGCTAAGTATAACTGAAACTGTGTACCTATACTTAGAGAAGGACGTTGATGACATGTCGTATTCCTATCTCACTCTATCATTCCTTTGGCATGTAAATTTGATCCGGTATCCTCTCTCAAAGCCCCTCTTTGACTCCATTACAAGGGAGTGGTTCCTATATACTGTCGGCAGATTTGATCCGGTTCGGCGACCCATTCGATCATGAACAAGGAAAATTGAATGTATTGCGCATTTTTCTATAGGCAAGGTTAAGCTAAGTTTATTTCTATTCATTTTGTAAACATAAAAGCGGGCCATAAAATTTTTAACAACTTTTTAGAAAATGGACAGATCAAAATTTTTTTAGCTCATGTCCCTTATTCTTAAGAGGTTTGGGTCTAATCACCCTATCATTTGGATGATATGTCCATTAGAATAGTTCTTGAGTCTTTCAAATTTATGGCGTTATCAGGTACTCTAGTTATGCTCCTACAATAAGACCCGAGTTTAATAGTATGGTCGTATTTATAAACTTCAAATTGGCGTTTAGTCAAATGGAAAATTTGAGAGAAAACTAGAAATGGAGATTCCATTCCACCACTACTTTAAAATCACTGATAACACAACATGCCGTGAATTAAAACTTCTTAAAACATTGATGACGGGGCAAACCCCTGGCTGGTTTTATGCGGCACTAGCGGGAACTACAGGTTTAGGAAGTGTTCCGTGCCAATGCTAGCCGAAACTCTTCGGGCTTTCTCTAATGAATCCATGCAAACCAAAAAATGTAACGTATGAGATTGAGGTTTCCTCATAGCTCAAAAATTTGGGTTACTTAATCTGTGACCAGTAATACATGTTAACACTGTCACTCCCAGATAATCCCAGGTAAATATATAAATGAATATTTATTGGGAGAAATTAAGTCTGGTAAGGCCTCTCTTATATTTACTCGTTTATATAGCGTCACATAAGCATCCGTAATGTAAAAGAAACAATTGCACTTTTCCACAAATTGCTTTAATGCGTACAACGCGTTTCGGCTCACAGAGCCATCATCAGGTACAAGACCTAGATGACTCTGTGAGCCGAAACGCGTTGTACGCATTAAAGTAATTTGTGGAAAAGTGCAATTGTTTCTCTTATATTATGAAGAACTTCCACGATATCTCGCCTGAATCTGTTGAACTTAATAAGCATTCGTCCCCATAGAAGTGCGGGCCCAAGCTATTTTAAAGTTGTGGGCAACTTTTTTTTTAATGTATTTACCGATTGTGATTTCTTATGTCCCTGGTTAATTTAAGAAATACATTAGAGTTTGGGGGCAGAATGGTCGTCTTAGCATTGTTGCCAGGGCAATGTCAACCAATGTTCCTTTCAATGGATTAGTGACTCAAATGCTAATGAAGTGAATATTTAGTCCGAAATATGTGCGTCGTTTTAATGTATGTATGATGAGTTGATTTTGAACTGGAAGTTTGATATGAGTGTCAGTCAGTTTTAAGCTATTCTAGAGAAGGTAAGTTTGGAAATAAATATATTTTGCAAGTTAGCAAAATTATCAAATTACTTTACTTCCCATCCCTTTTTAACTTTCATCGATCAAAATCACGTTCTAGCCGCTCTTACAAACGACCGTCTGTGAGTTTGCCTGCGTTACCCACGCCTGGATACCTTGTGTCTGTTAGACCATCGCTGACTCTGAGTAGTGAAATTTCTGCACATGCGAGGTTGAAACTTAAGACCTCCGGAGGAACCGGCGAGGAATTTGTCATGACATCGCCAAGTCCGAAGGGTACGCAAAAACTACCGTAACTTTTGTATAGTTTTTTTAAGCTTGAAAATCATAAGAACCCGTTCAATATATTTTTAAATTTTCGTTTTTTTTTTCAAAATGTAGCAATAATATGAGTTCGCCTGACCATGTTCACCTCTCCATCATTTCACTCTTATTCGAGGGAAGTCAAAGTTTCTTGTTTATATGTCGATAGACTCATTTATGGAGCTAAATGCGCCACTAAATTATTAAATTTAAGTAATACTGCGTATAAATTGAAAACTCAAACATACTTTTCCAAGGAGGGAAATCCAAATTTTTGTATTTTCTTTTGCAATTAATATTTATTTAGAGCGAATAAAATTATTTTTTCGAACTTTCAATAATATATGCCGCTAAATACCTATGATTTTCATGAAAAATTAAGGCATTTGGCGCCATTCAGCTGGCTACAGCTTCATATTTTTATTGTTGCTAAACGATATACGAATATTTACTCACTCTTAGAAGTGTTGCAAGAAAAAAATTTTCTGAGTGGCTTTTTACCACCGACTGTGAGAAAAATGAATGTGTGTATTTGAAAGGCCAAACCTTCCCAGGTTTAGATTACCAGATGCGACGGTTCATACTCTACATTTTTGCCTTTTGTGTAACCCCTCATAGTTAATTTATTCCAGTCGTTTCATGTCACAATCTCAAAGCATCCTTCTGTTGACATCTCAGTCATATTGCTTGAATAAGCACAATAGTAAAGACTCTTGCCTCTAAAAAAATTGCAGGTGATGCTAATCCTTAGGTCTTTCTGAGTCTTTATTACTCCTATAATTGTTAACATCTTTCAAGTGAGAACTTGGAATGCCGCTGAAATATGGAGTTTGAGTAAATGTACAGCACTTTGACACCATCATTATGAATCGACGGTCGACGATTTTTAGGACCTGAGTAAGTGGGTCGGTAAATGTTGGGCAAAAGTGTCGAAATTTCGCATTACCGAAAATATAGACTGTGAGGAAAAACATCTTTTCTAAACATTGTTTCTATCGCCAGATATCGCCGGAAAGATGTTTCTAGACGGGAGGCAGAAGTTACTAACGTACCATTCAATTGAAGAAATGTATGCTTGTCGCGTCATAGGGGGGCAAATGAAAGTCAAACGATAAACAGAAGTGGTCGATGGTCTACCTTGAGTATCTACCGGGTAGTGCGATGTTTAAAATGTAATTTAACAGATTTTTACCGACGTCTTGCCTTTTCTCAGGTTTACTGTAATTCACATGATACAATTTAGGCACTTACTTTGATAGCACCAACTGCAAGGCCCAATTTAAAATTAGGGGTTAATATATCGGTCCATTTGATCCTCCATTCCAACCCAAAATCCGGTTTATTGCCATTGTTAAAAAATTCCGGAGTTTATAAAATACGGCGTGTTGTTCACCGTCTAACAGCATCCAATTTGACCGGAGGCTGGTTTAAAATATTCTTTAGAAAAACCGGTCTCGTGTAGGTGAGGGCTAAGCTTCAGTATATTTTTGGGAACTACTCTCTAAACATTATTTGGAGTGGAAACTCTTCCAGGGTCGCCAGTACCACAGATCACTACCACGGTTGCCAGCATCGTGTTTAGCATGTCGAGACTTACAATACTGCTCTTTGGAATCGGCTCTGCATGAGGGAATACACTTAATTCCCTCACTACAGAGAGGCGAGAGGTGCTCTAAGAGTAACGATCTGGTTGAAAACCCTCTTTCTTAGCAAATCAGAAGTCGCTGGTCATAATATCTCCTTGAGCATGAACTTCATGTTCGTCCCAGGATTTATTCCATTACTCGCCGAGAAGCCTAGGAATAACCAGAGCTTAAACTAAATTTTAACTTTCCTATCGATTTTCAATTAAAGTTTTAAAGAAATCTGCTAAATTAGATTAATAAAAGAAAATAATAAAGTTACTAGGATATTGATTTAGTTGGAACTTATTATATTACTTATATCTCGAAAATTTATATAATACAACAGGTAACAATGTCATGAACAGCACTGGTGACCTCAGCCCCTTCTCATTTCACTGGCTGTTTTAGCAATTAAATTACATTGGAAGACAAGGATATGGGGTGGCTATATTGATGGCTTCCAATTTCAAACTCACGGAATCGATCCCAGGCATTAGCAGAAATTTTTTTGCCTAATGTCGTTTTACTACTTAAATTCTTTTTGTAGAGCCCTTCAAATGTAGTTCTCCGTCCGTCGGATGGGACGTTTAACTAAGATATGATAAGTGCCCTTAGAAACTGGAGAAAGCTGCATGTTTTAATTACGAGGGAAGTACGTTCAAAGAAAATAGAAATAGTAGTAGTAAAGCCATAAGATGGAGACAAGCGTTAGCTAAAGAAGCGTTTAATAATAGAAGGGAGTTGATGACGGGGACCATTGGTAAGGATGTGAAGAGGCTGGTGAAGATCTGGATAGAGAGTGAACTGATATATAAGGCGGACGAGGACCATGGGAAAGGAGGACGTGAATAGGCCGCAGACGTTTAAGATCAGAGGGGGGAGAAAGATGGACAGGTGAACGGTAAAAAAGACTAACGAGGAAGTGCTTGAAATATTGGGCGAGGAATGAAAATTTCAGAATGAAATCCGTGATAGGTAGGGAAGTTGGTTGGAGTAAGTAATATGAGACAATGGTTTGCTCAGGACTATGATTGAGAAAAAGATGTTAGGCAAGCGGGAAAGGGGATGAAAGAAAAGGGGTTTTATGGACTGGATACATAAGGGTAAATCGTATGCTGAGACGAAAATGAAATAATAGAGGTAAATTAGGCCCTGAAATGATAGGAAATTGGGAAAAAATTTTCTAACTTTCAACGAAACCTAACTTTAACCTGTAGAATACATAAATAAAATGAACTAATAGCAGGCTTTTATCCGCGCCGGGTTTCTGTTCACCATCTTCAACTTACCAACATCCCTTGCCTTACGAACCTACCCACCCTCCCTCAGCATCATTGCTTATTAGCTTAAATTAAACTATAAAGGTGGTTAGAGCGATTTTTTAATATGAAAATATTTATGTGAAAATTTGCATACGTTTCTTAATTATTAATTTTATTGATAGAAGAGAGAAAATTACATCATACCGCGTTGGGTTTTTGGCGATTCAATGCTCTTTTATCACATAGTGTTATGTCACGTTTAATTGTATCCCGTAATAGTTTGATTGCATATGCACGAATTTTGTTCTAATTACAAAATAGTATATTTCGTGTTTCTATAACCGTTGCTAAAATATTGATTTGTCACGTCATATCCAAAATTCGAAATATAAGTATTTAAATATCATTTCGTCCAAGTTCCGAATACCGTACCTAAAACTGCCAAGTCATGTCATTTTTTAGTTATGGACATCTTTATTCAATTAAGACAAAAAAAAACAAAAATAGCAAACTCTCTACCCTGACTCATGCCACTGTGACACCTGGCTGAGTACAACGAGGATATAGGCGTACTTAGAGCAACGAGAGTGAATTTCAAAATAAAGAGACGGCCAATGAACGAGTGGGGCCGAGTTCAAGGCCCCCTCAGACGGGAAGAGGCCATGGAGGTGGAGCCCTGGGGGATGAAAGGGTACGTATCAGCTGACTCGGTCTTTCGACCCTGCCGATAAACAAAACAAAGCGAGCGACCTTTCCCTTTTTCCTCCTAGCAAGGCAAATAAATTTGGATATGTAAGTGACCGGAGTCTTTTCACGGAGCTGAGGTTAGCAGCCCCATGTAAAAGATGGATAGGGAATTTTAAAAAAAAGGTGGAGATATTGCAACGGGCTTTTTTTCTAAGTGCTGTGTGCAAGAAGTCCATTGTTGAACAAGGGAGAGTGCATTTGAACGGGAAAGAGTCGAATTTGCCTTTGTCGTCTAGTCGATTCCTGTACTTTTGGTGCGGTGTTCATGGTTGGTTATGTTTGGTTATGAGTCGTTATCTTGATTCTAACTATTTCAGTTGAGACATAATCTCTTAATTTCATCCCGGGGGTACAGGATATCAGGTAGCCGAAGGAATATTATTTTATTTATTGTTTCCTGAATTTCATTACTCGTAAGGTGATTTCTGTGTTTAGAGCAGTGTTAATGCAGGTAGTATTTAAATAAACACCTTAAATGCCAAGATAAATATAATTCAAATCTTTAAGAGTGTTAATTTGAAGCTTAATTTCAAATATTTACTCATTATACTTGAACTATTTATTTCATGGGATTTAAAAATATTCTTTTAGACTTGAGTAATAAATCTCATGTAGTAAAAAACGAAATTAAGCAAAACCTATCCTTTTATTTTCCCTTTTCTCCACCTATTTCCTTCCAACTCCTTTTCTTTTCACACTGACGGTCCTCGAATATCCTTTATCATATGCCCTTGCGGCAGGTCTCAGGATAGTTGCCAGTTATAGACGCAGGAAATTATTACGTATAACCGTAGGTTTTTAATGCTTACCGTATATCGTCCTATGAGTGTATTGACTTATAACCAGTCCTATCCATTGTTTTGAGTGAAGAAGTGGAACAGTAAGATATGCAAGCTAACCCTAGAACGGCAGCGTTATTGTTTTTATCTATTCCGGAAACCGGGAATGAAAAAAGCCCCAATCTTATAAATTCCATTTCTCGGGTACATCATATTGTTAAGGGTCCTATAGGGTCTCATTTTCTTCATTTCTAATAAAAAAATTGCGTGGGATAATAAACCTCTTGCGTAAATTCCAAAAAAGTAGTCAAAAATTAGTTAGTCTCGAGTCGAAAACAAGCTGTTCTCTTGCGGCGGGAAATTTAAATTCACAAGGGGTGTTTTTTCACACCCTGTTACCGTTCTAGGGTTGAAGAAGGTGCGAAATCGGAATTAATGGCGACTTATTTGAATATTCGATATTTGAATATATCGACAAAAAAGTACAATATTTAGTCATGTCCATCACGTGACGTAATAATCTGAAGAATGTTCCCTGAGAGTCCCGTTTCTCCAATCTCTTGGTCTTATGTAGTCCGTTGTTTTTTGCACATGGTGCTTTTTCCAATTTAAATGTATTTATTTTACAAATTACAATCATAAAAATCAAAATCCCCTTCTTTGGACGACCATATTGACTGTGGCTTTGCAGTCTATTCATGCAACTTGATATGTTTTCTTTATAAATCTAAGAGGTGCCTACTTACAGACGTATGAAAGAGTTTCAGGCGTCACTTTGTGGATATATTGTATATCCATATTTGCAACAATGAAATTACTCGATAGTAACTTCCGCACTGTTTTAATGAAAACAGACCATGGTTCCGATACTTTATTTATATGTCCTTGATAATGATATTCTTGATAATGATGATGGTATTCTTGGTAATCATCCTTGATAATGACATAAAGTGTCGAAACCATGGTCGGTTTTCATTAAAACAGTACGGTAATTACTATCGAGTTATTTCATTGTTACCAATATGGAACTTACGGCTCCAATTTATTGAAATGAGCTCTCCGAAGTTGATATACACGTCGGAATACATCGAAGGAAACCTGAGCTTAAATAAAAAAGTAATGATTAAAGCCTGTCACATTTTCATTTTCACGTAGCGATTAGAAACTAATATTGCTGGGTTGCCCTGAAATCGAATGTCGAGTAAAGAAGAATTTCTCTACGGGAAATTTTGAACGGAGAAACTGCAAATTTTTTTATCAATTTTTAAAGTCGTCACTAATTGGAATCTGAAATTTGTTACCATATAGATTAGCATTTTGAAGTTTCTTCATTACAAATTTCAGTGCATAAAATATTCCAGAAAATTCCAATGGATTTGTATATTTCTCTCTGCTAGCTCAAAAAAGCTATAATTATGCAATGAGCTAAAAATTTTCCTTTGTAGCACAGCATAATATCCAACGCTAGGCTACTTGTGATTTATTTTAAAGTTAGTCTTTTTCATTTGAGCTATATTCTTAAATGGAGAAGCAAAGTGAAGCTTTGGATTCATTACTCTAAAGCTTTGATTCAATATTTCATATTTAAAAATAGGAATCGTCAACCTTTTTTCAACCAACCAACCAACCAACCAACGTCTTTGCATCTTGAAATCTTTGGTATTTTTTTCTACAAAAACGGTTTCAAAATCTTCACTTATGAACAGCTCACACCGTCAGAGCCTTTACTTCAAAAACTTAGCCCACTTTTCATTTATAATTTCCGGTAAAAGTTTTACCTAAATAATACGTGCTGAGGGCCCTGGTATTCTGCTACCTTTTCGCGAGACCGTATTATCGATAATGAACTAAAAGGGCGGGAAATTTGAATTGCATTTCATCCACGAGACAAAGGGACCTCCTTATAATACATTCAAGAGAAATTGTAATTACTTTGTTTAAAAATGAAGAAAGGCGCAATATTTCCGTAAAACTTACATTTTTGTTTTTTAATTTTATGAAGATTTACTTATAATTGCATAGAAACCCCTGAGGCACTAGTGCAGGACGTGCGAATTAATAGATTAGGGACAAATATCCAATCTAGAGTTGGGAGACGTCTTTTATCGCAGATACAGGTGATCTCAGTCAATTATATTTGAAATTCTGAATCCTTTTGAAACCAATGAACAATATGTAATAGATAATTCATTCACAAATTCCAAAAATTCGCCTTAAAACGAGTATTTTTCTCACCAAAAAGCACCCTTGTTGGCAAGCTTTATATCAATCGACGGGGAGGTATTGTGACTATTAAAAAAGTGACTGGATCTGAAATAGAACAGAAACTAGAAAAATGTACCTCAAGAACCACACTCGGGACTCGAGCGTAAAATTCTTTGTGCCGGCCAGACTGAAAAAAAATCTATTGCCGCGTGAATAACCAATTTGAACAGACCTCGACGAAGCCCAAGTCCTGCTTCATCCAAGGGTGAGCTTTTATCCGCCGTAATTGAGTTGAATGGGAGAGGGGAGCACGTAAAAGCATTCCGCTCTATGACTTCACATTTCAGAGCCACAGACCCCCTCCCAACCCCTTGAGTCACCGCCCCCGTGGCCGCGTGGAAAGAGAGAGGAAGAGAGACCATGAACCCTGCCTCTTTCTCCCGCGTCTGAAAAAAATTCATTAAGAGGGAGAAAATAGAAAACAATGTTGATAGGAATAGAGTGGATATTCTCCTGAATATTGTTTTATAATGGAATGGGAATTCTTAGTAACAAAGTACTCCAATAACCACTTTCATTAATGGTAGTATGTCTTATGCCATAAAGCACCGTTTGGCTCCAGATGTGATACGCTTACCCATCTCATGGCACGAGATCTTTCATTATCACCTCATGTCCTTTCCAGGGGAATGGATATTAAAATGTACAGGAAATTTATATTAAAATGTATGCAACATAATCAACATTTAAGCAAGAATATTTCAAAAATTGGTGGTTCCTTAAAATTGTACCTTGTTCATCTGGTCGTCCAAGCAACATTCGTCCTGTCTCAGTCTATCATTTGAGGCTAGCCATCAGGAGCATTACTCGCCAATCCTGGGGGAAGTTAGAGGATCACTTCAAAAAATCCTAATGGTGCCAAAATCCTGGGAAAATAATCACACAACCCTCCACGCGTAACTGATGCATTCTTGAATTCCCATATTCTTGAATCTTGTTAAGCTATATTTGTGTGAGTTACCATAGCCTTGATGGAATTATTTTTAGGATACGAAGCGACCCTGTCATAATGTTTTATAAAATGGTGATTTAATAAGATCAGCTACCGCCTAAGGAATATAGTTAATGTTTCTTTGATAACATCGTGGGCATGTAAGGATCAACTCCGCCTTCAACCTGATTGGACAGAGAAAAATTTGGAAAACGATAACGAATATCGAATCCGAATGATATCTCTGGAATATCCCATGGTTGACCCCAGATTAAATGTGATATTCTGGAAACAGAAACTCTTAGAAAAAGAACCAGATCCATTTACCCTACTATGCGAATATCCGAACCTTATTGGACTTGATACTAGACCAGTGCGATCAAACTGAGCTCGAAAAAACATACAAAGCTGAGTTTGACTGTATATAAATTGGGGCGATTGGCTGATTTTTCTAAAATTTTCTAAACACACAGGAAGCTGTTTTTGTTCAACTTGTAGAAACGGCCAAGTAGAAATCAACGGCGTTTATCTTTTTACCGGTATAATCTTGTTTGAGTCACCCATTATTCGTGCTAATTTAATTTCAATGAATTTAGCCCGGAGCATGAGGAGAGGAATCTGTAAGTCATGTCCAGCCACCCGCGTTATCTCTTCAACCTCGAGGTTCGAACTCGCTTTCTTTACTTGGGTGAGGTTCCCTTTCTACGATGAGCCCGTGGCAAACATTCTCTTCTCCAAGAATAGGAGTGACAGGGTAAAAATGACCTGCGCCTTTCAAGACGTAAAGGATCGAGTAGGAAAGAGTTGGTCACAAAATTATTAAGTGAAGGTATTTGCTCAGATGAAGCCAAGGCAGCGGTGCATGCCACATGTTTGTTCAGGACCTCTGTATTTTCATTATCACCCAAGCGATGATGACAAATAAATCTCCTCCCCTTTCAGGCAGATGCATTCTTCTAGATGGTCAATTCTTCTGCCAGATTTTTCCTCAAAATTACATCATACGTGATAATCCTTCGGGGCAGGGTCTCCTGGTGAATAAATATCCATCAAGTGTGTCGAGTGTGTCCAGTGGATGAATGTCATTCTCCTCTTTAATTTGTCATTGTAATAGAAACCTGAGTAATCAAACCGCACTACAGAAACGCACATCAAAAGTTTGCCTACGTCTTTTTACACCGTCATTATACGTAGCGTAAATTCAACATTTCAATCTACATTCATAGATCATATTTTTACTTTTTCACTAAAAGTTTTTAAGTTATATTTTCACAATAAATGAAATGGATTTGAAATCGTACCATTTTTATTGGAAGGGAGATGATCTGAAAACATGATAGCCCTTGTACCTGGGCTCATTTTATGTATCTGGTATTCAAAAGTTAAGTAAAATATGCGTTATCTGTCTCCTTGGAAGTGATCGCTGTCCTCCAAAACGCGTGCTTTTTTGTATTAGGTATTTTCCAATGTGCTCAAGAAAGCGTTATCGTGATCATCAATCTTCAAATTATGTTATGTGTTTACAACCACAAGTTTTTATTTACGGAGTGCGCTCGCATCTCAGTACCGTGAGGACTTCTAGAGCGGATCGCGATTTTAGTTATGATATAGCAACCGCGAGAGAAAGAACCGTCATTCCAACCCTAGTTTTCTTCCATGCTGAATACTGATATAATAAATTGCCCTCAGATCATTAAACCTCAGACCATAGAATCCTATATTATTAGCCCCTTATTTCTGTCACAATAGGCTGCAAGTGTAAACCATTCGCCGTCGGTATGGCGATATTTATTTTAGGAGGTATAATAAAGACCATTTTTCATGCATTCTTGAGAAAAGCTATCTATAAAATGGCGAATTATTTTTATTTATTTTGTGTAATTTTTTCAATTATTAATAATCATAAAAGATCTAGAAATGCGATATTTAGGTTAATATTTGCCCAAAACTGCGTGAATGGGGAAGGAAAGGGAAAGGAATTTTGGACGACGTGGAAGAAGAGGCAGAGGGTATCAGAAGCGTTAGAAAGGCCTGATGGCAACTAAGCAATATGCAGAGAAGTAAATTGCTGTCCAAGAAAAAGTATGGTTAGTTAGGGATAGTTGGAAAATCTACCTACCAGCTGGTAAAAAAAAAAAGATGAAGATGTTTCTGTTCGCTAGGTGAACAAAGAATCAAGAATGCTGATTGTCAAACAACCACCATTCACGTGTATTGCAATTCATTGTTTATTATCACCTGTTTTCTTAAAAAACGATAAATTTCAGTCTAGATGCCGATTAAAAAAGAATGATATGGAAAACATATCGGTCTTTATACCCTTTTAATGCTAGTATCACGCACGCATTCGCAAATTTTTTTATCAGCGTCGTCCCATTTAAGTCATACGCGACACAAGATGTGAAAGCACTTTTGCTACGAGTGAACAGAAATTTTTCAAGATATTGCACGGTTAAGTATTATACATTTTGCTGTTGTATCTTCAGCAAAGTTACGATATTTTGATGCAAAATGACATAATCCAATATTGCTCAGAATTAAATCACACACGTTTTTGCGCAGGATCTTTAGAACGATTCATATACACTCTTATGAGTTGTTACATAGCATGAAAAAATTAAAATGTCCTGTCATTGGTAATAAAACCTACTGTTTAATACTCATGTTAACTCTGAAAAACTTCTCGACTGCACACAAAAGGTTGAAATAATTTCTGTAATTAGCTATCGCATGATTATTAGAGAAAAACAGATGTAATTGACGTGTTTGCCCAAATTTCGACTGTCGTGTATATCTTCTGAATAACTTGACATTTTATGAAAGCGTTTCCTTCGCATTTCAAAAAAATTATGAACACTCATGTCATTAAAATGTATTGGACACTTTTAAATTGGAGGCCTCATTTTTTTAATAACCTCGAAAATGCAAAAATGTCCTCCTCTGACTAAAACAATCAACCCCGAAATATATGGATTTCTACTTTGAAATCCGAAAAAAATCGGCGAGTTATTAACTTTTTTGCTCTCACGATCTTGATTTAACAAGGCAGAGTGAATTCATTGTAACGTTATCAAAAAAATAACTAAGACGATGTGAAATTTGATTGGTTTGTTAAAAACACGCATATTGAACTCATAATGTACGTACGTTTTCGTGCGGTTCGCACTGTAGATATAATTTTTAATTAGGATCTGGAAATATTTGATTATTGCTATCGGAAAAAATAGCCAATATGGTGCTATTTTCACTGACTTAAACTAGTATTGAAGATCGTCTGTTATAGCTTTAAAAGTATATTTCCCAAAATCATTTCTTCCTTAACATTACGCGTTGAAATAACGAAGAAAAATAACTCTCGGTACTTAAACCTATATGCTTGGCACTCTTTCTTCACAGGGCTAAAAGTAAAGATTTTGCATAGATATAATGATCTTTTTTTGGCTAAATATCTATGAAAAAATCGACTTTTAATGTAAAACACTCCTAACTCCCCCCTGCAAGGTTTTATTTGCCTCGTGGACTTAGAAGGACATCCTAGAATAACAACTTTCTTTACGTTGCTGTCTCCGGTATGCTAATTAGAGTGCGATACGCTTCAATGCAGCTATTGAAAGACTTAGTGACTTGGAGATGTTGCAAAGGCACATACCGAATATTTACTTCTATAATAGGCCTAACCATTGAATAAATTCTCGCTCAGCTAAAGTGATCTTACTATCTTACTAAAATCACGTTTGAGCGATTATACTTTCAATTTTAACATTCTTCTCTATTTTTAACTTCAATAAAATTTGCCAAACCAAAATTTCTAACGCAGTATTTTTTAAATACAAAATTTACTAGTATTTGTGTGACATCCATGTTTGCTATGTGGGCTCTGAATCGATGAAATAAGGTGGAACATGTACCAAGTTTTATTTGGAGAATATAAGTTACGGGATGACTCAAAGGGCAATTGCTAGCTAATTCAACAACAGCTGATGATTTTTTTTGCAAGAATGTTAATAATGAGCTATATTTTGTTAATTCTTGACACTTAAAAGAAGTTATTTTCAGCCAAATATCAGTTCATGCTACTTTATATACGATTTTCATTCTAATATTTCTAGACCCTCGGAAAAAATGCATTTTAAAATTTATTTTACCGCCATTTTTTAAAATATACGTCCAAGCAGATATGCTGGGAGATAAAAGATCATAGGTCCATCCTTCCACGTTTTTTCTTTAACTTTGTTACCTAATTCAGCCTTCCAAATCCTGTCTTATTTTTTTGTATATAGCTTATTCATTTCTTATTCAAAAACAAGATAAAATTAAATTATTCAGTATTTAGCATCAGAGTCGTATCATGCACATTAAAATTAACATGCACATTAAATTACCTTGCTCTATACATAGCTACAGAATACGTTTACTGCAGAAGAAAATCCAAACTCACAGAATAATTATGTTATAAACTTTTTTGTCAACTATTGACTACCTTATTCACCTTAGTAAAAACGTAAAATAGCGACAAAACGATTATTTTATGCTTACGATTATTTTTACTTCATGATACATTATGTTGGGGATTCCTTCCAAAATTTTGGATGATAATCTTCCATTATATATTGCATAAACACCTTTGCGCTTGCTTCTTATATTATGTACATCTTGTTTCGTCATTCCGTGAAATTCTTCTTTTACCTTTAAGCAATAAATCCCAGCTTCTATAAGGATATAAAATTACTAGGGTTTCTTAGACTCGTATCAGGTGATCCTTACAAATTCTTTGAGTCACCTCTTTCATTGTTTTCATCGCTTAATTTCGCTTACAGACCTTTAAATTTTGTTGACACCGCTGACTCAAGTGAGCGAGTGCCGCAAGGTATGTAAAAAGAGAAAGCGTATCAGGGAGATGCACTCCGGTTGAGAGCTTTAGCAAAACACTCGGCGAGTCTCTCGAGGAAATGGTCGGGGATCAAAAAAAAGGAAAACGCGGTACAAATGATTTTCAAAAAAAATTCCGGGGTTTACGAGTGAGGTGACTGGGTCTCGTCGTAGCGTTCCCTTGCATTCTGTCTCTCTTTCAAATGTCTTTCTCTCTATCCCTTTCGTTCTCTTCAAGTGTTTCCCTCGACCCGCGTCCAATAGCGAGAGGTGCTCCGCAAAATTTTTCGCTCGCCCCGAGTTTTAATGGCCAACGACATCCGCGCGCCATCTCGGGGTGGCTCCCCAATTGGTGCACTCGCGCTTTGCCCTTAATTGAATGGCCAGATTTTTTTTAAGGGAAAGAGGATAAGAGGGTAGGAAAAATAGGAATTAGGAAGAGAGGGGAATAGCGGAAAGAGAGGGAAGAGAAGGGGTGTGATAATGGGTGAAGGGAATCGAAAGGATGACATAAAAATACTGCGCAGGAGAAGTTGATGGCAAATCAGTCGTCATTACTTAATCGTGAAACTATGTTTCCACGGCTTTCGCATCAATATTTCATGCGCAATTTTTTTCACGAAAATTTTGAGAGTGACTGTTTCCCGAAATATTTGTGTTAACCTCCTATGCACAGCATTTTCTCAACTTTTCACTAAGTATTTCATTCACTTCATCATGACAAGCTCATTTACATTAACTATTCACCATATTTTATTTGCTATTTGTCGCAAACAATTTGAACGACCTTAGCCAAATATTTTACAAGATTTTTCAACGCAAATTTTTTCAACTGCTTTCGTGAAAAGTGTTTTTAGATAGCTTTATTAGCCCAAAGTCAGCCAGCTCATTTGTCATAGAAATGAGTTCTCTCTATTTTTTTAAATTTTGTCTCCACTTTAGCCTAGTTTTTACTTTCCTTCTTATTCTGTCCCTTAATCGATTCGAATCCAAATCTTCCAATTGCCGATCAGATGTGTTAGCCAGTTACATACCTGACTGGCTTGTAAGTAACTTGGCGTGTGTGTGTGTGTTAGTCAGTAACACACCTGACCGGCAATTGGGAGCTCGAATTGATTGCTCAAGGGGTTATTAATTCAGGATTCCAGTCCTGGTCAAGTCAAATGATTTTTTCATGATGAATTTCAACCCTTGGTGTATACCTATGCACCCGCGCGAGTGACTTCCTACCACATTATTTGTCAATGCAATGATTGGAAACTATAGAGTTATTTTATTATTAACAATATGGATAACGCAGTTCCTTCCATAATAAACTTTCCCTCATTTGTGGGTAAGGGCCCAGCCTCATCGAAACACCAGTTCCCGTAAGATCACTGAAGTGAAGCAATGTTGGGCCCGGACGAGGGTTGGAAGGGAGACCATTCATACCTTCACCGTGGCGCTCTTGTCCCCTGTCTGTATGTGGCGGGTAGGTTAAACATGGGGTTGGCACCAGGGGCGGCGTGGCCAGGGCGGGAAGGTGGTGACTCCCGCGCGGGCCCTGGCTCCCGCACTATAGGCCTACGCACTAGGTTTCCGGCTCGGGTCCGAAGGGCCCGGCTGGCCGGGCCCCGAACTTTGAACAGCCAGCAGCCTAAACATCTCTAAGTGAAAGTACAATTTTATCATACTGTACATACATATCTATGAAATTGTAGTTAAATTAGGTACAAATTTTTTCAGAAGGGGAATCACAAAAACCGGACTCCTTGGACGTGCAGCGGCCCGGGCCCCTGAGCACTCACCCCGACCCTGGTTGGCACAATGGACCACTCAAGGTCTAGGTGCCCGAGCTCCTGTCGAAGGCTCCCCAACTAACAATTTATCTATCCCTCGTTTGTCCTTTTCTCTGTCCACTGCGCGTTCTCAGGAGCCACTTATCATTAAGCATTTAATGTGCTACCTATGGTAAGATGAAAAATTCATTCTTGAAGGTGCGATATACGAAAAATATATCGTTTTTAACCGCAATGCTACCACTGATCATCTCCGCTTTCAACACAGCGCATACGCTATTGGCTACATTCCTCCTGCGCGGGGAAGTGGGGCTGGACGAGCGTGGGAACGGGAGGAGGCGGGGATGGCGGCATAAAGGGTGCGAGAGTAGAGTGGGAGGAAAAAAGAGAGTTCGAGGACGGTGCATTATTGGGCAAGGTAGGATTTTTGAGTGTCGCGCAAATGCGTCACACACACTTGACCGCACGCCAAATTGAGTGCATCCGGGTGAGAAAGTTTGTCAAACTGAGGCGAGTGATTCAAGGAAAACCTGCAGATTAAGTTAATAGACACGTTCGACGGAGAATGAATAAGAGGTGGGAGTGGAAGGACAAACGCACGATGATTTCCCCTATGGATAGCGCGGAGAGGATAAGAAGGTTCAACCCCAATGCATTAACTCTCCTACCTTGTTGATTTCCACTATCACAAACTATTTATACTTTGGATGTTTAAAGTACAATGACTTCTTAACAGTAGTTATTGCGGGAGATAACCAACAACTGAGGTCATTTGCGCCATTAGCTTTTGGCACTCTGAGCTCGAAGAGGTCTCCAGATGGCATCCAAGTATGAATCATCCTTCACCTGAGGACGCCAGCAGGATAGCTGGCGAAACTGTAGTGCTAAATGACAACTGATGCGGATGCAATCCGAACAATGTTGAAATCATATGATTCAGGAATTTACTGTATTACCTCTACCTCTCTCAGGAATCAAAATCATACTCTGTGTGGGTAGCTAGGACTCAGAGAAATTCACCAAACTGATTCCCAGTGGTACCATGGGAGAGGCGACTCTTAAGAAGACTAGATAAGAAAAAGAGCGGCAGTGGAATCAGTTTTGGTGCTCCAAATGATGAAATTGTATCACATCTGACAAACTAAGACAATATATAGTACCGAGGCTGGCATTTTTCCATAAGAGTAAAGATAAAAATTGCAATTTCAAGCTTCTATAATGTTAAATGCCATGACTGATTACAAACCTTATGTGATAGAAATCACAAGAGCACAAGAAGTGGTTATTAAAGCAGTTTTGTTTTAGCTCGAGAGTTGAGATTAGTACGGAGAATGCATTTCCAAATCGCTGCGTAGTACACATATTATATTATGCTCTCTTTAAATTATTTCCAGTGAGCCTCCATTTAATTAATTTTTTCACGGCAATTTCATTACTGTTTTAAGAATATTTAAAAATTTGTAGAGAAACGAAACTTTTTGTGAAATTTTATTTTTATTAATGGATAAAGACTTTTCGTTTCACCTCAACCTGACACCCTTAACCTTAAGTCTGAACCGCTCTATTTCATACAAGCTTATTGATAGAGACAATAACAGCTCAAATGATTGCTTTTCGACGCTATTTACAGGGATATGGGCCATGATAGAGGTCCCGATCCATTTTTTCTTTTCATTTTTACAAACAGTTCTGTTCACCACCCCTGAATGTCAGGACATTAATTTAACTGTACCTAATTGGAGTGCCAAGCAGCCATTAGGGAAAGTGGTGAAATGAATGTCTCAGTTTTAGTCATATAAAGCAAATAAAGTTAAATCAAAAATGACTATGCGGTAAGTAAAAATGATGGCTTGTACTGTCATTTTCCCTGCTATTGAAAAGCTATATTCGCTAAAGTTATCTTTTAACTTTAAAGAGAGTCAGACCGCGTAATTTGGACTTGAGGCAAACATAGCATTCACGCAAGAAAAGAGAATCAAAACCGCGATTTTCGAGTGCCCGAGAGGTCAGCCCGTGAATACTGGCCCAACTACTAGTAGCACCAGACCACTGTGGATGGCTTGAAGAATAAGAATATTCTCGCACCGAACATTCTCTGTCTTATTTCCCCAATGTCTCTATGGACCTCACGAGAATTTGAAGTGGCGCCGTAAGACGATTTTCACACTAGGGCGCATGCGCAACCACAAGGGGGCGACGACTTCGCGAAGCG
Source organism: Ceriagrion tenellum (assembly GCA_963169105.1). NCBI lineage: Eukaryota > Metazoa > Arthropoda > Insecta > Odonata > Coenagrionidae > Ceriagrion > Ceriagrion tenellum. The sequence continues at coordinate 70,853,490 of OY720632.1, forward strand.
AAATGAAAAATCCCCGGGTCGCATCATGAAGTGAACTTTCCGGGATTAGCGAGGATTTATTTTTTTAATGAATCCGCGTCCTACCCATTCGAACATGTGTCCCTCCGAATGAGATATGGAGAGAGTCAGAGAGAGAGAGTGTGGTGTATGTGGCTTTCGGAAAAAAATGAGGAACGCCGCCCGGACACTTGAAAAAAAAAGAAGCAAAAGAGAAAAAAGTCAACCCGCCGCATAAAAACCTCAGGTGAAAACCGGCGGAAATTTTCGGCGACTTGAAATTGCCCGCCGGCACCAAGTGAGGATTTTTGCGAGCGGGAGGTAGACAGGTGAAACCCTTCCCCCCTCCTTCTGATTATAGTAATTTCCGATATTGATCGAACTCCCGATGAAAAAAATAGTGTCAAGGCGAGTCATTTAGCGTCCAACCAATCCGAAAGCCAAGGCAAATAGCTTTTGCGCACGGCGGACCGGATATGCGTACGAACGAACAGTTTTGTCCCGCACCTCCCTCTCGTGAAGTGGTAGAAAATATTTGGTTGCAGGTGGGAAATATTAGCTTTCGGACCCAGTTTCTGTGTCCGTTTTTATCATCGACTAAGACGGTATACATTTGTTCGGAAACATTACCTCTTCAAGTAATAATTGAGAAATGTTTTCGATTGCAAATTAGGAAGTGTCGATCTCTTTTCGCAGTAATTTATTCTTAATCCATTTTTCACCCTAAGTATTTTTTGACTATTCCCCTTGAATCAATTTGTTCTCTCATTCATTTCCGGTCTTATCTTAGAGAGTTTTCATAAATATCCCGGAGTATCTATTCATCTACTTTCGCGAAACAGCAATTCTCTCTTTTCCGTAGCTGGTATCTGGACGGAAACGATATACCTTAAAGTAATTTCTCTTCAGGTAAGCAGCCAATCCTCTCCATCTTTTCAAGATAGAGTAAATGAATTTCACAGAGTGGGTGTGTATCAAACTGCAACAGTGTAGGTATTTTGTAGAAATACGCACAACGGAAATTTCGTGGCTTGAAACAAAATACGTACACCGGGTGATTCCGCCGGGAATAACTTTACATCAAAACCAAATTTCGACGTTACACCTTAATCTTTACGGCACCTTGACTACGCTCCACCAAGTTACGCCTTAGACCACAAATTTAATTGAATGGTATTGTATTTCAGGTAAAATTAAGTCTTTATTTTAATATCGCTAGTTAAATATTTTCCATCAGTCAATACACCATTTATGAACTAATTATTTATATCCAAAAATTGCGGAAAATTCAGTCAAATAAAACTGAAATTTCGTATTATAGGAATTTTGACAATAATACTAATAATATTTTCCATGTCTATACATGTGAGTACGTACTTGAGAATGAGGCTAAATTTCCTTCATTTACATCCACTGGCTTTCTACACTGTATAATTAACTCAACTCAACAATAGAGCTTTGGTATCTTCAAGCCCATTGACTGATAATTCTTCCACTCAAATCTGTCAATTCCTCCGTGAAAACTCACTTTCGAGGAGCTTAATTAAATAACACCTATTTATTTGCTTTCCCAGGCAGTTATGAATCTGTTTTCACCCTCTTAGAGATCTCGCGCGCAAGGTAGATGTGGTGACACACTGAGGTTCGTGACTCTCGACACCACGCCACGACACCGCGACAGGAATAGTTCTGATGCTGATTCCAGACTGCATCCTGTCACCATGGTTCTCCTCTCCCACCCATCCTGACCTGACCCCAAACAGCACCAACAGCACCACCACATACAACGAGAGAGGGCGCGCATCATAAATAAAAACCTAATTTCCGACTATAAAAGCGCACCTCCCTCGGACTGTCGACTTTTGTGAGAGTCGAAACCGATCGCGTGTGTATGTTTCATAAACTCTTTGTACGGAAAAATTAAAACCTTTTTGTCGAAAGTGTTCCTGCGCAAAAGAATAACGCTAACGAATTTAATGCGAATTAAATTTATTGCTATTTTGTGCGCGCCCCCGGGAAACGCGGAATCCTTTGTGCGAGAGAGAGGTTATAAACCGGGAGAGAGAGAGAGCTCTCGCTGCAATTATTTCGTCCTTTTTTTCGCCCTTTGGCTCCACGCACGAGTCAGTGTGTGTAACTGTATGGGAGGCAGTGTTGCCAAACTCAACACCGGATTTATTCGATAACTTCAAGTAAAAATTCCCTAGTTTTCGAGAGGTGAAAAATTATAAAATCACTATTTATTTCGATCAATGGTAATGCACTGAATACTAATTTATTACATATAAATTACTACCTAATTTCAAATAAATTCGCGTCTGGTAGACTATAGATAAGGCGGTAGGCGATTTAATTTTTTTGCGTTGATTTTCTGGTTATGCCATTGATAATACGTATAAATAGCATAGTTCTATAGGTATTTCACGACCCTTAAAAGATGTTTAAGGATCCTGAATACATCCAAATTTTTAATAAAATATTGGTTCGACGTTTTAAAAATTATGGAGGTTTCTCTGTCTCGCTTTATAACAATTTTTCACAGAAGTAAAGGAATTTTGCCGCTGTTTCAAACTAGCAGTGACTACAGGCTAATGAAAAGTAGGTATTTCTTTTAAAGCAAAGATATTGTTTTGAAATCAGCTTTTAAAAGAGAAAAATATATAGTCGCAGTTTTCTAATCAGTCAGTAGAATTGCTTCATGAAAAATATTTATATCTACTTCTATGCCCTGAAATTGGTACATATTTCCACCCAGGAATTGTTTAAATAACGCTAGTTTCTCTAGCACAAAAACCGCTAGCTTAGCAGCATTGTATGGAGCATGCTTGGGAAAGAAAGAGGAAGAGGGCAGTATGGGAGAAAGGATGGGATAGGGAAGTGGGAGAGGAGGAAACGGGAATTTTAAAATATCATTTAATCATTATTTTTTATTTCATTGGACTGAAGTTGGCCGATGGAGGCGTGTGTCTATCACCCGTGATTTTTCCTCCTTTTATTCCCCGCTCTTGATAAGCGATAATGACTCCCATTGTTGGAATCGCTCCGGGCGAGTAAACAGCGGACCTATGCAACGAAATTGGGGAAAAAGATCACTTGAGTAGTGGTTGGTTCGGGGATATCCGAGGGACACGAGAGAGGAACGGAAAAGGGTCACAGGAAAATAAGGAGATTGATGCTTTTCTGTGGAATAAAATTTGATTGCAATATCGTATTGCGTTGGCGAGATGCGGGGCAATCCTCACCTATTTCTGTGCAGTGCATGTTGGCGAAAGTTACTTTTACACTATAGTGCATATTGGTGTCAAATCACCCCCTGCCAAACTCCCTTGAAGTGGCTTGTAGGGTGATATGTAGATACTCTAGCCTTGCGATGTTTCAAATCCACCCATTTGCCGGTCTATCATAATTATAATGGCAACAATGAACGTTTACACGTGGACATAAGCCAGATTCTGCTGTCGACATAACAGATGGTTTAAGAGACAATAATGTGGAAGTAATGAGTAATAATTGGGTTGTTTATTTACTTTCATCATCAGCACAATACATAATCTACTTAACTATAGGAGAGAGCTTTAGGGTGCCACATATGGAAAAACAAGTTCTGAGACAATCCTCCTCAGAAACTCATACATTTCTAAATAATTATCTAATAAATATCCCAAAGGAACAAAATGTGGAAATACAGGGATGAAGTGAAAGAAAATGTATGATACTCATATAACTCTTTCTGCCAATATTATGTTTTATACTAATAGGTCAGTATGCTTCCAAGGCAATATTCGAGGCTAGAAAATAATGAATTTCTTTTTTCGTGGTAAACGCCGCTCCCTTGGATTGCATGTTCATACAGCCATATGCATCAAGGAAAAATATACCCTACAGAATCCGTTTCATAGTCTCAGAAAACAATAATGCGTGGCACTTCCTCGGAAAATTAATTATAATATTAATAATTTTGCTCAATGAAGCTTGTATCCTTGGTTGTGGGTAATGTTTTAAATGCCTAGAGTGACTAAGTAGTGAATTAGTGAACAAGATTCAAGTGCGCAACACATGCCGTTTATCTCGGGAGTTTATTCTGAAACAAGATTGGAATTAAGGTATAATCACATGAGACCTGAAATCTCTCAACTTCACAGCGAGGAGGGATACGCGATGCGCATGGATCTTTCGATACGAATATAATGCCTATGCTTCAACACCTGAATAATGTTGAGTATCTCATGCTGCTCTGAATGAAATGAAAAATGAATGAATGAATGAGGAAGGAAGAAGAATGAGAAGGAGCTTGAAGAGTAGGTACATAAAGATGGGGCATGGAATCATGGGAAGAGCAATCTCAAGTTCACATGCGTGCGCTGAAAAAACACGCCGCCCCATGGCACGTTTATGCAAATAACATTTTTACCCATCCAGATACATATTTTTTCCCACACTTTTGGTAATTACAATAATAGTTTTCGTGAAATCTTTTCTTTTTTATACAAAATATGAGTATATTTTCCGAGTATCTCTTGTCTCTCCCTTCACCGTGAAAAAAAGAATTATAATTTTCTTCGTTCCCACGCGGTTTTTATTAGCGGTTTTCCGTAGGAGATGGAATGGGAAGAAAAAAATGAAATTTTTACGTGATTCTCTCAGCCCATCTCCTTCGCCACATTATTTTCACGGCGCCGTTTATTATAACCTACCCCGCTAACGAACCACTCGACTTCATTGTGACATTTTTTGGGATCGACGCGTTGGTCGGAAGGGAGAAAGCTTGAAAGGAAGGAGGAAAAGCATTCCTCGTATGTTACATACACATATGTTACAAGTGTGTGTGTGTGTATATATATATATATAAGTACTGAAGTGACAATGGAGGATAGATTAGGAAGGAGAAAATGGGGATTGTGCTGAGTTTTTAAAATTGAAACGAATACCCGTAAGACACGCGGCGGCGAAATTGAAACAAGTGAGGAAGCTGAAAGAAAGGGAATTATTGCGTGGGTGGGAGAAGAAGGAAGGGAGGAAGGAGAGAAAAGAAACGAGAGAGAGGCGAGAGAAGATTTTTTATCATTTATTTTAAAATATTTTTTTACCAGGTCGGAGTTGAAATAAAAGGCTGGGGTTTGAGGGTGAGAGAGAAATGGAGGAGGTCCGTTTGAAACAGAACTATGAACAGAGTTAAAAGCGAGGGGGGGAGGAGAGAGGCGGGGTTGGCGTGGGTATTCGTCCGGTGAAGTGCTTTGACGACCCTGGATAATGAGCGTTATTTCCGAGTTGTCCATCCGATGTCGCCCCTCCCCCCTGCCGCCAGCACCCCCTCACCCACCACCCCACTCCACACCCCCGCTTGCAACAATTGGAACCCCATCCCACTCCCTCACCTCCCGGCCTCCCAACTCTCCCCCACACACGGGTCCAGCCCTGGGACGCCATTACAGATTAAGCTCTGGGGTGAGAGAGGAGAGGAGGGAGTCAGGGGAGAGTGCATGGGGGATGGAGCGGGGGGAGGAGAGGATTTTTTTGTGACGCCGAGCTGCCAGAAAAAATTAGGTACTAAACTAATTTTGGATATGTAATTTTTACTGATTCCCACTCCTCCCTCCCGTGCTCTCTCGTGCGGGCGCACATGAGCGCAATATGTCGACGGATTGAAAAGAAAACTACGCGAATATACATTTTCGCATTTGACATGCAAGGGAGAGGGACAGAGAGCAGGGCGGGTGCAAAAGAGGAGTCATTTTTTTTCGATTGCATTGAATATGAGCGCTTTTCGAGGCCTTATATACGTTTCAATGTTGCGCATGAACATAACGACAGTGTTTGCAGCCAAGTGGAGGATCCTATAAAGCAATTGTCGTGTTGGTGGTGTGGGAGGTGGAAGGGGAATGGGGGTCGTATATTTCTGAGGGAATGCAAATTCGAAGGTGAGCCGGGATTTGCTTGTTGGATTTGATATGCTGGCACGGGTTCATTGAATAATACCTTTTTTCTTCTCCTTTTGCTTCATAGACATCTCTATCCACAGAGGCTGCAGCTTCGATTGCCAAGCCACTGCTTTTCAATGCTACACACTCCTCATACACTTATTTTAAAAATTAAAATTATTTCTCGTATTAAAGGTAAGAAAAAGCATATAGATGATTTTAAGTTTTTGATTTTGATAGAGTTTTAACTTAATGACAATACCACTTTTATTGGTTACAGCTCATATGAACCAAAGTGTCTTAAATGATGAGTGAATGTTTTGATATATTAATGCTGTCAATACATTTCATTTTTGGGATTCAGTACTATTTTTAAAAGTGACACTGATGACTTTATATCCAGTTTCTAGATCAGCTATTAGTGTAAAAATAATGAAGAAAAACTGCGAAGAATTCGACGAAATTTACGAAGAGTTTTTATATATTCTGTTGGAGGTTGAATCTTGTATTACGACTGGTTTCCTTTTTATTAAACAGTTTTCTTAAATTCTTCAGCTACCATAAATTCACGACTGATGAATTTGCCATTCAAAATAAACCTTAATTTATAACTAATTTTTATAAATGAGGTTAAATAGGATGCATAGTTTCACTAATTTTTGCATATATCTATTGGTGAGGATACATTTATTTTCTTAAAAATGGCCCACCAATATCAACGTTTAGGTATTATATTTTAGAAATGATTATGATAATACAAATCAAATAAGAATAATGTATAAGAAAAAGATTGATAAAGGGATATTGCGGTAGCAAGAGCTATACATGGAGAGAAAGAAATGCGTATGAATTGGTCGTAAAAATCAAGGCAAGCATACAGAATATTGATTGATCCAGCGTGCATACGAATTGTGAATGTGTGCCTGAGAATATGGACTCAACAAATGATAATGGCAATTTGGACAAAATACCTATTAGAAAAATTACAAAAAGACTATTTCACTCAACAAAATAATAGTACAATAACAGACGTAAGTATGAGACGATCTTCGAAAGCAGGGTAACGCTTTGGGTGCAACTCGGGGTTGCAACCAATGAAACTGAATATAAACTATAGGCAGCAGCGGATATGAAATTCTGGCGAAGAAATAGTGTATCAACAGCTGTCGTTACAGTAAGAAACAAAGAAATTAGAAGGGGAATAAATGTAGAAGAAAAATAGCAGAAATATTGAACCATTAACATTAAGAGTTTATTCACATTTTTAATGGATGAAGGAAGATAAGTTCCCACTGATGCAATCTAGTTGGCCGTCGAGAGGAAGAGACGAAAGGTAAAAATTGGAAGAGTGGTGTCTAAAAGGTAACGCAGGGGAAAGAGGGAAAAGAGTACGAAATAGGAGAAATGTAAATCAAGACACAAAAATAACCACAGCTATGACACCATCGCCAAAAAGAACATAAATTACAATAGAACTGTTGACATACAAAGATATAAAAGAGGAACATAAGCTGGATGAAACATTACTACTATTATTATGACATTTAATCATCAAAAAACTAATTATATAAAATTTAGGTTTGCCACGCGATATTTCTGTTCCAATTTCAAAATATTTTGTAACATTTGTTAAATATGGTTTTCTGTGAATTTTCTTCAACCCATGAATATCGAAAATATTTTCAATGTCCACATGCAGTGAAAAATTCTTTTAGTTCGTTCAACCCGTAAAATCTTCTCTTTGCCTGCTCTGAATAAAATGCTGCTCATTTTGTGTCCATCCTGTTTTAAACATGACCTTAGTGTGAACACTGCATGACATAATTGGAAATTTATTCTAGGCTTATAAGATCAGAGAATGGAAATTATCCTTTTTCGCCACGTTCTAAGTACAAAACTTTCATGCACTGATATGTAACGTGCAATGAGGTAAACATCCAAACCTTAGAATCTTATCTCCGCGCTGATCAATGCACAGGCACGTGCGTTAAACAGAAAACATCGATTACATTTCAATTACTGATTTTCATACCAATAAAATCGCGTCATAAAGGTGGATCAAACACACATGAGTATCGTACGCCAGAGAAAACTTATCAGAAATGGGCTCAAAATGAATCATCGGATGAAACGGTGATTACAGTCTCACAGACCTTTCGTATCTGCCGCAGTGTAAGTGGAAATCCCCAATTGTTGGAACAAGAAGCATTTGACATCAACACCTTCCTCCCTCAGCCCACAAAATGCTAACATGACATTGTGCGATGCTTGGAAATGTGCCGATCGCCTTGGATCGTCTGAAAAACACGTTCGTCATTCAACTTCATGAGCGTTTTTCCCGGGGAAAATAATTCTAGGCGAACTTTGATGGCTGCTGAAAAAAGGCCCACCAGGTAATTCGTGCAATAATTAACAAATCGATAGCGTTGGAAAAATGCGCAGCGGACGAAAAAATTCAGGGCGAGTTTGGGGGGAAGGGGGAGGATGCATTCCTCCTTTTCCACCCACACACCCTCCCACCATCCCTCGATTGTATTCATGGCTCCGACCCACCCCCCTCCTCTTCTCTCTCCCCCTACTTCTCTTCCTCCCTCTCCGCCCAACTCCCTCCTAAACCATTCGTGACCCTTTCCCCTCCCCAAAGTCTCACCACCCACTCCCCTGACTTCAAAATTTCCGCATCCCACCCTACCTCCCTCCTCCAACTATTCCATCGCCTTCTCCTCCCTTTCCCAGATACTTCTAAACACAACTGAACATATCCTTCCCCCCCTCTTTTCGGTCCCTTTTCCCTTTCCCCCCACTCCACTTCACCTCCCAGCTGACTCCTGCACCCCTCTCCCTTGGTGCGATAGAAGAGACAAACCTTACCCCCAACCCTGTTACTCTTTCTCCTCCCCGTTCCCCCCTGGCCCTCGCAGCCACTGCAGATAATGCGTCGGTAGGGAGCTGAGTCACGACAGGAGATTGCCCAAGGGGGGGCGCGGGGAGAAGGAGCTGAAGAGATAGAGAATGAGGTGGTGGGTGTCACTGGGGGAGGTGTAGAGAGGGAAGGAAGTGGATGAACGAAGTGTCCGAGAGGTGGCAGCAGGTGGTGGGATGAGCTGTGCCTATTTGGTAAGGGGTGTCACTTCTTTGGCTCTCCTCAAACAATCCCTTTTCGTCAAATGATAGTCTCAGGAAATGATGCACCGTCAAGTTGAGACCCTCTCAAGTTTTTTTTGTTCTTTATTTGCTGGATCATCATCCATTTGTATCCTACAATTTATAATGTTTTGGAAGGCATCTGTCAATTCATATGATTCTATATATTGATTGAGATGGTTTCTTGTAACCCAAACCTTCACGTCTCCATATCGGAGCCCTCTCTACATACTACGTCTCATAATTATGTATTTTTCCACTCATTTTGGGTCTTCGTGCATTTATCCTTTCCTTAATACTGCCCAAAACTCTTAATTTACTGAATGTAGTGGCTTCTGGGGTAACTTAATGGAAATGTCTCATTGGAAGGAAGTTTTGTATATTCCACATTAACAAGATTAAATAGCGAATGAATAAAACACTATTCTTCGTAACTCGGAGGTATTCCGTTATGAAATGTATTTTATGAGAAAAAAATATTTTTTATTTGATAAATATATCTTATTACATAATTTTAATATTATCACGCCCTGTTATTAAATCATCATTATCATGTGTCATCACTCAGCCACTGATCCTCGGACGTTATTAAATCTTGATAATGTGAACTAAACAAAGTTTTTCATTTTCGTCCCTGTATTCTACTCTCCCTCTGCGCTAGCAAAGCTTTCTCCTCTCTATCACCCCGTCAACTTGTCCTCATCTCTTAACATATTGGTTTTTTTAACATATCCATTTACTTTCGAGATAACATCAGATTCTCCTGCTTCTTCCTTAGCTCTCCCTCTGTCGAGCGCTCTCTGGTATTTTTTTTCTTGCTCGCCTCCCAAATCGAGGTAACTTTATAGAAAATCCCGATTAAAAGCAAGAGCAAAAGCAAGTCCTATATATATAGTTTCTTTTTTCTGAGAAATGTGCCTCTGAGGGTGGCTGTCGAAATATTAAGCTATTTTCAAGTGTTGTTGGAGGAAAATGAAGTTAAAATGGGAACCAAAAATTATGCCTCAGAAGCTATTGCTAAATTTTAATTTGAGTGAGTCGAGCCACAATGAGAAAAGACAAGTGTATGAAAAGTACATTCCCTATACATGGGAAATGTATATTTCGAATTTAGTGAACATTTTAAATTCCGTAGTGCAAGCTCGTAGAATGTGCAAGCTCGTAGAATTGTGCAAACAGAGTACTGTTTTGTCATAAAGCATTACATGTGCTCAATCAGCATCCTATTTCATTATCTTCCAGTTTAAAATGAACTTGTTAGGATGCATTTTATAATAAAGGTAACCTATTATTTCTGAAATTGACGTACGTATTCGAGTTAATTCATAATAACTGAGAGCATCACCGGCAATCGCTGATTGAGGGCTGCGTTTATAGTAGCAGCATAGCCTCTAGAGCTTACCTTCTACATATTTTCCGCAATCGTGATAAACGACTGCATGGGACATTCACCCGCATGATTTTGCACAGTCAGCGTAGCCATTCGTTTTCTAAACATGGCACCACCTTCAACTGCCGACGTCCCAAAAGACAAGCTGATAAATTGGCCAAGTACCTTTCATTTTCTCCTGATTTATTTAGCATCGTCTTCACCAAATGAGAGGTTATCTTACCTTTAGTGCCGTGGGTATTTCTTGAAAATGATTTTTCAGGTTTATGCATTCCACTTAGATGGCATATCACCTGTGCTTATTACCATTTAATAAGCTTCACTCCCTCCAAGTACTTTGTAGTTAAGAGATAAGCGCGTATTGCGGAATTTGACATTTTCTTATGATACAAAGGAACGAAATTCCTAATATTTGACACCAAACGGTTCACACAAATTGATTTTTGGTAAAAAACAATCCTCAGTACGGTAATTTATGCGACATAAACATAAATTTATAGGTACAATACTATAAAACTATTGATGTATCAGCAAAATCCTGAAATGACCTGTCGGGATATGAAATGTTACCACCATGCACGGAAATATGTATAATGAAAAAGAAAACAGTTTGATTCCATCAATTAATTTTAAGGTACAACTAGTTTCGACGAAGCGGCGTCATCTTCAAGTAAGAGAAATTACCAGAAGATGATACTGCTGCGTCGAAAGTAGTTGTATCTTAAAAATTAATTGGTAGACTCAAACAAAGTTTTTCTTTTCCATCATTCATAATGACCTTCCACAAAGTTGAGTCTGAAACTATTGAGATCACAGCAATATGTATCAATGCTGCCTAATGATGTAATAGAGTCTATTTTTATTAATATATTTTTCAACTAAATAAATATACAGAGACTCTATATGCGTACAAAAAACACGCGAGATTTGCTATTAGCACTATGTAGCAGATTAAGTAACAGGGGCGTAAAAATTGTCACTAGAAGAAAATCAGCCTTGGCGACCGGTTTGAGTATCGTCACAGGAAATCAAGTAACTAGCCACACTACCCATCGACAGACCTAGTTAAAACTCACAATGTCAGCTCTTAGGGTCACTTACCGTTCGCGGGTAAAATTACATTGTAAAACTATACATATTTTCTCAGTGCTCGTAACATTTATTGTCTTCAGCTATTACAAGCGGGAATGGTCGGTCACAATTTGTACACTCTGGCCTGAGACAATTGGGACTTTACATACTTGTCCATTCATCCCAGTCTATTTCCTCAGAGTCACCCCACGGACGTAGCACATGTATTTGCTTTTCCCATTTGTTCCCGACTGCCCTTTCCCTTCCACCACTCTCCCATCGCGTCGAGGTCTTCGCCTCACCCGGTGCCGCTGAACTCCGGCCCGCCAGATTCTCACCTCAACCCTAAAAAGGTTCGTTATCAGCCGTTCACTTATGCCATCTTGATCGAGACCGATGTCCCTCACCCTTCCGCTTCTCACATCAGTTCCTCGCCTAGCATTCCTTCCCTCCTCGTTAAAAGTCCGACATTCCGACCGAAATGGGATGGCATTCGATTGACCTCCAAGTCTTTCCGTCTGCCTCTCCTCAGGGAATTCATCCTGGGAGGAGGACACGAAAGATAGTATTGTGGAGATAACCGCAGTAGTTCTAGGACACTGGTGAGAGTTATTCCGTCGCGAACCGTAATTTGGCTGGGAGAATTTTTTTCTCGACCAGATCACCGTGAAAACTTGCATTCTTATAAGTCATGTCCATTGTTAAATGGGAACAATATGCATTTTGCTGATTTGGTATTTGGCAATGCCTTGCTATTTTCACGCAATGTCGTATGACTCATGACACCAATTTTTCACAATAATTTGAATATGTAAGTATACAAAGTTTCTTCGAAACACGATATAAAAAATGACATGCTATTTTAATGGTCGTTAAAAGAAATTTTGGTGTCTTACCGAGTCATTGAATCTAAACAATGTTTTTTTCTTTTTGTCTTGAATTTCGAATTTCTCGTAGAAAACTCAAGTCGTAGCAAGCGTTTATAAGGGAAAAAATATAAAATATAATTTTTGAGTGAAATCTTACCATTACTGCACGAATGGTGAGATTTTTCCTAGCAGACAGGTCCACTTAAGATAGTTTGAGCGAGACTTCCTTGTCAAAATGAAGTCCATATTCGAATTTTTCGTTTTAATTTCGGCAGCTGTAGGAAGCATGAATCAAATATTGCACCATTAATGGTGCAGTGACATCCCTCTCACAAACAGGTGTTCTAAGTAATTAAATAAAAATATTTACATAAGTCTTCAATTTGACTCATTTTTTTCTCGCGGTACATTTAAAATTTCTTCACAACAGAAGATTTTTTGCGTTCCTGAAAAAAATACTCCCGTGACTACATGATTTTTTTTCAAAAATAGTTGAGAAAAATATAAACTACTCACTGAATTTTTTGATGAGATCTAGGTGTTAGAAATTCCTTGTTTTTTAAATAATATCTCTATATAGTACCTACACGTACTAATTCCCATGTTAAAGGACTGGTATTTTTTGGCATGGATCTCGGAATTTAGTGCGGTAAGGGACTGATATTTCGGTATCATTGGAAGGAAGAGATAATTTTATTTTGAATTAGACCAAAGGAATGATCTCTAAATGACATTATATTTTGGTCAAACTACCTTAAATGAAATGAGGTCTCAGTATTTTCCGACTTGATTTAAAAATTGTAAAATTATCAACTCCATGACCCACGATTATCACTCCGAACACCATGTTTCCTTCCTGCATCTTTCTAACTATACCGCTAAACTAGGCACGCCCAGTGGAATGCGCAAACCCTCAGGAGTACTTTTTTCAGTTGCTAATACGATCACTTTTATTCCAATTGGGAAATGCATGATACTTATTGCGATACTTAGCGGCAGCCGCCTGCGTGGAGGACGAAGCAAAAACGCTTGAATGAAATTATATCATTCTGTTAATATTCAATATGTATGCATTGTATCACCAATGTAAATCGCCATTGTGCTGTTTTGGGGTTATAATGAATAAATAAAAATAGGAAGACCGGAGGGTAGGGGACAGAATATACTGGGCAGTGCCGTCAAACATAGTTGCAATCAACTAATCAACTTGAGCAGACCGGAAAGCGTGAGCAGCCCGTTTCTTGGCTGTTTTTACGATCAAAAACAATTCTGCATCATAATACGGTCTTAGTGTTTGCAACCAATCGGATAACCCATTCTAAACAATTGGATTGAGGTCCATAGTGAGCCAGAAATTGGAGACGAATGACAGATTGAGAATTTTGTGGAATTTTGTGATCTAAGAAATCTTGGTAGACAGACGATAAGACTACCTTACTCCCCCACCTGGAGCTAGTTTTTACTCCCCTGAAAAGGGTCTGCGACGCAACTTATATTTTGTTTCGCCACCACTGTTACGCTCAACAATCAATGTATTGCCGACAGCTTTTTCGTTTTTCTCTCTTCTTGAATCACCGTTCAAAGTAGGAAGGTAATAATGTGTGTCATTTTGTAATAAAATAATGTTGGTATTAGTCTCTGACTATTTGGAGCCTTGACTGCTGTAGTAATAAAGTACTGTCAAGATGAAGCCGTATGTGTTTAAACAGACTCAACATCAATACCTGAGGTGGAGTTGGAATCCTAAACCCTTGGTTTGCCAGGCTCGAGCCTTATCAACATGGCTTCCACTCCCAACCTGATATCTGGCACAGTGCAATAGCCTAATTCCTAATATAGCCTAATATAGCCTAATAGCCTAGCCAATGGAACAAGTCATTCTCAACTAACAATATGGATAGAACGAAGAACTACTCATAGTGAGTTATAATTGAGCCAAATCGAGTGGTATTGATAAGTCCTCTAATTTCATTGAACCCTCATACCGTTTTTATCATTAAAATTTTATTGTTGCTTAAACGATTATAATTTATAATTTTGGCTCTAACGTTTTCAAAGCTATAAGTTCCGTACTCAGAGCATTGAATATATCAAGGTGCAAATATAAAAAATATATGAGTTGTAACGCAGGTATTTTAAAGTAGAGGAAGTGTTAATTTCATGATGGTAAGTCTCAAAATCGTTCTCTGCGCATACTAGAAGGCGCAAATATTCCACTCAAAATTTCCCCATTTTTCAGCATGTTTCCCATTGGCGCCAAGGCTACAGACCAAGTTAATACGGATGGAGTAAAGAGTTGTTCTAGAGTTTCCCAGCGATGCTTTTTCAACTGCTTTATATCGAGAGGAGAAGGTTCAGAACTCCTCGTTCTACAGATCCATTTTAGTATAATCTCCAAGCCGATGAGTTTTAATGATTTTCAACATCATACCGCTAGGGATCCACCGAACACCTGGTCTTCCTACTTAAAGGGAGGGAAATAAATTTGCATACTTACACACGATGAGGACCGTGGGCAGTTGGAGTGATCGGGGAAACACCCATAGACTCATTTTTTTACCCGGGCCACGCATTCTCGTTTAGTGCTATGTGATATCCCACTCTGCCTCTAGTCCAGTTTTCCGGCAAAGGTTTTGTGAGGCGAGTCCGCCGAAATTTAAACCCATCGTCTCTCCTTCAAGACACCTGGAGTAATCTTCAGGGCATTCGATATTCATGGAATGTCTGACACTAATGAGACACGAGAAGGCTTTCTTCGCCAATATTGCGAAGACGTCTACAGGTCTGCGCCAATTAAGGCTGTCTCGTTAGTTGATAGCCATGTGTTTCAGACAGTAGGGCTCTGTCTCCCCTCTTGCTCTTCCCAGAGAGATTTTGAGGTGACAGCATTGCCATATTTTGGTAGGTGACGCTACAATAAGTCTCATAGAGAAAAGAGTACAGATTTTTTTCCGGGTACCTTCGCTATTTTCCCATACCTTGCGTTCCTAGCTTCTTTGTTGGCTAGGTATAAAGGGAAGGTACCCGTAACCCCTAAGACGATTTTCATCGCCAAGAATAATAACTGTTGTGTCCCAAGAATAGGGAAAGAGAGAATTAAAGGTGAAAAAAGAATGGGAGGAAACTTAGTGGCAGTAGAAGCGTAGTAATGGTGAAACGAGCCAAATGATTCACTGTTTAACGTCCCATTTAGCGCATCGGAGTACAGTACTGAACGGGTCCTTCCCGTGGTACCTACGGAGGATTCGAGATTCCTCTAGGATTCTTCTCAAAAGCCTATTCTACCGCTCACATTTGAACTAAGACCGTTGGAATGGTACTTTTTCTACAACAGTAACCCGATATTCGATTTTTTTTCCACTCTGATTTTTACTCTCAACAAGTCGTTAACGATTACTGCTATTACTCACCCCATGATATCTCGGCAGCATATCCATATCTGTATATGTTATTCATTATCTAAGCCACCAAACATGGCTTATGGAATTGATAACGAGTAGAACAGTTGGAAATAGTCATAGACGTAGAAGCATATTCCTTTTAGGATAAATAATAACATTTATGGGCAGTGCAAACTGGCACTAGGGAACAGATATGAACAGTTTTTACTGCCATAAACAAATTTTGATGGTACACTTGCATATATGTTGGGAATTTTGAGAAGGATCTAGGATCTCAGTTCCTCCGTAGGTACTGCACGAATAAATTGGGAATTGACTTTGGGAAACTTACCTGGGAATAGAGGTGTGCGAATATTCGAAATTTCGATTCGAATCGAATTATTTTTTTTTGTTCGACGAAAATTTCGAACGAATCGAAATCTGCTAAGCTTCAAAGTAAATATAAATTAAAGTTACAGAAATTTTTTTCATTGCTCTTTTATCTTTTTCAATACATATAGCTCGTATAATTGGCGTTAACGGCTATGCTGGGTCATATGACCATTGGAGCATCAGTATAGCGGATGTATTCATGATATTATATGTTCATGGGCGTAGTATTGCTGTTTATAGCATGATAATTAAATTTTATTATCTTAGATTCGAGCATGAAATGCATGCTCCTTTGATACATAAAACACGAGCGTTTTTACAGTGCAAGGTTTATGTACACATTGCTTCCAACACACGATTAACATTTTCTGGCCAGAGACATTTTCACGGCAAAAATTAGAAACATCATGAAAGTATTATAATATAGGAGGTGAGTTGTTGGCTTCGTTATGACCCTCACTTTACCTAAGTACCAAAGTAACTGCCTATACGCATTCAGACGACACTGCCTCGACTGTCTTAACTGAGTGCTACCATACTGCCTGGAATCGCAATGATCAAATAAAGAGCAAGGGAATGAAATTAAGATTCCACATCCCTGTTACGTTTTGAATCTTTTTATGTGAATTTCAAATTAAATGTCAATCATCTTTGCTTATTTATCCAAACAACATTGCGCTCATCTGAATTCTGATTGCCTAGTGTGATTATCGTACTTCATCTACTCCAATTCCCGCCAACCGCCGCCAACGAAGGTCACTGGTTGTTTCATACTGGTTTTCATCATAGTGTGAACAAGAGATACCTACTGCTGCTGGCGAACTTAAAAGAAAACCGGTGTAGAACTACAAAGTTATGGCGCCCTGTAAGTGCAAAATTATAGTAGAAACTAACCCGTAATATGCCGTTGATCTGTTCTTACGTCATAATGAATTTTGTATGACACATTCTATGCTTCTAGCCAAAACTAATTATCCAATAAAAGTATCTATAATTACGAAATTGTATATATTTAGAAAAATGCCACTACTTTATTAATTTGCAATTCCCTTCTAGCAGATGACGACGATAAGAAGGAGACGACGAAAATACGAGCTCCAGTTTGGGAATTTTTTTGATAAGCAAGTGGGCAAAGCATCATGTAAATTTGTTTCAGGACTTTTACAATCCCAATTGGTACAACCAGCTCCCTTAGAAGCCATCCTAAGAAACATTCCTCTATTTATAAGAAGTTTGAAGCCTTATAAAAACAAAGAGAGGGGCGTTTAACACATCGAAGTACCAATGCATCATTTTTAGAATGTAAAACCATGGAAAGCTATGTGTTTATTAAATATTCCAGAGACAACCCTAGGCAAATCAAGATTACAGATCTGTTAGCGAATAATATGGCAATGGATTATCAACCATTTTCAATTGTTAACGACAAAGGATTTCGTGCCTTACTGGAATATCTTGAACCCAAGTACCAAATTCCGGTTAGAACCACCTTCAGTAGAACTGTAATACCAAATTTATACAGTAAAGTGAAGGAGGATGATAAGAAGAATTTGAAAGATGGTTTTATTGGCGCAAAAGTAGAGTCCTTTTCATTTACAAGCGATCTTTGGACATCTAAGGCCAACCATAGCTACCTGGCTCTCACCCTCCATTACATTGATAGTAATTTTTCTATGAAGGAATTCACATTGAATATCTCACACTTTCTAGGTACATATTCATTTATACAAAACTGCCGAGTGTTTCTATACTGTCATTTTGTAAATCTATGAGAAATTGGGTGATATACCTATCTTATGAAAATTTAGGTGAATAACCGATGTTAGTCTTTTAACTCCACTAAAAGCTTAAGTGAGTTGCCAAACAATGTTTTTGGTTAACAATTAACATTTTAACAAAATTATCTAAATGCTTCCTCTTATTCTCATCGTTATTTTCCTTGGAATGCAAACTAGAAGTGATTTTTTGTCGTAGGTTCTCACACTGCTGAGCATATATTAGAGAAGATTGACTTCCTTATCAATGAATGGAACCTTCCTTCAAGTTCAGTTTTCATTGTGACAGATAATGGGCCTAATATAAGTGCTGCCATTGCCATAAATGCCTGTGGATGGCAGCATGTTTCATGTTTCAATCACACTTTACAACTTACCGTTGGAGATGCCAAGAAAATGTATAATCTGGAAGGTATTTTGTCTAAATGCCGTAAGATAGTGTCATACTACCATCATAGTTCATCTGCCAATGAGAGGTCAGTGAGTATTTTCAATTATTACAGCATTACAAATACAGTGAACTAATGAAGTTGTAATGCTTATAATAATCATTGGCAGGCTCATGAAGTTATCACATCAAAAAAATCAAAGTAATACAGGTTGAAAAATGATGTGCGAGACCAGATGGAATTTAGAATTTCTTATGTTGAAAAGTTGGCTCTTAAAAAAGCAGCTGTGAATGAGAAGTTATCTAAATTTGGGAAAATTGACTCATTGACCTCATGTCAATGAAAACATAATGAAGGCTTAGTAAAAGTTCTGGAGCCTGTTGATGAACTAGTGAAACTATTTTCAGGTGAGAAATCCTTGATCTGTTGGTATTACTTTATGTACCTAGTGAGGTCATTGCAATAACGTTTAATGGTATTTTCAGATGACAAATATGTATCAGTATCATCAATAGTACCAGCTATTGATGGCCTCATTATAACCTTAAATGAATATGATGGAGAAGGAGTAATCTTCTCTAAGTATCTGGCAGTATCACTGATGAAACGCTTCAGCAAATTTAGGGAATCGTCAATTCATCTGAAATCAAAGTGTTTAGATCCAAGATATAAAATTGTATGTTTAACATCAGAAGAACAGCAGGTAGTTAAAGTTGTGATGAATGCAGAAATTGATAGTATTAGAAAAATTCTCCTGTCAAATGAGTGTGTCACAGCATCTAACACAGAAATTTGCAGTAAATCTACACCCGGTAGGATTACTAACAATAGCTTTAAGTATTATGCCTTTATTTGTGAATTGGTAAGAACATTTATGATACTCGTTTCTTGTATTTTTTTCAGATGATAGACTTGGTATTTGGAAAAAAATTATGGTAAAACACTGGAAACTCAATAGAAACTTTGGATGAACTAGAAATGTACTTAAAAGAAGATCTGGCACCAAGATCAACCAATCCACTTTCATGGTGGAAAATAAGGGGTAGAGATTACAAAATGATGTGTATTATGGCCAGATATCTTTAAGTATTTCAGGGTCTGAGACTTCTAATGAGAGAGTCTTTTCTGTAGCAGGAAATGTAATTATAGATAGGCGTGGAAATTTAAGCCCCACTCATGTAGAGCAGCTTGTATTTTTACATGATAACCTAGGAGGACTGTGAAGAAGGAGAAGTAATCTCAAAAGCATTTTATTTTTTTGTAGCACAAATGTGTAAAACTTTGAAAATAAATAAATAAATATAAGTAAAAGGCAAATAACTATATGTATACCCTACTGTCTCTTCTTAGGGGCATGATATATTACAATTTAATGTAAGAAATATTATAATTATTACAATCAAAATGCAGTAATAGCTGCTTTCAATACCAACATATTAATGAAACTTAAATTTGTGTTTAAATTCGAAAATCATACAAATATTTAGTCGATTCGATTCGAAGTGAAAAAGCATGATTCGCACATCACTACCAGGGAAGTAAATTATCTGAGACAAAGTTTTATCGGCAATCTTTATTCATATTGTACAGCTTTTACAAGACATCTCGGATGATTTTAGGCCTACTTAAAAATGAAAAAATGACCCAGTAACAACCTAATAAAAAGGAAAATGATATAACGTTAGTGGTCAGAACAGTCAATGAAGTCTTAGAGGCTGGCATTTGTCAGGGTATAATAGGTAGCTTAGGTTCCCCCTACTCACCCAAGAGTCTCGACCCCAATAAATATTTCTCGCATAGCATGGTTGTAAGATGAACATGTATATATGAAATGAACCAATTATTTTAAAACCATTTTAGATATTTTGCTTTGAATCATCGGCATTAAGATGTGGTGGGTAACATTTTTTTAATCTCAGAAATAGATGACCTAACGTGATTGCATTTAATAATAGTGTCGTGACATTAAGAAGCCATTCATGATCTAAAGTTAAGTATCCATTAACGCAGGAAGTGTCAGCAGGACATATAACCTATTAAACTAAGTTAACAATATAATGCTCCTGTTCGGTTACGAATTGCATTTTCCTTTTATCTCATTGCTATACGCACATTCAACCCAAAAACCTATGCCAGGACTCCTCATATATGTGAACACCAAAATTGGCATTGAGCGTGTTGCATCTCTGTTTACCTGGCAAAAATTTTCTCAATAATCATAAACTAAACTGATATGAGCAACTTTCTTTCTTTACAGGTAAGGTGCAATCTGCAGCTGTCATGGTCGGTAAGTCACAAAACATGGATATTAAACCTATAGATGGTGTTAAAAATTTAGGAGCTGTAATGGAGATCCTACATAAATATGCTATTCCATTAATGCTTTTAGGGAAACTGCTCGCGGCTATGGAGAAAATATACACTTAAAATTCTCTGGACTTCATGTATTATGCTGCGGTCTTCATTTGCGAGTCTCATCATTATCGATTCCCCTGCGTAGATATCCAAATCGTGAGGTGGGGACCAATCCCAAGCAATAATCGATTTTTTCAAAATTTGTTAATTATAAATACGATTTTTAATTAGTAACCACGTCCTTAGGTACTCAACGTGAGGTGTGCCCGTGGTATTGTCTTAAATTGGTGGCATTTTAATTGAAAAAACCTCACAGCGAGGAGAATATTCCACGAGACTTTTTTTATTCATAAAGTAACAATTTCAACTCGGATTTTTTTATGTGCGCTGGCATATTTAATGAACAAAAATGTTATTTCAATTTTATGAATACATAAATTCATAAGTCATTATTTTTTTTAGCTGTTGTTCGCACGAGAACTCATTACTGTGATCTGGGCGTATATTTTATAATTCATGAAAGTATATATTATACCGTGATTATTTTTCCTTCATGGGGCGACGTTAAATTATGACTCCGTGGCAGTTGAATAAATAGAACACTCGCTTGCTCTCGGGATCACGTACGAGTAAACAATACTGCCGTCAGCAATGTTACATTTTTAGAACTCTCCGTGATGTTGGCACCCAATCCAAAGGAAATGGGCAGAAATGGCTGTTAAAGAATTGTGTTGGTTTAAATTCTACTTTGAAACAGCCAATAAACAGAATCCTACCACCGATTTGAAGTACATAGAAGCGGATGTTATTTTTATATCCATTCAAAATCACTTAAAATTCTCGCGAAGGTTTCCGCGGCGTTGTCCATTACTGTTCCGCATTTTCTGGTTCTCCATCCGCGTTCGTTGACTTTCAATGGTTGCGACAGCCATCCAGTATCGTCTTCAGGACAAAGGACCTGAAGATTGGAGAACCCGAAAATGTGGAACAGTAAAATTACTACAAGATACTTCGCAGGTGATTTATAAAGGTGATGGCTTTAGAGAACGCATTTTAATCCTAGCCCGTGACTTGCCTCAGTTTTTTATGAATCCACCCATCCCTTCCCTCCATTTCTCACCTCGGGCGTGGTTTATCCATTGCCGCTCAGGTAAAACCTTGCTTAAGGCGCGTTCGATATGTGTGCTCTAAACGTCCCACCAACGACACCAACAATGGCTACGACCTAAAATTGCATACGCCCTCTTGCAGCTTACGTCTTTGGCCTCTCACCAGGAGTCATAATCAGTAAGCACTTGAAACGGACTAACATAAAAAAATCCGTAGAATTGACGTCAAAAACTCCGAAATATTTTTACTTTTGAATGGCCCAATGTAAAACATTTCGAGGTGATGACGTAAAAATGTCGTCATTTTCGAGACTGGGATATATTCTGTGACCATACAGAAATACCCCCAATGGCAGCCTTCGTCAAATTGTAAGTTCACTCGTTCAACAGTCCTCGGAGATAAACGTCCTAAGTGGGTAAGTTGAGAGGAAAGAGGAAGGGACACATAAGTAATGCCACATCCTGAGGTTAAGGATTGCCTACACTAACATTACCGCTATTTTTATATTTTTTAGAATTTCTAAAAGGCTTTTAACAGTGCAGGTACGATATTATTTGGACGGGCCGATTGTTTCATGATTTTTACCGGTGTCGTAAATAGGCCTTCTTCATCGTATTCTTAGAAAACATTTACTGAGGTGGTTTCTCACTGTATTCCTAAAGAGTGGTTAAGGTATGACAACTTCACCCAAGAGGCCGCTTCACTTGGGTTGGACACCATTTGGAGCAACTTCACAGAAGAACATCGTTGTGTGCGAAACATTCATCTACCTCCCTCTCCATCCTCCAACCTTTTTGGCGTATGCCCTACCAGAAAGCTAAATAATAGCACATTTCCTCGCAATGCATAATACAAATTTTCTCTCTTGATTTTCAATAACATTGCAAGTATTTAGTTTCTCGTGGCAAATTAAGTCTCTTAATGTTTCATCTCGTTTCTGAAAGTTCATGGGGGATGAGTTTCAACAATTAATTCCCAAGTATTCAAAACCTTAGTATATTATAAGCTCAGCAAGTGAAGAGGAGTATCATCAAAGTGGTTCTTACTCCGAGGTGAAGCATTTTATGCATGATCTAAGGTTGACGAAGCTTCACTGACAATTGTACCAAAATTTATTAAGTCATTCGTTTTTAAAGTGGCGAATCGGCGATTCTGATAGTTATTTAATATTGAGTGGAAATTTAGAATGAACTGAATATAAGTAACCAGTTCCCATCATTGAATACGCTGGGTAAACGAATTTTTGCTTTAGCCAGTAATTAACTTGTCTTTTAATTCTGCTTTCATAAAAAATCTGACTTTTTTCGTGTATCTCTAAACAATTTTATTTACCTCTTTAATAGTTTTTATAATACTACCACTTAATCTGTACGTCTGTCATACGGTCTGACAGAACATAAATGTAATATAAGTTCAAATAAATAAATTTAAAAAATAAATAAAAATCTCAAAGACAGTCATCATATGATGTCTGGGCACCAAAACCGAGTTTACGATTTATTGCACCAATGTGAAATGGCAGCTGTGTATAATGAAATTAACATCATGTTTACAAATTTACATCATCAAACTACATCATTAATTTAATGATGTAGTTAGCTTATTAGCTAGAATCTGATAAGCGTATGGTAGTATGAGCTTCTTTATCCTCCAAAACCTTCCTCATGCCCCATTTCACCATTGGCGATTGTACCGGACTACCTTCGCCTGTGGGCAGTCTCCGTGTGAATACACACCCTTACGGAACAACGTGTAGTTCCTGAGGTTGCTAACTTACTGTGGTTGGCGCTGGCGTCGCATAGGACACACCAGATAGACGAAGCACTGTTGTCACATGGGCTCACTGGTGCAGGAATTCTAATTTGGTTTGAAAGAAGCTGCTTGTTCCTCACTTGTACACAGTAATTCCTCCATAGTGTAACGAAGAGATACGCCAAAGTAGTCTAAATAAGAGTCTATATCCGACGTCATTTGAATACTATGTTAGATGTTTATGGCGTTTCGCACATCACGTGGGTAATGGTAATGGAGATAATTAATTGGAAAACTACAACTTAAAAATTCATCCAATATATTTCATTTTCATTGCATCGCGCAATTCTCTCTCTCTCTCTCTCTCTCTCTCTCTCTCTCTCTCTCCCTCTCTCTCTAAGCTTGTGGTATGGGCATAGTCCAGTGATATAGAGTCACTACACCCATTGCAAATTTCCCTGTGGTAAGTTGCGGTAGACGCAGTCAGCACCTCTACCCGCCAGTAAGTAAAACTAACCCGCCCATTGGCGAATGCTCAGAAGATGCATTGGATTCAATAAGATATCTGTCAGAGGTTTTTCAATTTAGCTGAGCAGAAAGTACACTGCTTCGAAACGCCTAAGCTACTACGCCAAGTACCAATACTAAGGTACTTGTATTTTCGTTATTCTGCTGTAATTTATTTTATTCAATTACGAAATGGAGGTAAAATCTTGCAAAATGGGGGAAAATGCCTATTAATGTTCTCTGTAAAGCTTTTCAATGTATTATTTTAGAGAAAATATTCGAAATGAGCTTTTTACTTGTTACTCGACATCACACGGCGCCACTGAACTCCGAGCTGTAAGTTTACTGCAGTGAGATCGCATTAGTCATTACTAGACGGTGGTATGGGCCTGGCTGACCCAGGAGGAGACCTAAATATGCAGGTTACCGACCATGAAGGTGCATACGAAACCCTTGCCCTGATTCATTCACAGTAACTTTCTTGTCCCAAGCCGCGTAACTCGTCCTAATCCTTTAGTGACTCCCTACCACACATCCCTTCCCCTCTATTTCTTCTAGTTTTCCACCGTTCCCCTTTTCCTTCCCCTAACCACACCATGCCTCCCTCCTCACTTACCCACGAGTAAGCTGCAACCCGTGAGAAGAAACTGATGACCCTTAATTGGGTCCCCGGGGGGTGTGGGATGGCAAGAGTTCTCGGGTCCATCAAGAAATCCCCGGGCAGGGCCAGGAGTTGGGACCGCGGCAAAAGGAGGATTAAAATAAAAAAAGCCCTCTGCTTCCCGTCCAAGAATCCACTTGTGTTAGCCACTGCTTATCATTATGTTTTCTTTTTTTCTAATTTTTTGGTAATTTTTTTGAATGATTGGGTCCAGCTCGAAACTGATGACGGAGACGAGCTGTACGGGTGGGAGAGGTTAGGAGAGAGAGGGAACGGGGGAGGGGGTGGTTTTACGGCTCCAAACTTCCCCTTCATCCCCGTCCACTTCATCTCCCGACTTCCCCCCGCCCTTTCACCCGACTGCGGGAAAGCCGTGGAGGAATTAGTGGCCCGCCGGTCGAGCGGGAGCGAGATAACCCTTCGGTGAACTGCGTGCTCGATGATTAGCTAATCAACCTCTGCCGCGGATAATGTTCCGCGTCGGGACTTGATCGGCAGATGTTTTTCTTTTTTTTACTTGATCGGATTTCGAAACAGGATTGGCGTATGCGTGTCCTCTGAATGCTTCGTGTCCAGAAATCGTATTCCCTTCCGTCCGATTTGGACTCTTCCTTCCGCCTTAGCTCGCCCGATAACCTACTGAAATTATTTCCTGAACCCTCACCAGCTCATCACTTCAGCTTTACAAACTTTTTATTGAAAATTCAGCATAAAAGAGATTAAGATTTGTGGCGTGAATTAAATTTATCATGGAATATTTCCCACTTAGTATTCTTGGAATGGTTGGTAGAAAATTAATATTTCCTGTACAATATATTCAATCAAAGCTCAATATTCCATTTGCAACAATTTTAACACTTGTGTTATTAATATTTATCTAAGTAAATAAAACTGGCCAATAACATTCCGAAGTTTGCTCTACATAATAGGAGAAACTTGCTAACGAGTGAAATATGTATGAAAAACTGCTTCTTGCCACGGCCTTTTATAGCGGCAGTACAAATGCTTCTTTATCAGATGATTCTGTAAGCTTTTTATGAATAAAATCGAGGATATTGAGATAATCAATGGTAAAATAATCAATATTAAAAAATAGATACATATGTACTTGTGTCATTGAAGTTTTTCTGCAGTGAATTTGATGTAATACAGCTAAAACTGCACCGTGCAAATCCATTTTCATAATGATGGAAACGTGTTCTTAATCGAGGCAACTCGTAGTCTTTTTCTCTGAAGTCTCTGAAAACGCTTGCTCTTAAGTCGTAAATAGGAATCTTTTGCGCTCGTTTGAGTTCGTTTTCTGCCAATGATGATATCATGTGACATATTTCATTTTTGATACCAGATTTTACGCCACATTATTTCCAATTAGTACAGAATATGATCTTATTTCGGAATGACTTTTAAAATAAACGTTCCTCGCGTTACATTTATCAGGGATTACGGTGCGAGGGATAATGATGTTTCATACAACTCAAGTGAAATCAAATATATGAAGTATTAAGCCAAAATCTATTTTATAAATCAAATACGTATTTATCGTTCATTAACAAATACAAGTAATAATTATGATTATTAATTCCCAATGGTCCATCGCTAAGCATCGACAGGAGACTCACTGTCGTTATGGAGCCGCATTACAAGACGAAAAGAAGCTTGTCACTAATACAGAAATGCGTCAATGAGACTGTTTGGCTGAGATTATATTATGTATTTTCCCCACCAAATGGCCAAATTTTTAGTTCCCGTGAGAATATTTTAGTTCTGGGATGACATGAAAATTAGAAAGGCACACACCACGCATTCTACGTAGGCTTTTGTGTGCAGGCGGAATAATTATTTCGAGTTTGTAGGTGGGGTAGAGGGTGCCTTTTTATGTCCGTTATTTAAATTTATAATTTCACTTTGGAAGCAAAAAGTTCCATTTTCATGTGCGCTTTCTAAATTTGGCATGTTTACGTAATTTTTTGGAGGAAACAAAATGGCTTGGAATCATTTCAAATTCTGTTTCATTGATTACATAGTGTAAATTGCTAAAGTTTTATATACATCTACATAGAAAACAGGTCCCTTGTTTGTATGACTGTAAATCTATCGCATCAGAATGCATTATCAACTGTCAAATAAATCTCTAACCCATGTACGTAAATCCCAGAAAGTAGGACTAGCATTAAGTTTTAAGTCTTCACAGTGTATTAGGAAATTTTAAGGAAGATTGCGGGATGTTGTTACTTAATTACAGAGAATTTTACTAAATATGCAATTCATTCGCCAGTAAGAATAATAGCTCATTTTGAACCTGAAATATGCTAACCTTTTCTCATGTTGGAAGCTCGTTCGCATTAAGAATAAATATTTACTTGACACATGGAACTTCCCTATTTCGAGGAAAATCATAGTGGAGATCAAGGGAAAACGTAATGAGAAAGAGAAGAAAAAGCTGATTACTTGCCTACGGTTGCTGTGGCTATGAACAAGGTTGATACAGAGTAGCGGCGCACCCTTTTCAGATGGTAACTCTCCTTGAGTTATTTTTTTAGTTGTAACCAAATCAAACATTATTTCAAATAAAATATTTTTTCTTTTCGCTAGCGATATTTCGACGCATAATCAAGCCGTATCGATTTTCATCAGTTAAACATAATAATATCTATAGGTCACAACTTAAGTGTTTTGTCTTGAGATCTTTTCTTTGCCTTTTCCAAATATGAACCACGTGAAGTGTATCAATAATATTTCGATCTATATCCCTCTTAAGGTGGAAAGACGAGATAAGAATTTACCAAGATAACTATGATTTAGGTCTCATTTTTAGGGAAAATTTCTCAGGCTTCCTAGGTTAGCAAAATATCAGGCCCATACACCGCTACATCCGAACGAAAATTCCGAATTGCCAAAAATTCCAATCATTACACATAGGGAAATGATACGTGTATTCATTTTAGAGAAACTTAATTTAAAAATGAATTTCTAACACCTAGATTTTGTACGTTTTCTCGATTCTTTTTAAATATACATCATATCGTCATCGCAGTAATGTTTTCAGAACCACAAAAAAAACCTTCCGTTTTGAAGGGGTTTTGATAGAATCGGCAGTAACTTGGTGGATTTCCTTCAGAATGAAATGATAACTCAGTTTACCACAAAAGATTTATTACTTTCTTATGACCCAGGTTTCATCGCTGTGCGACATCATCAGATACAGAGATAGTGAAACACATTGCTTAATAGTAAAAAATGAGATGGGGAAAGAAGGTCGTATTCAGGTGACGGTTGGAGGTTATAGGAATAGGGTGAGGGAGGGGGGAAGCAAGGATCGGTGCCTCGAGCCTTCGCTTCGCGACATCATCAGTTATGGACATAGTAACACATTGTCTTTTTTAACGTACCTACTTCGTGGAAAAAAATGAGTCAAATTAAAGACTGATATAGATTTTTTATTTACTGAAAATTTCATTCATACAAAAGTATATTATTACACCATACATGTTACAATATTTACTTCATGCTTCTTGCTGTTGCTGAAATTAGAACATAACATTCTATTATGGTATTCATTATGAATAGGAAAACATCTCGCACAAGCTACCTTAAACTTAACCATAGAAGCAGGCTGAAAACAAAGAAGTCATGTGACGGGTCTTTGCGGGCTGTGCTTGGAGACCTGCGGAATTTGGTACTCACCGTCGAAAAGGACCCTCCTACTAACCTCCCATCATTCCCGCCGTTTTTTTTACTCAGCATGCAGATGAAACAGAGCAGCTAGCTAATGAGAGAGGAATAATTTTTTCCTCGTCCTCAATTACGAGGTCATTTGAACGGATTTTAATCAGACCATTCCTCTCTCCCTTTCTCTTTTACGCGGCGCGCTGCTCGTAAGTATATATGCCCAGGTGTTCCTTACCTGCTCCTTTACCTCTACTCCCCTCGAAACCCCTAAGCCTTGAAGAACTTCTACCTCAAAGCATATCGATCCTCATTCCACTCTTTCCCGCAAATTCGCTCCCTGCAATAGAGAATTGGGCCGGTATGGTATGGCCTATGTTACTGGTTTGCCATTCCGAGAGCGCTGTCTAAAATCCCAACAGCAACAAATGTTTTTTTATAGAATCCCAATCCCAACTAAGTAGGGTACTATGAGGAGAACGGGTCAAATGTGGAACTTGTGGTCAATTAGATTGGTCGAAAAACTGTGGATTCTGTAACTCCTTCTGCTGTGAGTAGGCTAATGCCGACGTTGCATTTCTCCTTTCTATATTTCGTCAATATTCCATGTAATGCTGTAAAAGCATCAAACCATACTGTCCTTCACTTCTCGAAAATGGCACGAATGGCCTCAGCCGTAGGTCGCCTCCCTCTAAAAACAGTCTATTCCTCGCGGCAATGCTGTTCTTGTACCCGGTCGAAGACAGAATAATGTCTGGTGCTCTTTAACCACCCAAGTCGCTAAGGTGAGCTTATTTATTCGATAGTAACGCGCGAGCTTTAATTGCTTATATTTTAACATAATGAATAAGGCAAAAAGTCCATAGGTGTACATCATACATACAGTGACAAGAGAGGTCGCGTGACCGTTTTGGCTCTTATGGATGACTCGCCATTCCCTCTTGAATTCTTAACATCATCTTCCTCTTCTTATTATCCAGAAGCCCTATTCTCTTCCTTTCACTTCACTCTTCGCCATTTTTCTCTCCTAAATTATTCTCTTCAACATTCCCTCTCCTTTCAAGACGACCACTATTCTCTCTCTCTTCTGCCTCATTCGAACCACCCCCAATGGTTTCCTTTCTTCTCCAACCACACCCGAAACTTCTACGTTCGTCTTTGTCGTTACCTAGCTCACCCTCTCCATCCTTTTCCAAACCCGCATCTCTAACGCCTAGAGTCAACGTATATTCTCCATTCGCAACGACCAAGTCTCCGACCCATGAAGCGCCACGCTCCATACTAGAGTTTTCACCAGCCTTTTATTTACGTCACCACTCAGACCCCCCCACCCTTCTCATCAACTCCTTCCTCCTTGAAAATGCTTCTTGGGAGTTGAACATCTTATTTACCACTAAACCCATTCTCATCCAAAACACTCTCTAGATACGTAAACTGCGCAACCTGCTCTATTTTGTGCTCTCTCGCCCTAATCTATTCAGCCTCGCTTTCTTGCTTCTTAAGAACCTCATCACTCTCGTCTCATCATTAATCTTCATGCCGTATACCTCTCCCTGCACCTCTAACGAAATCATCATTGACTTTAAACACTTGGTCTACGGTCAAACCAGTGGTTGATTGTACGTATAATATAGCAAGTAGTATTTAATATTAGACGATCAACTTTTTGTATTGGCATGAACACTCTCAATTTATGCTAATTATTGCAAGATCGTTCATGTTAATCGCTAAGTTTTTGATTGTATATCCTAGAGTGCGCATTTAAAGAAAATATTTCGTTAGACTTAAATTTAGACAACGTTTTTAATTAATTTACTGCAATTATATCTGCAAATCGTTATTTTCTTAGCCTTAATATTGCTGGATATCAAGGAGAAGGAAAGGTACGCTTATGGGAACGGCAAACTAATTGAAAGATATTACTATATACTTCCTACAAATGCTTAAATTTTGGCTGCAAGTACGTCTTATACTCCTAAGATAAGATTCAAACTACTCACCTTTGCGCCCAAAGACGTTCTCAAACAGCCCACGCACACAGCTCAATCTCTTATTAGGTTTTTGAGGGTAATTTTGTGTAACATGAAACATATTTTAAGATAGTTAGTTAACTTTTACAAATTTTTCTGCATTCATATAGTGCACTATATGCTTCAATGTACCAGAACAGGCTTTCTGGATCTAATGTCTCCTTTGCTTTATAATGAGGTTTTGCATTGATATTTAATTTAATACCGGTGCATATCGGGTGATGCTACGGAAACGACTATTACAAATACTTGTGTCCGAATTACAGATTTTAAATAAGAATTAGTTTGAACTGTAACCTTAAATTTGTATATCAGATATTATAGGTAATTTTCCCGCGGTATCATCTCATCCATTAGTTGCAGTATGTCAGCAATAGATTTCTGAAATTTAGGATAAATCAAAGACTAACTCTTATCTAATCTGTTGCTAGTAATGATTGCTTCAAAAAGGAAATACTCCAATTGATTCAAATGTTGAATTGCCACATGTTTTCGCATGAAAAGATTTTGATATGGAATAAATTCAATAGCTGGTCACATCTGTTGTTAAAAAAACTAAACGCGAAGGCATCGAGATTTCGTAGGAGTGTCCAAAAAAAGTCATCACTGTCAAATTTTTATATCTTGTTTCGTTCACTGGAATGGCTGAAATGAATAAAGAAACAAGTATCCTCGGGATTTTAATAGAATATTCGTAGGTTAAAATGATGTAGTGTTGTTCAAATGGTCATATTCTCAGTCAAATTAAAAATAAACATTTGAGGAATTTTTAATCAAATTATAATTGAATCGCAAAAAATGATGAACTGTCATCTCAGGGATTTCCATAATTAATAACATGCATGTTTAATGTGAAAATTATATCAAATTATTCTCCAAGATAATATATTTTCATAATATATTAATTAATTTGAAAACGTATTACCACTCCCTGCCTTCTCGAATGATCGTAACATTCTTCGGTGTCCCTATTTAAGTAGCACATGTGTTTATTTTTCTTAGCGAATGTCATTTATTTGGGAAATACACAGTTATCCGAAATCTGTTTGTATCGAGGCCCAAATATAAGTAGGTATTCTAGAAGGTCATTGGGCAGCTTAAATATATTTCACTGAAGCGTTCAGTGAGTACTAAGCTTACGCAGTTGCTATTTAGACTTAAAGAATAAAATTCAATGGAACATTAATCTTCGAGGCCTATCCGATATTGGTTGTGTATATCGTTATTCATGCACAAAGTATTTTA
Source organism: Ceriagrion tenellum (assembly GCA_963169105.1). Classification (NCBI taxonomy): domain Eukaryota; kingdom Metazoa; phylum Arthropoda; class Insecta; order Odonata; family Coenagrionidae; genus Ceriagrion; species Ceriagrion tenellum. The sequence continues at coordinate 70,885,142 of OY720632.1, forward strand.
TGCATATTATTTTTGACGGAAATTCAGAAGAAAAATTGTGTTCCACTGGTATTTAAGATTGTTTTTATCGTAAATTATCGTCGTTGCACTCACAAGTTTAATTTATTGTAAAAAATTCATTGCTTGAACCATTGCTGGAAAAATATAAACAGACAAAATAAATTATGAAAACAGTCGAGGTCAACTGGGGTATATTTGTTTCTCACCATCTAGGAGATAGCGTCAGAGATCCATCGAGATATATCCCTCATCCTCCGAAGTAAAGTCCTGGATCTTATGGACATTGGTCATTGCAATATATATTCATCCATGGGCACATGGTGAGGTTGGGTACAAAATATTCAACGTGACGTAAATTCATTTATTATTACTTAATCGTCTATGAATTTTGCAAAAGTTGGCAGTAACAAAATGACTTTTTTCTCTTACACGATTTCCTGGGTACTTCCTCCACTTTGCAGGATTTTTAACCAGTCTACACTTGTCTCAGTTAGTGCTAATTAATTAGTTATTTCTTGGTTGTTTCTTCCTTCTCTGGTACCATGCCCTTTCAATAGTACTGACTGTCCATGTGAAACTTTTGATTTTTCGTTTCTTCGATAGCCAGAGATGCTGACGAATCATCGTGTATTGAATATATTCCAATATGCTTTTAATAAGCACTTTTTCGTTGAATACGTTGCAATAATGGCCCTAAGCTAATGTCAAATGAATTATTATATTCTATCCTGTGCCATGATGTGACCAATATTTGGGTATGTGTATGCACTAAGTAATGATTTTATCGAAAACAAATAATCCAATCTACCCAAACGTAAGAATATAGTAATTTTTTAAAATGAGGAATCGATTTTTAGCGGTCCTATAGCCGCGAAAAATAAAAGGACCACAAATTCCCACGAGAAATGCACGCACAGATGACAGATGTGGTCAGGTGTTACATTAAGGTTTTGAATACTGGATATCTTGAATAACTTTTAAGAAAGATTTCTCAAATTTTAGTTACACCATGCACACTTTCATATGCTATCCATTTTTGTGAAATCTACAACGAAAACAGTTAACTTAGAATAAACTAAAATGAGAATCATTGGATGTGAAGGACCCTACTGAATAACCCTACAATATAATTGAAAAAAAAAACTCGAGTAATAGGAATTCGGTTAATGGATAATTTTACTTGGACCAGCCGTTCATGAACTTACATAGCCTTCAAGGAGGATATGCACTCAACGTCATAAAGACAAATACGTAAGTACTGGAGATATCCTTTTGCTCAGGACCCATTACGCACAATAGCGCAACTTATGGAAGGCAAAGTAATGGGGTATCGAGAGCCTTACGTACAATAAAAGCAAAAACCAATGCCATTCAATCGCGGAAAGGTTCGAGACAGAAAAAAGGCACTTCCGGGAGCTTTATTTAACCTCCTACCTCGTTGGCTCCACCTCCCCACCCTCTTAACGTGACATACCGTGGGAGAACCATTTGGCAGGAAGCGCACTCGGTTGGTGCCCTGTGATAATGGCGGAACTGAAGGGGAAACACGGACAAGAAGCTCTCGGGCGAGCGGACAATAACAAAGAGGGGTGCGGGAAATGGTGGACACGTCATTTAGGGCGGCTCCCTCGTAAGAAATGACTGTAGTGCATGATTCCATGCAGGAGTGGTGAAAAAATACTGAAATGATTATTTTTGGGCAAAAATTATACGACGGAAGTTGAAGGAGTGGGTGCTATAAATGAGAAAAATATCCCAGAGGGAAGTGAATTAATGTCTGCGAGCGGTGGTGAGGGAATTAATTCCTGATAAGTATCAAAGTTGCCTGGGTTATCTCCTGTATTCACGCACACCTGCCCTGTCTTTTCTATGATGGGATTGAGTGGAATATAGTGGTGGTAAAACTTGTTGACAGTCACCTGCGCAAACGTGACGTCAAAGAGGGGAAGTTTTACGTGAAAGGGCTCGGCAAAGGAGCGGAAGGGAGAAGACTGTATATGGTAGACAACGCTGTCTACATAATTACATTTTACATGCGATAGAAAGAATGTAAAGAGCGTGTTTCATGGCTACGAGTACAGCCAAAAATGAATCTAGATTATAAAGGCTCGTGTCACTCGAAAACTCGCACAGAAGTCATTGAATTAAGAGTAATGGCAGTTGATTGATCAGGCCGTTGATTTGAACAACATATTGAGCATTTAGAATATTCATAGTCCTTATTTTCCTCACCCACCGAAAAAGCTCCTTAAGCGTGTCACATCGAGTATATAACTAACAATAACAAGGACGAATGCACGCAACTCTGCTCTGATTGGCGAAAACCCAGCCAGGTGGGACCCGCGACCTTAGGGACCTCTGGGATAACACGGAGAGGGCCTTGCCCCGCTACCACCAGGGCCGACCATTTGATGTTTAAATGCAAGGTTTCCGACCTTCAAAGCAACGGTAGTCAAAAGCCACCATGTTTCTCCACCACCATATAGTGCCGTAGAAACGCGATCCGACGTTTCCCCATCTCTGGAATTCAAATTTCACTCCGCGTGTCCGTTTGTCAGGTTTTTTTTTAGAATCATTATTCGCTTCGCTCTCCGCGTTTCACCACTTCTCCCTCCCCGCCCCCTTCTCCTTATCTCTCCTCTTACCGTTTCCTTCTTTTCCCCCTTCCCCCGCACAAAGGCTCCATTTTTCTCGGCCGCGTGTGCGGTGTGCAACAGTTGAATATCTCCGCTTCGGGCGGTGGCGCCTCTGCGCTCACCAACACGCTCTCCCTGCCCCATCTTTCTCTTGTTTCTTTTGTTTTCTCGACGACGGCTGTGTGGTGTACTCCCCCTTGAGAGGAGGAGTGGCGGGTGGTGGAGGTAGGGAGAGGAAGGGGGCGTGGCGGTGGAAGGTGTAAACGTGCCTCGGGTGAAAGAGCGAAGCAATGGTGGGCGTGGTGGCAGAGGAAGATGAGGGGGAACGTTTATTTTATGTTTTTATGTATAATTTAATTTTATATCGTTTTCGCTTCCATTTCTAACCGTTTAATGCCAGGCGTTCAACATTTGGTATATTGTAGGTATCTCTGACGTCATCTCTTCTCATTTGCCAATATCGTTTAGTGCTGCGAAAGAAAAATTGCTTTCTCAATGCTAAGTGCTTTGGGGTATAATGATAGAGAAACCAGCAGGATAATATTTAATTAATTAATAGTCGTGTTGATAGTGGCGAGATTGAGACTATGAATTTCCATCTGCTATTAAACCATTTGTCAATGCACACTTAGTACTAATGAAAAATAAGTTTCACGCGTGAAAAACAATTTAACCATCAAGGAATAATTCCAAACGCACAAAATGGCACTATATTTCATATATGGCCCAGTATCACCAAATTGTTAATAAAATAAATCCATATATGTGGGAAAAATTATGGTTTAATAGGCATTCATCCTTTTAAAAAAATCACGCCGCAGGAAAAACATTCACACGTGAAAAACCTGCGAAAACTGCCTGATTTGCAGGGAAATGTTTTGCTACACCGGAAACGATCACAAAAAATTAAATATAGAGATTGTAAGAAGAAAAGTATTAGAGAAGGTGCAGATGGGAGAGAGAGATGAATAGAAAGACATTAATATTGAGGAATTACAAGGGATATTAATGGAAGAAGTACATTGTATTATTGTTTTTTAATGGAATTCCAGAATAGATTAATTTTCAAATAGATGAATGACTTCATTATGTGGGGCTAGGTTATGACCAAGAGTCCCCCTTCCCTCTTGTCACTTGACGGAACAAGATGCAACTACTAAATTAAACCTTAAAATGAATACAAAGGTTGACACTGATGAGAATAATATAACAATTCTCGCAGAAAATGAAGTTCAGCAGCATTTAGTATAGACTATCATCCATCAATGAGCTATTATCAAAAGTCCTACATGTAATTAAGTTCCCACTCTAATGAATGATATGAAAATATGTAAAACATTATTTAATCAACATAAGAGACGTAAAAATTCATCCTGAAAAAATTTCATATTTTCTGTCCTTAACCGAGAGAATCGATTGCAGGAAAGCAAGTTTACGAAAATGGGGTGAAAACTTAGGGAAACGACAGAGGTAAAGGGTAAAACACCAAAATATGAAGCACATAGGAGAGATATGTTGAGTTGGGAGACAGTAAAGAAAGCATTGTCTAGAGGTATCTGTGAGGTAGAGGGGGAGGAATGCGAAGTAGGGTCGAAGTAAACCGTGAGGAAAGGGAGTGGAATGCAGGGAGTGAGTGGGTCGGCAATCGGAGTAGTTCCTGAAGTGGTGGTGATGGCTGCGATACTGGTGGCAGGCGTTCGAGGACGGCGACATGCGTACACTATTCAATGTTTTTATCATTCCGCTCGTCTGTTTATTCTTTGCGTTCTCGTTACATTTCTCTCATACGCGTTTTCTCTCGAGCGGAGGCTATGGATTGCGGAATGGCCAAAGTGCATTATGCGTAAAACCTAATGGTGTTGGAAAAACGTATTTTTATTTATGCCTACAGGATATGGCGGCATTGGAAGTTTGTCGGTATACAATTTAAATAGGCTTGATTTTTGTCTGAAAATATTACAAGCGTTCGACGGCTTAGAAAAGTGACAACATTATGGAACCCAAGCGATGTTCTCGGAACGATAACCCTTCCAGCAGATCAATGAATGTACTTGTGAAGTTCAGCTTGTTTTATTTTCGTAATTATACGGATCAATCATTTTAATTTTCTTTGCGGAAGATAGTGGACTAGAGTTGATTTGATCTTTCACATTGAAATACATAACAATATTAGGTGAGCAATACCGGGCTGTGACAGCAAGGCACCGAGTGATGACGTTGTGGATCACGCGATTGTTCCACATTTTTTGCACCTTTGAAAGGTAATTTTTTTATGACAGCGGTTGACTCATGCACGAATTGAATTATATATTTGACTTCTCAAGAGAAGTTTTTGACATGTACACAGCTTTTAATATGAGATATAAATTTTATGTGCATTTCAGTTGCATAATATGTGCCTCGCGAGTGGGCTTCTATCCGCTTAATCTCTCTCTCTGTCTCTCTCCCTCTCTCTCTATTCCCCATTTCGCATCATTGTAATTATTTCCTTCGCCTCTGCTTCCGGAGCGGGAGGAAAGAGCCGAACGAGGACGGAGTTTATAAAAAGTGGTATCGATGGTAAACAAGTCGTTTGCACTCTGGTGAGCTGGTGACGGCTGCCGTCGCGCCGCTCGTGGAAATACGTGAAGGACTCTGGGAACTACAGCGATAGAGTTTTTGTTGCTTTTTTTATATTTCCTTTTTTATCGTCGATATCCAACCGTACAACGTGAGGAAACCAACTTTATATGTACCGTCTCATATTTTTTACTCTCTTTTCTCCCACCATCGTAAATATCGTGGAGAAGTGATGATGGAAATTGAGTCAGATTGGAATGCATAATTATAGGGAAATTGATAGTCCTCCGTATTAAGAGGCGTGCGTATTTCGTTTTTCTTTTTAATTCCTCGTCTTCTCTCGGGTGAATTGACAGGAATGAAAACACGCCGATCCGCAAACTTCAGGAGCGATAGAAACATTTTAAGCGAGAGATGGCGTTTTTTTTATTAAAATATCTATGCTGTTGAATTTTCAGAAACGCGCGTCGTTGAGAGGAGAAGTGCACTTAAGGCTTAAGCAACAGGAATGAGTTTTTTGAAATTAAAAATAGTTGGTATAATCCGCTCTCGTATTCTGTTAAGTCTATGGTTCCGTTTCAGAAATTCAAGATTTGTTAAGAATACGGAAAGCATATCCACTAACACATTGGGTAAAAATGAGTTTCCAATGACAGAGTATTAATCACTAAAATGAACATTAAAAAGTTCTGCGATAATGCATTTCAATTCACCACTATGCATCTAAAATCTTATTAAGTTTAAGAGTTACCGAGAAATGAAGAGGTTCTCAATTTTTTTCCCAGGTAATTGTGCCTCCTCACACGGAATCGTTTCTCTTCCATTTATTCTGCGCGCAATGAACGAGCACGGTATCTATTCAGCTAGGTTTATCATATATTTTATGCGGCGTGCATCGACTTTTTTCCTCGCTCTTTGCTCCCTTTTCTACGTAAAGGTACCAATTCAACCTCAAATATAACCCTCTAAAGATAAGCGTTTTAAATTAACCATTTTATATTTTATTTTATCACAATTCTCATCATTCGAGTGGCAATATATTCATCTCTCTCATAAATCTGCTGCCGTCTGTAATAAAATTTATCACCCCGACGCGAGTCGGTAAGTCGTGATGCTATGCTTTCTCTTGATGCTATATGTTTTATGCTTATGATGGATTTTTTAAATTCATATTCTATTGCGTTTGGCCTGAATTAAGAAATATTTTTATTGGCCCAAATTAATAAGTGCTTTCATTGAGGTTTCTTTTTGTGCCGCTAGCTATTCTCTCTGAGGGGTGAAATTAGATTCAAAGAACTGCGGTACTGTCGCGAAGTAATTTTGGCGGAGTCATCCGCTGGCTGTTGCACACTTGGGTGGAATTCACAGTGAAAATATATTTCGCCAGAACTGAGATTCGAACCCAGAACCCTTGTTTTCATGCCCAGAACCCTCGATTTTACGCCCAGAATCCTCGATTTTATGCCCAGAACCCTCGATTTCATGCCCAGAGCTCTCGACGCAACAGAGCACTTGCTGAGATATCGAGGAGTCTGGATTCGATCTCAGTCTAGTCGAAATTTTTTCTTCTCCGTGAATTTCACACAAGGTGAAATTAGCTTTGTTATATTTTTCTTATGGAGAGTGATATCACCGTTCATCACTGTGTCAAAAATTTTCTACCTTTGTAGAGTCAGGATTGGTTGTACTTCTGAGGGTGTTAATGATTGCGTATGCTCACCTACTTGTCAGTTATTGTCGTCACATGAAACACAAAGAAATAAGTGTACTCAATTAGCTGTACTCCAGCTGTAGCTGTATTGTCATCATATAAAACACAAATATAGAAGTGTACTCAATTACCCATTTTTCGTGTCCCATAAAATATTATTCAAGTGCTCATTAGCCACCAATTCTCTATCGGTATTTACTTTTTGCAACCATATTACTACCTAATTTCTCAGTTAGATGAGCGTATATTATGAATATTTCATCGCCATTTTTATAGTCGAAAGTGATGTTTTACTCTTAAATTTCTGTGAAATACTTTCATTATGACCAATACTTATCACACTACCGCCGCTAGGGCCAACGATAGGTATCAAATCATGTGGCGTTATCAGTATCTGATGATTTTTCAAAATGCTCACGTACTGCTTCCTCTTATAATGGAGTATTAATGCGCAAAGTTTGAGTTTAGGCAAGCCTTTTACATCGTTTTTCTATAGAGCAATAAATATTTTTTTAATTCCCCTGTATTTATTTGATCAAATATTGTTATTCATATTATCTAAATAACTGGTTTTTGCAGTCAACGATTAAGGCGTATATGTTTGAGTTTAGCTTGACCATTTTCAAATTAAATTTATGTTATTTTCCCCATTTGAAAATTTTGTCGTCTTATGAGAATGTTTATTAAAATAATCTACATCATTTGTATTTGCGGAAAATAGAATTCTGGATTCTGTGCGATTCAATTTGAAGCTACATTTCAATGATTTATTCCCTAAATTACTCATAAAATGTCATATACTTGAGGCAAGAGTGGGATAAAAGGAGAAAATATGGTTACCACAGCTAAATGTAATCGTTGGGTAGTATGAGTGGATATAAGGTTCATTTTTCCATGAAAATAAATTCCAATGGAAAAAAAACACAAGGCCATCTTATTTTTGGATAGACTACCGTCTTATTGCATTTTGCTTGACAACTTCCGTTAGTTTATAGAATCGGATGTAAAAGATCTAAGATTTTTCCCGGCGTATCTGCTGGATAATGGTCTATGGGGTATTCCACCGGGTAAGCAGGTCCTGGTCTCCCGACGTTTCGGAGACCGACTGGTTCTCCATCCTCAGGGGTTCTGATGGTCTGGGTCACTCTCTGAACATGGATGGAGAATAAGTCGCTCTACGAAACGTCGGGAGGCATGGGCCTGCTTACCCGTTGGAATACCTGAGAGACATTGAAATGAAAAAAAATTGAAGTGACACGTTCTCTTTTGCTGGACACAATCTCACAGATATTAATTTATTTCATTAACGGTACCTGCCATAATACAATAACAAAGAAACCTGCTCCCTGTTTCACTTCTCAGTATTTTACCACACACCACAAAAACAACACTCTAAATTACCCAAACAGAACATAAATAAACACCCTTTGCATCAGATATCAACATTTATAAACTACCCTGTGACACACTATGTCCATCACCTCCACACAGCACAGATATTCACATAAATCAACACCCCTCAAGAAATGTGAACAACCACAAACCCCAATCTTTCAGGTTAAGACAATCAGTCCACCAAACATCTTTACAACCAGCAAACCTTTTGTGGTGAATGCAACGTGCAAGGCTTCGTGCATGCACTTTCTCTCCTCTGACCTTCTCTGCTGTACTACTGGCACCTCATGTGTCGTGGCGACACCCCGTGGTCCCTACGTACTCTCGCGACTATGGACCTATCGATGCTGTACCCCACTCACTATTTACTCCCACAAAACACTCAGTAAAAAAACTTTCCCTCGATAATCGTCCTCCAATATTCGGATTAGCGTGGTTATTCGTGGCAAGCGGTCGTCACAATGCCCCCCGACCAATTCCTAGCTCAGCGTGGCTACTCGTTGCAAGCCATCCAAACAATGAAAGCCCATCGGTTAGTCCACCCCTCTTTTTAAAGTTACTCGCTACGACCTGTTGTTATCCTTCTGGAAATTTCTTGTGTTTGAAATTTCTGCGTATTGTTCAACTTACATAATATTAATAAGTATAATCGTGCGGGTGTATACGCGGTCGGAATTTCCCAGCGCGCACCAACAAACATGGAGAAATGCGTCCTATTTAATATGCTAAAATATACTTGGAATACAGTATGATTCTATTAAAAATACATCATGACATGAACAAAACGTCCACAGAACGAAAATATGAACTACTGTAGTAAAAAAGCACCCAACTGCCGAGAACGCGTCGAACATGCAGTTCAACATGTCCAGAATCAGAAAATGAGTACGTTGCAACACATATCCAGAATTGGAGGTCATTGGCTTCTATCAATGGTGAAAAAAGTAGTGATCTTAGAGAAAATCGTGCCACCAGTACTTTATTGATTATTATAACTGAGTGTTAAATAGATGTTATCAGGAGAAGGAGATTATACATTATTATTTAAACATCGTGATTGACAATGCGGGGTGTCTCGTTTGCTTTACTCAAGCGGTCATGAGGCTAACCTTCTTAAGCATACATCACTCATGAATGTAAGTTTCGTTCCAGGTGAAGGGGAATTGCTCAGTAAATAATTAATTTATTCTGCGGTACATTTCCTCTAGTTCTGTTTTTTTATTGCTCATTCAGACGTAGCTATGCCATAATGAGATACAGACTGTCGAAAAGTCTCCCCCAGGTGACGAGGTAACATAATTCAAGAGAAGAATAACCATAGCCTCAATTATCTTGCATGTTATTACCATAGCCTCAATTATTATCATGCATCACTGGCTTATATGATGCAATCATACCTCTCTGATCCTTTAAATACAGCGCTTCGTTTTAAGATGAGCATATCAATGAACAACTGCTAATGCGTGGGTACGCTCTTATTATCCTATTGAACCTCAACGGAATGCAAGAAATGTAGAAGAAATACAATTGCACGTATGGGAAAAGTTTCACTGACGCTGCAAAAAGTTCCCCAACGTATCTCCTCCACACATTCCGAATCCCCTCTTCCCCAAATGGTTCAAACTCTCCATTTTTGTGCCATCTTGAAGGGGCTTAAAACCGTAATTCGACCCACCGGAAAGATTTTATCCCCCGCATCCCAAGGACTTTTCTCGAAAGATTATTCCTGTCCTGCCCACCACCCCGTCCACCCAACTCCTTCCTCCAAAAGACACCAATATCTCCTCTCCTCTCCTGCCCAGGAAAATCCAATTCTAAGCGTCCAGACCCGAAGCATGCCTCATACTATTACGCTCCTCTTTTCAACGTGGGACTCAAGGAGTGAGAATATTACGAATAAGCTTGCCTCCTTTCCTGTTCTCCCCTCGGCCTCCATCTACTTCTACTTAAAATTCTTCGAGCCACCTCAAGTGCGTATGGCAAGGGATGAGTTGTCACCAACATGCATTACACTATACCCTATTATAGTTAATATAACTGCAACTACGAATTCATCAGCATAAACTGGCCAAGAGGTGAAATTTCACAAAAATGGGCAACACTGCAAGCATTCTACAACATATGACTGCTGTGTCAATGTTTTTTGCAACCAAACAAATGCATAGGTATGCAATAGTCACAACGAAAACATGCTCTGCGTACTGTTAACACTAGGTAGAAGATAAGAGTACATGCTTAGGGAATGATTCGATTAGCTAGCTATATACCTACCGACAAACTATGATGAACGTCTGAATTGGCAGCTGTTATGATAGCTCATTTTTTGCAGAAAGAATGATTTTTGAAACCTGTTCGTTGTACAATTATTTCTTTAAGTTAATTATGATGATCTAATCTTCAGTTGTATGTCGGAGTTCGTGATATGTTATTAAGGTCTTAAGCAAATAAACCCAGCAAAATCAACCCACCACATCCCTCTTCACCGGTCCCAAAGAGTACTGTTTCCCTGATAGGGAGTAGGGAACAACGACGTTCCCGTGACCAAAATGATTCCGTTCTGTACATAAGACCATCCAGATGACACGAACTGCAGACGACTCGAGAATCAGCATAATCAGGAAAAATTATGGTTTATCCATTGGCTGCGCCAGAATGGGGTCGAGTGGATATAAGCACCCTTCTATACGGGCATAAAATATATTTGAACGGTTACAATAAGTCAAAGTGTTTTGTTTAAGAATGCAATCTTTTCTACAGCGGAAATAACTCTAGCAACAAATTATTTGCGAATGAGAGTTGAAACTCGGTTCATCTTCAACATCAAATTTCCGTCTTTAGCAAACCTGGATCCAATAAGCACGTGTAATGCATCAGTAAGATATTTTAAGCAGTCTCCCTCTCAGTTTTCCTCGCATTACTGTTGTATCCAAATACCCGAGAAGTATTAAATAGATACGAAATGCACTCCGTTTCTAGCTAGCGTTTGAAGTAATCCAAGAGTATGTCACAGTGTTCGACCCAAGCAATACGCAACGACCTACTTTATAGTAAAACGCTGTACGTTAATGCAAACTTAATTTTTCCTGATTTTACATTTTTTTCTAAATATCATCTCGCTGAATCCTGTCCCGATCCCTTCTAGCCTTGTAAAGTTCCCCAGGGGAGGAAATCTCCCAACTCCAAAAGAAGACCTCAGTTCACCGCTTGGCACCGATTTCAGCTCACGAGCCGGGAGGTTGCTCAGAATGACCCATACCTTATCCTTCTTCCTCGACGGGAATATGTATACATATGTGGTCCCAGTGTGGGACGCCTCAAGGGGTGTCAACAACTCACAAGCGAGGAAGGAGCGTCCCGCCAGAGCTATTATTCACGAGCCAACCAGGGGCTGCTTCGTGCACTTTCACTTCCACTCTTGGGTCCCTCTCGCCACCTTTCCTTTTAGCCTAGTTCCCGAGCTTCGAGTGGAGAATATTAAGAAATAGGTGTTAGGGATGAAAGGTTTAGCGAGCTGAAGGATACGCGCGGCAGATGGCGTGCTGGCCAACGTCGGAATGTTTGCGTTGTGCGTAGGATTCTTCAACTAATCGACTCGGAAACCTGTCATTAGCGCGGTTGATGGTTTCGCCGAAACGAAAGGGTTTTTGAGACTTTTTTGTATTATGGCAAAATATGAGAGGGAGAAGTGTTTATATGGACCGTGGTTCTTTCCAGAGACAAAAATAGGCGCTAGGGGTTTGTCTTATTATGTGAATTCTTTTAAAAATAAGCGGGCATAAATGTAAATAAGGACGGTATGTCGCATATTTATCCTGCACGTATCAAGTGTAAAAATTATCTGCTTTATATTGCTTGTGTATTCTGAAGAATATTGCTCTATTTGACATTTTTTCCTTCGTTTGATCCTTAAGTTTTTGATGCTAGCTATTCTTTCAATTAATGGTATTTTTGGTGAATAACAGTTCAATTAAAATGCATATTACTCATGATTGTAATCAAAAATACCTGTTACTCCGCCAGGCCAGCTTGCTCAGAGGTCTCGTCATGAAAAGGATGTACAAATTATACAAATGGAAATTTAGTAGAATACAGTAAAGGACCAAGATTTTATGAATAAAGCAGTTTTATAAACAAATGTTCCAAATTTAAGAGATATTATGTCATATATATGAAAAACAACTGATAAAAATCTCGAATAATTAGGAGACGCTGCATTGGTCGGAGCATTGTCATTTCGTTGAGGGGATGGTCCTTGACCGGAGACTTAAAATGTGGGCTGGGAGGAGAATGAAAACGGTAGAGCTGGATGGCGACGAAGGCGGACGAGGAGGCATAGGAAATGGTGGGAGGGGAAATAGAAGTAACATGGTAGAAGAGGAAGGAAGAGGATAAGAATTATAGATGATATGAGAAGAGAGAGGGCGTAGGGAATTTAAGAGAGAACTGATGGCGAGCCATCTATAGGAGCAAAAGTGAGATATGGTTCCAAAAAATGGGATTTTAGAACAAAGACTCTACAAAACCTTTCTAATTAGCCGTAGAATACCCATACGAATCGATTGCTCATATTTTGGCATACACATGCATACGTACATAACAATCACGCCGTTCCCTTCCGGGGTAGGCACAGTCACAGAGTTTCACTCAAGAATACATAATTGTACACCTAACTCTGCTTTAATAATTTCCTCCATACTGACCTATCCTTGCAAACCTCTTTTGCCTCATTTACCCCCATACACTGTTTCATACACGCCCTCCTGTTTTAAAACTCCTAATATTCCTCCTCCTAAGAATTTCCTCAACCACATTCAACCACAACTTTCTCGGCCTACCTCTACCTCTCAGACCATAATATTTCTCACTCTTTCGATTAAAATTTTGCTGAACATTTTCCCTAGAATGCTCAATAAACTAATGGCCTGATAATTATTATATTCGGTCTTTCCTACCTTCCCTTTGTACCATGGAACGATGATTTCATGTTTCCAATCCACTGGAACCACAGAAGCCTGTAGGCATAAATTATATAGTTCACATAATGAACAAATGAGTAAATTACACCCACACTTCAACATTTCACTGGATATCTCATCTACGCCTGCATTCTTCCCATTTTTCAATACACTAACAGCCGTTATGACCTCATTATTACTGATCTCCTTTTCCATCATCACATTCTCGCATACTACTTCGCAAGACTCATCCTCAGCGCCTGCAACATTACTGTATAATTCTTCAAAATACTCCCTGATATTGCTCTCATCCCACATTTGTTATTTACCGCATTCATTCCCCTGACTTAACCAATTTTACCCTTTTTACCTACTTCCAAAACAGCTTTTTATTGCCCTCAAATCGCTCTGCATATTGCTAGCTTCGTTCGCGCGCATTTTTTCCTTGCCCTATTTCACAACAATTTTGCATTCATTCTTTTTCTTTCTGTAAATCTCACATGCCTTTGTACACTTTTCCTCAGATTTGGCAGCAATCATATTCTTGAACGCCTCTTTCTTTTCTCTGACTGCAATTTTTACCTCTTTATTCCACCAAGCATCACCTTTCATTTTTCCTACCACTCCTTTTCCACATACACTTTCAGCACATTCTACAATAACTCCTTTTAAACACTCCCACGCATCATTCACATTCACATTCTCGTTTATGATATACTCGTCCCATTCTCTCCGCCTCAAGGATAAAGCATCCTCAAGCATGCAACCATACTGCATTCCTACCTCACTTTCTAGCAACCTCTCCACTTTTACTCTCAACTGCTTACGCGCAATATTCTTCCTTGGCACCCACTTTCTGCCCAGATTCACTTTGGAAAGTACCCAATCTTGGTCTGTTCCACATTCAGCACCCCTCATCACTCTCGTGTCCCACACTAACACCCTCAATCTCTCATCATACACAACGAAATCAATCATACTTTTACAATCGCTCCTTTTCCAAGTATACATATGTATTCTCTTATGTTTAAACCATGCATTCGTAACGAACAATCCTTTTTCCAAGCACACACTCACCAAGTTTTAACCATTGTCATTCAATCGAGGGTCACCAAATGGCCCAACCACTCTCTCAGATGCATCCCGTCTCACACCAACTCAGCCATTCATGTCACCTTGTACAATTATTCTCTCACCAGGGTCACATTCATTCAAAACCTCTCTCAGTTTTTCCCAAAACCCGTCTTTCACACGCGTGCATAGCACGCCACAATCACAACTCTCCTAATACGAACCTGGGTTCATGCGAACCCAGAGCAATCTAGGGGATACTCAGTCGTACTTCCTTGTTAGTAACTTAGCACTCCATTGAGAATGAGTCCTACACCTTGACTACCGTGTACATTATTGTCAACTACTGACCAGAGTGCCAGATCACCGCCATCTACAAGAACAACATCCCTCCCCTAGCGCTTAGTTTCACATATACACAAAGCATCCATTCGTCTCACTTTCATTTCATTCAACATTTCATGCTTCTTTCCATATACTCCTCTCACACTCAAAGTACCGATAGTCCAGGTTGTATTGCTATTTCCGTATCTTGATGGGCCAACCTTATTCAGCTTCTGCCGCCCATCGTGGCTTCGGCCGTCCGAGGGTACTTTGTGACTCTTATGAGTAAGTTGTAATAGACTATGCAAGGTCACCACCGTTTGCAGTACCCGCACCACGTGCAGCTTTCCCTGCTAACGGTTACGGCGCTCTACTGGTCAGTTTTGGCGCATAGTAATACCCTTGACCCGCTTTCCCTATTCTACTCAAGCTAGGATCCCTTCTGAGAGGGCAACCTTGAAAGCCAGCATTTCGTTGCCCGCGACCCACCACTTGGAGGTATATGCGATGTACTGACGCAAATACCCGAATTATCCATTGTAAATCCTTGAGGTAATAACGAGGACAATGCTTGGCAAGTGTGGAGGGGAGGAATCAAATTTTTAAATGCATGAGGTTTCTCTGATTTTGTGGTAAGCGCGAGATAAATTTTATGGCTGGCAAATTACCAGTCATGAGCCTTCATCTACATCTACATCTACGTCATACCCTGCAAGCCACCCAAAGGGTGTGTGGCAGGGGGTGCTTTCGCACCAGGCATGCATGAATGATATGGTAGAACACCGACATTACATTAAAACCCGCGTACCACACATGCAAAGCGCCAATTAAAAATAATACCCAAGAAACATTCTATCTTCAATCGTACCAACATGCAAGGGATACAAAGACTACTACTACAGATTCAAATATCATGCATAAATAAGAACATCAATATTTACATCATGCATAAATAAGAGAGTAGAGAATATAATGAGAAAGATTTACTGCCTGCCTATTGTCAATACTCGAACTATTCATGACGGCGATCACAGCTGTTATAGTCCCGAATGGTACGCGTAAAAAATGACGTTTTATACCTATCGGTTCTACAATCTAGCTCTCTAATTTTATTGGCGCGATCTAATCTGCCGTAGTACGAAGGGGTTAATAGTATGGTTTTTACGTCGTCAGTGAAATGATTTTCCTGAAATTTATTTAGGAGGTTAAGCCTATAATTTAATCTACGCTGTGATAGCGATTCCCATCCTAATTTTTCTAACAGTCCAGACACACTAGCCAACTTATCGTAGCATCGTTTCACAAACCTAGCTCCTCTTCGCTGTACGCGATCTAACTCTGATATCAACCCCGTGTCGTATGGATCCCATACACTAACAGCATAATCCAGATGAGGCCTAACGATTGGAAATAACAACGTTCTTTCACTTTCTCATCACATTTTCCGAGTACTTATATTTCCGAGTATAATTTCCGAGTACTCTCTTGATAAAGCCTAGCTTCCTATATGCTTGACCGCATATTTCCCTAATATGTTTTCCCCAAGATAGGTCGTGAGTAATTGTGACCCCTAAGTACTTAACAGACTCGGCGTCTAGACTAGCCTTCAAATCCGTATATCCCACCCTTAAATTTGTGGACTACCGAAATGAATGAGCGTACTAAAAATTTCAGTGAAAGTTTAAGTGATTTTAATTTATTTACCTCCATCCTAAGTATGAGGCAGAACACGTTGAAAAAGGCTGAAAAAACTTACTCGGAAAAGTATCGAAGTATTTAACACCACTGAACCACATTTGCTGAGAATGTAAAAGTTGCTCTTTGGCTAAGAAAAAGACTAATTCCAAAATGTGTAGCTCTAGAATTATTTCTCCCTACAGTTTTCCTGCGGTGAGCTCATGCCAAACAAAATATTATTCACCCCAGAGAACCCCATACAATTTCCGAGTAAAATTTCCATGGGTCGTCTCTTTCCTTATTTACGCTGACTACCGTTTCAAGTTGTTGCTGTGGCACTTTAGAGGAATCAAAAATCACTTTTCTCTTCAATTTTTACAAGCAATGTTTTATCTTATCACAGTAAAACACATTTTCCTTCAGTAAAGTTCTATCAATGAACAGACCCGTTTGAGTTGGGACTATTTACAAGTTTCAAATAACAGTGACCAAATATATACTATTATATAGGCAGTAATTAACGTCAAATACTTGCTGTAATTCTACTCAAGAATTCACGTATTTCATTTCTTTATAACTAATTACAATACTTCAAATTCCCTATTTAATTTTCATATTAACGTCCAACTCGAGCACGTAATTGACAGTTAAGAATTGCGATGGAAAAAATCTGCTTAAACATGTTTTAAATTTATATTTTAGTTCATGCATCGGAATTTAGAAAGTTTGAAAGCTTCCTACATTTCTCTTATTGTCTATATGAAATAAAGCGTAGATTTAATATGGCAGTGCAATGTTTAGCTTGTAGCAGATAAGAAGGTTGTAATCTTCTCTTACCTTTTGATCTACTTTGAAACTTCATATTTCATATATTAACATTTTTTAACCTTTTTATATAATCCATTCAGAAACGTTTTCAATGTATGCTATAGTTGCCAATTTTTTAACCATAAACTCAGCATATCAATCAAGGGTCAAAGGACTTTATCGAGTTGATACGAGTACATATGCATAACAATTATTTTACCTGATATGCGTTTATTTTGAATCAGACTGCATCGGAACTTTTTTAACAATGCTAGGAAGCAACATTTAAATTTGTATATGTTAAAAATTACTTTTCACCGCTTTCCTTTGACTCTAAGCTCATATATGAACGAAAAAATTCGTATGTTGGCGATTTCATTCACTTAATGCAAGTTGCTTCCGCCCCTTTCAAATGAATTGGGATGAGCACCTGCTTATTATCCTTCGAAATGGAGTTGCAAAAACCAACTGTACTCCTCTTTCCAATTGCCCAGACTGACGATAAAAAGACCAGTAAAATCGAAGTTCTTAAAGACTGAATTATACCTGAAGTTGAACACGGGGCACTGCATATGTTTTTACACTTCAATGAGCGAAGGACGTAATTTGTGGTTTACAGACCATGAGGGCTAGTATGGATAGCATTTTCACATTGAAGGTAATTTTTTACTGGGCGAGGTAAGAACGCAACACTGGTAGCACCTCTCCCAATTGAAAAGCAGCTGCTTCTCAGCCATTTCAAGTAGCGTCACATTTCCTAAGGCATCATCCTTCTCCTGATGTGTTTCTCCTTGACATTTAAAATGAATTTCTCGAACCCTACTTGAATGAATGAACCTTTGTAAATTAAAAACATTCTTTGTGACTTGAAATCAACTTTCTCCCGGGAACTGGCCCTCCAATTTTCGAATAATTTGCACCTGTGGTACAGAGAATATAAAAATTATTTTTATTGGTTGATCCGTATGTAATATAACGATTGTTGGGCGCACTCGCCATAATGTGGCACAGTTTACAGAGCGATAGGTTTGAAGCGATTGCATCCTCTTTGTGTTTTTGACGAAATGCAGAAGTGCTATGAAATGAAAATTCAGCTGATAGTTGTTCAAACGATATTAACAAAGAGAAATGATCGTCAGGCAGATGCAAGGAAAACTGAAAGCTCGAGAACTTATAAAGATAACGCAAACTTTTATTGTTGATGCAAAGGGAGTATGCATGCAAAGGGATGCAAAGTATGAAGGACATCTTTCACGACCATTTTTCATTTGAAATATTTGGTTTTTTTCCCGGAAAATATTTCTGATGAGGTCTTCTCGGGTTTCCAGCCAGGTCAGGAGGGTATTTGCTGCCAACGTTTTGACGGCTTTCTCTGCCATCGCCATTGGGGCTAATGATCATAATTGACCGCGGCGATGGCAGAGGAAGTCATCAAAACATTAGTAGCAAATGCCTTCCGGACCCAGCTGGAAATCCGAGAAGACCTCACCAGAATTTTATCTATAAATACCAAAGGACTTATGCCTGAGCTATCGTTTTTTCCTTCGTTGATCTAGAGGATTTTGTTCAAAATTTTTGTATTAGCTGAAATGAAAAACATTGGAGAGGAGATGATGAGCATTACCCCTGATTAATCATTTCCTTTTAAAGATGTTCGCTCTCACTATACGCCATTACTAAACAATTGACTGGCCATGACGGAACTTGGTTGTATTGTGGAAAATTGCGCACAAAATTATTACAGCTATTGTCGCTTTCGGCTTCTCTGTATCTGATTTGTATCCATGAGCAATACGACATTGAAAGGGATCAAGTTGATCTCTGGAATCTATGAAAAAGGTGATAAAAAATCACTTACAAAAAGGAAATAAAATATTCCATTATGCCAAATATTTTTACGTTGACGTCTCAATTAATGTGGTCGCTTGGCTAGAAGTGTATTTTCATCATTATTTTTGATCAGGAATGTACTAAGTAATTAAATGTGACGTACTAGATACTTTTCGATTAATTAAAACACTGTGACATAAAAAAGCTAAAGGTAACTTTCGCTTTACCTCTCATTATGTACTATGTCGTAGTAAAGATGAGGGAGTCGAGAAAATGTTTATAATTTCTCAAATGTTGTCTCAAAGATTTTGGACCCCAGATAAACAAAATAGTCTTCACCCGTAATTTCTTGAAGTCTTGATCAAGAAAAGAATATCCTCAGTGAGAATTATCTGAAGAGCATCCACAGATTACATGTTAACAGCAGTAGTAGCGATAGAGTTGGGATGCAGTTGATTCACCTGCTAAATTAATACCAGGACGTAACCAACCAGGGTATCGTGGTTGGCTTCATATCACTTGTACCAATCAGAACATTCATTGTGAGAATTTCTATGAAATCAACAGCCAATTCTCACTGTCAATACATGTTTACCTTTGTCACTGAGAAAAGAGTTACATTCATTTCTATACAGGGGAAAATCTGGAGTATTACCTCTCAAGGTGCTAACAAAAATGGATAGTCTATCCTCTGTATCAGACCATCGGAAAGGTATGGACTCATGATGATGAAATGCCAGTCAATGATTTGGCATTATTTAGTGAACTTTTTTCAAGTGACTACCTGCCATTTCTCCAGAAAGACATCATCCACTAAGGCATTGGCATCCGATGACGCGAATATTGAAATTAGATCTACTCATCAAATAATGACGTCTTCAAAGATGTCGGCTAAGCGTCCATCGCGAACACCGATTATCACGTTAATAGTGAAGTTTATATTATTCATATTATAGTTTATTATAATATAGTTTATATTATGTATACTTATTCGGTGTTTATATTTTATTCTCCCCTCCTATTTTTCGTTCGGTAAAGAAACTACCGTTTGGTAGGGTATACTTATTAAGTGATTGAATAATCCTGTTTTTATTACGGCCTCGGATAAATAACAAATTCTCATGTCAAAGTCAAGTCAAATAACGCTAACTCTTGGACAACAAAATTTTTAAAAACACAACCTAGACAGATATAAATAACAGCAGCAATAGAAACATAGTTTCCAGAATTTTAGAAATGTTTAGACGGTAAAATGAGACCTGATACTGTGAAGATAGCTTGATCACTGGTGCAAATTCCACTGATGCTCAATGGTAGATAACGTTTTTTTCGAAATTATTATTATGCTGCCGCCGGAACGCCGATTTATAACTAGCTCTCTTAGATTGTTTGAAGATAATGGTCATATTTAAATCGTTTGTAATGCCTTAAGATATAGTTAGTTAGAAAAGTTAGTTCAGAATCAGCTCATTCAGCCTAACTATAAGAATTATTCGATTATGACTGTGCGTACCACGATAGGAAACGGCGCGCCACGGCAGGATTCATGTAGGCATTCGCCATGCACATGAGGACTCAAAAATTCCTCTTCTTTGACATCAACACTAAAAATAACTCCCTCTTAAGCTTTATTACCTATACGTTGAACAAATGTTTTGTAGCCTTTCTTCACCAGCTTTACCAATAATGTCATACTTACGGCTATTCTCTTCCGTGATAATACACAGCCAAATTCACAATAAATATTAATTTTTTGCCGTCCTTGGTATAGCAAGAGAGAGGATCGCGTTTAAATCAAAGCCGCGGAAATTAGAACAACGCCATACAGTTATCAGCAGTGGGTGCATTTCGAATAGCCTTTAGTTTGATTTGTGTCCGCTTGGCGGAGTTCCGGCCGCTGGCATCAGCTGAACGAGCGGTACCAAACTCTTTCTTATAATACGAAGATTTCTGGCCCCCCGTCGATTTTAAAAGAGGGCAATCGACAGAAAAAGCAAACTGCAAACTCAGTTGGCAGAAAAGTATCCACCTATTAACCCATTTTTAAATTATTGATCGCATGAGAATATTTGGCTTCCCCGCTACCTCCCAAACCAGATACGCAGCGCTGCAGTGGCAATTAATCTGGAGGTATACATTTTTCTTCTGTTTAATTTTAATGAAGCAAACTTCAGTAATAAGGTTGCATGAAATTTTTAAAAATTAATCAATCGGCCCGTAGTTTTTGCTGAAACCTTGCTAAATTGAAGATAGTGTTTCTCGTCTAACCAATATTGACTTCGTAATGACTTAATGACAGGAGAGTTGTTGTCATGCAGTAGCTTCTCTTGTCAACAGCTTTCCAACTGTCGCAACCGATGGAAACTTAGCGTCACGATTTATACTCTCCATATTTATGATTATTGAAGTATTTTGGCGTTTTAGAGAATTTTTTTAAATTTCTCTGCATGTCTATCAAGAATTTGCCACAATGCTCCTTTAATCAATTACCACTGAGTTATATTATTTTTAGAAAAGGGTTACATGTAGATGTACATAATAATACTAATACCTCAGAAGGGTCCGATTTCATCATGTCTGCTTAACGTAAGTGGAAGATGACGTAGTATTTTTGCTTAGTTGATATTAACTGAAAGTCAAGGTTTCATGAATGACATCAGACTGTCGGTTATCGTTATCAATTTGAGAACGTATTAACTTCGGCTTCAAACTGATGAAAATATGCAACCGAGTGTTGTTTAATTGGACCTAAGCCATTGCTTCTTAAGAATGTTTCGGAAAATACAGGCAATGAACAGTATTAACGCTTAAGCATTCACTGCCTATTAATCCTCTCCCTGGATATTTGTTGCCTTCGCAATCACTATCACACAGCAAAACGCATCTTTATTAAGACTCATGTTATTGAATTTATCCGCAATTAGTGATATATGTGATCACACAAAATCCTTGCACAACAGAGTCATCACAGGGTACTAGGACCAAGGAAGCTAAGAAAAAAGGAAGAAGAGAAGAAAAGTGCCGATAAAAATAGGTAAAGCTGAACAAGAACGTTAAGACAATGATGAGGGCTGGTAAGCTGGAACATATTAAACGGAAAATGGATGCCTTGGGGCTGTGCGAGGTGAGATGCAAGGACAGCGGGACGACTGGAGTGATAATTACAGGGTAATCTATAGTGGTGGGGTTGAGAGTCAACGTGGGGTAGCCATAGTATTGAACGCAAAATTGGGGAGGAGGGTGGTAAATACTGAACAGGTGAATGACAGGATACTAGTGGTAAAAATAAAAGCACGCCCTACAAATTTCGCATTGGTCCAGGTGTACATGCTGACAATCAATCATACGGAGGAAGAGATGGATGGGGTGCATGAACAGATAGAGGAGATAATCAGAGAAGTGCCGGGCAAGAAAAATCTAATAGTAATAGGCGACTGGAACGCAGTAGTGGGGGAAGGGAGGGATGGGTATGAAGTAGGATGGTTTGGATTGAGAACGAGAAATGATCGCGGTGAGAAGGCAGTTGAATTTTGTAGGAGAAATAAATCAGTTGTCACAAACGCTTGGTTTAATCACCATTGTAGGAGGAGGTCCACATGGAAAATACTGGGAGACACTGGGAGGTACCAAATTGACATCATCATGCTTAGCCAAAGATTCTGGAACAGTAAGAAGAACTCGCCGGGGGCTGATGCAGACTCGCATCATAATTTAGTTTTGGCGAATTGTGAGGTTAGATTCACAAAGCTGAACAAGATTAGGAGGATGGAGAGGTGGATCCTCGGAGCGTTGAAAGGGGAGAAAAGGAGGGAATACCAAGAGATAGAGGAAAGGTACTTAAGTGAAGCCAAGGAAATAGACACAATAGAGGAAAAATGGGAGAACATTAAAACAGGCATTGTATGAGCTGCTGAGAAAACAATAGGAGCAGCGGAAATGAGGAGGATAAAGAAGCAGTGGGTTACGAAAGAAATTATTAGAATAATGGAGGAGAGAAGGAATTGTAAAAACGTCAACACCGACATAGGGAAGGCGAAATACAAGGAGCTAAATAATCAACTGAGGCGAGTAACCAATCGGGCGAAGGAAAATTGGTGGAAAAGGCAATGCAAGGAAATGGAGAAACTGCAAAAAGAAGGGAAAGTGGTAATAGGGTAAAATTTCTATCGGGAGGTAAGCGAGGGGAAACAGTACCAAAGATTAAGTACAAGAGAGGCGGAATATTAATCGAGCAGGAAGATATTCAAGATGATGGCGTGAATATGTGGAGGATACGTGAATATGTGGTACAGGACAGCGATAGTAGACCAACTAATTTAGATATAGAGGAGGAGGGAAGCCTAGATGAAGATAACCTCGGGCCAATAATTCTCGACAGTGAAATAGAGAAAGCATTAAAATAGATGAAGACAAGAAAAGCTGTAGGAGTAGATAACATACCCTCGGAATTGCTAAAGAGTTTTTTTTTAAAGCGGGCTTTTTTCGTACTTACACATAGGATCTACGAGAATGTAGTATGGCCAGAGGACTTCGTGAAAAATCTTGATTCCTATCCCGAAAAAGAAGAATGCATCATTATGCGAGGATTACAGAACAATTAGTTTGATTTCATACGCCGAAAAATTTTTACTTCAAACAATCAATAGAAGGTTGGAGAGTAAGGCTATAAACTACTTAGACGATGACCAGTTTGAGTTCCGGAAGGGAAGGTCAACTTAGGATACGATAGCGGCGATGAGAACGCTTATAGAGAGAAACATAGGGTATAACGTTTCCGCATGCTTTATTGATTTTGAAAAAGCCTCAGTTAGATGAATTGGAATAAACTAACAAAAATACTCGAGAAAATGAAAATAGACTGGCAAGATAGGATACTAATAAAAAACTTATATATTACTCAAAGGGCGGAGGGTGAGGGTGGCTGATGGTGAATCGGGGTGGGTAACTCTAGGTCGTGGGGTAAGGCAAGGGTGCCCGTTGTGGCCACTGCTTTTCAACGTTTATGCTGAGGAAATGGTAAGGCAGGCATGGCAAGAACTTTAAGTTGGAGTCAAAGTGGGAGGGCATCTGATAAAATCGGTTAGATTCGCGGACGACCAGGCATTGGTAAGTGGATCTTCGAAGGGACTGCATGATTTGGTAGACGCTCTAGTGATGCAGTGCGGGATATTCGGAATGAAGATAGATCATAAGAAAACAAAAGTAATGAAATTCTCTAGGACAGAGAAAGCGAGGCTTGTGATTAAAGTTGGAAGACACAAACTCGAGCAAGTAGAACAATGTTATTACTTAGGTAGCACGCTAGAGGAAAACGGGCACAGTAGCAAAGACATACGGAAGAGAATAGCGCTAGCTAATGAGGCGTTTAGCAATAGAAGGGAGCTAATGACTGAGACATAGGGTAAGTATGTGAAGAAGAGGTTGGTGAAGAGTTTGATATGGAGCGTAGCGTTGTATGGGGCAGAGACGTGGACCCTGAGAAAGGAAGACGAGAATAAGCTGCAGGCATTTGAGATGTGGGTGTGGAGAAGGATGAGAAGGTGAGGTGGACGGAGAGGAGGACTAACGAGGAGCTTAAGTTGGTGGATGAGGAAAGGAAGCTTCTGAATGAAATTCGGGATTGGCAGGGTAGATGGCTGAAGGATGTAATAAAGGATGATGGGTTGCTGAAGAGTGTGATAGAGAGAAGGATGTTGGGCCAGCGGGGAAGGGGAAGATAGGTTTCATGGACGGGATAAAGAAGGGTAGATCGTATGCAGAGGCTAAGAAAGATATCATAGAGGGATATAGGCCCCTGAATAAGTAGAATACCGGGAGGAGATTCTCTGATATTCGACAAAACCTACATTTACCGGTAGAATACATAAAAAAAATAGTATTTAATAAATTTCCACGTGGTCAGATGAAATGATTTATTTCTTTGAAAACATCTCCTATTTCTAGACTTATAGGCCATATAGACCTAGGATTATATGATTGTGAGAAATTCCACAGAGAAAAAAATCATCCGCCTTAATTTCGCACAATTGTGCATTGCGGGTGACTCCGTAAAAGTGCTACTCCGAGGCTAGTACCGGATAGCTTAACATTTGGGATTATGTGAGCTATAAGTTCTGTTTTAATTTAATTCTACTCTAATTGTGCAGAAGAACAGCAATTACTCTATTCCAATAATCGGCGTCAATCTATTTTACTTATTTTCGCAACAGCCGATGTCATATTTTTCCCCAGAAATATAATATAATCAGTTGATTGTGAACCACGCTATTTGAGTTGATGGACCACCAAAAATCATCCGATAATGAAACACCATACTACATTTCATTAACTGGGTTGTTCTAAGGATGTTATAATTAACTGAAAGAGATTTATAATCGAAGATTTCCTATTATCCCTTCCTGAGAATGTGAATTAAATGCCTGACGAAGAAAGAGGTAGATATTTAAAAAGGCACCTTCCCAGGTACCCAAGTAGTAGTTTGGAGCCGGATAAACCGGTCGTGGGTTCGAGTCCCGTCGCAGAAAAGAATGTATGCTATGCTTTTGTTGCATCGTGTTTACGTGTCTGGGTCAATCCGGAAATAAGTCGTCCGCCAGAACACTTATTTACATGTATCCCAGTCGGAAAAAACGTCTGGGCTGGATACTTCAGGGCTCTTTCGAAAAGCATCATTATTTGTATTTTTGCGTGCTACAGAATACTTTTTTTGAAATGGTATTCATGCCTTCTCTACTTTAGAGGTCACATCGCGAGAAACCATACAGTTAAATAGAAATTTAATAATATAACTTTTATTTTTGCGTGCTACAGAATACTTTTTTTGAAATGGTATTCATGCCTTCTCTACTTTAGAGGTCACATCGCGAGAAACCATACAGTTAAATAGAAATTTAATAATATAACTTTTAAAAAATTAGCAAAATTTTTTACATTTGCTGCTACTAAATGGGAATTTTGCAAAATTCTTTTGAATAGTCATGCCTTAAATGTATTTCAATCGTCTTGTATTATTTTAATCCAAATTATTTGCTTCTTCATCACAGAGCATTGAGCATCGTACTATTGTTTTTTAACTTCGATAACTGCGTATTTATTAAAAATAAAACCAGAGTAATGCGGAATAAGAGTTGAATACTCCATTAGTCTACCAGGACAACTCAATCACCCTTATTTGCCGTTAATATCATATCATTTGACTCGTAATTAACAAATTAAGCAATCATGCTCTAAGTTTCTTGAATTTTAAAATGGCAGCAGTATCTTACAAAAGATGAGTTAACATTCCTAAGAAAAAATGTGGTAACCATAAAGACATGCAAAGTTTAGTTCATGAAAATCATTACTTCATCAGCAATATATCAATTATTATATACGATAATCCTTAAAATTGTATCCCGGGTGTGCCCTTACACAAAGAGACTGGAGACTTAAAAATTATGCTTTTCTAGCTGGATCTCATCTCAAATACACCGCAGGCATTTGGGAGAAACCATAATTGTAGCCGAAGTTTTATGTCTATTACATGTTTTCGTCATTCTAGTTACTGTTTTACTGGATGATACGGACTTGTCAAAGAAAATATAGTATAACGTATTAGGTGATACCCGATGGAAATGAAGTATTGATAGCACTTCCACCAAATGAAAGATACTTTGTAAATTTCCTCGCAGTTTTTTACACTGACCTAGGTTTCGACTAACACATGCTACTATCAAGGCACACAGGTTTTATTTTTAGTTATACATTTTTAGGCGAAGCCTCCCATGTCAACATTTTTAAAACCTTGCAGAAATGTTCACCTTGATCATAGTACAAATTTTTCTAAATCTGGGTCGATGTAATAAAACTATCAATTTAACAATTGCTTTTCTGAGATAGGGTGAACACTTTTCCTTGGAAAATTGAATTAGCACAGAGAGTTGGCAAGGCGTAACCCAAGTCTGTAGGAGTTAAAGTATGAAATTAACGGGTAAAAGCTGAAATAGAAGTCAATGTCTTCGAGTTTTCAACGAAAAATGTTGCTGCACCATCTTCATCTCATATTTCGGAGTGAAATTTGTACAAATTTTACTTTTCCTAAGCTTATATTGTGTAGATTGCTGAAATTTAAACGTTAGACGATCAGTTGATAGATAAAGAAGAATAGAGGAAATGTGAAAACACCATAAGTGTTCGAGGAAATACCCTTGGTCCAAGATAAAACGGAAACGTTAAGAAAAACAGAATGAGCAACAGAAAGGAGAAATAAAATTGCTGCTTAGACTTCCAGGGGCGCGATTATGGTTGTCCATAGTGCATCTTTTAAAACCAATACGTTATATTTTCTCTTGAGGCAAAAGACATTACGGCCCTCCTTCCAATGTTTTGAGGTGGTTTAAATTACCACTGTTTTTAATAAACGGAGTTCGTTCTTAGGACATAAACTGTGAGCGCGACCCTTCTAGAACGGTTTGCGTTTTGGATAAAAACATGAAAGAAGGATCCCGTAAAATCATGAAAGAAGGATCCGCGATCCGTGCCCAGGGTGGTTTGAACATACTTCAAGGCGTGAGGGCTCTATCTTCTTCATTTCATTCTTAAATACGGTTGTTACGCCGGCATTTCAGTTGGCGTCTTCAGGTCCAAATGTTGGACCGATTAGGGTCTAAAAAGTCCAAAGTTTCTCCATCTCTATCTGAAGGGGAACTTCAAGACCTAACATGGGACCTGAAAATGTCAACTGCAATGCCAGGGAAACCGATGAGGGAGGAAACCATTAAAATCTCGCATTTGGGAACAAGAAAGCACTCTCAAGGTTCCAGAAACAATCGTAAGAATTACCTAAGCTATACAAAGCGAACAGGGAAACGTAGCAGAACGCGAGGGAACAGTATCTAGTATCGACAAAACCAACAAGTTGTACTGACCTCTTGTTTCATTATTACAACCCTTTTCAACGCCTGAGCGTCATCTTTCGGCACAAACCGATGTACTTGAAGATGACGCACAGACGTTGAAACGGGCCGTAATGACAAAGTAAGTGGGAAGTACAACTTGTATTATTGATCCGTATAATCAGAAGAATGGTGGAAAAATGGTAACATTAGTACTATTGAATTCCTCGTCCACGTGCGATAAAGGCCGATTCCCCAGGCCTTTTTAGTTCGGCGACGTAAGGAAGCGATTCGCTCCCCCCCAAACGAAACCTTGCGCTCTCTGTTGCATCTCTCTCACTCGGGGCTGCCGGCGTCCTCTTCGCCTCGTGAGGTGTCGCGGCCGCCTCTTCCCATCCACGCGTCTGGAGGCGAAGAACAGCCACCTCAGCTAACCTCCGCCTTCCCAGTCCGGGAGCCGACTGTTTTCAGGAGATCAACCGAGGTGGGAGACCGCTCGTTCGCTCTCTCTCTCGCACACATTTGCGCTTCCTCAAGCTCTCATCCCCTCTTCCCTTCCACCGTATGTGAGAGGGAGACACCCTTTATAACCTCCCCTCTTATTCCTCCTAAATCCTTCCTCCCCTCGTTTTTCCCTCCCTTCCCGCTCTCCAGCTCCACTCACCCTCGCATTATACCCCCACCACACACGACAGAAATACTCCTCTCTCTCCCTTTCCCGAAATTTTCTCCCCTCTCCTCATCCCCCCTCTTCCTCAAAGGGCTGCTCTCCCTGCCAGCGAGCAAGCAGCCTCGGGAGTTCGACCTCCCGCCTCACCCGCCTCACCGCCCGCCGTCTCTCCTCAAAACTCCCAAGTAGTCTTTTACTTTATCTCCTCTTCCACATCTCGCTCACTCGCTCTCCCCCTCTCCATTCCTCCCCACCACATCCGTTTCCTCCTTTTCCTCTCTCTCTCTCCCCTTCCCCTTCTTCCCACTTCTCTTCTTCCTCCTCCCATCTCTCCCCTGATCCCTTATTCATTCAACTTTCAGAGCTTTTCCTCCCATATATGTACGTTAGAAATTCCGCGACTTCTCCCAAAGGAAGAGGAAGGAGGTGGTGGTGGTGGTGGCGGTCGAATGAGAAGGAGTATTAGAGCTGGAGGGGGAGTAGGTCGTCTTCGTTTGCGAAATTTCCCGTCCGATCGTGCGGAGCAAAAGTGTGCGCGAGCACACTTATTTATGAATGTGCCCTGGCATCCGTGAAATGAGTCGTGAAACGCATGTTCTTCGTCGCGAAGCCTAGCTGCTTACTCCCTTTCTCTCCCTCTCCATATTTTTACGTCGAGGATTCGGGTGCATTGACTGGCAGCGGTTGGTCGGTTTTCTTCGCTTGCGGGAGTCTTCGTTTGGATCTGGAGTCGGGGAGGGTGGTCCCACTTCGCTCTCAACCACCATGTGGGTCAACGTATAATATGTCTTCACTTGAGTCGCTTATCTATTCAGGAAATCGCCCACATGCAGAAAACTTTACCATGCACAGCAACACAATGTGACAATCATAAAAAGGTAGTCGCACATAGTAAAGCATAAAAAAGAGCAATAGAAATATAAAAACATAACTTAAAAACTCATGGGAAAGAGCGATAATATGTTTCTTGTGAGCTGAGAAAGAGCACGGTGAGTACTGGCGTAGTAGAAAGGCGGAAATGGCTGAATTTTGTTCGGAGAGGGTAAACATAATGGTATTAGTTGGGATATTGTGAAAATGAATGTCTCTATGTTCAATTTTTTCTCTTAAAATATGAGTGTTTTCTTTCGCATGATTTACAAAAAAATCTATAGCGTTAAACTTCGGCGAGCGTTACCCGCAATGGATGCATATCTGTAATTCAGAGAGATAAAAATCATACTATTGGGGTTTGAAAAAAGCTGCCCTGATTTCGCACGTACTTTGTGCTTTGCTTTGAATAGAAATCATCTTTTTTGCATCATTTGAAATGTACATGCTTCAAATGAACTCCTTGTTCCATAAAAATTCTCAACAAAATTCACAGTGAAATAGGACGTCAGAGAAGCGTAATTGGTTTCATCACATGGCGTTCGTGAGCCTAAGTTAAAATCTCAGTCTTGGCAAACGTTTTGCATCTTTGAATTCACTGTCATCCCGTTTTGATACCTATAGGTGCAACCTTTTGAAAAGTACCTCCGTACGACCTCAGAGATTCGTTTGTCACAAATACCCAAGGCCAATGATATATCCATTCCAAAGGCTAATTGTAATGGATTAGTGAATTCAATCGACGTTTTGCGCGCCATTCCAACTATCAGATCATATTTTTAACTCTCTAACTTGTAAACCTAATGATACGAGTATAGACTAGGATGTAAATTTACCTGGAGTGGTTTTACCTTGCTGCAAGCTAAATCAAATGATGTTTTTTCATGACACTTCTTAACGTATAAAAGCTCATAGTGCTGTGTGGCACTACTAGATAGAAAAGCCTTTTGATAAACATTTCTGAATCCATCTGAAATATTTCTGTGTACGTTTTGACTAAAATTAGTCGTTACATTTTATTCCTTCAGTTGAGTTTTATAAATTCTTACACATAGCATGACAACTACTGTGCTATAGTTTGAATACACATTTATCAAAATCATAATAATTGATATAATACATATTTATCTCCCGTTGAAATTCAAGGGAGGAAGAAAATATTGAGCATATTGTTTTCGACACAAACTGCTTTCTTTCAATTATATTCTCATAGAGTACCATAACCAGATATCAATCCAAGCAGAAGACACGGCAGAGTTATTTTATTAATCCAAATGTAGAAGTCAAGTAATTTTTCAAGTTCCTAATTTCAGGTAAACAGAAATTTAATGCAATGTATTATTATAATTATATATTTTTGTGCACAGCCCACTGAAGACCATAGTATGTCTTACATATCCGTGGGATTGATCAAGTACTTATCTCGGCTTCCATTTAAAGACTGGCTTGAAATTGGGCCCCTTAAAATTTACTGCACTGAAAGAATCCAGTTTTATGCTTTATTTTCGGTTACAATGGGCTGCAAAGAGAACATATGAATAAAGGCTCGATGGAAAAATAGTGCCGTCTCGATGATGCGGAATGAGTTTCCATATTTGATCTTAAACTATTTGGAGCCTAATTGCTGTATTTTCTCGGTTCTGAATAGATTTTGCTGGTAATCTTATTTACCTCAAGAATATGACCCTAGACACTGATGAATTCACTCGCCGTTTCCGAGCTATCCGTAAAGTTATAGATGCGCGTTGATATTTTGCTTGTGAGTTAAAAACGGGAGGCGGAGGTAGTTTTCTCAAAACAAAATGTAAATAAATTTTTACTCCCACTTTGTGCCATAAGTGTGTAAATTTTCTTCGCGATCGGAGCAATATTGTAGATTTGTATAAAAGAATAGCAAACACACAATCATTCTTCATTATAGATAAATCTTTCGGAATAAATCTTGCTGAACTAGAAAATACTTCCTGTGATGTATATTTTCGCTTGATTGGTTTTCTTGCTCTATACTTTATCTTTGAACATATTAATTTTCATTAAATATAATAATAAATCATTAAATATAATTAAATAAAAAAATAATTAATTAATTTAATTAAGTTAAATTGACATAATAAGTAAACAATATATTCCTGGGCATGAAGATATGTATATTCTCTCTGAAATATATTCATGCTTTTGTATCAAGTATGTTTTCATCTTTTCTTTGACTTGTGAAAGGTTTTTATTTAATATCTCATGTAAAATACTGAAAAAAGATGAGACTCCAAATTTCAATCTTTTTCCATGTTAAGTTCTTCTTGTTTCTACTAATAATACACACTCAACTTTTCAGCCTCCTTCGAAATACCATCTTAAATTTTCTTACCTTTTCAACCATGTCTAAACCTTGTTCGCCTGCTCTTCTCTCACTCCAGCTTTCCCCTTCAATATTCCTTCACTTTTACTTTTCAAAAGGCTTTTGAGTAAGCTTATAATAATTCCTCTATGAAAATTCTTCCAAGCAATTCAGCATTTTCGCCTTCAGTTATCACCAATTTATTCCCTGTTGATTTTAATTTAGTTCAGGCTTGTCTCCATATTTATTTAAATTTGAAATTCTTGACAGAAGCAATTCTTATATTAGTCGTTCTCCATCACCTTTTGACTTCCAATTCTGCTCCTCACAGACTTCAATGCCTTGACTGATTAAGAAGAGCATAATGACCCACTATAGTGACCACTTTATCTGCTTCATAACTACATTCATGTACCTTTTCTATCCATGGTTATGCCATTATGATATGATTTACAGTTACTTGATTCTTAAAAATCTATTAAAACCGCTTTGACAGCTTATATTAAAAAAACTGCGAAATTTATCACACTGTTTTTCGATTTAACACCCAAAGTCTAGGTGGATTCCCACGTCAGCAGGATCATTAGGGTTTGGCTCGAGTCTTCAACGACCTATTATGAACGACCTGTCTTTTCACAGCCAATCAGCCCGGACAAGAAAATGAAGAGATCCTAAAATTAAATCTGTAACTTGGCGATGGTTACAAAGGCGACAAATTTGTCGAGAGCGTTCTGCGTATGAAGAGCGCAAATATTTAAATGAAGTCGACTCTGCTAGTTGCATTTCATTTTCCTCCCGAAGTTAATTCAATGGAAATGGACCGAAAATGGCCGCAAATGAAAGTTTTTCGCGAATATACAAACCGTTCCGGCAAAACCTTTTCCTCCCACCCTTCCCACACCCTTCCCACTGACTCGTTTGACTTGAGCAAGGACTCATTTGCAAACATTAGTTCCGACAAGTCTTCTCTTTTTCGTGGAGCAAGAACGCAGCCGGTTTGCATGTGTACTGAGTGAGTGAGTGAGTGCTCTTTCTCTTCTCTCCTGCCTCTCCTCCTCCCCCTCCTCCCATATCTGCTCCCCTCCCCCCTCACAACCTCCACTACCCTCTCCTCCTGCTCCCCCCACCCACCTCCATCCCTTCCTTATCTCTCTCTCTGTCTCTTCTCCTCCATCGACTTTAAAACGCGCCAGGGAAGGCGATTCGGGTGAATGTTCCAATGGGACATTTTCCCTCTCTCTCGGGGTTGTGTGTGTATTTAAAAAAATACCGAAATGAAACCGAAGGAAGGAAGGAAGGAGGAGAGACTTCAGCGGGTCCTTTTCAGACGACGGTGTTAGTGTGTGTTCCCCGACTAAATCCCCCCACTCCCCCCCACCTCCTGCCTCCCCCTAGTTGTCGCCCCCCTCCCTGATACATCCCTCCTCGTCCCTCCCCAGTTGAGTCGCGCATGCGCCGTGGAGACCTTCCGTGGCCGCGGACAAAAGTGCACCACCCGAGAGCATGAAAAGCGTCAAAAGGCGGGAGGGAATAAATGGTAAAGTTTTGTGGCGGTTTATGCAGCAAGGGAGCGGGAGAGGTTGGGGGGGGGGAGTGAGGGGTCGTCCCACACCCCTTCCCCCCATTTCACCTCGTTTCTTGCCACGGTGGGATTTCTCCTCTTAATCTACCGGCGTTCCAACTTTATATCGCCCAACTGTGTTTTTTTTAAGCAATTTAATTTGTTCACCTTGGTTGAATTTTTTTAATATGGCAGCAATTAGAATTCCATGGATTCGTGAAAAAATAAAAGATCTCATTGAAGAATGCCCTAAGATATATAAATACGCATCGGTAGCATATTGGTAAAAAATACTTTTAATTATTATTTGGTGGCCTAAGTATTAACTCATCTAAGATGGAGAAGTCACCTTAGACTATTATATCCAAGAGAATGAAGGAGCCAACGATATTTGCCATTGAACTGAAGGACTGTACCCGCTTCCTTGACTTTAGCCAATTAATAAATTAGCATCTTGTTGCACTGTAATCTCTGTTTATATAGCTTAGAAAACAAATCCTCATTACCCTTCGTCTGCAACCAAAACAAACACCAAATAATCAAGTGCTTTTTTCCTGTACCTTGATGCCCGTGAGACAACAACGCTTCTCATCTTTCGGTTGCTTACCTGTCAGTTACTCAATCATGCTAGGACTTTGTTTACTTTTGCTTCCACTTCTGTAAGACTCAGTTGTATGTTGTATGTACTTTTGTTTATCACAGTTTACAGTGCGTTGCTGTGTATCTGTGTATCTATGTATGTGCGTTGCGAGGAGTCGTTCAATTAACGTCTTGTGCCACACTCTACCTTGGCTGGTTTTCCTCAGCATTTCAATTGCAGACATCACGCGGGTATAGATAAGCATAGTGGGTCTGAACGTCAGCGATGAAAACGAAGTCTCGGCTCTCTCGCCATCTTCATTATTCATTCCAACTCCATGTGACCCAACCACACCCTGTTAAATCCGTCCAAAGTCCATCGACCCCCGAAAAAAGTTAGTAGTGAGTCTTGTGGAAATTTTACTTGAAGACAGTCGACTGAAATCCACATCCTTCTCCTGCTTTAACCTCTCGCTCTGATGGCTTTCGCTTAGTTATTCCTCTTGAAACCCGAAAGCTGGTCGTAACACCTAAATGCATCGTTATCCCGAGAAAACCGAACGATTTTGACGGTGATAAAAATACGGTAATGAAAGCAGCGTATGGAAAAAAAGATGGGGTGGACTCGGCAGAGAAGGTGTTTTTCGGCGGGTGGGGGTCTTGAAGAAGCGGAGGGGGAAGGAGGGTTTAGACAAGCGGGATGGTAGAGAAAGAAACTCAGTCAGCTCTTTCCGGGCGTTTGAAATGAAGCATTATTTCCTTTCCCGCGCCACGCCCTTAGTCAGCAGTGCCATCTATTGTGAGGCTTGGGCAGCGTCGGCCCATTATGGAGGGAATTTTCAGGAGGGAGGCTTATCCGCAAAGGGCTGTGGATAGAGGAGGAGGCTTTTGCCCTCCATGACAGCGGTGCTTTGTGAGTAACTAGCAAAGGTATCTCTTTCCCGCCAAAGAAGTGGAAGGAGAAGGGTGAACTTCCTACGTGAGCAAAGAAACAGCCCCTTGTGAGCGGGAATTAGCGGAAGGGAAATTGCTAAGCCATACCCTATATGAATGCGTCCTATGAAGAAGTTCCTGCATTCATTAAATTTACTACCTATTTCTTAAAATAAATAATAATCATCATAGCGTGAAAGTACCGAATCAAAATCAATATGTTTCCCAAGACAGGGCAACTGAAAAAGAAAATCAATAGGACTTTGACAAGAGTCGGTAAAAACTTACACCCTTACACGGCTGGTGATCCAACATCCCCTGCCACACGCCCACCCGGCGGCTCGCAGGGTATTATGTAGATGTAGATGTAGAGAGGAATTATCCCATATAGATAGATTTATTTGTGGGAGAGCACTGATAACAATGGAACTAGTATGCAATGTTGAGAAATGACTGTCGAAGACACTGAGTAGCATTGAGTTATTTGATACGGTTATGGACTGATTGCAGATGTGAGAGTGGAAGGGGGTAGTAAGGTATAATAAAAACTACAAAAAAGGCAAATTTAATAGTTTTAGGCATGGTGAAGGAGGATAGAAAGTTGATTGGAAGAAGATTTGGAAAAAAAATCCCATAGTCAATGGGATTTATAGGCCTATGAACTACAAGAAAATGTTAGGAGAGAAGGAGCAAGATGAAATAGAGTAAAATAGTCTGATGGCATAGTAAAAAAGAGGAAAAATACTATATTGAAAATAGAATTGATTCCATTTGGCAAAAGTAGTTAGCCATTACGGAAAGAGGATAGACAAAGACTGGAAGCACTTGAGATATGGGTTCAGAGGCGAATAGAGAAGGTGATCTTAGAGAAGTGGGCAAGGTTTACGAGGATACATTGGTAATAGTGGAGGGAGAGTAAATAAATGTCGGAGATTTGAAGAAGGCAGAAAAGTCAGATGCAGGGCGTGTTGAAAGATGAGAGCATTTTGAGGTTGTTGATTAGATAGCAGAACTTTTGGGAAAAGCGGAGGAGAAAGGGTAATGTGAGGACTTTTGGATGACGAAAGGAAAGCGAGAGGGTGAGATGAACTCAAGAGAGACTTGATAGCAAGTAAGGAATGTCCAGCGTCGTTAATCGGTTACTCCGGAAACGGGAACTTCGGAAAGGGACCGGTATAAATCATACCAATCAGTTTTTAGAACACCCAATGGTGGGTAGCGAGTGGTAACACTGGTAGAGGTGCATTTCCGTCCAACCAAACTTACCTCTCCCACCGGTAGAACGAAAAATTTTAAAAATCCATGAAAATCCAATCAAGGGGACCTATTTGCAATCGATGCCACATCGGCAAACGCCGCACCAATGAGCTCGTATCATAGACAATCTACTTAATTAGAATGCAGCGTGGAAAATGTGAGTTATCGCGGCGGCCGCAGCCCGAGTTAATTTTTTTTCTTTCATGCGAGGAGTGCAAATGAATTGAAATAATTGATGGCATGAATCATTTATCGTCGTCGTTGTTAGCTCTTGTTTGCCATTCAATATGTCCCGTGATCAGCGCAAAGCGGTTTGGTTGTATACGCCGCCTGGCGTAACGTTGTTTATTCTGGATTCCGAATCAGTACTTTCAAGTCTCCGGGTGTTAACTAACAAATTCAAAAATTTAAACGCGCCCGTTAGATTTCCCCGAAAAATATACATACATACATACATATATATTATCTCGCGTATTTCGAAAATTTAACGAATTCACGCTCACGCAGCCACGGTTTGTCGATAAGGATCAATAGCGAATAACATCCTTCTCGAGCACGGGAATAAAATTTAAAAAATGGAGAGCTCCGGCATCGCGTAATTTGATTTGTTATCCCGACATTAACGATAAATTACGCGAGATCCCAGTTATTACATTTTGAGCCAATGCATAAATATTTAACTTTTTGACGGTGATATGAAAAAAAATCGTGTCCGGGGAATTCAATTATCGAACATTCTGGAACAGGATAACGGTAGGATTTTTACCCACTAGAGTTTGCCACCTCCCGGATTGCCTAGGGCAGCACCAATATATGTATCCTAGACTGGCACTGATCTGTTACAGAGACATACGTATTATAATTTTGAAAGCCAGCGATAGTTTCCCTCAGCTTCTAGCATATGTATATCATGAAGCCTTTTACAGGTTATAATTGTTGTGTATTCCGCGTGTCATGACACTGGTTGTGGTGCTCCTTTCATACCCATGTATGAAGACATTGTCACTTCATGGTCTCGGGATTGGATTTACTTTATGACTTCCCTGCTGATATTGGCACAGTTTTTATGCACGAAATGTTTTAAGCGATGGAGGATCTTTTTATCGGATTGTTACTGCAAGTAGGCATTATAAACACATTGCACCGGACGATAGCTCTTCATCAACGTCGACATGGTAGCAACTCCAGGATTTGGATGGCGGTTATTCGGTGGATCTTACAGTCTCTGGGTCTGAAATTCGGCCTCAACCAGTTATCCGGTTTCCATGCCTGGAGGTTTCTTTTATATTACAATACTGGCTTCAGGATGGACTATGATTCAATACTCGGCGGGTGATTTCAAACTTAAGAAAAATGCACTCTTAATCTGGACCCAACTTCCAATTTTCTATTACAGATCTATTCCACTTAGACATATTTGTACAACCATCTAGAGCTTTGCTATTGTGTAAAGATTCATAATTGATAATAATTTAAACGAAGTTCTCGGCTATTATCACAATGAAGACATTAACTATATTCAGGAGTAGTGATGATATAACCTGTCTGGTTTTAAATGGTTTTGACCAAATGATAAAGCCTGATTACAATTGCATTCCTGTCTTTGGTAGTAAAATAATTCTTACATCATGAATTTTATAAACTACTTGTTAATGGTAACACTCCTAGTCTCCAAAAAAACGTTATTACTATTGTATTTATGTAAAAATTTTCGTGTTCCTTGAATTTCCATCCCTATTTACTCGTTTTTACTTGCATTAATAATTACATACATATGTGGTGTTGAGTAGGCGTTTCTAATATTGTATCGATATAATGGACTTATCCTTATTTTCCATCTGCATAAATTCCAAATATGCAAAAGAAAATACGAGATATTTTATCAACATTTGATTAGATAAAACATTATGCTGAATGTAATTGTGGATGTATTTGATAAACTTGGAATATTGTTATTGGGTGATGGAGGTCATTATATCAATGTGGAAACAAAAACGTTATGGCCTTTTTTTATTCTATAGCACGTAATTAGCATTTCGCTGATCGCGTGCAGCAATATGACGTAGTTGTAGTTTCCTCCTGGAATAACTGAATTCCGCATTCATTGAATTGCCATTAACTTTAATTAAAAAGAGTATTTTGCGACTCAAGCTCCAAATTTTTGCCTAGGCATAATGTATTTACGCAAAAATATGGACAAGGATTATAAACGAGAGCCTATTAATCAACAGCTTCGGGGTTGGTGTTTCCAAGCAGCGCTTTCGGATAAATAACGGCATAAAAGCCTACTTATATTTTTCGGCCAGCTCAAAATTCGCGTGGATGTGAAATGAGCTCTTTACAGTTTTTCAATTTTTACTATTTTTTTACTTGAGGACATAGTTATTCGATCACTCGTTTCGATGGTCCTGCAGTTTTACAGAATTCAGCTCCCTGTGCCTACCTCGTTCAATTGAGATTCAACCCCTTTTCTATTGTTTCCTGAAACAAATTTATTTTCGTAGGTATTTTAAAAATAGCACAGATCATCTCCAATGTCAACTCAACTAATTATTGTAGGTTACTTTCACCAACCATTTTAAATTTTCATACTCTTTTCTCTACTACTAATTTCACCCTCTGATAAGAATAATCAATAAAGTTTTAAACTCATTGCATATATTTTCTGAGATACTAGCTCCGTATGCATGTATCAATCGAGATACAGAGGAGAAATTTCCCTGTAGGAGTGACTCTGTAAACGCAATTTTGTGAAACACACACATTTTCACTGTTAATTTTACAAAATTGTGTGACCATCAGCGGATGATTCCTTTAAAGTTCTCAACCATTCCCGTAGTTCTTCGTATATCTGTGTAACATTTAAAGTAAATTAACAAAAAGGTGAACATTTTTGTATCGTATGCCCTATTCCCATGTATTCCCATTCTAGTTTTCACAAAGGCTTTTAAAACTATTATCATTTGCATAGCTTTTTGGCCGTGAACATTACAACATAGCACTAGAGACAAATTTACCACAAAAATTTCATTTTTAGGCAAATCAGTAAAACTCATTTTTAAGCCATGAAAAACTGAGTGAGCCCTGGGATCATAGACAACTTTGAATAGGTATCAGTTTTAGATTCAATAGTGGACTTCATGGTTCTCTGCTATTTTTGATGGTGCAGAATTCCACTTTTCCTTTGAATTGGTAAGTGCAAAACGTATCATTTCATGTAAATTGCATTACGGTGAAAATATGTTTAATTTTTCTTAAGTAGAATTTAACTATGCAACGGAAAAATTTATGAAAATAAATGTGCGTGTGGAATCTTGGGTGACTCGGCATGACCATAAATTTAGATCCTTGGAAGAATGAATAAGTGGAGAAGAGGCGATTTCAATATTGGGCACTCGGCAAAAGGAAACGATTTCCATGGATTTTTTTTAAATATTGAGGCAGAATGCGCAGCTAGTATAGTAGAGAAAAAATTATAAGGAGTAGAATAACGATGAAGGCCAATAGACTGATAATGGACTACGTTCAGTGAATTTGAGAAGGGGCCTTGTCAGAGTTGAAGAGAGTGAGCGTCGAAGAGATAAGAAGAAATGACTGAAGTAAATCAATCTTCGTATTGAATAACCAACAATCATGAATAACGGAAAATAATCGGGTTACATAATTTGTATGGCATTAAAGCTTGTAATATCATAAGGTGTAGGTTTGAGGTAAATATTCAAGACATTTTATTT
The DNA here is from genome assembly GCA_963169105.1 of Ceriagrion tenellum. Taxonomy (NCBI): domain Eukaryota; kingdom Metazoa; phylum Arthropoda; class Insecta; order Odonata; family Coenagrionidae; genus Ceriagrion; species Ceriagrion tenellum. The sequence continues at coordinate 70,924,919 of OY720632.1, forward strand.
CATTATGATTTGTTGCTATCATTTTAACGTGTAAGAATTCAAAGTATTCCTTTTTTAACATTTATTCGAAGTAATGGGCTCTCAAATAAAGGCTTATTCAGCCATTGGCTGTCTTTAGTATAATCTTCTATCATAAAGTACCCCACTGAATGCTGGCATGGAGACTTTTTGTTCCTAAACCAAAGATGGAGTTTCCATTCTTGTGAATATTTCTTTGAATGAACCATTGACTGGTTAGGAATTACTGGTTAGGAGTTTTAATTTAAACGTCCGGGTTAAAATCTTGGAGTGCGCTTGAAAGCCTATCATTTACCGATATCTTTTAGGCAAGCCAGCCAAGAGTCATCAATCAACTTCAAAAGTCTGAGTCTTATTATTGTAGCCATTGATCTCAGTTCTCAGCCGGGATTTCCATCTCCTCAAGCTAGACGCAGCCTACTTTCCTCGAGAAGTCTTTGATCAACAAAAGTGTGTGACGCCCTCCTTCATTCTCTCAAGGAAGGGAGATTATTTCCGATGCATATAAGCCATGCATGCTGCCAAATTCATATCAAACATGTTTTTCCTTTCAATTTTTGCATTATAATGACATATTTATCATCTCATTTCTCACCTCAACCTATTTTTATTCTTTTTCTTTTCGACCATTTTTATTCTTTTTACTCTTTTTCATAACATGCTTCTCCGAAAACAATCCTGATTAATCTTGGTCTTCGTCTTTTATCGTAACGTATTAATCCTCCTACTATCGTTCTTTTCGAAGAGCATCATCGAATCTGTATCATAATAAGGGATCTTCAGAAGCCGTGCATCGCCTGATCGAAGATATGATAGCTGTATTTTCCTCGGATGTTTGATTGATTTCCTTGACAGGAAAAGGCAAATTTTTAATGCATCAACATTAGCAGAAATAGATACAAAGATTGGTTGGCTGCTACTCTCCTTTTAATTTCCTTTTCAGCATAGGCCTCTATTTCTTCTTTGACTTTCATTTTCTCGTTTACACCTTGCTTTATGTACTCTATTCTTGGCCATCCTCGCGCTTTCCAATCGTTATTCCTTTCATTATAGTTTAAATCGGGACTCTATGCCTCGGTTGTGCTTATAATTCTTTATCTCTCATAATCAATGAAAACTTCTCGAGCTAGATGTAAGGAACATAGCATAAGGCAGCTGTTCAGAAAATGTTTTCACTTGAACATTTTAACTACTCAAGCTGTATTTAATAGAAAGCAGGTGTCATTTTTGTCATAATAGCATTATTTTCTAAAAAATGTTTCGTAGGAAATGGTAATTTAATGACATTTTCGATTATAACGAGACACTTATAAGGGGAGCGGAGTGGAATTCCTGATGCTTTGGAGCTAATATTACTATAAATTTGAGATAAAGACCCTTAAAACAGAAAAAGTTTCTGGAACAGAAAAAAAATCAATAGCTCTCACAAGTAACATCTCGAAGTTCATAAAATCACTTTTCAAATCGAATCCCCCATTTGGAATCTCGGTATTAATCATCATAGGGCTATTTATTTACTTTACTTTTCTCTGCTGAAGTACAGAAGAATACTCATCTTGCGATAATGTGAGGCAGGTATTTTTGTTATAATACTTAATTGCATATTGCTACATATTTGTTTGCAATAATCGACCGGACGTAAATTGCTAGGTACTCGACTGTATAGTTAAAAAATAGGTAATTTGACCATTGAATTAATTAATAAAATACAGGATGGAATGCAAACGAAAATTCAATATGCCATTAATGCCTTCGACCGTTACTTTCATACGCTCTTTGATCCTTATAAAAATAATGCGAATATTATACGTATATATGAAGCTCATTTTACTTATAAAATCATAAATTTTGGACCATTATTCTCTACTAATCCTCCGCTGTCATTGAGCTCAGTTAAATGAAAACTTGACCGCATTTTCAGTTTTCCTTTTCATATAAAATATCGACGTCGAAAAGTTATCAAGAATTTGATTCAATCATTTATTTTATAAATCAGCCGTAGAAATAAATAATAAAAAATTTGAATGATATTGAAAAATTATGAATGACAGGTAATAACCATACCTTCTGTTGATTAACTTTTTTGAGAGTCGTTAAAATAACTTTCTAATTTTTTTTATAACAAACCGTCAATCCCAAAACCTGCGAGTGTCGCAGAAAGGCATTGGCGTTCACAATCTACTCGCTCCGATTCCAAGACGAGGTCCGCGCATTTCATTTCACGCGTGGAGGCGAAGTGACGGACATCAAAGGCTCTCAGGATTAAGCGATTCCAAACATCGTTCACGCAGAGGCACTTCCGACTCGTTCTAGTGTTTTGCCCCGTTTCCCTCTCGTTTTCCTCGCATTCCGGCGAGGAGTTCCGGACGGTGGGAAAGGGGGGGGGAGTGGGAGGGCGGTAGAGTGGGTGGGGGTGCGGGGGGAACAGGAGGAGGGGGCGGGCGTAGACTCCCGTCTGGGACGACGACGGCAGGTGATCGGTGTGTTTGTCGGGCACGACGTGGGTCAGAGCGCGCGAGAGAGGGCGAGACTTGGCGCCCACTCTCGACCTCTTGCCACCCTTCCCCTCCTTCCTCGACCCTTCCCCCACTCTACCCAATGCTCTCTCATAAGGGTGTGGAACAAACGGAGGCGCGGACACGTCGCCAGCGCCCTTCGCGGACTCGGTCGAAACTCCAAGCTGGACCAAAGTTAACCCTTTGGTTTTTTTTTGGGGCGAGAGAATTTGGCGGGAACACTCAGCCATTTCGGATCCCGCGAATATGTCTCAAAGTCCATATTTTTTTCTAATGGCAATTCTTACTTAAAATCTTGCATTCGTTGCTAACTCTTCCACACGGTTTCCTTCCACAAAACTTCCAGTTAGTCATTCATTAACATTTTGGGATACATATTTTGTTTTGCACTTTAGCCAAGTCGGTGGACGGTTACGCTCTGGAGTTGCGTATCCTTTTTGGAACAATTTCCCCAAATGACTATATCACCGTTCTTGCTTACAATTAGCGTCACTCAAACCTCATGTCCTCTCTGATCTTTTGACTAGTAAACAGGCATTTTCTTTCGCAGTAAAATGGTGTTGGAAAACTGATTTTGTTGCTGACTTGATCGCATTTGGAGAACGAATCAAAAAATTTCTCAAGCACGATCAATATACTACGAATGTAAATTTAAATTTAATGCAACTGGCCTGACCTTTCATGTTTTCTGCATTTAAGGAATTAATTCTCTCAACTAATATTTTACATTACCCGCGAATGAATTTCCATAATGCGTGATTTGTTTAGATATGTCAGTGAGCATAATTAAGTTTTATTTCAGCAAAAATAAATTTTGCGCATCTTTCGTCATGACTAAAATCACTTAAAATGTGTAATTTATTATAATGCAAACATCTGATCGATTATAAACACCTCCCGATAGGATTTTTCAGCAAACCTATTTGTCGTGCTCTCCAACAAAACGTGTTGCTCAGGGCTTATTTTTGTCAAAAACAAGGTAAATATTATTTTTCGCTTCAAATCCGGTTAACTTAATTAAATTTCAAATGCTAATAAAGTCTGCGTTGATTAATTGAAATTGAATGAATAGCATTGACCTTTTAAAAACGTTTAGTCAAATTCCTTAACATAAGCTTCATTTTTCCATGCAGATGCCGACTTATTCTTCTGATTTATGCAAGGGCGCTACAGGGTATATTATAGTTGATGAAAATAACAAAAACTTCACTATAATTCATATCAAAATTGATTATGGTGACACTTTGGCAATGTTAATTCTGCGTTAGTTTTATGCCTGCTTAATCTCTCTTTACGACTTTTGAAATTCGTCAAGCAGCAAAATGTATCTTACTTTCCTTTTATTGAAAATCAAAACAGAGAACTCCTTTCATCAGCGTTAATTTCCACGATATTTTGTTCATACTCTGATAATTTGTTGCGTTATTGTAATGGTTAACTTCATAATCTCGCATATCATGCTACCAAGGTGGCCTGCTTCCATTGATCTGAAGGGCTTGTTGAAATAAAGAAGAACAATTCATTAAGTGTCACGTAAGATTATGTCAAGGAGTTCCATTTCAATTTTGATCATTTAATTTGAGGACAGATCTTGAGTCTAATATGGAATCGTCGTTCAAAATGCAGCCCTTCACCAGGTGGATGATCACTTAAACTCCTCGGCCGCGATTCGTCTTAGTTTTACTCTTTTATCGACGTACAGAATGTTCTATTAGTAATTTAATTTCTCTATGGATGAAGGCACATATTTTTTCCGTGGAAATACGGAATTACGAGCAAAATTCATCGTGAGTTAGCCATCTGGATTGGCAGTCATCCTTTTCAAGCCTTTTTGCGGAGCATAGAAGAAGAGGGAAATGCTTAAGTGAAAAAATTAATTAGTTGGTGTAGAACTTCTTACGTGATTTAATGGGTTCAATTCAATTTCTAGTTATTAAACCACAATTGATGATGAGAAGTCAATGAACCTCTTATAGGGCATATGTCTACGAATTTGTCGACCTTACAGAACGCATCCGGAACAAGTTACAGTAGGCCGAAAATTATATCTGATTTAGGAATAGGCGAGTGTGACTTCATGTTTAAATTCAACAATGAGCATATCATTAATCATCAGTTTAGGACCCCTAGACTGTAACAGTGTCAAAAAGAACTTCTGTATCGGATCCTAATATAGTATATATACTTATCTTTTCGACTCACTTTCTCCGACCTTTTCTCCCTTTTCTATTTTCCGCTTCAAAATTTCTCCTACCATACCAGAAAACAACCATTTACGACCGACAGGCATCAATACAATACGAGGTAAACAAACGTTCATGAACTTGTATTAAGGTGGTATCACTATCAAATAAACTTTTCAAATATATATTTTTTTAATCTTTACAACTCTAAGCTGTAAAATTGGATAAAAAAGTTACCACTTGGCTAGAAAAACAAAAATTACTTCAGGCGGAAGGATTTTTGCTTCGTAGGGAGTATGATCTTCAGTGATGAAAGAAGCAAGAAAGATACATAGAGTGGTGCAAGCCATGAATGTATTCTATCAGAGAATGAGTCAACAGGCTATCAACAACACCATCGTAGAATAAAGGAAGCGTTTCATTAATATATTTATTTGGAGTATGATCTTATACGGCGTTGAAGCCTGGACGATATATGCAAAGAAAAAAATAGCAGATGTGATGTTATCGAAGAAGTATTGAATGGTTAAGGATAAATACATACATACATACCCATCCCGCCGTTCCCTTCCGGGGTAGGCACTGCCAAAATGTTTCACTTATTAATACATAATTGTACACCAAACTCTGCTTCAATAATTTCCTTCATACTGACCTATCCTTGCAAACCTCTTTTGCCTCATTTACCCCTATACACTGCTTCATGCACGCCTTCCTGTTTTTAAGACTCCTAATATTCCTCCTCCTAAGGATTTCCTCAACCACAACTTTCTCGACCTACCTCTACCTCTGGCACCATTCATTTCACCCTTATATGTCTGTTTAGCTATTCGACTCTCATCCATTCTTTCAACACGGCCAAGCGAACGAACGACACTCCTTTCATATATGTCCATTACTGGAGCATCTAACCCACATTTATTTATTACCCACTCATTCCTGACCCTATCCATCCTACTTTTGTGGCAAACACTTCCCAGATGACTCATACCCACGGCGTTTAGTCTACTCTTATGTCTACCCTGACATACCCATGTTTCACTACCATACAACAAAGTGGGGAGAAGTACACTTTGTACAATGCGATTTTCGCCTCCTTAGACCGGCACTCATTCCTTGATATGCTCCACATGCTACCTACTACTTTCCCTCCAGCATTTACACGACTCTTCATCTCCTCATCTTTCCGTCCATCTTTCGCAAACATCTTATCTAAGTACACAAAATCATCCACTTGTTTTATTACTTCACCATTTGCCCTCATCATACATGAGAATAATTAATTCTCCCATTCTCCTTATCAAAAACTAGTACTTTAGTCTTGTACGCATTTACCCTCGATTCCATTCTCTCTGTTGATTCACAAAACTTATATAGGAGCTTTTGTTATCCCTGTTTTCTCTCTGAGATCAAAACAGCATCATCCGCATATGGAAGAACTCGCACGTTTACATTTCAAATCAAAACACCGTCGTTTTCACTACATGCATCTCTAACACATTTATCCGTAAATACATTAAACAGCCGAGGTGACATTACGCATCCTTGCTTTACACCCCGATTTATTACAAACCAATCACTCAGAACCCCGTTAACTCTTACACTTGCCTTACTATTATCATACATCTCCATCATAACATTCAATAACTTCCCATTCACTCCATAGTCTCTCAAAACCTTCCACAATTTCTTTCTATTTACTGTCATATGCCTTCTCTAAATCTACAAACGCACAGCACACTTTCCTTCGGTCACTCATAGATTTTTCTATCACTTGCTGAAGTGCAAAAAGCTGTTCACTTCATCCTCTCCCAGGCATAAACCCTCACTACACACCCCATATTGTGTGTGAAGTAATATTTCTCACTCTTTCCATTAATATTTTACTGAACACTTTTCCCGGGATACTCAATAAACTAATGGTCCGATAATTATTATATTCGGTCTTTCCTCCCTTCCCTTTGTACAACGGAACGATGATAGCATTTTTCCAATCCGCTGGAACAACAGAAACCTGTAAGCATAAATTGAATAGTTCACGCAGCCTACAAATTAGTAATTTACACTCACACTTCAACATATCACTGGATATCCCATCTATGCCTGCAGTCTTCCCATTGTTCAATATTCTCACAGCCATTGTGACCTCCTTCTCACTGATATCGTTTTCCATCATCACATTCTCACATACAACTTCACAAGGCTCATCCTCAACGCCTGCAACATTATTGTACAATTCTTCAAAATACTCCCTCCAGCAGTCCCTGATATTGCTCTCGTCCCACATGATCTCTCCACTTTTGTTCTTTACCGCATTCATTCCCCTACCTTCACCAATCTTAGCCCTTTTTACTCACTTCCAAAACAGATTTTTATTGCCTTCAAAATCACTCTGCATTTTTTTAGCTTTATCCGCACGCCTTCTTTCTTTGCTCTCTTTCACAACGATTTTGCATCCATTCTTTTTGTTTCTGTAAATCTCACATGCCTTAGTACGCTCTTCCTCAAATATGGCAGCAATAATATCCTTGCACGCCTCATTCTTTTCTCTGACTGCAATTTTCGCTTCTTCATTCCACCAAGCATCACCTTTCGTTCTTCCTACCACTCCTTTTCCACATACACTTTCAGCACATTCCACAATCACTCCTTTTAAATACTCCCACGCATCATTCACATTCTCGTTTCTGATATGCTCGTCCCATTCTCTCTGCTGCAACGATAGAGCATCCTCAAGCATGCAACCATACCGCATTCTTACCTCGCTATCTAGCAACCTTTCCACTTTTACTCTCAACTGCTTATGCGCAACATTCTTCCTGCACATGGCACCCACTAATTTCCCAGATTCACTTTGGAGAGTACCAAATAGTGGTCTGTTCCACATTCAGCACCCCTCATCACTCGCATGTCCCACATAAACTCTCTCAATCTCTCATCATACACAATAAAATCAATCATGCTTTTATAATCACCCCTTTTCCCAGTATACATATGTATTCTCTCATGTCTAAACCATCTATTCGACTCAAACAATCCTTTTTCTAAGGACATACTCACCAAGTTTTCACCATTATCATTCACTCGGGGGTCACTAAAAGACCCAACCACTCTCTCAGATGCATCCCACCTCAGACCAACCCGCCCATTCATGTCACCTAGTAAAATTATTCTCTCACCAGGATCACATGCATTCAAAACCTCTCTCAGTTTTTCCCAAAACTCATCCTTCACGCTGTCACCCTCTCCATCCACTGGTGCATAGCACGCCACAATCATAACTCTCCTAATACCTTCTTTCATGCCAACCCAGAGCAATCTAGGGAGTACTAACTCGTACTTCCTTACTAGCAACTTAGCTCTCTAATTAAGAATTGAGACCTACACCTTGACTGCCATGTACATTATCTTCAACTCCTGACCATAATGCCAGACTACCGCCATCTAATGTAACAGCATCCCGCACCTTACGCTTAGTTTCACATACACACAAAACATCCATTCGTCTCACTTTCATTTCATTCAACAACTCATGCTCCTTTCTATACACTCCTCTCACATTCCAAGTACCGAGAGTCCAGTTCGTTACCAGTCCGTATCTTGATGGGCCAACCTCATTCAGTTTCCGCCGCCCATCGTGGCTTTGGCTGTCCGAGGCAAAAGATTAAATGAAGAATAAATTATTGTAGAAATGGCCGGTTTAGAAGTGCACTCATTCGACTCATTTAGCGGAACAGCATTTTTTTAAACACTGATGAGGGGAGAAATCAATGGGATGAATTATTGCGGGAGATCGAAGGTTAGGTACCTTGTGTGCAACAAATTAAGAGAAATGTTAAAATTAGGACCCACACAGCTCTTAGCTGACAGAAGACGGAAGATATGAGCTTAAATGAACCAATCTCCCAATAGCTGAGTGTTAATAATGAGGTTCATAAAATGTGTCTCCTACTGAAAACGTAATCAGAATCCTAGCTTTCATTTATTTTTTCCACCGAATTAGACTTGGAACCAAACTGGGGTCAAGGTGGGTGGAGCGTAGGGAAAGCTGTGTTTCTTCCACCAACCCCAATTGCATTTATTTGAGTAGTTGATTAGTGAGTGAGATGCATAAGGAGTGAGTTCATCCATGAAATTTAATGGCTACACAATAAAGCCATCTATCCACCTCAGTTTAAGTTAGTAGAGTATTACTTGACCGAATGAAATATAACCTTAATGTTTCGATAGAAATGACGGCTCGGTCCACCTTTAGGGTTAGAAAAATGCCAACCTCTAGAACTCGAGTTACATTAAGCTGCACTATAAATAATTGGAAGCAAGTTTTGTCTAATTTTTTGGTCACTTATTGAGTAGTACAATCATATTCTCTCCGACTTGCAATATTCACCTGTAAGTGCTATTTTAATTACAAATTAACTTTGACCTATCAAAGAGTGACGATTTGTATTGCGATATGAGACTGCTTCTTAAAAGTTTTTTGAAAGAAATATAAGACTTATGAGCAATTGGCGTGAGCGTCTTCGCTAACTACATTTCTTCAAATTCCTTTGCTTACCAAACCGTAAGTCATTCCCAACCAAAATAGTAATTGCCATTTCCCCATGAAGGGATTTTTTTGTTAACCTTCTTCTTGTTCATTAGTTTGCGTATGTGTTCTTTTTTCTATCACTTTAAAATAGCATCATGATTTATATAATGTTTTCAGTAAAACGATGAATTAAATTAACTGGAACTTATTACAATAGGTTTTCTTCAGCGAGAAAATGATTACTCATCATTTTTACTCATGTATGCTCTTAATACGAATACAAATTTCCCGCAAAGTTTACTTCCCGTGCGAACTGTAATATTTGCCGTTGAAAACAAGAAAGTTCACTTTGATTATTAACATTGAAAAGGTAACTTACATATAAACTGGCCAATCATTTATCGGGTACATGGTCTGGTTTTGTTGTTGCAGAATAAGAATGGAGTCCACTAGGATGACGGTATGACGCTTCAATTCTCTAAAAATGTACGCGTGTAACTCAGGAGTAGAAAAAGCTTCAAGACACCACTTGACGATGAGACATCGATATAAGCCCTTCAACGGTGGAGTGGAAAAATTTTTCCGAACATGACACTGCATAGAAAAAAATTCACAATGCCAGCATCTTCCTTCCTACAGTGAACGCCTAGGACGTATATTACTCATGTTTCCCATTGTCTGGCATCACCCTTTAGACGAGCAATCCCAGCATCCGCGACGGCCATCAGCGAGCTTAGCCCCCATTCTAAATCTGCAAAGGACCGCAAGTCCTCTTCCCTCGGACTGACGAATTACGGGAACATCGTGGGTCGCCCGCGAGACGACCGGCTAGATAAAGAGGAACCCGACAAAACCGGGAGAAGTGGTTCGAAGGGAAACAGGAAGGGACGAACAGAGGGGTGTGTGATAGTTAGTTACCTGCCTACCCCGTTCGCAGCCGTGGAAAACGCATCTGCTCCCCGCGGAGGCTGGCGATCCTGAGAACGCGTAAAAAAATCTATTAAACCCCCCGAAACTCAAAACTACCTCGACCTCCATCCTCCTCCCTCCCCCCCTATACCCCCATCCCCTTATCCACTCTCCCTTCAGTTTCTCTCCTACTCTTGCTTGACCCCTTCAACTCGTCGCGTATAAATCAGCCCGTTCCCCCATCCCTCCGTCACCTTGTTTCCCTCCCTTCTTACCCCATCTTCTCACTCTAAAAAAAACCTCACCTTTCCTTAATGGGCAGTTATCCCAGGAGGGAGGCGAGTGAGAAAAAAAATTAAACCACTCAGTTTAGCTGCAGGAACTGGATTCTCTACACCATCACAAACCTCACTCCTTCCATCTTCTCGGTCTCTCTCTCTCTTTTGCGTTTTATCTTCTTCTTTCCGTTTCTCCGCTTCTTTCTGGGAAATTCTTTCTCCATTCTCCCCCTTCTCGGTGGTAGAGTGAGAGAGAGGGAGGAAGGAGTGAAGAGGCAGGAGGAGATGAAAGGGTATGAGGTAGGGAGGGAGAGAATGCAAAGAGAGAGGGAGAGATGGAGAGAACGGGTTGGGTATGTTAAGGACTTTTGGTCCATTGGAGCAGTGGGGAGTGTGTAATGATATGTCCGACAATGGTCCATTCTTTCTTTCTCTCGCTCAGACAGACGTACACACACACAACGCACTCTTTTGGCCTTTTCTCTTCACTCCTTCCTCCCTCTCTCTGGCTCACTCCATCTATTCTTGCACTGTCGTGTCCCTTCCACCTCTTCCCTCCATGGCCTCCTCCAATCCCTCCCCCCGCCCCTTCACTCCTCCTCCTCCGCCCCCAGCCCACGGGCCCCTCCCCCTCCTTCTCATTGTGTGCTCTGAATTCTGGCGGCACATTACCTCAGTGCTGCTCTTTCACTCCTCCTCCTCCTCCTCTGGCTCGCTCTCTCCCTCACTCCTTCTATTCTCTCTCTCACTCCCTTTCCTCCCCTTGTACTCATACTCTCCCTCGTTTACTCCCGCCTTCGTCCACACAAGGCATAGACGAGAGAGCCCGCAACATCGGTGCTTTCCGACAACGTGCTTCCCAATCACGCACTTCTGCGCTTAACTACCACAATCTGTTTAGCGCAGAGCTTACGTGAGAGGCTGTATCATGGGGCGGTTTCCAATCACGCATTTCTGCGTTAAAATATCGCAATCGGCCTTGCGCAGAGCATGTTCCAATCATATTGGTGACTAAGAAGATTAAAACAAACCTTTACCGCAGTTCTCCTGCGTTAAAATGGATGCTAGCATGCGGAAGTTACAAACGCGGAGAAATAAACAGAAGCGTTAGCGTTTATATCTTATTTTTTAAGATAGGTGAGATGATTAAGTGAAAAAGTTAATGAAATTTGGCGGTTTTTTTTCAAGACGTATGACTTTGGCCAAACCTGTGAATTAGTGGAATATTATTCCGCCATTTTGAAAACCCTTCGGCGCAGATTGCTCCAATCTTCGACATGAGTATGCGCTCATGTGTATATGTCAGCCACAATGTGTGCTAGATCTGCGCAAGGTGAATGGAAAGCACCATAGGACAACTATGAGTGATCAATGAATGGTCTTATAGTGCTTTCATCTAGCGCAGTAATACCCCACCCTAGAGTTTACTAAACTGTGCTTTGCTGAGCCTCCAGTAATTCTCAAGGGCTCCTTCCAGGGCAGTCATGAAGATAGCAAAAATCAAAAGTTCAATTGCTTCTTCTATTTAACGTTTTTTACTACCGTATTTTTATTTACATGTGTACCTATACCATACAAATGTACATACCATATAAAAGTTATTATTTTGTCTTCCATGTAACTATTGTGGAAAATATTTCTAATAGAGCTTAGATAGAGCTAAACACTAAATATATCACGAGGTACGATTATGGGTATAAGAGAGGTTTTCCATTATGATGAAAAAATAATTAACAAATTACCTATGGATTTGGAATACCATTTATACCACTATTCATCTTTGTATATTCTACGAACAGTAGTTATGTATTGAAAATTATTAAGAATATTAGTTTCAGCTAATTGAAAAATATAGCACTTATAAATTTTTGCTTCAGTAAAGGATCCGTGGCTGAAAAATTTTGGGAACTGCTCTCTACAGAAATTCCTCCTATGCCTGTGTGAACAAACTAATCCGCCATTTTGGAACTCAAAAGTTAATGACACGGACGATGATTTGAAAGCTGAGATTTTTCTTTCAACAACCAGGTGTCCCATGAATATTTATTGACGAGTTCGAATGCGTTATTTCAGCTGACACCATTTGATAACAATTAGTTTCTGCTGGGAACCCCTCGTAAATTCCAATGCTAACTTTATATTCCCGCGTATTTTGGATCCAAAATGGCGGAACAGCTTGCTTCATTGTATCAACCGCCCCACCACAGAGTATATCTGTGGCCCCACACTACGGGGCGCACAACATTTATCCGGCGTTAAGGGCTCTTATGGAGATTGGTTTCCTGTGAGATATCCATATAGCCGGAGGTGCCTTTCCTACCAATCGCAGCAGGAAAATCATAAAAGGGTTAAGTAGAAAATGAAATTTACTTCTAGGAGTCATGAAATACTAATGTCATCCACAATATAATACCATTAGGAGACTGCTGTTATTCAGCGAGATGTTTGAATTTGTGTACTCCGTTGCCTAGAGATCAACACACGTACATTCTCCATAGCAAGGGCATTCTCCAAGGTTCCCCGCCGTCTGCTTAAAGTGGAGCGATATATAGCGAAGCTTTGTTGATGCCTCTCTGAGGCGCGAAGTCTTGGCATGTCCCATTGAAAATGGCATGTATTTTTTGGCGAATCCCTCAATATGAAAGGGTAGTAAATGCCTGATATTTTCGTAATAAGTGGGATTATTTTCTGTACATAGCTGCAAAATTCATTGAATTTTTTGGGTAGCAACATTACACTCGAATTAACGTTTTACTCGCTGGGACCCATTTTTTCATGGGTAATTGCGTGTTGAAATTTCCCGCCGTTATTGAAGGCATTTCCACGTCGAATTGACCTGAACAGACATTCAGCCAAAGAAATGGAATCCAACATATCAAACTACTACCAAAGCCTTCGCTCCAAATATGTTTTTGACTACAAAGCCAAATAAAATCAACTTCATACCCGCTGGAATCCTCATTTGAACTGGGACTAAAGAAAACTTACGAGAAACTGTGGTTCAACCAGAAATTTATGAATACCGCAGCAGGAGTTTTATTTGTTTGGCTGGGATTTAAGTTGCGAGATTGGAATATGTTTTTTCCATTGTCTTTGTTTGTGTAGGCGAGCGAGGGCGTTTGCGCCGCCCGTTTGGCAGCGTAGGAACCCCGAGGAGAGGAAAAACTCATCTGGACAGTGACGGTGCGGTTTCAGTTTCAGCTTTTCCACCGTGGGCGTGAAACCCTATGACGTTCCTCGTCGTTTCCTCATCGCTCAATCCCGAAACAGCTCATCGTCGTGCCCGCGACCAACCTGTAATTAAGCGGAGAACGAGGGTGGGCTGTGTCGCCGCGGAGGTTGCAATGGTTTGGGGAGGTTTTAGATGAATTAGAGATAAGGAGGAGAAAAACAAGGACAGATGATAGGGAAGGAAAATGATTACAGGACAATTCCAAGATCTCATTTCCACAACTCAGGACAAAGGGAAAAGGAAAGGTAATTTGTAAATTTTCTGGTGGTAGCAGCGGTCCTTGAGTGATACATTTACTTTCAGAATTCTCTTCTTACGGCTATTTCCCTTCGTTATAAATAATCTCGAAAATTGGTTCATTTGATTTGGTAGACAAACCAGGGACCTTTGGCCCAAGTTATGTATTTATTTTTTTTTAGCTTATTTTGACTATGATGTGAATTTTATTTAATCTCTGTAACTGTACTTAGGTGACCTGTCACAGGGCAAAAAACAATAATTATTATATTGTTGAATCAAAGTACAAAGAAGGCCAAATTGATATACATGTATGCAGTTCAATCTAATGATTTCTGCATCTTGTGTTCATCAGCAAGTTCCTCCCTCCGTAGTAAGCTGCTTCGACGTAAAGCTTTAAATCACTGCACAACTCTAAGTGATTTTTTATGAATAGCATTAGTCTTTCCAAAAAAAAGGAAAACTGTGTAAACTGATGTTTATCTCTAACTTTAAAGGAATTATTCATGAGCAAGAAACGGAGGCTACTTCAATTTGATTACCGTGCTATAATACCTGAAAATCCAACAAATTGAATGGCAACACATATTTTTTGTTCGGGCATCTTCACGTGAAAGAAATGTGAAGGAAATATTGTAAAACTATTTCATCAGCTTCAACCAAAGTCTTTACTTGGATACCAGGTTTATTTTGAATTTGCAGATTAATTCAAGTAGTCAATGAAAGCAGTGGAAGTTTAACATTTTGCATGCAGTTCAGTCACCGCAGTGACCATCGACTACGAGAGTTCAAATATTGTAAGCAAACACGTAAAACAAACACCTCGTATGCACGTGTTTATGAGCAGTTAACTTTCGTAGTTTATGTTCACCTGGATGACCAAAGTGCATGTACATATATATATGTCATAATTTCTTTGCTTTCCTTAAAAATTAGGATTAATCGTTAATTTAAATTTACTTGTCAATGGTTCTCTTCTTGAATTAACAAGCACATCGCCTTTTTCAGTGCTGAACTTTGGTTGGAGGCAATTAAATTTTATGATAGGCACAGAAACATTAAAATGAGACCAAACGATCACATTGGACATTACTTCCTAGTATTTTTCTTTAGGAAGCCATTTGTTTCTACTGTTTACCCCGATTCAACATTAACTGGCCGTGATTGAACTTGCTCTGAACATTGTGTGTTCAATGTTTACTTTCAGTTCATCTTCAGATTACGGTCGATTACGGAAAAAATATCACATCCATTACTTTGGCCTCTCTATATATCTTTGATTGTCGGAAAAATGCGCAGATTGCAACCACGTCCGAGGCCTCATATAATCAGCCCGTCAATGCATGCAATGGAACCTATGCCCTTATTGGTTTCTCTTCCTCTAATTTACAATCGTGTTCAGTTTTTGTGTGTAAAATGCATAATGTGTAGGACCACTGATTATGCAATTTCATCTCTGTCCCGATTGTAAACATAACCACTGACAAAGTTTAGGCTGCTGAAGTTTATTCTGTAAGTCTTATTATATATTTTTTTCTTTTGCGCCAACATTTCACGCATGCATTTTATGGTTATAGTCAATTATTTTGCACCAGTTCCTTCCACGTGACAAGGTGTATATGGGAGAGGGGAGTCTCAGCCTTGCTCCATGTAGAAAAATCACGTATCTATATATCTAACAATTATCTGGCATTAATGGTTCAATATATGGTTGGAGTTGAAATCGCGCATCTGCAACTAGTTTGCCTTCGTGCCCAACCTGTTACTGTGCAGTTAGTAGCAGGCAGGGTCATCGCGTGGTTGGCAATGACTTAAGGATATTTTCCACCAGGAAAAAGACAAAGAAATAAACGAGAGGAGGGGGCAAGCAAGGAGAGAGATTACAAACCAAGCCTGTGATCTCATTTTCTCGATGGTAAAAAAACTAAAGAGGAAACGCTGTACTTTTCTTGGTGGTTGCGATGTTTCACGAGTGATACTTTTGGCATACAAATACGCAGGAAGAGATCCGTGAGCAGAGTGTGACACAGGCTATCGGAGGACTTGACAGGTAGGCTAGTGGCTCGGGAGTGCTGCCCACAAAGCTGAGGTAACCAGAAGAAAATGAGATTACTCGAGTACCATGGTGACGCGACTTATATTGTTTAAACCCCGCACTATATCCCTAGAAACTTATTGGAACGGTAAAATAAAATAGGTACTCCTAAAATCAATTGGCCTTAAGATCTCGAGAACTTTGAATGACATCAACAAGCAAATACAGAGCGAGATGCATTTTTGTCAGTGCCCTCACCGAATGCCATTTATTCACACTCTCCCTTTGTTCATGGCCGGAGTGCTAGCACGCCTTTGCATTTTCTGTGGCCGTATGAGTTACGTGGCTATAACTCCCCGTCTAAAGACCACCTTTTTTCAACCAAAATGTATTAAGAATGTAGCGTAGGCAGTGCGGAATGAAGAGAAGAAGTTTCTTGGTTGAGGATAGACCTTTTATTGGAGTATTCCTAGAACAGACTGACGTGAATGGCAAGAGAAGCGGCTTATATACAGGCATGGAATCGTCGAGATCGCCACTCCAGGGAACATTCTAGAAATTTCCCAGAGAAAATCAGAAAAATGACATGAAATGAATTAACCAAAAAATATTCGCCTATACTGAGGCTCGAACACGTGCTTCCCGCTGGCGCGGCGAGCGCGGATCCGCTGGGTCATCGCGACAGGTGTAGCTATCGCTTCAAGACTATATGACCCCAATCAGATATGATAACTAAACTTATCCCTCGGACAGGCGCAATTGCGATTACACCCCAATCGGAAACGTGGGTATCTCGCCACAGGCGAAGAGTTGCAGATATGTAGGTACCTACTCACATGCATATACGTCGAAAGGTGCAATCTAGAGCGGCCGATATAGTTTATATTGCCTTTCAGTTGCAAGGCAAGAAAGGCACTGTAGTGAAATTGGAGACACTTGATCAAGTCAAGATCTAGAGGGTATAATAACCAGTACTTAATATATTGGATAGAGTCCAGTATGATTTTCGGCCTAAAAGGTTTCGGAGTAAAATTGTTCTAAATTCACTGCCTTCATTCACATGAAAGCAAGGTTTTTGGTAGAACCTGAAGCTTTGTTAACACAAAAATTAAGGTAGCGTTCAGAGCTTACAAATTGAAATATTTTCATTATGCGCCCTGTTTCAAGGTTTATCTGCCCTATATTACCCCCTGTATTGTCATCAAGTAGCATTTCATCCCTTTGCATTCTCCACTACTTAGTTTTTTAACCCTAAGCCACGGTGAGCTCATGAAAACTAATCGTCAAAAGAAAAAATAAACATTGTCAGCACTAAATCACGCACCAACCCAAGCATGCACGAGAAACTGTTATCGTTCCATGTCTTGGAATGCCTTAATTGTTTTTTCTTCCCTAGGAAAAAGCTGCATTTAGCACTAATAATGGTTTAGAGCCCCGGCGGAATAAAGTAAGCCAGGGAGAATTCGCAACGGATAGCCATTTTAAGGATTCATTCTATTGTATTCCGTCGTCAATTAAAATGTATTTATTTAAAAAGCGACTACTTTTTTTGTAGCACTATTTGTAAATGCTAAAAACACGAGTATTTTGGAAATCCAAAGGAAATTTGCGTTGTTGACTGTTTCCACGATAGATGTATTCTACTTATGAATATTTTACTCTTGCTTAGCTACTTGTTATACAAACTCGTATCTTGTATCAGACATTTATCATACCCCTGTTATTTGAGAGACGCTTCTTTATAATGGATTCTATTTAATGTACATTTGAAGCCTGAAATTTAACAACTGATGTTGTATTTTATTTTACACATGCAGAATTAGTTGAGTTTCTTACACCAATATTACAATGGTATAGTTATTGGAATTGTAATCTTGTGTAAGGTGGAAAAGTTAAAAAGAACAATTGAATCTAGTGCTAAACTGACAGCTTTTTTATATTCCTTTCATACGTGCTTTACTTATCTTCTAATTCGCATGCAATGTCGTTGACACTCATTTCGCCCCTAAAGAAAAACCTTTTTTTGTGTCGCACCCTCCGGCCAATTTATTGTAAAGTCTTTTGCACCGCATAAGCGTAAACGAATCCGACTGTGTCTCTTGTTGCATTCCCTAAAAGTTACTGATGCGATTGTTTAGCTCATTTTAGCATTTTAATTAATAATAATGCTTTAAAGTGAATTATTCTAATGCATTCTGAGGTAAAAGATAGGCTAGATGTCTCTAGAAGTAATCGTACTTAAATAGGCTAACCCTTTGCTACAATATATTTAAGTTTCAGAAAATATATTGCCATAGTGTTGGACTGGGACGAGAAGAGTAAGTCTTTTCTGTCTCCACATGTACGGCATTCATCCCTCCACTCTTCCATCACATGTACTCTCTCCTCCACAATCGAACACGTTAACTTTCACAATGAAAACAAAAAGACGTCGGCCATTTTTGGTCATCAGCGTTTCCCTCTCATTAATAGGCACTGCCGTGGCGCTTTCCTTAAATGGAACATTGCGATAGTAGAGGAAATATTAGTCTTGTAACTTTAATGTACACATTACAAAACATTGCTATTTAATACAGTGATGTTTACATAAGTATAGCTTACTGCGATAGTAGTGTATCCAGATTTAAATTGTAAACTGCCATACACCTCTCATACCATTTCTCACGGCGTGTTTCCAATGTTGTTTTCTATCCAATATTTACTTCAGAGAACAATCTTTTTTAGTTAAGGCTGAAAATAATTAGAAATAAAACTAACTTTGATAAAAGTGAAATCATAATTATACAATACAAAATACGCATGAGACAGCATTGTAGTCATATAGTCTACTTCAGAATGAAATGATGAATTACTTAATTTCCCCAAAAAGATTTATTACTTTCTTACGACCTGAGTTTCATCGCTGCGCGATATCATCAGGTATAGGGCCAGTAAAACACATTGCTTAAATTGTCAAAAAAGAAAGGGGGGAGAAGGTAGTCTTCAGGTAACGGTTGGGGGTTATGGGAATAGGGTAAGAATAGGTGTAATTATATTATATCTACTTCTTATTTCACCAAATTATACCAACGTACTGGACGTAGTTAAAAAATGCTGATAGATTTTCTGACAAGTGTGATCCATACCTTCAGCTGCTTCTTTTTTCATATGCTATTCCATCTGTTTGGTAAGCCATGCTATGTTTATAATTTTATTTCATACATGGGCTGATTGCAAAGCGTTTTTGGCGGCATATCCATATTCTTAATGTCTTCTGTTTCGCCCCCCAAAACCATGTCATATTTCAGCAGGGGGTTTATTATCACATTAAATCATCTTGAGTTAAGCAATGCCTAACTTAGCTCCTCAAGCTTTGCAGATATTGTCCGTCTTCCTTACGATCCCACGGTTCCACACGACGCTTAGAGCAGGAGAAATGGACGCCATTACTCAACGCTTCTATGTTTAGAGTAAGCGGCGCTTATCTCGCCGTGACATCCCTTTCACCTTTGCCAAAAGGAAGGCTATTTACTCGCCCATTTGACAGGATTGGATACAGTTTCCACTCGTGAATGCTCGCTCCTTGGCCGATTTCTTGAAAGTTCTCGATGCGTAGTCTAATAGGCAGGATACACTCCCGAGAGTTCACACCATGTCAAGAGTTTCCTCCAAACGAGTCTCAGAACATGTCTCCGGAGTGAAAAGTGACAAACTGGCTACATTTTCGAAATATTTTTACCAGAATCTCTTCAAGACACCACGCACACGCTCACGTAATGCAAGTGTTTACCGCTCGAACCGGCGTGTAAGACTGGGAGGGAAGATATTAATATGCACTTGCAAACCCATTGTGCCATCTCTATCTGTGTAGACACAAAATAAACTCGCCACGACAACTATTAAAACTGACTCTACCATGATAATTTCCTCCATTGAGCTCTTTCATTACATTACATTGTTACATTCTTACATTGTTACAATCGTACATAGCTTCATACACGGCCTTCTGTTCTTCAGACCCCCAATATTATTCCTCATAAGAGGGCTGTACACTACGGCTGAAAACACTTCTGCAGACGCCTTCGTGCTTTTATTTTACGACTCTGCTTTGCTACTTCAAGTAAATCAAGGCCATTCAGTATCGATAGTACCCTTCCTTTGATACAGGTCTTCGCAACGTAAACAAGTCCGCCATTAATGTGCTTATTCTGTTGTATCCTCCGTAAGCATAGGGCAGTTTTATCAAGGATTTTGTTGATTGGGCAGTACATTTGTATTCAAAATGACGACTTGTGTCCCATATTCGCAGATTTCCATGAGTGTGCTGCGGCAGAAAATGCACTGTGTGCACATTAATGGCGGCCGTGTGGTGGAAAGAGTTGCGAAGACCCATATCGATGGATATACGGATATATCAAATCGAACGACCCTGGAAGTTAATCTGTTTGCACAGCTCTCTGAAATATGGATTAATATTCACAGTAAGTGTATTTACTTTACGCTACTTGCTATCTACACAACTATTTCGACCGCGGAAGGAGCGTGAATTAGTCGAAAATCAGATGGTCGTCATGACGCCTAGGACGTATATTTCGTAAAAAGCCGTTTCACAATTGCAAATGAGAATCTTTTACCTCAATGTAGGATTATCAAAATGTTGAAAATCGTGTATTATTACGTCACTGTGAACATTCTCTTGAAATCCTGCAAAAGAAGCATTTTCCGCAGTGCCATCAGTGGCGCTGTTGTCCGGGGCCGGGAATGGAGAGGAAGGTGAGAATCTATGCTGCGGCAGAGGCTAGAACTAAAAGGGCGTTTTCGGCCGAGCCCCCTTTTAGAGTATCTTCCACCTTCTTCCTTCATGACAATTTCTACCTGCCCACCACTCTTCTTCACACACATTCACTTCTCTTTTAAAAAATGTGCTTTTTCATTCGACTCTATTTACTCGACATGGCCACACCAAAAAAGTACGCTTCATTCATACATATCCATAACCGGATCATCCATTCCATATTCTTCCATTGACCACTCATTCCTAACCCTACCCTATCTACTTTACCGCAAATACTTCTATGGTACCAACAACAAGCCTACTGCATTAAGTCCTTTACCATGCTCATCCTGGGATAAGTACTCAGGTTTTGCTACCGTGAAGTGAAAAGGAGAACAATATTGAACGCTGCAATATTTGATTTATTGGCTAACATTCATTACTTGGTATACTTCACATACTTCCAGCTAATTTTCCTACCAAGCATTCTTACACCATTCAATAATTTACAACGACTGGGTATTAGTGGGAGATAAAGTGGGAGAAATACCCAGCAATGCCCTGCTCTTATCAAAAGACGACTATGGTACCACGGCAATCTCATCTAGAGATGGATTACTATTCTTGAAACACTCTCCTCATATTACAAAGTAAATATTTTAATTTCGGACTTAGATATTATGGTGGTGGACGGATATAATTTTGGCGTTCAGAGTGAGGTTTTAGGTTTGACGATGCGATAAGACCTTAGTAGGCAAATACTATATAACCTAAATCGGCCACAACTATTAATATTCGCCACTTATGTGACCTCGATCAAACCCTCAGTGCTGAGGTAGGTCTGTTTACGAATTACGTTATTCGTCCGTTGCATTTTTGGTTAACTATGCGTAATCAACAGACAAGTGTTTATGAGCGTGATTAAATTGCTAAAAACAGTGAAAATGGACCCATAGCCTAATTAAACTCAATAAGTCTAATAGACAAGAGCGTCTCAGCATATCTTCAGGCATTGCCCTGTTTGTTTTTCACCGAACTTGAACCAAATTAATGAGGAAAGGAGTGTGTTAAAGACATAGAAACTCAATCCATAAAACGTTCAGTGAATAATGGCTATAGTAAGGAAAGTAACCCAAGGTGAATAAGGACTTTGTAATTCTTTCTCGTGAAAGGAGGGGAATGACCAATGGCCAATTGTCTTTGTGCCTCATTATTTTCCGGCACCTGGAAAAAAAATGGTGAATTGCTCTTCCGCGCTTTGAAAATGGAGGGAGGTATTTTTTTCATTATGATAAGTTAAAAGATTTTATTCCGTCTTTTGATAGGAAATTAGTTCAGTTTACAGTGCTAAAACAATCTCACTAAAACCCGTGGAATTAGAGACTTGTAGTCGATCTTTCCTGTTTTCACTCCAAAATACTAAAAGAAAGGTTTTCGCTTTATTTATTTAAGAGTCCAAACTCATTCCTGTGTAAGGAACATAATTGAAACAGGAAAGAGAAATGAAAAAACTTACCATTGGACAGTCTTTGTTTCATTATTAATAAATATTGCGTGAGAAATTTGAAGGTGAAAATTAAACCCTCAAAATAGAACGTTTCCTTTAACCTAGGAGAATTCCAAGGAATTTTAATGACCTTGGCCCAACGTTAACCCCAATACATGACGGCCCGCTTGACATGTCATAAAGAGTTTGAAAACCAAGAAGTTATGAGATCCTTATTTAAGAGGAAAATATAATGGATGTGAGAGACGAAATTTATGTACAAACTCGTGCACCCAAATCACACTAAACCGGTTGTCGTAAGTTTCTATTCTGATGGTCTTGTTTATAGGGTTGTTCCATTGGTTAAGTCGAAGGTTAGTTCTTGGAGCTCCTTTCAGATATTCATATTTGGATGAGGTCGATTGCTTGCATGTAATGATAATGTGGTAGAAAATTGGTGTTATATCCTAGCTGCTTTACTCTGGTCTGAGAACTGATCGACTGAAAACTCTCATGAGCAAAATGGTAATGAAATGTATGTAATCATTTTTGCTCGTTCAATCCTCAGACTGACTGACGGCAGCCTTCAATGCTTTTTGATCTAACACCGGTGTCCTTACTCCCAGTTGGTTCTTTCAAGTGTAATTTATTCTTTAATTGGCCGATCAATTTATTTCTTGCTTTCTCCTTCTGACTTATCCCTCTATTATTCTTTTAATTATATTTCTTACCATCCCAGTGCTCTTTAGAATGTGACCAACCAGTCTGGTTCTTCTTATCTGCATAGTGTTTCTCATGGTACCATACTCCTATACTCTTTCGTTTTCTTTTGCTTTAATTGTTTTATCCGTCCTCTTGATTTCCAGAAGTCACCATCAGCACCAGGTTTTATAAGCTCTTAATCTTTCCTGACCTACTTTTCCAACTTTTTGTGAGTCTAATCCATAGACTGCCACGCTAGACACTAATATTTTCAATTACATTTCATCGTTAATAATATCATCTTTTTCGAATAATATAGTTGCATTTCCTAAGAAATGAACGTTTAACATGAAAGGTATACAAATATCAATTATATTTCCTGGCGCCCATCCAGAATACGTTCAATGTCTGAAGTTAGAGGTAATCTGGCACCTAACTTCATAACGTATGAAATTACACTGTCAGAGGTTTTTGTTTCCTCCCCCGGGTAACCTGGGGATATCCTAATGTTTTGGCAATGAAAATTTTTTTTTTTGGAAATTTGTACGTAATGACAAAACGTGCTGTCTTTAGAAGGGTCAAAAAGATTAGATCTTGGACCCCTTAAAAGTGGCCTCTGAACTCGAGGTACTCTGTCCTTTTCCCACAAAAATCTAGAGTGTCATTTACCTCTCCTGAGAATATTTACCTAAAGCAAAAATATCAAATGCATTGAATACTCTTTGATGAATGTCTCTAAGTCCTAGTCAGTAAACAATCAGAATAAAGGTATTTTATCTTACATTAATACAAAATGACTGGCTTAATTTTGATGTTTCTATCCCTTGGACTGGTTGTATTGTCATAGATAAAAATCTGTGACCTGAAAGTCGGTTTTAACGGAAAAGTACCCCAGCTATTACCGCAAAATCCAAGTGAATACCGCAGTTACTCATTATGGAATGGGAGCCAAAGGCTTTCGCTGATTCAACTGTGGTTTACTACAAATTCTTAGAAAATTTTCTCAGGTTTGCTTATAATGTGATGACACCTATTTCAACCCACGTCCTTCGGGTGATATCGTGGCGCCCTTCTCACTGAGCAACCCTGCCAGCAAGTATTTATTTTTGTTATAACGGTAATCAACCGGTTAGATTAGGTTTTAATGGGAGGTAGTAAAAGTCTTCAAGAGTTTTTATAGGTGCAGATTCCTTTCTCCAAACTCAGTATCCTATTTCATCTCAGCATACGTCCTATTGTTCTATATCCCCTCGATAAAGCTCTTTCTCTTTTTCTCCTCCCGAGCTTTCCCATTTCTTCCTCCCTTAATCACGGCCACCAGCAAACTTTTTCTCCTCAATCCCACCTCCAACCACCTACTCTGCTTCCTCCTGATCTCTTAAAAGTTTTCCTCTCCTCTCTTAACACTTCTCCTCTCAGATGTACTTCCTCGTTTATCTTGCTTACACTCCATCGCACTATCTCCTTTCTATTTTTTTTTAGTTTTTAAGTAATTGGGTTATTTTTGCTTTTTTGCTAATCGCCAAGAATATTAGAACAAATATCGAGGAGAAGAGAGGAAGAGAAAGACGAAGAAATAATATGTTGATTGATATAATGAATGGAAGAAGTTATGAAGAGCTGAGGGAGGCAGCACAGGATAGACGAACATGAGAGGGAGCAGTTCGATTGAAATCTATCTGAGAATCTTAGGAGAAGAAGAATCACAACATTATTCATCTACAATTGAGTCACGTGATTTACGCGCCATCTGCCTTAGCCTCCGAGGTCACCTCACGGCACGGCACGGCAGCGGGTCACCGGGGTCGTGCCCACGGAAGGAGAGAACGGCCCGGAGCAGAGATGGCCTAACCTCCTCTCCGAGGAGGAGAGGAGTGAAGGTGGAAATCGGGACGGGGGTTTGAGGGGAGAGGGGAGGTAGTGGAAAAGTAGAGATGGCCGCAAGAGATGCTGAGAGGCGATGGAGACTGAGTGAAGAGGAGGATTAGCGGCGAAGGAGTGGGATGGGCTGTGTGCCATTGTGTGCGCATGGCTCGGCTCAAGGCCTACTTAGCTCCCACAACGACCACAAATCGGCCCGCTGCCAGAAAACCTCCGCCCTTTCTCCGAGTTGCGCTTTCCTTCCCCACACTCGCTCATCGGGAGAGGAGAACTTCGAAGACAGATCTTGGTGTGGGTGGGATAACGTCTTCACCTGTTCACCTATTAACCTCAAGTCCCGAGTTTGAATCCCGCCTGGATAGTATTTCACCCACTCCGGACTCTGTAAGCCTCTTCACCAGTTTCAGAGAATCTGACTGGGGGCGAAATCGTCTACTCGGAAGCGAAAAAAATAATGAGACTAAAATCAGGATTTCCTCAAACCTGGGCACTAAGGCGCTGACAGTCGATGACATTGAAATTAAATTTCTTTATATAAAACTGAACATTTAACTTTGAACTAAGTAAAATTGTGCACAAGAATAACATTAAGGAAAGAGTACGTATAGAGTAGGTACTTCCTATTTTCAAATTTCGTGCTGGGATTAGAAAACATTTTTGTCTTTTAATTATTTCTGATGGAGGGATAGTTTAAAAATGGCTTAAAAACCCTGATCTAAATACAAATATAAAATTGGTTGTTTAAATTAATTTTTTTTCAAGAGATATTTGGAGGAAAAAACATCATGTGCAAAAAAGCGGTGTAATGTATTCCACATCGGTAAATTATTGAACCGATCTAGGTTTCGATTGAAACCTTGAAATATGTATTCTAGTTATGACCTAGGTTTGTCTAGTAATTTACCCTCGTAGGAAACACTTATGGCCGGTTTTGTTATTTCTCATAAAATACTTTCCAGGAATGTGAACCGAAGTTACACGATTCACCTCAGAAATATTTACATCAACCAGCTGAAGGTCTGAAATAACATAAGTAATCCCAACTCTCAATTTATAACAAGTATACAATAAATGACGTTAATTAAACGTCATTTTACGGTTTTCCTAAGAAATACATTTTAGAACCAGGCCTATACCTTTTTCTTTCCAGATTGAACTTGGTGGAATCATGAAACCTGTGATAAATACCAAGAGAAGAATTATTTTATTGATCCCGTGTATACATATATACTGAATGAAAACCAGTTAATTATAAAATCACAAAAAAAATAAGTAAAACTTAAATTCAACCATGATAAACAGCTCTCTTTATAATTTATTCGTAATAGTCTCATGATTATCTAATGCGCTATCACCACAAAGAGTTATGATGGTCCTCATGGAAAGAAATTCTCGAAAAGCTTTCTTACTGCACCAAATCGAATTTACTATTGGATATTCTGATCTATTAGTTTCTATTGATGAGCGTTTTCATTCTTACTAGACATAATCTCCATCGAGACAACGATTTCGAGCGACTTGAAATGAGCTCACTGCCTCACTATCCTCTTACTCTCATCTCCTAAACGAATTTAGTCGATAGCAGTGCAGCGGCCTCCCAAATTAAGATAGTTTCACAGTGAAATAACTTACCATTTAACATAACATAACTTACCACCCCTAATACCATTTACTTCATTCTCTCACATCTAATAGCAACACCTTGCCCTCTGTTTGAAGGAAACTGCAAAATCCGACCCTCCCACGCATTTATTTCCTAATTAAACTTGAATAATTCTGTTAAAAATTCTATAATGTTGAAACTTGGTGAAAAGCAGTATTTTCCTATTCCAAATTTATACCATTTTCAAAAAAGTCATCAAAAATTAGAAGGTCCTCCGGAAAGGAAATGGTTGGTAATATAACATAGGCATCTGCCGGTCTTATAATTTTTGGCACGTTTATGAAAACTAATACAATAAGTGCTTGAAATAAAATTTCGTCAACTTTCGTTAACGGAACTAACGTGAAAGTCAGCGTATAAGTCAGGAAAAGCCTTTCATCAAACGCATTTTTCAATATGCACAAATTTTTCATTGATTTTTAATAGCCTCACTATTTAAAGTCATTTCATCAAATAAATTAAATATAAATGGTAGTATAAAAGGATATCATCAAATGAAGCAGTATTTTGAAACAATGTATCGTATCATGACACATAACATCAACTTTCTCGATCACAGAGAAACTACCTCAAGCCAAATGTTTTCCTTTAGCCCATCATCATTTCGAGTCAGCTAATCCCCACTGTGTACAATTTTACCATCATCTTCTCCAAATTTAAATGGGCTCTTTTGAAGGGAGGTTTTGAAATGTACTGATAAATGCCATAAATCCCTACGTGGATATCGACTTAGAGTAATATCATGAATTGTGAAGTGAGCTATAAAATATAAAGTAATAAGCCGCGACTTAACTCCTACTGGATATTTCAAAAAGATTTTTGGACAAGTTTTGTAATAGTTTTCCGCAAGTTTTGAGAGAAATTTTGATAAATAGAGATAGAGCAATCCATTTAGTTCTCATGTATAACAATCCTGCACACTCCAGGAGACTTAATAACAAAATAGAAATACTGTACGGTATGAAATGCTCTCCTATGTCGGTCACTTTACTACGAGACCTGCACATCCACGTGTATGAGCAGATTTTGTGCCTAGTTCCTCTTTTCCCATGTACTTGTGTTTCACGCAAAATAATAACAAAGGAATAAATAAAGAAAAGAGATAAAAGAAATCTGTTTGTATTTTTTATGTTCATGTGAAGCTAAATGCGGAGAAAAATTGTGAGAAAAATTTGTTGCATTCAGTTACATCGGGACTTTGTTAATAAAAAATATAAAGCAAAAAAATGAGAAAGAAAGCCCGCGATAACTGAGGGAATGGTACTCTTTTTTTCTTCACTCACATTTATTGCGACAATTTTTATCGAAGTTTATACCAGTGCTAATAATCTAAAGAAGTTGAAGAACTCAAAATTCACATACATTAAGTCTTGAATGAACCCTCTCATGTGGCCAAAATCTGCACGGAAACTTCCCACTGGCAAATGCCCAGAAGATTTTGTTTTTGTTTGCGGAACTCAGGCATATTTTTGTTCAACGTTTACGTGGAATTTCGCTCCGCTTTACGTAAACATCACGAATTGGTCTCGGAAGATCATGAGGTGGTTTGAGCGATTTTCGTTTGGCACAGTTTGCGTGAAACTTGGCATATGTGTTTCCGTTAGTGCTATTCATAGATAAAAGACAAGAAAATTCATTACACCGAAATTATTTTCGGCAGTTTCACGCCCTTTTAGCGCTTGGCCTTATACCACATAACATATATTTCGAAATTATTTAATTGGATGTGTGTTGATATTCTTCTAAATATGAAATTGCATATTTTTGACCATAATTGTTGCTAACGAGTATCAAAGTGTCAAACGGAGGCCGAAATAAAAAAACACTTTCAATATAATTTTGTCTACATTTTGAATACCGCGAATATTAGAGCGGCTGGGAATTCACCTACTAACCATAAGGCCGCGGGTTTGAATCACGCGTGGATGGATTTTTCTACACAGGGCATAGATATTTGTGTAAGTATTTCGTTACGTGTTAGAAACACGTTATTGTAATAAGCCGTTAGTCCTCTAATCAGGGTGTTTGAAGATTATTTTTTTGGCAATTAACTTTAAATATTGATGAATTCGGTTCAAGTTTCAACACTAACTCTGGCATGAAACACTGAAGAAAAACAATATTAGTTCAGTATTGCATTGTGTATTTTTTATTTCATATAGAAGTGACAGCTGGCTATTTTTGTAATTGTATTTTATTTTATCTTAAAAATTGAATTTTTAGTTCATTATTACTTTATAGAAATACTGCCTACTATTGCCTTATTTTTAAACTTTGAATTCTGTAGTTTTTTTATAATTTTATTAAAAGCATATATTATTATCAAAAACATATGGATATATTAGTATTAGCCATTTGCTCTTAATTCATTTTTCTCTCCTCGACATGAGATGTAAAATAATATACTTTGAGATAGTTGAGCTTTAGCTAGATCCTATTTCATTTCATTATTATTACTGTAGGCTATATTTCATTTAAGATACGTTCGTGTATTTTTTAGGCAGTTCAACTTATTCCAGGGAGTGACTGAGGACTGAAGAGAAACATAAAGTTTGCATAATCATGCTTATAACAAAATGCACCGAGGATTCCACTGTTTTAAACTGGGTTTGAAGGGTTGATTTTTTCCGTGAACCTAAATTGACACGATACTCAAGTATAAATCAAAATTCAGGACAACATTTTTTGTCATTGATGGGATTCGAATTTGATCGCGGGGCATACGAAGCCCATTTGCTAGGGGCAACGGAACACTCGCATAACCGACAATCTGGATCGATAAAACTCACCCTCCGTTGATTCAGAATCAATTGACCGTTGCTGGACAATAATTCTTCGTCATTAATTATGTATCACTAATTATCATTCCTTTTGGAAGCAGAAATTCATTAGTTACCAGTTTAATGGGCATCATATAAACTATTTGCGGCAAATAGACGTTGACTCGTGCTGTCGAAGTATAAACAATAGATAGACTTATGATTTATGGGCGATTCTGTATTGATTACCCAGAAATACGATATTTTTACCTATTTTCATGTTTCATTCGTTGATTTTCAATGGTTTCTAAAAAATTCAATTTCCTGATAATGATGGTGCCGTAGTTTTAATCGTTTCGTTTCTCGACATATAGTTAAAGTTTAGCGCTTAGAAATTTATATAACTCATACGCAAATTAAGATTCTTGAACGAGATAAAAAGATCAATATCAATTATTCATTATTCCATGAGCTTTATTCAAATCTCCAAAAAAACGTGAATAACCAGTTTTGGTATTTTAAAGAGAAATCGTTATAATCATGCTCCATTTATGAAATAATAACTCATTGCGATGCATAAAGACAAAGTGGTGTACTTTAATGTCAGATAGGAGAAACTCTATCTTTAATAATTCAGTAGTTTCATTTTCTTGAGAAGACAATGAAGTGCGTGGTGTAAACTTGAATTGTTGGGAAAGAAAACACTGCAGGACCCATAATTTTTTACGAGCGTAGAACTATCTCTTGGATCAGATTTTTATATTTTACACTAATGTCTTTTTGTGTGCATTTAGCCATGTTAATCTTCCAGCGGACTCTGGTCGGGCGCGCGACGGAATTTTGTCCGATTTCGGTTATTTCTTCATTTACAACATGTAAGTGCGAATTTAACGCACTGGCAACCACCATGAATGCTCGTAGACTATCATCAAGGGCCACAAATAATACTCTTACAGTTTTATATGTGCGTTTTAATACAGTTTCCTTTATCACTATAGTTTGATTAAATATTCTTTCTATGTCATATTTGAAAAAGTGCTAGTGATATCACCCTAGCTACTCATGCCATCATGACATCTATTTTATTCTGAGAAGCCAATAAATGTCATCGAGAGATTGAAACACGAAGTACGGGGGATCGGGTTGGTGTGGTGGCTGGAGTACTGGCTAAACATTCGGCCAGTGTCTTGAGGAGTGTCTGGTGGAGTGAGTGTCTTGTGGAGGAAACTTGAAGTACAGTACTCCGTCTCCCCTTGGCGCCTTTCGTTAAGCGCAGGCTAATGCCGATGCCGCGTTTTTCAAACCCTTCCTCCCTTAACTGTCCACTATAGTGCAAATGAATTTAGCTTTCGGTCACCTCCCAAATATCCAACACGAAGTACTTGGTTTGATGAACCGATAATGTTTCTGGTTTTCTAATTCAGGAGGATACTGAAGCCTAAGAATGAGCGATGAGATATGGAAACCTAAGAAAACAGGGCTGGCACCGAGTGGCTGCTGTAATACTTACCAAGCACCTACATGGGACAAAAGATAAAAATGTATCATAAAGTCAAAGGGAAAAACAGACTTTTATAAATAAGGGATGTATCAGTCTCAACAATCACCAAGCAAACAGAATATTAGCCCACAAAACATTTCCAAAGATACAAAGTTTTGCAGACAATATTTCGATTTGGAGCGAAAAAAGGAAGAAATAAATGATTTGTTGAGTGATGAAGCCGATTTGAGTATCAGCGACAATGTAACAGTAATAAAGTAAACAATCATTTGGCGACGTGCCTCACCTAGTCTTTACAAATCCTTTTTACTGATATGTATTCCTAAAAATGTAAACTCAGCATACGTAATATTATAGCAGAAAAAAAGAATACTAACTTCTGTAAAATGAAAGGAAAATCGGTGAAGAATGAGGGGAGAGAGAGAATGAAGTAAATGCTAAAATAATTAAAATCACAGTGATATTAAATGTAATATCGGTGAATATGAGAAATAAAATACAACAAATACACACTTGCATTTGCAGATGAGTTCTCAAGGAAATTTCTTTATTGTGTGGGCGCACGGCGGAAATTTTTCCTCCCTGACACGGTTTTTTCGGAATTTTTGCTAAGATACCGATTAGCGCTCGCCACGTAAGAATCCGTTACACGATGACAAATCCATCCTAATTCAATGAGGGTAGTTAGAGAATACCTTAAGTTTCGTTGGGCTATAAGCACTTACAACGGAAAAGGCGAGTATTTATTTTTAAAAGCGGACAAATCTCCGCCCACGCGCTCGCTAAAAGGTTAAATGAGATAATCCACAAATAGATGCTATTCGCCATGAAATAATCATTTCACTACCTGGATTCCAACTCCAACCTGCCATTTTTTCCAGTTTCTCGTGACCAGCATGTGGTTTTCACAGGTTCAAATTTTGGTGGAATAAAATCATTTTTTCATACCAAATTTCATCCATTTGGTGCACATATTAAAACCGGAATACGTGACTGCTCACCATATCATTTGTCCATTTTGCAGTACTTTAGTAACTTTAAGTGGGGCTTTTAGTGTCAGAGATGAAATTTCGTTTAAAAAATCAAACTAATGCAACTGTATCCTGAAGAATACTTTGCAATCTGATATTTTCTGGCCAGTTCCTACATTGAATGAGATCTAGACCAAGAAAGCTGGCTAAAAGACGAGGAATGAAGCTCACGTAAAGTGGTCGGAAATGGCTGATTTATATTATTGATAATGTGATCTTCAAGACAGTGTTCTATAATTTGCCTGTCCAAAAAAAAGTTTAATCCATAAAAGAGCTGCCACAAAATAACTTGGTTTCCCTAAATTTTACACGAAATAAGGCATAAAACAAGTCTCGTTTCTTTTCGTTTACCGAGTATTTTAATGAAATCTTTTTTTCATAATACTTTTTTACCTCCCATTCAAGTTAAAGTATCAAATAATGCCTAGTTATATGGAGTTAAACCATTTGTGCTGTAAGGTCAAGCCTTTAAAACGATTTTTGGAGAATTTTATCGCAACTTTTCCTATTTTGATTTTACCGTCAAAAAGTGGTCCCTCGAATGTGACGTCTGGCTTGGTGTAAATGGGGCGATAGGGAGTCTTTTGGATAAAAGGTTTGCATTCATAGTACGAGCATGGGTTTACACGGAACAGTTCAAGCGAGAAGGGGAATGAACAACTTTCGAAATTCAGTGAAACCTGCTTAAGCAAGATGTAAGCAAATCACTATTTCCGCGTGACACTAATTTGTTTCTCGCATGCATAATGAAGTTTCGCCTGAGTGCCGTGGCACTAAAGTGTCGGGAACGAAAAGAAACAAAAGGAAAAACATACAAATTATTATTCACGCGAGGAACAGCTTCGTAAATTAATTGAAGTAATACGGGATGCGCACCTTGCGAGCAGCGTAACCGGGTTCAGTCAAATTTACGCAGGACATACTTTCAGATTAAAAGCCGGTGTGTATTAATGTAATGGTATTAATAGTTCTTCAACTTAGCTACAATAGTGACTTTAAAGTAATTGTTCACTGCGGAGAAAGAGTAAATGATGAATTATGATAAGCATTTGCCTGGACAAGGATTTGAACCCATACTTCATCTGGCTCAATCATATGACGATTTCACGCTAAGTACAAGACCGATCACGCAACAGAAGTAGACACCATATTTAAATTTGAAGCACCTGGTAAAGGAACTTGACCCGAATTCTTGTGATATTTTCACGGATCCTAGTTTACAGATTGCAGTGAACAGATTTTCACTGCAAATTTCTTGCAAGTATTGGAATAATGAAATTTATGGAATATAAATTTTTGTAAAAAAGTTGGCAAGATTTTCTATTTTGAACTTTGCCATGCAATGTTGAAATGGAAGCATGGCCACCAAATTTATTTTTTCTTTAGCGGTTTTAGGCATACGTGACGTCATCCCACTACTCACATCCTATCATTTTTGAACTAAAAAGGACACATTCCACACTCGTGGTCAGTTTGAAGATGGAAAACTTCGCAGATGGAATTGGGGAGGAGGGAAGATATTCTCGTCATCTTTTGTCCTTTCAAACGGCGCTTTCGCGCACGCCGGGTCCAACCAGTCGAAAATACAACTTCCTTCACCCAAAGGGAGAAGGAACATTTCACGCAAAAAAAGAGACAAAAGTGTATCAAATCCAAAAGCGAGTCCGGGGCGCTCTCAGAAGCGGTTTCCTAGTCTTCGGAGCGTTTCGTCCCTCTTTCTTTGCGCCGAGTGGCAATCGGATAAAAGAATAAGAAACGGTTCTCCTCCTCCTCCTTCTCGAATGAGGGAGAGGAGGAGGACTGTCTGCGGTGAGGCGGGGTGGGGGGCGCAGAGAGAGCGTTTCCTCTCTCACTTGCACCATCCCACTCGCACCAAGTGGGGAGAGTCTCCGCGAGAGCAAGCTTTCTAATCCTTTTATCGCTCGCTACTGGTGCATATCGCTCAATAGCCGCTTTTCGTCTTCCACGCTCGGATCTCACGCCTCCGAGCCTTCGCCCTCCCTCGGCAGAAAACGGAACAGTCGGCAATCCTGAACGCATTTATGAACTATTTAGTTGCATCGGTCTCGGAGATAACGTGATTATTTCAATCTTTGTTGACTTGACTTGACTTACTTGACATTTTCCGATTTGTCACTTTTTCTTACATGTGTTCACTGCGATACTAGATACACCTATATAGATAATAATTATTATTATTATTTCTCCTTTATATGATCAAGAAATACATAATTACGTAGAAAAAATAGTTTTCAGCAGCTTTATGTAACTCCCAAAGAACTTGCCTGTTGTCGGGGGCACCTTCAATACAAAGAAGTAATACACATAACGTAATAATCACTACAGATGTAACAGTATGAAAATTAATACAGAAAGTATTTTGAATATGAGATTTTCGAGAGCAGGTTACAACGATTTGCGAAAGTCGTGTGTTTGTTTCCGCACTAATTTGTTTGAATTCAACAGCTAGAGCTTAAGCAGCTTAAGAAAGATTACAATTGATTAGTAGATTTAGTTGGTTGTGGAAAACAATTGGCACAAACTGGAGATAATGCAGTCTAAAAATTATTACAAGAATTTAACATATAAATACAACAATTTCCACGAGGTGGTTACAACGATTTCTAGAAATTTTCATTTAATTAATTGTTTGAAGTCAACAGCAAAAACTTAACCTGTTTAATAAAATATTTTCTCGCTTTGTAAATTTAATTGTTAGTGGATAGATAGATGCTATATATCACTTCCCGCCTATTTACGAATCTATACTGACGGCCAGTTTCTTCAATAAGTTGTGAAATTTAGAAAAGAGTCGGAAGATGGACGCCAACGAAAAGGGGTCGATCGGCGAGTAATATCAATTATTTTCAGCCACTTTCCTTGACTCATCCTCCTCGTTACTCGTCAACTTACCCCGCTCCTCCACCCCCGCTCTTTACTTGGTAAGCCACAAAGTATTAGTTATATCAATCATGATATCCTTTCTCCACGTAGGAATCTCAACTTTAAATTTGATCATTAATTTCTTATTCTCTCAAATAGATTAAATAACACAGTGTCTTTGCTCTCAGATGATATAGGTAAGGAAAAAATGAAAAATGTAATGGTATGAGGTGCTTTGGGTATAAATCTCGAAGGGAAGGCCAGTTGGAAGTTCTCATAAAATAAATTTTCCCCAGCTCTGAGACAGAGGGAAAAACATGGGTACCATCCCACCTACCACCAAAAATATACCATCCCAATACACCTCCGAAGTCACATCTTCTTAGTTCATTATGTACATGTTAGCGAAGTAAGTCATATTTATATATATATATATATATATATATATATATATATATATATATATATATTCAGTCTTCGCTCTTGCGACCAAGGTGCTAGTGGCACCGAAATATCAAGAAACTTTGTAAGTGTGTTCATCATTTTTTTTGTTTTCTGTGTTTGTCGTCTGCCTTCCTCTGGCAAACTTTTATATATTCGTCACTTAAGTGATCCTAAGTGCAGTTATATATATATATATATATATATATATATATATATATATATATATATATATATATATATATATATATATATATATATATATATATATATATATATATATATATATATATACAGGGAAATAGCCAATGTTCATACTTTTTTAGGAAGAAGTATGGCGTAATTCCTTTCTCCAGGCGGGAAATGTTAAATAGTGTTGGCCCAGCATAAAGTATTTTCACCAAAAAATGTATCGTTTAGTAAGGTTTCCAAAATTAATAGTTCCTTTTCCAAAATTCATCCTAAAATATCCCATTTCAAGTTTTACTATTATATTTCTTAGCATTCAGATTAGAGTTATCGCCATCGATTGTCTATTTTTTTTCGTAAACATCTGCTTCTTAGTCCAAACAGTCTGTCCTCTTTCTTTCTCTTAAACACTTTTTCCTAGGAATTTTTTAAACAAGGGATTTCTTTAGCATGCCTGTCCCTATCACTACGTACTCCATTGACTTTTCCGGCAACTACCATCTACCTGTACTCCACCTCCCCCATCAATTCCAGTACTTCATAGCTTGTCTTCCTCGCAACCCACATTATTCCCTCCGCTATCCGCCAAACGCACATCTTCTAAGCGTTATGTGTATAATCCCTCCGCAAAGACAGCTTAAATAACCCATTTGATCAATCAATCAATCACTTATAATTTCATGGGAAAACAATATTGAGTAACTCACGATCCCACTGCTTTGTAAAGCAGATATTTAGAGATGACGCAACAGACTCGTACAATCCACAAACGCCCATGTTTAGCGTACAATTTCTGCTCAGTAATTTTGAAATTAAATGCGTGGATTAATGCCGGGAAAATGATAAGCATCTATGAAATTTTACCTAAATATAAAAGACAATCTGATAACGCTTATCGGGAAAAATGCGGTATCGCTAGCTGGATAATATACATTTTGTTTTCTTTTTTTATGTTGTATGCCCAACTTTGTAGGCGTGAGAATTTCAACAGCTATCATTATTTTTTATCTTAAGTTTCATTCATTGGAAAAAGTTTTGCCCATACAATAGATTCTCAGGTTCCAATTAAATTTTGGCATTGGTCTTCACTTGCTTTCTTTTATCTAATGCTAACGGAATCATCATATTTAAGTTTTCTATTTCAAAAATGTGAAAACACTCATTGTTCTGAAAATCAAATAAATCGTTTTTAACGTTTCTTTCTTAATGAGAAAAAAGGCTCAACTTTCTACCAGCATATTATTACCATGATACAAACCATTATGGATTTATATTGACTTAGAATGTTACTCATAAATCAAAAAGAAATACTACAGAATATATTTTAACGGTATCACCGAGTAGAAATCAATGCTGGGTTTTCGCCATTAAAGCCCAAATTCAACTACCTGAAGCCAATATTTTTAGCGGATTTTTTTTCAAATTTCTAAGGCTGAAGACATCGCAAAATCAATTACAGTGGAAGTAATAGGCATGCATATGGATGAAATCCATGTCTTTTGTCTGCTGCTGATAGTAAAATTTGGAGAAAAATATATCACACATGGTTCAATCAGAAGTGTGAGACTCTATTTTCAAGAAACTATGTGATGAAAATTAAGTATGTCCATAAAAATTGGTTTCCATCGAGCGTTACATGGAAAAGAGCTGTTTTTATATCCATCAAATCACTCTATGAAGATTGAGCAAATAAAAAAGTTATCCTTAAGGAAAAATTGATTATAAGATGGAGGCTTATGTCTACTCATGTATAATTGAGATATTATTGCTCTAAACCATTGGAGTTCGAGCAATAGGTTCAATCCACTGCCAATAAGGTAAAATCACCTCATAATAATCACTTGGTTCCCCTTTCAGACATATTTTTTTATGTATTGATTAGGGATACTGCATATTGCGTGTGCACTTGAATGTTCTGATTTGATTTCTAACTTTTAAAAAGTTACTTGGCTGGTTGGTAATACAAATTAAAAATTGTTGATAGTGCATCTGTGTTTTGTGATATGCGATGGCGATAGTTGAGTTGAGTGATTGCCATATGGAGAAGAAGTATATGGGGAAATGAGAAATTCCGGAGGGAAACCTGTAGTCAGTGGTAGTCTACTCTCAGTTAAAGGTGTAATGTGGTCCACGGATAAACGACCCAACCGACAGTCTTTAAGAGCTCCAAACATAAGGTATATTCGTCAAATGAAATCCACCTTAATTTTGAAGATAGTTCGAACTTTTAAAGTGCGAGAAAAAATTCTTGAAATTAAACTGATTGATACTTTGGAATATAAATTATAGAACATGAGAACTTTGAACTAATGCATGTACTTGGAAAAACACAACGATAATAATTCAATTTCATAATGTTTACCATGGGACCATTAAGAAATCTCGTTCCAAAAAAGACTTATTTTAAATCAGGCAACAATATGTTAGTTTACTTGTGGATAAGTAGGTGCAGTGAAGTGCAAAATACTAATGCAGAATCTTGTTGAATTCATCACAAGCTCTAAATTCTCCTTCACCATGCTAATTAGTATTAATTTGAAATATAGAGCTGAGGATTAATCTCATTATTTTCAAACAACAGTTAAGATGGTTATGGCCAGCATTAACTGATTAACTGAAGAGCCCCAAGGTTAACCCAATGGAAGTGATTCCTTGCCGAGCCAAATAAAAGTATGCAAATTTTAAAAATATAAGGAATATGGTGAAAATGTCTACGTTTTCCTAAACTAATGAAAAGGACCTTATTTAGCCAAAGTATTCAAGATCCCAAGCATGAATCGAGTAAAAATTTTCCACCACTGCCGGACCTCGAAACAGAACCCTCGGAATGGGATGACCCCAATCTGACGACCACACCAATCAATTCCCCATGCACAGGAGTTTTTAAATATCCAACTCTTAAGTTAAAACCTCACTCTCCTAGCTTCCGCCTTAATCCAAAGCGCAGCACCTGTGACTGAGTTGGGGTTCAAACCCACGACCAATGATTATCAAGGCATACACGTACCTGACCACCGCGGTTGATTTCTAATTACGTTAAAAAAAAGGCTTCTTTCCCGGGTGCCGTCAAAATCTATAGAAGCATAAGTTCGGTATATTTAAGCATTGGTGGTGGGATTGTACAAAATCCTGGGACAAACGGCCAATTGGCAAAATGGCATGTGGGGAATGTAATAAAAAGGAGGTTTTTTGCATTGGGTTTGATCCAATTACTGTGATAAAATCTCTGCTACTGTAAAAAGTTATTTTTATTGGATAACTAGTAGTCTATACTTCGCGGCTCCCATAATTCAGCCACATAGCTCACACATCCCGAAACATCTATCGGTGCAATTGCCGGCCATCTTTCCCATTTACACGCCGGAAATGAGTCCAGCGATGGCATGTGGAAAACGGTGGCTTATGAAGGCGTTAATTGAGCGCCACGCGTGAGTCCCGGTTGAAACAATTATGTTGTTCGTTCTTTTTATTAAAATGCAGTGTTCTCTATCTAAGCGCATGACCTAAAAAATTCGCAATTTTCTGGCACGTGTGCCGAGCAAGTTTCAACCTATAGAGTATCCTAAACCCTTTTTGTGATGCAGCCCACATGGCTCGATTTACGCAACAATGGCGGCCTACGGGTGCTGCAATCTTTGCTTGGAATGTGGGTGCATACCTTGGGAATTATTTGGGTGAAGAGTTATGCGAATCACGATTTAGAAAATCGTCGCATGACATTTTTTTTAAATTGGACTGCATGGATTGCGTCGTTGGAGTGTCTACGAGAGTATTCTCACTGGCGTAAGAGTCTCGTTACATTATTTTTCCAAATTAGTCGAGTATCCCAATTTTCTCTCTAGTTTTAGGTATAAAATACTCCCTTCCCTCTCCAGCTTCTGGAAAAATTACTAGTGCGTAAAAACCAACTTCACTATGAGTCTTAGTCATACCCGTTTCCTTCCTGCAATAGTCCAAAGAAGCTTCACGATAAGAGTTTCATAGAATATCAAAATGGTAGATTTAGGAGTATGTAAGTACGGTGCTAGCTTAGAGCTAAATTAATGACATGTGCTATTATGAAGTATTTTTCATCTAGGCTTTTTTCAGGATTTTCTGCGGTGCCTTATAACGATCTGCTATTACCTTCTTTTGTATGAGCCAAGTTAAGAAAAAACACAACTTTAGCGCAATACTGACACATTGATATCTTCCAATCTTTAAATATCTTTCTCGTGCTTCGCACTGGGTATTTAAAGATATTTAAACATAATACACCGGGAATATCTTAAATCATTTATTCTTCCAATCTTGTTTCGTGTGTGCTCACGTCATTATATCGAGCTTTTTAGTTCCATTGAGTTCAGCCTATCATCTAGAAGCCTCGTCTAGGATTTCAATGGTGATATCCAGCACCCTGCGATTGAAAAATTTGATTGAAGTTTCGATTTTGGATCTAATGGTTATACAGATTTGAATTGCCTGGGAGTCAGGAATTTACATTTGCATATTACCTGTATCAGGTTTTTGGTTATTATTTAAGCTGAGGATAATATTTTTCATTTGGACCCCAGAAATAAGTTTGAAAATCCCCACTATACTCCTGTGGCCCAGACGAACCATTTTTTCAGCTTTACGGTTGAAGCAATCTGAATTATGTTTGTTGATATTAGGCATCAACCAGTACACTTCCTAAAATTCAGGGTAAAGTTGGTGCTTTACGTCTTGACTTTATAGCGTTTGCTATACACTTTGAATAGAAGTATTATACTTTGTTTTTTCACAATAAATTTTAATATTGCACCATGGTTTCGACGGATCACGTCATCTCCAGGCCATAATATGACATGAACCGTCGAACCCATCGTCAGATATTAAAATTAACTGAGTGAAAGCTAAGTATAACCTTTTTATTCGGATTAAGTGTAGAAAGCGTAGGTGACAGTTAAAACGTCACTGCTAAGAGCTATATCCAATAAATCACGACAAATTTGTTTCTCAAAATCCTTTTCAACTTTCTTCGAAACTGTTAACACGTTTGTCACTTTTCATCCAGTTGAAATACCACTTCCATTTTCCATGATGTCATTTAAAATTATATTTTTTCCGTCGAGTAAATCATTTTCTATCTTACAGGAGGAAAAGGGGAAACAGTGGGAAACTTCCATTAATTTGTGTCGGAGAGCCTGTGTTTTATTTTAGCTTTAGAACTTGTGATAATTTTTTTAATTATAGCAAAGAGTCGGACTGCTTGGGGGAAATGGAAAAGTATGCCAATTAAACTATCCCCCTGAATTCATAATTTTCTGCAAGGTTTTGACAGCTGAGAATCTCCATGTAGATATCATATCGCAGAGGCGAAAACATTAAGACGAAGAGGATCCAAGCAGCCGTGACAATTCACGCCCTCGTCCTCGACGGTATCGCCGGACGGAAGTGAAAGAAGGGTTTCCTCATCTGCCATAAGAGTGAAGACGGGAGTCGAGCACGACAATTAAAACGGTGAAGTTATTATAATCGCATTTCTTCGGCACAGGGCCGCCGCAAAGCGTGCCATTAATGGGAGGGTGGAAGAGGCCGACTCGGGGAGTTCAAGCAAGCATCTCAATCCTCAAGACTCAGTTCCATCCTCCAATGAGTGTATCATTTTTCACTCCCGGTGGAAAATGCCTCCAATTTGATCTAATTGACGGCTACCGCGCCGCCGCCGACAATCAGCGCCACTCCGCGTCGGAATGGAGCCTTCTTTGGAATTAATTATCGATGCGCCGTCGGAGAAAAAGACAGTAATTAAATTCACGGAGCTTTTCTTCCTCTCTCTTTCTCACTTCCTTTCTTCACGATGATATTTAAGGGCTTGAAGTAGAGTTCAAGGTGATAAGTGGCTCTGATTATGCGGTCATAACTCCTCGTAATCTTACGAGGGTTTATGGAGGACGGCCAAGAGAGCTCCTGGAGTAGACTATATGCTCTTTTAAAATTCAAGGTTCACTTCCCTATGATCACGGGAATCAGCGCGAAGCGGCCCTTTCCGCAACATATCCCCCAGCACTTTCCCCTTTATAAGTGCGTGCTTTTCCCCAAATAAACAAGAATTGCTTCATAGGAAGTTTTTATAACCTTATAATTTCATTTATTTTACTTTTATAGCATTAAAATAGATGTTTGCGATCAAGGCCTCAAAGTTAATGCTGGATAACCAGAAGAGAATTAAGAAATAGCTAAGTATTCTGCACAGACAATTATTTTATTTTCCGAATCAAGCTGAAATGCATAGTTAAAGCTTTTTAGTGTGAAATTTGTAATTTGCAATTGAAGGACACATTTCCACGAAGTTCTTGTTATTCGTGATTTATTTAAATGTTGTGTACTTTTTGACGAATGTTTTAAAAAGTTACAGTACTGCAGATAAATGATGAATATTAACGGCATAAGTTTAAAAAATCATCTTTTTAGGATGGTAATGTGTGATTGAAATCATAAGAGGACTATATGGATTTTATTTGAAATGGGTTATTTCGCATAATTAGTTTTCCAAATATTGTTTTCATATGTCGCCCGCGACCGTGCTCCTTGAAATTTAAATGGATGATTGAATTTGTGATGTTATATTCTTCTGTGAAATGAAGTGATAATAGGCACTGTAGCCTTGATTTGGTGTTTGCACATTCTTCATAGTTTGTTCTACGAAGGGAGATATTATAATAAGTCAGCAAAGAACTATGGGTTTGAGTTCGGAAGAATGGAATAAGCATGAATCCACATGACTGTTTCAAGATGCACAAAATTAACCCTACCATTGTTTCCTTACCGATTTTTCGAGGTCATACTCTTAGAGGGGTGAAAAGAGGAGACTACTAGCTTCATTGCGTGAGAGACAATATTAAATTTCTCGCTACCATTCACCCCGATTTATTCTTTTCACTGCACCTTTGCGATCATTTTCACTGCGTTAAAGTTCGATCACTGATTGAAGTGATTTTTTCTAAATTCCAAGTAAAGAGACCGCTCCCATCCAAATCTTGTATTGAGATTTCCGCCACTATTATCCCCGCTGTTATAACGAAGATTATTATGACGCTATTTTGACGAAGACGACGAACAAGGGCCTGTGAGCAATATGAGACGGAATCGTGACCGTCATAACCTATATACGATGCGCGCGATCGGAATGCCCGCGTCGCAAACCCTTTTTGTATTCCCGCGCTCAGGGCTCTACACGCGTGAGGGATATTTTTCGAGGGGATAGATGGCACCACGAATTCTTCCAAAAAACGCCTTCCATCTCAGGCGCGCGTTATGAAGAACACGCTGGGGGCGACAAAACCAGTACGGTGCCCGACTTATGGCGAGTGTTATACGCCATAGGTGAATTATCGAGCTGTCAATTCCTGTCGCGGGAGAAATGTTCCGCTTTATCAAGAGTACTCCAATTCCACAAAACCGGTGGATGTTAATTCAAGCTTTCCTCCTTAGCTGGTGCTCTTAGTGCTGTTGATATTCCTCATAAGTGCTTTTGAATGCCATAAAATTTCTAGTTTATATTTCTTTAGGTTTTAAATAGCTCGTTCTTCTTTAACTTTTAATGTTTTCCCTCAGCTTGTGCCCATATATTTATTACCATGGTTTCCATGGTGTAAGTATTTCCATGAGAACTTTACGAGCAATATCTTTGAAATAAAAACTTTTTTATTAGTGCCGTGGAAATACTAGTTATGAAAGATATTAAGCGCGCTAATTGAAATAAGCTGAAAACACTACTTACGTACTGCGTATTGTCTAAAGTATGCAAACAAATTTTTATATCGATCGCCAGAAATTATTTTTATCAAAGAAAACCTTATGATAATTCTTGTCTCCACAGACGCAGTGAATGCCCCGTGAGAGCTGGTTTTCTATAGTGAATAATTACTTGAATAATTGACTCAAAATATAACAAAAGAACATAACAAAAAAAATAACAAAAGTTTCACATATCTATCTAATTTTTCACATTTCATAATCAGTGCGGTATTTTGATATCATGTCATTTTTATGAATGTGGATGCCCTGTTTAAGAATATAAATGCTTAACAAATGAGAGAATACATCAGGTATTATTCGATCACAATAACAATCCTCTGACCGAAAATCAAACACTCGCTACAGCCTCCTAGGCTTGCCTGACAAATCAATAAGTGTAGCAAAAACTCATTCATCGATTTTTGGGGGGATCAACTGCATTCGGCCCTGGCTTCATATGTCCCTATTTTACATGAGATAAATGTTTATTAATTTTGAAACTCAAAGAATCCTTCTAAAAATGTAAACCGCTGTCAAATCAAAATCTTCTGCATTTTACTCTATTTTACTCTTTTCACAGCGTTGAAGGGAGGCGAAATAATCCTGTTAATATAACAAGCAGTCAATCAAAAAGTTAATTTGATGCACCTAGTTTCATTTATTA
Source organism: Ceriagrion tenellum (assembly GCA_963169105.1). NCBI lineage: Eukaryota > Metazoa > Arthropoda > Insecta > Odonata > Coenagrionidae > Ceriagrion > Ceriagrion tenellum. Next base: position 70,968,572 of record OY720632.1, read on the forward strand.
TGTATTGATCAAAGTCATACCTGACTAGAATTAACGAATCAATAGTCTTTTTAATCTGGCAGTCGAGTACCACCTAATGAGTTTTTTGTTTGCTCCTAAAAATTATCTTTAATCATCATTTTGCATTTAAGTCATATACGTATGATGTCATTTACTGGAAAAGAACTACCAAGTATATTCCTGCAACTGAAAAGAACAATATATTTAGAATAGAATACTCCTAAGTAGATGATTACCTATTTGAAGTTGTATTTGATGTGAATATGTCCCTCCCAAAAAGGTAGTTACCCCAATATGCTGCACTGTACGTTGATCTGTAAGTTTACTCCATATATAACCGGCCATAATTTCTTCAATTCTCGTGCTTAATTCAATTCTGTGGAAAATTAATAATTGGAGTAAATGTCTTTCCCAGATATTATAGCCTTGTACCTTATCAAGATGAAAGATAATTTGAATGGAATAACATTTTCATGAGCTTTTTAGATGGATTAATAAAACTTTAAAAATAAACGGCCCGGTTTTATAGTGGTTGGTTAGCGATGATCATTAGTTAACCTTGTTTAATGTAAATGTTTGAAGATAATGCACTTCACTAAAACTACCCGCTATTTGGCTTGAATGCTATTAACAGAATTGTGGAGAAAATGCTTGACCAAATATCGTGAGAACCGGTCACACTCTCACAACTGCCAAAATGTTGCTGGCCTCTCTCTTCCTCCGACCCTTTTCGTTTGGACCTTAAGAAAATGTCTCTATCCCTCTAAAACCGCTCCAAGGAAATATTCCGGCTGCTGTAATTATAAATAGAAATCTCAAATTCTATTCAATTGAAAAACTCTTTCTCTTACTCTTCCAGTTACAGTAAATATTTGGGCGGGGAATTTATTTTGTTAGCATCAATAGCTTTCATAAATCGTTTTAAATTCCCTTTCCATACTATACCTTCTTTGGCGGAGAACTCACATGTCTGAGGACGATTGAGCACTGTGCCTGAAATAATTGGATATTGGATGTTTGGGGAGACGACCGACGGCTAAGGTCATTTGCGCCATAGGGTATAGGTAAGGGAGGAAGGGTGGATAGAAACCCGGCGTCGGCATTAGCCTGCTCTTAACGAAAGGCGCCAATGGGACAACGGCTTAACGTCTCATTCGAAAGACGGAGTACTTCACTTGAAGTGTCCTCCACAAGATACTCATGTAGGGATTGGGTTCCTCTGAAAAACAACCGCCACTGCAGGGATTTGAACCCTGGCCACCCGTGTGGTAGGCGAGTACTCTAACCACCACACCAACCCGATCCCCCTGAAATAATTACTCATAGAAATTTTCGAGACATTTTCATTCTTATTTTTAATTATAATGCTATCGAGCGCTTTGCCATTTATCATTGGTAGTGTGGCATGCGCCAATTTAACCAGAAAATGCCAAATATTTAAACTCGTGAAATTAAGTTAAACTGATTATTTCTTGCAATTTTAAAACTTAAATTATAAATGTGTAACGAAATATAGAGAAGTTTCCTAGTTGATATGAGTCTTATTATGGAGTACGATTTTTTTATCTCGACTCAAGTGGCACCCGTTTTCCGTTTTCCGTTTTAACGATTCCTCTTGACGCTAATCATGGTTATTTTTGTTCTTTGATACAGAGGCTACTCTGTTTCCAATATACCAACATCAAAAATGGGAATTATTGTAATTGTTATGCATTCTGTTCATATTTAATGCAAAAATTATCAAGTTTCCCAAACTCGAGTGAGCATAAAAATATAACATAATGCCATTGAAACACGCCCACTGGGAGACAGAGCAACCAGACAGGAATTCATATTTTTTGCTATAGTAATTTAGTTTTTCAATTTTGTTCCAAGCATATTGATTTCCGCTGTTGACTTTTGTTGGCTATTTTAGTTTTTGTTTTTTGTAAAACCTTTTTGACAAAGCATATACCGGTACCATTTGCGAATGAAATTTGAGTGTCATTAGAACTATAGCGAAAATTGATTTATTATTTCAATTTTGATAATGCACAAACGTGTCCAAACCTACTACCGAATTTTGTCTTACCCTGTTTCAAGCATAAAAGGTCATATAGTGGTAAAGAGGTCAGGGGGATTAAGGGTATTCACGCTCTCATTTTTTTCAAATCAATTAAAAGAAACTGGTTATTTCACCAGTGTGGAAACTATCTTCTTCATCCGTCTTAGTCATGACTCTTCAGGATAGCTAGTCACACTCTATGTTACCCGAATATTGAACGCAAATTTTGGACATATGTTTAGCAGCATATAAGGGGATGATAGCGTTTTTGAACCTAAAAATACCTGGAAAAAATTTCGACTAAAATTCGTACTTCTTGTTGAATTTGCAATTCCATCGATGCTTTCCACTCACACCAGTAAGTTGTGCTTCAATATTATTCAAATTTCAAGGCCACAAAATACGCTGAAAAAATGGGTGTAAAACTAAATCAATTTCAAAGCAAAAATGTAAAATAATATATCCCCGTACAACCAAACTATCTTGGGAGGAAGCCCACCAGTTTTAATCAATCATGGTGACAGGTTAGGCCCCGAAATAGGCTACCTCACTCCGACCCCTTCAAACTCTCACTTCTCAGCCCCCTGGTGATTTATCATGTCTATTTCTGTTTTTCTATCCGTCTGCATCAAGCGAGTCTCCACATATACAAAAATATGCTTATTCAAATATATGAACATTTTTTTAGTACTTGCTGGGTTAAAAAAATCCTCTTTTTAGTAAAATTATTGAGAATCAAATTTCTCTGGTCATAGGAAAGGGTTAAAACATAACACAAGGTCAAGTTCAGAGGCAATAATGTTGTACACGCAAGGCCTTCGTGATTGTATGATTCTCTGGGCTATGTTATGCTATCAGTCCTCCCAATGTATTTTTATTTACCAGTAATCAAATTAACCAGTTATTGTAAGCCTATTGCTGCACATTAGAGTTTTGAGGGCAAATACTTGAAATTATTAAGTGATGCCAATCCCTATGAAAAAAGTAATTGAATGCATTTTTCTGATAATCCTATAATTTATGTTCTTTAGTGATTTTCAAGCTTTTTAAACTGTGCTACCCAGGTAAAACATGGCCATTTCCAGCCTTTGATCATGTGAAATTCATGACGCGATTCCAATTGGCTGAAAATGGACAAAGTCTACTATCTGATAAAAATGTTGTGCACCGATTAAGTCCACTGTTCTTTCTGCCTCTGCCAAAATTGGTTCCCATACTCAGAGAGCATAATTTTTGACGTCCTTTTCGGCGTTAGTTTGAGACAGCTTATTTAGCGTTATCAAAATATCCATATTTGGGAATAACAGTGTGTGGTAGCATCAGGGGGTGTGGTACAGTGATTATTCCAATGCAAAATTCGTTCTAGTTCAAGGTGCACTACTTCTCTTACCGCTAAGCCAAATACTCTTGTTTAACTTTATTGTACAAAAAGGCCGTTACATTTTCATAATTAAATCAACGGTTAACACTTGTAGTACAGACGTATTGGTCATAAAGGAGAAAGCTGTTATAGCTTCGTAATTTTTGAAATAATACATTTTTTCAAGATAAATGATCTGTACACAGTATTTATTAGTGAACGTTAAAAAATAATTGATTAATTTGCTATGATAAGTAGCATACTCATACCAAATTTCAATTTTCAAATATATTATTAAAAATACAAAAATTTTCCCCAAGCTCCCGGAGAGTAAAAAAAGGAGAATCGTGAAAAGAGCAAAGGGGTTAAAAATTGCTATTTGTTCTTGATCAACATCAATTCCTGTTCTATAGAGCAAGGATAACTCTATTCAGTACTACCAGAACATAAAACGCATCCCATTTAGGAGTTCATACATGCTCAAATAATGGCCTTTAAGAGTTTTGGTAGTATACCTCTGAAAATCCTCAGATCCTCTAGTTTTGGGGTGCGCAGAATTTTTATACCACACCTTCGTTTCGGTCCGTTTTCACGCCTGTTTTCCCTACAAATCTACCCGCTCTTTCCCTTCCCTTGCCCTCTTTCATTCCTCCTCGACTGCTTAGCACTTACCGCTTCGCTATCTCCTCCACTTGCGCCGGGAACCAAGATTACGATCATTCATTAAGAATGCTGAAGCCTAAACGATCAGCTTTCGCTGGATTTTATACCCCGTTCTTCCGCCGGGTCCTCCTCCTCGCGCCCAAGTGGTTTTGGCGTTCCAAAAAAAAAGCATAAAAAAACCTGGAAACAGATAATCTCGTCGGAAACCAGTTCCTCCAGCTATAGTCTTCGCCGCGGACGTCCGGCGAGATTAAAGGCATAGCTGCCCTCGGGTGTCCAGCCCAACCGCCGCCGCTGCAAATCCGGGTTAGCACACGATGTGCACGGGATGAACTACTCCTAATGGGATGCTGTAATTCGGGGACCTCATCTCATTCGATCCTGTCTCTCTCTCTACCTCTCTTCTCCATCGTCCACCATCTGCACCGAAAGGGAAAGAGCGACAGACGCGATTCATACAATTGCGAGTGCGTTGAGATCCACTGTGATGTTCCTCGCGGCTCCGAAAACTGTAATTTGCAAGGTTTATTTCCTTTTCGTAGAGACTGCTGAAGGTGTCGTGACTTGCAAACGTTTTCTTTCGAGAATGTTTGAATCGAGAAAGTTTGAAGATAAAGAGAATATAATTTAATGATTTTCTATCTTGATCGAATGGTTTGAAGAGTGCTTGACCCGTGGGCGCTCAGGCTTAAGTAAGCCAAGGGTCCACTTTCCATTAATTAGTTATGTGGTCTACCGTCCATATTCCAGTTTTTCCTTAGTGATGGGGGAAATCTGGACGGCTGTGCATTATTTCGAAGCTACACTTTCAGAGTCTTTCAAGAAGAAACCCGAATCAGGTGATACTACGAGCCACTGCTGTTTACTTCTTTTGCATAGCTGTTCCATATGGAATAATTTATCACGATAATGATTAAACTTATGAAATTACTAATTTTTGGATGATAGATATTTGTTATTTGAAAAATATTGTAAAATGATGTACGCCCCCTTTAGCCTTAACAAATAGATTATGTCAGCGTATTATTTCCAAAAATAGCATAACGATGAAGTCCTCTGTATATCTGATCTTGAAAATTCGTGGTTCTCATGTGGGAGAGTAGGTATTATTCTTGACCACTTTCTTAGCCAAATGTATCGCTTTCATAACTAAGTGAGCTTTTCGCTATTTTTTCTTTGTTTTGCGATGTATTTGTCGCTATGACTTGTACACATACAACATTTTATTTGACGATCTGACTTTGGAATATGCTCCCAGAAAACTCCCTTTTTTAATGTTGTCACTAACCGGTCAGTGACCCGATCGGAAAACTTAGAGCATGACCTTCTCTCAAGTGCCAACCGTAAGTTTTTTTCTGACAACCTTGAAGAAAAACCTTTACTTTCCTTACAATCCAGGAGCTGCGGATATGTACGCAATGCAGCGCCCTAGGCAAACTCAGGAGTTTAGACTCCCATCAGCGCCCTTGCAAGCCGGGGGCCGGCTCATTCAAAATGCTGTCGTTTCCTCCAGTTTCGCCCCCACCCCCTTCCTCCATAATCCAGTCTAGATGGCGCCAGCCGCAACCCCTCGTTAACTGGCGCCCTGGGCGGCTGCCCACTTCGTCTTAATGGTGTATCTGGCCCATGTCTTTAATTTCTCATGAAATTCTCCAACTCGGCACCAAGGCGTGGTGCCCCTCGGCGTGGAGTGCTCGTGTGCCAGAACCAAGATGGTTCGCCGCCATAAGGAATTTTTTCGGAGAGTAATCCCTTATCACGTTCATCTATAGTAGTCTCTCTCGTCGAGAGGACAAAATGTACTTATAGGAACCTCTCACCCACTGTACCTACTTATGCATGGGTGCGTTATAGTATAGCATTATTTCTGCCTTGCTGATTCACAAGTATGGCCATAAAAATTAGTTAAATGGGGTTTTCGAAGGGAGAATCCAATTTGATCTTATTCCGATCTCAGAAATAGTGGTAAATGGAGTTGATATTCCCATTCATTTACATGGACTGTGCTTTCTGCCACGCACGCAGCATTCTGATACCCTATATTGATGTGTATTTTTCTCCTTTTTAATTTTAACTTATAAATTTTAATTTAAACAAGAAATTTTTAAGCCTCATAAATTTATATACTGAGCTCTCGAAGATATGTTGGGGCTTAGCAGCCAAAACTTCGCCCTACGAGCCTTTTTCTCCTGCTATTATAATCAAGTAATATGGCAAAGCTTAAAATAAAAGTTATCAAATCAAATATCATGGTGAATCATTTGCACGCATTAGAGATTCAAGAGTGGGACTGGGAAAACTGGAGAGGGCAAGTAGGGTGGCGGGGAATATATATGAGAAAATTGCACAAGTGTTTGGAGTGGAAAGTAAATGCGTGTGATTGATTCGTATATTCGTGTGTGATTGATATTTGTACATGGCAGACTTATTGAATGGAAGATACAATGAGAGGGAATGTTAAGTTGAAGACGGTGGCGGAGGAGAATGCTGGGAAAGCGTGGAGAAGAAAAAGTATAACAACCTCGGACGATAGAAGAGGAGGCAAAATATGTTGAGAGCTTCAAGGAATGACTCGGGTAGAAACAATCTGGTCAGAAAAGGTTTTAGGTGACCATGGAAAGCGGTAAGAATAAGCAGAGGCTGTATAAAAACCAGCCAAAAACTTGGTAAGTAGCCAAATTATGATTATGTTACCTGCGTTCCCTGCAAAATATTAACTGAAGTTCAAACAACCTCCTGAAAAATAACGCCTAACCAACCTCCCAGTCCCCATTCCGATGTATGTACTTGGCAAAGGTTAGACATTCAAACTAGTGATTATCGTATTTTCCTTTTTCGAGCCTTCCCTTTTTTTCCATTTTACCTCGCGCGAGTGAAATTTCAGTAAATATCCGAAAGAATTAGCAAGACCGCTTATAAATATACACGCACACTCTTGCAACTAGATAGTTTGGAGGAGAACTTGTTCGCTGCCTGAGGAATGTTTTTAAGCGTCCGTTATTTTTTTCGAGCGCTGTACTTTACGCTGCCTTGTAAGCCGGACTCCGTCGCGAAAGGACGAGTGGGGATCCAAATCCTCACGCGAGCTGGGAGAATCTCTCGAGGGGTCTGGCAAGAGGGTGGGGAAGGAAAAAAAATCCCCCTATCCAGCCGATAAACTAGACAGGGGAAAAGCGACACAGTGCGCTAAGGTAGAGGTGGGTATGTACATTCTCTTCTCAACCCGAAGAGAAAGAGAGTTGTGTGTCGTTGATTAAGGACGGAGGTAAGTGATACCGTTGATTAAGGACGCAGCGTCCCAGGATTTATTCATTTAATCCCCAGGAAAAGAAACACAGAAATTGGAACCCCGTAGTCTCTCGCCGGAGCCAGTTTTGCAGTTAATTTCTCCTTTGACGGAATTCGTCACACACCGACGCCTTTCTGTTCCCGTTAACTCGCTATCAAGTCAAGTGGAAAACGAAAAGTTGGGATAGAAATAAGAATAAGAGAAGAGGAAGGTAACAGAAGAGGAACAAACGAAAGGAAACCAGAAAGGAAGGAAACGCGGCTAACGATATAGAGAGGGGAGGGAGAATATCTTTCCTCTCAGCGAATGACAGAAAAAAAGAAATAATATTATGCAAACAAGGCGACCTTTGTAGATGGAGTAAATCTTCCTCTTCTTTCTGGCGAAACGAACCGGTGTTGCTGGTCCAGCGGCTAGTCCTCCGATCCGGGATCTCTCTCGCCCGGTACAGCGAGATAGTTCAGTTGGGGAATATGGTGAGTTTGTTAAATGTTAAGGTGTGTGCAAGGCGGGCAGAATTTGGTGATATCAAGTTTTCGTAAGTGAACAAAATACCCAACAAGCCACATCAAAGGCGTGAGACCTTGGGCGAATTGTCACACAATCACATGCAGCCAAAAGTTATGGAACTACGAGTGGTAGTGGAATCCACATTCATGCGTTCTCATGGATACAATGATTTCGAATGTATAGTAGGTTTGCTTGGCGCTATTTGACTTAGAAAGCATGTTTATCTAGTTTTAATGACTGCTATATCTATTTCTTCCTATATTCAGAAAAAATGTTTTTTTCAAACTGTTCGTTATGCAGTCTTAGTCCACAGTTTCTCATCTCTTTTCAAACCAGCCGGTGCGGTGTACGTAAGTCCTGGGCGAATGGATTACATCAGCCGAAAAAAGATCGGCTCCAAACTTAATCCAATGATTTAGCCAAATTTTTACCTAAGGCCCTTTAGTGATTTCCACCATAGTTTAAATTGAAAGTCAGTGATACTAATGCAGTAATGGTAACGAGTTTTGCGATGCCAAGAATAGTCCAACAATAGTCAATTGCATACCTACGCAGGAAAAAGATAGTAGTAGTGCTACTATGGGAACGGAAGATGAGGACTGGACCCGCCTCTCTTTCTTTCTTTCTTTCCTTATTTTTTTCCTTCGTTCTTTGCCTCCACGGAAAGGGTCAGTAGTCCCGACCTCCATTCCTTCTCCTCCTGTCCGCCCGGAACGGCAAGAAGGCGGCTCGCGCGCGCGAAGCGAATGGGGCCAGCGACCGCCCGGGCCCTCACCATGTCACGGTCGAACTCTCCTCCTCCTCTTCTCTCCTCTCCCTCCTCCTATCAGTACCTCCACCCGCCCTTCGCCTGCCCCCTCCGCCGCCGCCGGCGTCGTCGGCCTCTTTCTCTCTCCGTAGGGACATCGCCGGCGCGGTCTCCTCGGCGACTCGCCCAAGGAGATGCCCAGGTCGCCGGCCGTTCTAGGTCCCGGGGAATGTTTTGACGCGCTGCGTCGGCGATATTGCCCGGGAGTTCCCCTTGCTCCGGCCGGGTAGTCTCGTTTTCGGCCTCGGCGTTCGGGAGCGTGCTCGGCAAATTGGAATTTGTTACCATCCATTCGGTGCAAGATCTAATTTCCGGTTCATTTTCTTAGATAAAGGAACTCTCCATAGGGGGGAAGAGTTGTCATCGTTGCAGAAGAACAATAAACGGATAATTTCTGCGAAAACGCAGCAACAATAACAGGACACAGGAGTTTTTGTGCGAAGCGAGAAAAGCATGAATTAAAAAGTCTATTTAGGTTAATTAGTGGTTGAGTTTCATTGATTAATTGATATTGGTCGGTTAATTTTTCGTGTGAGTCAGCAACATTTTGTACTCCCTACCGAGTAATAGTATTATTCAAAACAGATTTCTTTTGTATTCATGCCTAAATGTTTGTAAAGTAAATGTGTTAAATAATACTACTTTAAAAAGAAATTGTAAATGAGCAGCATAAAAAAATCCCATAAAAATATGCACAATGAAATCTCCGAATTTTCTTGGGTAGAGAAAACATTGGATCTTCTTGGCCGTTTAACGTTCCCATGTTGAAAGGCTCTCATAATGAATGTAACATGGCAACCGGTGTATCAACTTTTAAGTATTTTCATGAAACGTGGGCTTTTTCTACTAAGCTACCCATAAGAGGGGCATGCTTGTAACCCTATTTGTTTTTAAAATAACAAAGTTGGGTGTCACCATTGTGACTTCTTTTCTTTTAACTCATAGTGCTGAAATTTATTCTTATATTACCGTGTCGGCCATTTTTACAACGAAGCACACTCATTGTATTTTCGTAATAGAAATTTATTTTGCAATTAATCATGAGTGGGGGAAAGCCATTAAGAGGGATATAGTTGTAACGCGACTCCAGTAGTTAGTAAATCTTGCGGTTAAAAAAGTAGATAGATACTTTTCATGCATGCGAAACAATATTTTTACCCATTGCCAGACAACTTTTAAAGTGCGTAACACATTAGAGGATGCGAGAAAAATTTTACTTCTGGCTAAACATACCTGAAGATGAATATGAAGAAAGACGATAAAATTACTCGACTAAAAATTTCAGTTGTCTTCATCCTACCATCAAATGCTGTGGCAGCCAGTTGAGCGAATAGTCGGCGTATGTCTAGTGGGTCAAGGATTCGAATGAAAGTGATGTTTGATGATACCTTCAGTTTATATGAACCGCATCATGTTTTGCAAATTATTAGAATTTTATAAGAATCTTCATCGAGAGGTGCAACTCCACACTTATCTTTACATTCAAAATTTTCACTTTACACTACGCGATACTACGTCATGCCAACCCATGTCTATTCCTGAATTACTCCTATATTGCGCTGTGCTGGTTATAATCTTACCTTCTCTCCCATTTCTTTTGGACCAGATTTAAGTTATGTAGTGAGAGCATGGGACACTTCTATCATTAATTTATTGGCAGAATTTTACTGGATCCTATATCATAGTAATCAATTGCCTTTCTCATTGACACGTATTTTCACAAGCACAACTAAATGTGTTCAGTCCAGGGGACTTATTCAGTAAGGAATCGATGCGGTCGAACCTCGGTAAATCCGTGTATGTGACGTCGTATTCCCCGAAAAATCTCAACTTTCGAATGCTCCCCTTTGAATTTTACGTGGCTCTGACGTCAAAATTTCGTCACTGTCGAGAGTCGGATATTCCGAGGATGTACAGAATAGACCCCCAGGTCTCAGGGTCATTTGGCGCAAATACTTCCTCTTCTTCAGGTTTGTACTTCTTGGAAAGGGATCATCGTGAATAATTACCATAAATCCGATTTATCAGGCCAATTTTAGTATGTAATTTAAAAACCGAAGATATCTCTCCTGAATGCAATAATTTTAAACAGTCATTGTTTGGCTAGGAAAGTCAACATGAATGATCTTAGCCAAAGACTTCATTAAGGCTCTATACTCTAGGATAGTAGGTATTCAAGATCATCCTAATGGTAATTCTTGCTGTATTTCAGGTACATAAAACGTGGGATTTTTTGTATGAAAGTAAGAAAATGCAGGATATTTTAGAGTAACTGCAAATTTTGTTACATATTGCATCCAAGAAAGCACCATCAAAGATCTATGCTTGTCCCTAAGATGACAAACATGTAATCTTATGGCATATATTTTCCTCCATAAAAGTGTAGCTTAAGCTTCCATTCTCTAATTAGTATCTCATCTTGTAAAGTTTACATTCCTAGAAATTCATCTCCGCATATTCTACTTGGAACTGCAAGTATAATAATGGGCATGTTATAGTCTAAAGCTTGCACTCTTCTTGACGCGTTATCTTACTCTTGATACTCTTTAAATCATGGTTCTTGTTATACTTCAGATGTAGTCTCCTGCCTGCGTAGGAAGAGATATAGATTCAGAAAAACATGTTGGGAAGAGGGGAAATAGCATGCATCTGAGCTGTCGCAATTCGAAATTTAATCAATTTAAGTCTCAGAAAATTGAAAAATTAATGCCATGCAGAAATCATGATAAATTCTGCCATTATTTTTATTCCACTCTAAAATGCATTCGATAAAAAACTCAACTCCTTCATATTGCACCCTTAATATTGTGTACGTGAGTCATAGTGAGGTTTTCATTGGACATTATAATCCACGTACTAAGCCCACTTCCTGCGTGACAGAGCCTAAAATTTTCTTCTGATTTCAATACAGTTAACCAGGGAAAATTTAAGCTCAGTTCGCAATGTGGTTTCATATTTTAGTTACAGCACAGCGCTAAGGACTCTCCAAATTATAGTGAAGCTCATTTTTTTGGCTATTCTTATAGATAAAGAGATAATAATTACTTTTAGGTTTATTTATATTCATTCTTTAGATTCTCAATAGGTAGAATTTCCTTGAAACTCTAAAATAGCCTCCGTAAAATAAATTTGGAAGCTGAGAAAAAGGTGGTGATGATTTCTGCTGTTGTTGCATGATGAAAGTAACACGTTAATCCTGAATTTATAAAAGATTTCTGAGCACTAAAACAAATTTTCTTTGCTTGCGTCATTTTCTGCGGAACTGCTAGGGTCTATTCTTCCAATTTTTTATCATCCATTGTGAGATCTGATCATTAAATTTTATGTTCCGTGACGCTAATTTAATTCCGAAATTTTAACGAAACTGAGGTCGTCAACCTGTCTTATCTCACAAGATCAAAGGCATTATCAAATCATTGTGCAAATTATTTTCCGTTCCTCGTTTAAGTTTTTTTTATTTATACTTTAAATTACAGACTAATAAAACTATATAGGCTCGAAAAGTTAGGAACTTCCGATGTATTTTTATGAAAATAAAAAATGAAGCAAAGACGTTTTATACTCTCTTTTTTTTCTTAAAGACAGCTATTTTACGTTATTTGTTTTTATATATAAAATAGGAGAACTGGAATAATAACCTGAGTAATGATTGGCGTCATGGTGAAAGGAGGTATTATCTTTTCATGAATATGGAATTTCTTGTGATATATAGCCAAAATTTGTAGAATAATGAGCTTTTCAATCATACATAAAACCAATTCTCGGGTTGATGACCATGGTTTATAGCAAAAATATCTGACGCATCTTTTGTTAAGTGATTTTAAAAATTTTCCATGCTACGTTGATTTTCTCGGGTCAAATTTCTTATTATGAAGCTCGTCTTGTTAGCGTGTTTGTTAACCAACTTGGTGACTAACTAACCGAAACGAAGCATTTACATTTCATAATATGAAACATAATACGAGACACTATAATATGTTTGGCCAAAAGGACAGGATGATCCCTGATATGAGCACTAATTCCTTGTCGCGTATGGTCATATTTTACCAAACTCCGACCACACTTCGGTAATTTCACATTAGAGAGTTCACCAGGTAATGAGATAAGAGCCAGTCTAAAATAGAAAAAAATTAATGTGCTAAGTTACCATCTATATTTTAAATTATTTATGAAAGTAGTCGCTGGTCTAATTGCTCCAGGTCATAAACCTCTGGGAAAGGTAGAGATGTTTAGGATGATAAATCTTAGATGAGTATTTTTGTCCATGAAATGAGAATTACACTCATATAAATCGGTTTTATGACTAGGATGTAAAGGGTTTATATCATAGGTGATACTCCTAAAAGTTGCACACAACTACAGCGGCCATTAAATCCAATCGTCCAGTAATATTTCCATTGGAATGCGAAAAACGTGAGCAGCATCGTTGAATCAAATTTTTCCCATGTTTTCATACTTTTATCAGCCCCTGACATCCTATCTATCTCGAGATTAGACTTTCGTCCCCACTCAAGATTTCCTCTTGTCAAGGCTAAAAATTACATGAAGTGACGCTATGTGCCCCTTTGATGTCTGTCGTATAATTAAAAACTTGTTATTATATTCATCAACCTGGGCTTGGATGGACGAAGATCTCCGATGTCTATAAATTGCTTAACAGTTCATGACTTTTACTATCTTATGGAGGCATTTCTCTTAGCTCTCACGTCTGCCGTCAACCACTCGTAAAAAAATGGTTTTGCTTCGTAGGGATTTTTTTATATCCCTAGTCATCACGAAATCGACGAGGTAACGTGATATTCTGATGATACTGTGACATAACTATTCGCTCCAAGAGTTAGCATCATGTCCAAAAATCCCTACGCTAAACGTAACCCACCTTATCCTGAGTCCCCTCAAAGAACTAAAAATTGTAGAAACAGCTCTTTTTGGTAATGGGTCACGGAGTCTATCTTCGGGCGTCTAGCCTTCCAACCCAATGGGTACTCAAAAATCCACGGTTTGCTCCAAGGGAAATGTAGTACTTCGCATACTAAGAAGCCTTTAAGTAAATACGTATGTGAACTCTTGATTTGAAACTAATTAGCTTTTACGATCATACAGACTTTGATTGATAGTGTGGTAATTTGGAGAGACGACGAGAGAGAGCTAAGGTCACTTTTGTGAACAAAAATAAGTAGATAGGATGGTCGGGGAAGGGTTATATTGATGAATCAAGAAAAGGTGGAGAGTGACCCAAAGTCGGTGGTAGGCCTACACTAAAAGAAAGGCGCATGGGAGAACATAGCTTAACATTCCGTCCGATGCTACGGACTGAGTTGTTCCGTTAAAGTGCTTGTTTGAGGCGAGCACCAGGGTTTGATCTTAAGATTCGCCCAATAAAGTAAACTCTTTGCTTTTCGAGTCGAGCTTCTTCTCAGGCGATGTCTTCCACGCATTCGACAGTCATTGTCCTCGGCCTTATCAGCGCCTTGCATATCTGAACCAGGATGTTCAGTTTAGGGAAAGAATGGATTCGGATATTCGTGGCACCTCCCTGAGCTTTATTCTCTCAGGGGCGATGTGCTGACGACGCCTTTTGTATGTCGGGTGGGTCCGTGACCAATGACCGATCTCACAAACGCCCCAAGTGGACCGCACGTGGACTGCGAGGGACTGATGGCGTTGAGGAGGAGCATTTTTCTGGACGCCCTCTCTCCGGCTCTTAAGGAGATAAGTCGCATCGCGTGCGAAAGGCGTGTGCACTCTCGGGAATCGGTGATTTCGATAATAACAATGATCGAGGAAAAGTAGAGGTAGGCAATTCGACACCGCGGGGTTTGGGAGTTGCTGCGAGAGGAAGAACGCGAGGAATTGTGGGAAGATTCCCCCCCGCGGTGGTCATCGGAAAGCGAAGGCGATGAGGAGATGAGGCAAGCTTTTTTTCCTCTCCCTTGGGAGAGCCGATCGAGGGAGATTTCCCGTTTTCCTTCCGCACTCGAGATGAGTTGGTGGGAAGGTGACTGTGAGAGAGGTGATGTTCGCATGGCGGGTTGGGGGACAGTGAGGGCGTCGCGGACTGTGGTTCAAGCTGCAGAGGAAACAAGGGAGTTCACCAGCACCTTTTCTTGATCGGGGCGACGCCCATGCGAATCGTTTTCCTTGTACACCTCCTCCCTTTTTACTCCATCCCTCTCTGAGAAATATCTCTCCTTTTATTCAATATTTATTTTCACGCATACCTCTACTCTCTGTTTCCATTCTCTAATCGGCCCTTTTGTCAGAGTATTTGAAATTTGGAGATGTTCGCTTGAATTAGAAGAAGAGGGCTAGGCTAGGATGATATATACATCTTAGTAGCTTAACAGCATCTTAGTAACATCTGCATAGTACCCTGAAAGCCACAACAAAGGAGTGTGATAGGGGTTAGTCATTAATAATATGCATTGGACTTTACAGTAATAAGGTTAACTAAACCACGACTAATAATGCTGAGCAGGAACCTGCACTAACTTGTCAAAAGGTGAACTTTCACCAGAATTCAGTATACTATGGTTGTGCTGCCATTCTACATAAACTGTTTGCTTTAGTTTATTTTGCAACTATGTAAGTCGCAGCATGACGATAACAGAAGAAGTATAGAATACTGAGGTTAAGTTGGGAAGTGCTTGGAAGGTAGAAGAAGAAGAGAGCCTGAAAGCAGTAGTAAAAGATAACTGGTTGTTCCAAAGGATAGTGAAAGGGAGACGATTTAGGTTGGGAACGTTGCGAGGAAGTAGAAAAATGGTCATGATTGCGAACGGTGTTAGGATATCAAGAATAAAATGTGAATACAGAGTTAACGATGGCCAGATTTATCGATTTCATTCGTCATAGAAATGTTTTGGGAGGAAACAGTGGTTGGAATTGGAGATAGGATGTCGAGTAGGTATGGTCCAGGAACCCACCATTGTAGGCCGACCATAATACGTTAGATTTTTGGACGAACCAGGGATATTCTGAAAACTGGTCTAATGGCATAGGAATCTGTCGGGCCATCTGTTGGGTGAAGACAGAGTGTCTGTTTGGCAAAAGTTTACAATGATGGTTCTCAGTAGTATCGTCCTGTTGATTTCAAGAATGTCATTTTGCAGAGCCAGAACCAGCTGAAAAGTGTACTATACTTAACACTAAAAATATGCTATTGGGAATTAATTCTCTGTAAGCATGAAAAATCAACTCCTCTGAGATACTGATTAAACTCGGTAATCCGAAATCCGATAAACTCTGTATTTTAGTAGTAGTAAAAAAAGAATAAACTCTGTATTTCTCTATACATGCTTTGTAAATAGCCATACTAAGTTCTTAATTCCAATTACATGTTTGGCATGTGTGTATAGTTCTTTAGCCTAATATATTCAGGCACCTTTCACCCTGGTTGCAGAAGTGCCAAGTTTTTAATTTCCGTTGGGAGATATTGCATGACATTGTTTACGAAAAGCTATCGAACCCATCTCGGCATTCCTATATCCGAATAAGTCGACAATCCGGATGTTTGCCGCCCTCCGATATAATAGTTACTTTATTGCATGTAGGATTTTTTAGGCTATTTCCCGTTTGACTTGGCGTCTTCTGCCGAGTCTCAAGCCTTCAAGCTGGCCAGACTCCATCCTGGACCCAAACTTAGGTTCCTTGTCATCTCAGACAAATCACAGAGACAGGTCGAAGGTTTTCTTAGAATAGTATGACATTCAATCTTCCCCAAGTGACACAGACACTGAAGTTTTGAAATGCGCAGCATAAAATTACTAACAATAAGGATTCCATGTTGTAGTCCAAGGTTCAAAGACCACTGGTTCCAGCCATAGATAAATCCAAGCTGAGATTTCCTGCAAACACTACTCTTTGGGGCAGCCAGTAGTTCCCAGTAACCTAAATGCCACATTTCCGTTCGTTAATTTTAAGCCAACTCTTTCCACAACTTATTACATCAAAACACACAACACAACGACAGTACTAAGACATTGGTTAAGGTTATTCATTGCTTGGACTAAATCTGTGCAGTCACGGCTAGGAAAAGTTAATGACAGACTTCTCCGACTAAATAAACTGCTCTCAGTCAGCGGGTTTTACTAAATGAAGCAGGAGAGCGAACAGTGAAAAGCTGTCAACGGTCCACTCGCTCTGATATCCCATGAAGCGTGACCCTTAATAATTTCAGCAGTGACATATTTATCTGGTTGCATACATTTGGGGTGAAAAGTAAGTGCATTTTAAGTTAACCCCATTTTTTTCCTTAAGAAACACAAGATCGAAGTTTAAATCATAGAGATTACGTCAGCACAGATAAATAAATGATAAATATTTCTAGCCATTATCAGTGATATGCCGAACTCGACTATGTCCTAGCTTTTCACTATTTCTTTCTTTTGTTTACACCCGTCCTCATCCCCCTCATTTCTACCCTCTCCTTTCCTTCCTTGTCCTTCACGTCTAACCTTCTCTCCCCACACACGCACAACAAACAAAGGTTCCTCTATTTCCATCTCTCCTCATGCAAGGGGTTAGGGATAGAAACTCGGTAACTATAACGTACGTGAATACAAACACACACCATACCATTGGCACCGCAGAGACAAAACGTGATAATTCTCTCGTTCCCGCACAAAAATCTTCAAGAATCTCGGAAGGAAACCACGGGAGAGAAGGGGGAGGAGGCTGGAAAAAGAGAAGCACAAAGGGGGAAAGGAGGGTATCTTGAAGAACGTCCATATTTCGTGTGTTCCGAGGAAAAATAGACGTGAAGGGAGAAGAAGACTGGGGAGAGGCAGTAGGGGGCGAAGAGTTTTGCGGGCGGAGGATGAGGAACACGAGGAGGATGTTGTGGAGTGGGGAGGTATGACGGAATGGATGACAGGAGAGTGAGGAAGGAAAGAGTAGGGGGCGGGAGGGAAGTAAGGGGAAGGTGTGTGGCAGGGGGCTGCGTCAAAAAAAACCCGGGGGAGGGAAGGAAGGCTAGGATAGGATTTCGGGGGTTCCATGTTCTCTGCACCACCCCACCTCCTCCACGCACCAATCGATTCCCCTTTCCTCCCGGTTTCTTCAAGAGCTTTTCCTTCCCTCTCTCCCCGTCTTGAGAGGAGCCTCCCTGCTCCCTACATCCACCCCCCACCCCTCTATGACCACCCTCTCCCTCCCCGGGTACCCCTCCAGCCCCATTCTACTCTTCCAGGGGCCCCCTGCCTCGGCAAGAAAGGAGCCCCATTCTTCTCCCGAAGCGGGGGGCAAAGAGGAGCCCTTTCCTGGGTCTCCGAGCTATACCTCATCAAGACATGCTTCCTCCTCCTCCTCTCCCCCCATCTTTTTCCTTCCCATCCCTCTCCCACTCTCCCCCACTCTCTTCTCCGCCGTCTCCTCCCTCTACGAAACACTCCTGCCTCACTCCGGCCCCTCTCCCGCAGTACCCGCCCCTCATACTCCACCCCTCACCCCCATCCTCCTCCCCCGCTCAAACTGAACCCACCCCCTCCCTAACCCTCATTTTTCTCAGCTCCTTCCCTCCCTTTTTTTTCCACCGAGGAAAACTTTCCTCGCCACTCTTTTCCCGCCTTCCCTCCGCTGTATTTTCTCCATCCTCCTTCCTGTCCCTCCCCAGGTTTCCAATCTTCCTTCGATCCGAGTTGTTGTTGTTGTTGTTCCCCATGCCTGTCCCCCTCTTCATCTCATCTTCCATTCCTTCCCGATTCCTTCGCTTGCATTTTTCGCCTTCGGGGGGTGGTCAATCCGGATCCCGCCAAAGGTTTTCCCGTGAGCCAACCCCTCGCGGTAGCCGCTTCGGTCACTTCCGTGTTTGCATTGCGTGCATTCTTGTTTATATCTCCGTCCCTGCGAGATGCAGAGAAAGGGAAATAGTATTCATCATAATTATTGGGCATTCCGCTAAGCTGATAAGCTGTTTTTTGGACAGTCCCCATCTTTGTCTCCCAATTTCTGGATCATCTTTCAGCTCACATGAACTAAAATACTTTCTGCTTCTCCCATACTGTTCAAAATATCGATTTTCTCCTCGACTCCTTTTCTTTTCAGACTGAGCGCTTTCCCCTCTTTCAACCTCAACAACATAATCTCATTTCTCCTCACTCTCGCCATCCACGTTATGTGCATTTTCCCATTCTCCGTCACTAATTTTTCCTTTCCTCTCTCACCCTGTCCAATTCTTCCACATTTTTCCCCTTTGCAGTTCAGCTCACGATTTCAATTCTTCTAAAAATCTTCATATCGAATTGCCGCTGTCTACGCATCCTTTCTGCGCAATTACCAAGTATAGAGCTTTTTACCAAACTACCAAGTAGAGAGTTTTGGCCTGCGTCTGGCATCCGGGGGAACGTGCGCGGTTCTGATTTGAACTGGGATGAGTTCTGCATGCCTGGTGTGGAATCACCCCGTGCCACACACCCTAGTGGTGACTTCCATGGCATTTCGTAGATTTAGATATAGAGAGCAATGTGCTACTGAGCTAGACTTTTATTGCCCTTCTTATGCAACTAAGGAGCAATGGTAGTCTTCGAGTAGTTACAACTCACGGAATCACGGAATGCAATTACGTACTTCTATCCTTTTCCTACAGCTTTCAATGCTTTTTTCTATGCGAATCAATCCATTCCACATCATGGCACCCCAGTGGACGGAGAAATCATAGGCTGCTAAACTGAAAGTCCCTGGTTTAAATATTCGTTTTTTGGCGCATCTGTCCTAACCAAAGTAATTTGACTTTTTAACGGATGATATGAATCCTCAACTCTGAGTTCGTCAGAAAAGTGTTCAGTGCATACAGATGCAAGAGATACATCCCATACATACAAAAGTGTGTACAGAGTTTAATTACTAATTTTGGGAAGTTTTTACTCTTTCGAGAGCTGCACACTCTTAAGAACATAAACATGCTAAAAATGTGTTTTTGTGATCCTTCTTTTGACTCAGTTTCGTCGTAGGAAATATTTCTTCCATTGCTAGAGTTTGTAACCCACTTACCTGAGACATTTAGGATAAATTACTTCTGGAAATCCACCGCTTTTTGTTGAAGGAATCAATAGAAACAGTATTTGTTTTTGTTATGTTTCCTTCTTTTTGCAAATGTTTAAGGCATTGTTTGTATTGTAACTGAGACCCATCCTGACTTATCCTCTTGGTCTCAGCAAATTATTGCAGCTCTCATCACTGCAACGTGGCTGAATGCTAAAATAATAGTAAACTTGGAGCATGCAACAGCAGTGTTTAATTACAAATATAGATGTTGAAAATGTGCCCGCTGTTGTTCCCTCAAAATATTTGAAAATAAATAAGCAGTATTTCTATGCATTGAGTGCGTCTCTTTATACTGCTAGGTAATTGAAGGTTTATTTACACTGCCGTGGCTTTACACGATGGATCACATTTTATCTTTTATTGCCCATTTATTGATTTTTAACTACTAAAAACAGGACTTGGTCTTTATTCACGGACTCTATCATATTTTGCCTTCAGAACGGCAAACGAGCTCATATCGCGAGAGTAACAATATGCCGTATGATTAAACTTACTGAATTGTTTATATTTATACCGCGTATAACATAATACGCATTGAAAACATCTAGATACAGGTAAAGCTTCCTTTCAATTCAAAGTACCATACTGAAAAATATAGAAATTATTATTTTATTGAAAATAATGCAAAATGACTAATGAACTCTCTCCTCGTTTTCCATTCTAATACCTCTCACTATGACTACCCTTAACATATGCATGCACAACGGAAACTTCGTTTCGATTTTAAGGACTATTGTTAAATTAAAGGTTTCTCTAAGCTATAATCTGGAAATATCAATAACAGGATGTTTTTAAGCAGTCATCAATGTAGATTGAAGAGAAGGAAACATGAGATTAGTATTAGCAGAATTACGTGAAAATATGCAGGGAAGAAACATATATGGCAAATATCCCCGATTCATTATTTTATCCATCATCTCTCCGTTATTTTTTATATTAGTTAAGATTGTTTTTAAATATTATCAATCAATTGTATGCAGCAATAAATGAACTATAAAAAAATAATATATGTTACTAAAATGACCTCATTAGAATGTCATATTTTCCTTAACTTTGCGTAAGTCGGTTTAAAATATACCAGCTTTTCAGCAAGTGATCATTTTGAAGGATTATCAGAATTACTTCTTTTAGTTAGTTAATTCTTCGGATATGAGTTAGGAAAGCGCATCAGAGGTGATAGTGCATGAATTACCCATAGTCACGATAAAAGTCATCTCGAAGTTAGACATCTCTCTCATTTATTTTTTTTTTTGGTTCTGAAAGCAGATTATTTTCTTTTGTTACTATTCGGACTCGCAGTTTATTTGTTTCTATAATGTTCAACGGTATAGTTGAAGAAAAAATATTTATCTGGTTGTGATAAGAGGTGAATCCAAACTCCTAAAAATACGAAAGATTCATGCAGGTATAACATTAAAATGCTGTGGTAAGACGTCGATAAAATACCCTCAATAGAAATTAGATTTCGAATTACCATTTCTGTATGCTTTTGGCGTGCTAAAGCATTGTCAGTTAAGGCCATGTGACCGATTTTGGCAAACTACGTTATCTTTAGCTCTATTTTTACCCACCTTTCCGTATTTATGAGCTTTCGCTGATGAAAATATGTTTATATTCGCTGCCTGAAATAAAAGTAACTGAGTAAAAACTGAGGAATTTTCAAAAATTACTTTTACTTTCTCTCAGTTTGAGTAATTACATCAAAATACGCCGGGTAATATTCATTTTATATTCTTCTGGGAGCTGAACATGACGTTACTGTTGTGGATCATATCCTACCCGAGCTTCGTTGTATTCATGCGAAATCTGACCGAGAGGCAATCGTGCTCTTTACTTCTTTTCTGTGGATACAGCTGCGTCAAGACGTGTATTTTCTTTGCTGTTTCTCACTTAATTAGAAATATGCCACATCGCCGTCTAATTCACGTGCAGGTGTGAACGATCGTGCTAAGCGGATGAAATAGACAAATGGCCACTGTGGATGGTGGAATTTATTATGGTGCGCTGAAATCGCTTCCAATCGAATCCGCCCAACAAATTTGAAACGATTCTTTCTTCCTCCCAACCCCAAAAATCTTTTATTCTCCTCCTCCTTCAAGAAAACCTCCTTCTCTTCCCCTCTGTTCCCCTCCACACCACCTTCCCCTCTTATTCTCCCTCTCTCTTCAGCCATCGACCCCGCACTCCGCCTTGGCATCCACTCCGTTGTTAAAAACCGAAATGCGTCCCTACCCTTTTGCTTTCCTTTCCTGCGTACTTCCAACGCATTCGCACGAACGGCGCAATCTTTATGGCCGCGACGCCCAAATATTCCTCTCCCCATCAGCCGCCCCTCGCCGTCGACCCGAAAATGACGACAAACCGGCCACATTTATGCCCGATTTTCCTTCCTCCGCAGTTGGAAAACCAAAATTTTCAATGCGCTCTCGCCCCTCCATAACGTCAATCCTTTTCGGACAGCCATTCACTTTTGGCTTCTTGGCCTTTTCCTTCGTATTCCAAGCCTTTTGCCTCACCTCGAAAATCTTTTACCCCTACCTCCCAAACCACTGTTCCTTCGTCCTACCCCTCCCCACCCGGTCCTCCAGAACCCCCTCCGAGGCCCGAAATTCCTCGCCCGCGGGCAGGTACCACTGACTGACTGTTTAACCGGGGACAACACCTTTCCCTCCCTCCCTTCTCCTCCTCCTCCCCGTCCGCTGCCCTCTGCTACCTCCTCCTACCGCCTTCCGAAGCCCTCCGAAAGAGTGGTGGGGGAAGGAGGGATAGTGGATATCTCAGGTGCATTTTGGGGGTTCCCGCGGCCGGCACAAACAGCCCAGCACTCCTCAACAACTCGAGGTTCCGAAAACTCCACCGCAGTCCTCTTGCCTCCAAACCCTCCAGTCGGGCGAGGCCAATCTCTGGGGTCTGCACTGTCAGAGAATTATAGTTAACACTTCTTGGCTCCGACTAAAATTCTTTGGTATCCTCAGGGTAGAGTATTTTTTTTACAACCATGTCGTTTCCAGGGAAGTGCGAGCTTGGGGTGAAAGTGGTGACATGTTTCTCAGGAATTTCAGGCTTAGGCGCCACGGCTAAAAGAAATCGCATAGAGTTGCAGTCGGCATTTGTTATCTATCTTCGCCCATAAATGGTAACCATGAACTTAGGCATAATATAATATGTGAATTAATTGTAAAATTACGAATTGTTGATTGACTTTCGTATTAATTTTTTTCGAACAAGACTGATAATGGATTGACATTTACAAAGTTCGAAGGATAAGGAACTAATATAAAAGTGTTTTCTTGATTATCGGAAGTAATTGTAAAACGAAAATGGTGAAATGCTTTTTTCCCGTAACTCACATTCTGTAGTATTATCTATATTTTCCATTCGTGCAGGGGCATTTTTACCTCAACCTTAGACGAGTTGAAAAGATAATTTCGAAGATCCAACCTTTCATGCACTGTGAGAAATCAACAGGTTTACATAATTAGGGTTAAAAAATAACTCTATTATTGTTTTGGAGCTAAACTAACCATTATATAAGATATTCGAAATATACTTTGACAGGAGGACAAATATTTTTCCCATTTTGAAAGGAAAAATCATTTCCGAAAATTATACAAAACTGTATGATTAATTTTCTTCGGATGAATTCCGGGTCAATACTACTTACGATGTTAATGTTATACAAGTTACAAAATATTTTGCTCGCTAGCGGTAGGGTCGGAAGTCCATAATCTGGACCAAACTTTTTTTTTGTAATACATTGATTTGTTTCGTTAAATGCAGAAAAAAATACGTGCTGCTTGAATTTTAACTCTGGAAATTTGTAAGCAGCTCATTGCTAACACTTCAGAATCATCATCATACGAAAATAGGACAATTGAATCATCTTATATGGCCGAGTCTTCAATTTTCTTGATGAGAATGCACGGCGAACATCTTCAGGAAACGACAAACATACTAACGTTTTTCAGTTGTAGCGTCAAGTTCAGAGGACCCAAGCCTTAGACCGAATTTGAAGATGAAAATGGAGTCCGTCGGATAATGAGGAGGTGAAAATTTCCCTAATCTTCTGCACATATACATCAGCATATGCGTCACACTAATGTATGGCCTTGAATATAACTTCAGTCCGTCTGGGCTACTGCCTCAAGGGCTCGTGGGCCAGAACGAAATCTATCACACTCGGGCTGCCTGCGAATGCATTGGGTGACAATGGGTTTAGGTGTTACGAAACAAGCCGAAGGTTTGCGTCGTTAAGAGAGCACTCACAAAAAGCTGGGATATGTATAGTAGAGATCTAATCAAACAATTTAAGAATAACTTAAATAAAATCATTATACTGAATTGAATGAAATTTATTATAATGGAGGAACTGGTCAGTAAAAACAAAAATGCAAAAGAAGAGTACATGTACTCTCTATGAAATTACAACATATGGATTAATAACATTCTTGGATATAATAAAACAAATTGAAAGAAATATGCAAATCTACCGATAATAGAGAAAATGAACTATCAATAGAAGGAAGCAATCAACATTGAAATATTAAAATTACATCAATATTTATGAAGAATAGGGCATAAAATTGAATAAATGGAATGAATAAGCAAACATTTGTAATATGAATACAATTTATGGTTTACATTGTCAAATAAATGAATAACTCTCTCCCAAAATAATAACAAAGATAAACTTCACAGGTGAGTAATACACCTATTTATAACATCAGGACTTGTTCCTTGATTAAAAGATTAAAAATATTTTACTTTAGGACTAACTCATATCTTTTCAGTAGGTGAGGGGTTAAAGAATTGTTTTAATTCAAAGGTTTGCAGTTCCAAAATAAGGTAGCTGACACCAAAAATGAATCGTAAAATACAACCGTTCAATGCCCAGGAGATTGTAAATTATTTCGATCACATCTAGCAATTATTTCTCAGTTATTAGACTTTCCTACGAACATATTGAGGAATAAAGACTCCTTTACAAGGATATGGCTACACAAAATATTCTCGGGAAAATATTTTCTTCGGAGTTTTGTCTTTTGTTGAGTTCTGTGTTTTGAACCATCCCTAAATCCCTGTGATAAGGAGAAAAATGCTCATCTCTGCGGAGAATAAAGTCAAATCTAATGCAGAAGTTAAGGTTCAAGGCAAAGTTCTTTATTCAAGTCGTAAAACAACAGGCAACATTAGTTAGGGATTGGAAAAACGAAGGTGAATACTAGCATTTTTCTGGTATTACGAGGGGAAACATTCCTTTGGTATTTTAGCTATATTGAGAGTAATTTTGAGTGGTTTTAAAAGTGTAGTTCCAACGGAGGAAATTTAAGCGTGAATCGGAGGATTCTGAGATTTGTACGCGGAGATGAATGAAAAGAATCAGCTGCGTTCAGAGGGAAAGAAATTAGCAAGTGTTGGTTGTGGCGGGAGAAGGTGTTAAGGTGATCAGAGAAAATCGAAGAGGATGATAGAAGGGGCTGGAGGATGTGCTGTGTGGCTAAGACATGTTTAAGAAGGCTTTGGAGAAGAGACTGTCGGGCAGACGTTGGGGAGGTAGGTGAAAGATTGAAATTTAGATGGAAGGAGGTGAGGCAAATGATCGGAGGAGATTAAAATATAGCTCTGTTCTCAAATAACTGTATCCAGATAACGCATGGGAAAACTCCTTGTCGTTGAGAAAATGATGCAAAGAATGTCGATGGACAAAACATATCAGTTCATTGACATAAATATCAAATATAGAGGTACTCGAAATGAAAAACCAAAATTTATTTTTTCCACAACTCTTTTTTTAAATCAAGACTGTATGTACGGAGTTTCACCTTAAGATGACGTGCCATGTCAAAACACGTGTCGTGATTTAATATTAACATCAAATATTAGAGATTAATATTAAGTCTAAATAGATCTAACCACATCCAAGTCACACCTAATGGCACAAATTACATGTTGAGGGGTTCCTCTGAAAGAAACATTGAATGAGAAACAAAAGCGATATAATTTTCTTTGAAAAAAGCCATATCGCTTCCCCGTTCTACGCCTTAAAATGGTGGGTTTGAATCATAAACTGAGCAAGGGTCCAATTTTTTTCTCGGGCACACACGAAGGTCCAACCATCCAAGAAAATGTCGCCCGGCTGAAATGTCGCATGCAGGGAATCAGATTTTAGGACAAAAAACCGAGGTCGCCGAGCGTTCGGTGGGGGATAGTTTCCCTAAACTTCTTGGCATATGTGTTCTCATATGCGAAGGAGACTTCGCGGCGTCAAGGATTGCCTCAATCCAAGTGCGCCACTGCCTCGAGGTGCTCAAGGGCCGTGGGCAAACTCATGTCTTTTTTGGATTGCCAGTAAATGCGTGACAGCGAGAGAATTTTTTCGGGACACCAATGAGCGCTCAGCCCATAGAGGATGGGACGAGATTTCTTTATCCGGTGCCACGAATTCAAACATTCGGCCTTTCGGTTCCCGGACGTGTTTTGCAGCTGCCGCCGGTTTAGCTCACCCGGCGGCTATCCTGAGTCTATTTCTACTCGCTGCAACCCGTTTTTTTGACTGCAGGCCGAGCCTATTCCCCCATTCCGGACCACATAGATTCTGGCACATTCTTCCCGCTTGACCACGAGGGAACAAGGCAGGAAGGAAACAATGAGTAGAATTTTTCTACGCGGCTGATTTCCCGTGGAACCACTCACCATTAAGGAGGTCGTTGGGAACATATTAGGCAAAAGATAATTTTGGGAAAGGTCGATACATACAGACTGATTCCAGAACTGCCCATACTTATTCCAGGAATATTTAACGGTATCATATGACCCAATATTTTAGAAAATATCAGCAGGTATTAAGGAATTTTTAATGAGGATATGTGAAAATGAAGTGCTAGACAGAACTAGAAAGAGAAGTAACTACAAGCTATTACGAGGAACTGAGAGAAAGTTCAGAAGCATTTTACAAATAAATTGATTGGGAAAATCCTTTTTAAAGAATAAGGAATAGAAGATACGAACTCGTGTTCAAACTAATAAATTGGCGACCTCTTCTTATCCACACCTATGCTCATCATTGTAGGATGAAGTAAAGAATTTTAGACAGAGGTCAAATATGCAGGACAACATGCAACTCCAAAAGCAAGTTATTAAAGATCACGGGGAGGTAGCTGCCGTGTTTCATGAAATTTAAGCATGGCTTGTTAAATAAAATTATTCTCTCGGCTACCATATGCATTTAATCGCGGGTTGATGTCACTTCTTTCATCAAACTTAGCATCTCTTATTGGTGTTAGATATCTAAGTCGTGGAATATCTTCTCCAGTAACATATTTTTTTTAGGTGTTTAACAAGTTACCAAGTTGATGTCAAACTAGGTTTCCACAATCAGTACCTAAACAAGATGACTGAAATCTCGGCAGAAAAAATGTCTGTATCGGATTGTATCTTAAAAACTGGTGTAGGCACTGCCTAGTAATGCATTTAAAAAAAGCTTAAGAGACAGATTATTATCAGCCTTCTTTTTAAGAAACATCTTTGGGTTCCTTGATCTTTCAAACGAAGATGAAGTTTCATCCCTGAAACGGGATGTTTTAAGTCAGAACAGTAGATTGTAACTAATAGATTAAACAGAGAATGATAATTTTCGAGTTCTGATTTGCATTTATACCATAGCCAACGACTTTTCTTTGGAGAATACTCACGCCAGTTCGCGCAGTGGCTAAACGTACGTGCCACAGGAATGTGAGGGATATTGAGGACTACTTGTGCTGAATAAGAACGAGTAGAAATTCAAGAAAACTGTCGCTTTACTTTTAGGAGAGACAAGAAAAACTTCTCCGGCAAGATCTCATAAGATTTACGGGAAGTTATCAGCGCGGAAAGGGGAGGATTTGGACCGTGGTAGTCAAGAAGGAGTGGGGGGAATAAAACATGAGAAAAGAAGTCTCAGCAGTTTCGACGCTTGCCGGCTATGCATGATGCATACCAAGTTCTGTGTCCCATCGGTCGTACGCGCTATTAACGCGGTCCGTATCTATGTAGGGACGTTTTGGGACAGGAGAGAAAGAAGTTAACAATACGAGGCGACGTCTTGGTTCTTCCTCATCTCCCACGGTCAAGATTTCCTCCACAGTTTGTCCTGTTTTCCGTCCTGCTAACACAAACACTGTTCAAACATTGTCATAGAATGTTCTACCATCTTTTTGGAAGGTTTTGGATGATCCATATATTCATTTACCCTTTTGAACCCATCAGTAACGACATCACTGAAGATATTCCTTATCTTATACGTACGTTCCCGCCTTCAAGCCTCTCTTATGTTCCTCATACCTTCTACCTCACCTAGTATCGTCTGAAATACCGATGATCTTCATTGCTTTTCCGCACTTACCAAGCAATCTCAAGCTTCAGAGGAAGATATTTCTGGTATTTCGCCAAGTAGCAATATGCTCAGCTCCACTTGCGCTTCATAATCAGTTTAGGTGCTGACGACAGAACTGCAAAAGATAGTTTTAGAACGCGTGCACGGTCATTTGCGACACTATGAGTATCAGTGGTAGTGAGCTTCTTCAGGGCGTGTCAAATAGTCGGGTATAGGCCTTTGTGTGAAAGGAACCCATATATAAAATTACATATTAAGAAAAAGACTTTATCTCTCCTTCCATTGGCTGCTCCCTCACTTCGTCTTGCATAATCACCACAATAAAATCCCATCCCTCTCATGCGGCCGCTTTTGCGTTGCCGCGCACTGCTTAGCCAATCATAAGCGAGATCTTCAATGCAGGCTGTGCTGCCGTCGGAGTTTCTCATCTTTCAACTTTCGGGCCGATCCCTCCCTCAGCCTTCGTCGCCGGAGCTTCGCGAGGGATTGTGGACCGAAACTGTCAGCCTGTTATTTGTCATATCGAATTTCGAAATGAATTTAATTGTGGGTTATTTTTAGATTAAGGCAATGTAGTCCACCGACAATACTCCTTGTGAGTATCCAATATTCGATTTTTGACTCACAACGAACAGCAATAATTCGGAAGACTGAACCCATCATGGTTTTTCACCATCTTCTTTTAATCCGATGCTTGCAGCCGCCTTGAAAACCGGGAATGTGTGTAGTACACAGAATAGCGGCACAAAGACGCTAAAACGGCTGCAGGAAAACGTAGTCAAACGTACCACGCGGCGAAAGATGTGTCCGTGTGAGCGCTCACTGTCTCGGCAGGCCCGGAGGAGGGAACGAGACCCACCCGCGTAATTTCCCTCCCACAGCCCGACTGCCGGCGGGGCGCCTCGGGAGCGAGCGGGGACGCGGTCCGTGGAGCAGCAGCGGTCACGGGTGGGGGAGTTACGTCTCTCTCTCCGCTTCCGGCACCAACGACGCCGCCGCCCGCCTCCGCCAGCGAATGCCTCGGCCGCCTCGGTGTGTGAGTGGGCGACCGAGGGAGGAATTGCCGAAATCGAGACGGTGAAAGAGTCGCCCTCCGTGAAAAGAGACTCCCGAGGAAAAAACTCTTTTCCGCGGTTGTGATCTTAGCGCGAATCCGATCGGAACGTAACTGAGTTCTATTTCAAGGCGTTGAGATCCGAGCGGATAATGTCCGCTTTCTATTTGTGAAAAGTATATTTATTTTTTCCTATAGGTTTTGAAAGAATCATGCCTTTTGTTCACACACATTTTGCGTGGTCAAATGGTTTTGAATTAACAACTGATTCCCACTGATTATTTTACCTAGGTTATCTTGTCAGAGGGTAATCAGAAATTAAGGAACGAAAATTCTTCAAATTCTCCAATTTTTCGGTGAGACCAGCAAGCTACCTAAGTATTATATTGCCCTAATGAAACGTTTTAAGTATAGAAATGACTGTAGCATCAGAAAAACACTTGAAAACGGTATAGTTTAACTTTTTTTCCTCTGGTGGGAATGGGATTGTGAATATGCCCAATTTCGAAGAGGTAAAAGTATATACTTCAGCAGAGAGATGTCATATACGGTAGTCGATGGAACTCAGCCCTAGCAACTATATTTTCAGGTATGTGCTGGCATACCATAGGCCCTTGCTATCTCGATAGCTATCTAATTTCGATTTGTCATCGTGATGAATAATTTTGGAACTCCTACATGGCACGGCCAAACAAGAATTGGATAGCAAGTCATGCAAGATGAAACCTGAGATAATTGGAATAATAAGAAGGTATCAGTCTATGGGAGTCTACATCATCGGGAAATATCAAGGGTATACATTAATTTAGGATAACTCTTTATATAATTAATTGTGTAAGTTCTAGTGACATCATTGCATAGCGTATGCCTGCCCGTGATTGTAATGCAAGATCACTGCTTCGGAGAGTACTCATTAAAAACTGGTTCGAATAACCTAAGCCGTTGAGGACATTACGTGAACCCCTATGCTATTGGATTCTTATCTCCTAAGTTAGAATTATCGTTACCGGATCGTTTTCTGAATGTGAAGTAAAACCATTGAGGAATCCCGAGTTGGCAGTAATTTTCAAAATATTTAATAAGTAATTTAATAAATTATAATGCAGCCTAAAAATGAAATAAAGGAACTTAACCGCGAAGCATGTTTTCGTTAACCGGTTCCATCCCCTCTTTAATTCCTGTTCCGGTCCACTTGGATGCCGCAGTGGAACGTGGCACTTTTGAGCCACCAACCCGATCCCGGCTTACGTCCGCCCTGCTTATCCCCTCGTTGCCTCCCCGTTGAAAGCAATGCCCTGATTGGCGAGCGTGAAGCAACTTCCCCGTCTCCCCTCCCTCCTTGCATCGGTGGAGAGCGAGGCTCCATCCGCCGGACAAAAGTATTCTTCGGGCATTCTTCGAACGAGAGAGATCATTTGAAAAAGACCTGCCTGGCAGTCGGCCCGGATACCTCGGCTCGGAGAGCGCTCCACGCAATGAGAAGTCAGGGAACAATTCTCATGAATTCGGCTGCAGTTTTTTTTTAATTGGAACAGGAATTCGAGACCGATCAGAGAAAGCGTTTGGTTAAATAATATGACAAACTGTGACTATCTTCATGCCTCGAGTCCGTATAAGAACGAATTTCAAGCGACAAGTTCCGGGGACGTACATCGGCTCATGTGTACAACATAAATTCAGATTTTAAATAAGTTATTTTCTTTTTTTTATTTTTTTGTCGTGTAAATTAGGAGTAAGATTAAGAATTACACAAATGCAAAGCAGTATACGTTTCCTGTTGATTGATAACTCAAGGGATTACATTCTAATGGCATTTCCCTTAAGTTGAGCTCGTTGCCCTCATAATTTCTGAAGAATACCTCCAAAATCAGATCAGAGCACTGAGATGGTTGAATAAAACCTCTGGTATCAGAAAAAAGGGCTACTTTGCATCAGTTTGTATACGCTAAGATAATTAAGCAAATAGTTGGCACCGATTGAAGAAAGTGCTATTTAAATAAACAGGCAAAGCTGCAATAATATCCGCCAGTCTATTGAAAAAACTTCCTATGACCGAAATACAAGGGTAGTTAGAAAAACTGGGATGGAAGCATCTGCAAGCGTGGAGAAATAAAGCGAGTATAACATGTCTAGAAGGTTTGAGTAAACTAAAGTTTACTTCTGGAAAGTACCACTAGTAGATTGTAAGTTTCACTCATGACATAGTTCCACTTCACAAAAGTTGGTTCCATTGTGAAATTATTAAAATAATATTTCACAGCCTCTGTTTGATATGATCATCCAAATCCTACATTTATACGCCCATGTCTTCGCAAATGGAACTTCAAAAAATGGTTTTAAATGCCGTAATAGTTGCAACTTAGGGAAAATTAGTATTTACCTATCCACAGGAGATGTCTACTGTGCAAAGTACTACTAACGAAAATTGAATTGCCTTAGGCAAATGAATGTTGATGAATTGCGGTTATGCAGATATTATGAAGCCTAGGGGTAGCAATGTGGCCACCCGATGCGCCACTTGAGAAGTGTAAGCTGACGCCAACCCCGAGTTTTCCTCCGCCTCTACTCTGTCCCCGTATTATTATCTCCTCACCAACATTTCAAATGACATCGCTCATCAGTTGCTCGCCAAATAGCATTCAATCAATTAATAATTCCGTTGTAACTATACATTGTGAGAGTGGAGGGAAAATGATGCCAAACTGCCTCTAATTTCACTATCTTACTCGCTCTCCTCGGTTAATTCGGCATCGCAGAACTTGGTGTCACTCACGAATGGAGAGGCTGGTGAGGGTGAGTCGAATATTGGGTGAGAGTGCATAGGTTCCTCCAGGGACATAGGGAAGGACCTCCAGGCGCATCCTCAAACCTTTGTGAGTTGTCTTCTCTCGGACGTCATCATAGTCCATAGTCATCGCAAGCGAGAGCCACCAAGTTTTGTTTTACTCTATAAGACTCCTTTCCACACTTTTTCGTGAAAAAGGAAACTATTTTTGGGGGCGGTGGACGAAGTCGCGGCGGAGGGACGACTCCTCTTTAAGAAGAGAGGACCGCCCGCTGGCCTCCCAGGGGGATGGGTGGGCGTTAACCCCTCCTCCTCCATGTGATCGAAGGAGAGATTTCCGCGTTATGAAGCCCGCGTTTAACTCCGGAGAGATAAGGAAGGAGGAAGAGGGGGGGAGTGAGGGAGGGATTTGTAGGGAGAAGTAGTATTGGATCTTCTTCCTTCCATCTCTTCCCGCTCCTTCACATCACATAGACCTCCTTTTCCCCCTTTACATGCTTTATCCCCCGCTTCGCCTCCCACACTCATGTCGTAATGACTACCCTTCGGTTTTCATATTTCCGTAATTACAATAATCACGAGGGAAGTCGTTTTCAAGGGGGCCCGGGGCCTTTTTAAGAGGCTCGTGCACGGGGGGCGGGAGAGGGGCGGCCGCGGGTCGGGGGGGGAGGAGAGAGGTTGTATAGGTGGTGTAAGGGGGGGGGGGGCGTCCGCATGTTAAGACGGTTTTCGCCGCACCCTTCCCATGCCCTCCGCCCGCTCCCGCAATCTCCCCGTCACGTTTTCCGCGTCCGGCGGTGATCACAAACCGCGGTTTTCTTGTGCGTGAACAACCGACCAATTATGCAAGTTTTCGGCGTTTTAGTAGATTCCCTCTTCCCTTCGCATGTTGTCGTTTTACGCGCCTTACTCCACTCTTCCGAACTGCTCTCGCGAAGAAGGAATCGGGAGTTTTGTTAGCGTGGTCACGTGGTTTTTCTGGTTTTCACTCTATTCTAAGCATGCTACACAATTTTGTTTTTCTAATCAATTTTTACAGTTTTACAATTTACAGGAGGGATTACATTAGTTATTTGAGACAGTTGTTAGGACAAAACTACCGATAAACTTCTACTTTTGTGATGGTACTCCTACATTCATGAAATGTGTTCCCAAAAAATAACCATTTACCTGAACTGGTGTCCCACCTCATGGCGCAGATTGTTTTCCCAATTAAGCTAGCTAGGTTGATTCATTCATGGAAAATTCTATTTAGGTTTTGACGAAAGAGGTGTTAATTTTGTTCCATTCACACTATTTAATGAATTTTTGTTGGGAAATTTTCATATTCGTCTTACTTCTTAGCGACTGACGTCTATGGACTCGTCGGTAACGAGGTACTTTGCATTTATGTGGAAAACATGGCTATCCAAAAACTGGCCATCGGGTTGTGAATAAGCTACCTTCACTTTGTAAGAGACAACGTAGTCTTTTCTTATAAAGCTAATGAACAAAATTTATTTAGCCTTCTCATTTGAAGTTATGATAGCCATTCTATATTTTTGTTTCCACCATATTCAACTATGGAAAAAGCAGAGTATTTGTGACCAATGAAGCATTTACTTTTCTTCAATTTATTTAATTAGACCACACGACGCGTTTCCGCGCCCTGAATGTAGCGTAGTCATTTTCATATGGTTATGCAACAGAGTGACGCAGAAAAAAGAGCTCACTGCTTTATTCATAATAAATATAAAAAAGTTTCGTTTGATCTAGCCTTAAGCGGTTGCTATAGTATTTTGTGAAACAAGTAAGATTTTCATTTCGTTCTAGATAGAAAGAATTCCTATCATGATTAACCTGATTCCATCGATTTACGGCTCAACAATGCTTTAAGCAAATAAGAACAAAAATTCATCCGTATTCAATGTGTTTTGACGCCGTAACTTGACCACTAAGTTGCTTAGCAAATGCTGAATTTAGGAAAGGGAAGATAAAAAAATATGCTATGTTTAGTGGTAGATAGTTTATTATGGTTATTGTATATTCCTTCGCTATGTTGAAGTCATAATAATTTCCCGAGATTGAACTTAGTCCGAGAAAGAAGGTAAGTCAGCACTTCCATTTCCAGCAGTATTACCTTCAATTCTTACCCAAACCTTGTCCCTAAGGGTCTGAGGTGAGCCGTCATTTTTTTCCCGGGAAGCCAAATGCATTCATCTCTCTGTTCCTCATAAATTAGCGGTCCGTCGGGTTTTGCCCCAATGGGAACAAAATACTTCCAACGGGTCAGCTCTATTCTCCTTTGACTTGACATAGGACCATTCATCTATGAGCAGGGATTCTAAAAACCACTTACTTGCTAACCTTATGAGGGGAGAACGTATTTTCTCGAAAGACGCTGGAAGGGCTGCAGCGAAGAGCGACATATAGGGCCGCCAAGTCTGGAAAACAATGAAAGCATTTTAAGGAAATAAAGTGTGAAAATAGAGTTCAAAGAAATCCAAGGAACATTGCCCACCCACATATTGAGGACTCTTTTCCCTCGGTAAATTACGCGGATTGTCATCAGTTTTCTTCAAACATATCGTCAACTAAAATACCTGCAGATTAATGTGTGATATTTTGAACCTTTCTTCAATAAAAAGTCAAAGCACATGAAATTTTCCGCGAAGCATATTTTACGAAAACAGCAAGTGTTTCTCTTTTTCATTTATTGAAATATCATTCACTGAACTTTGCGAACGATACGCCGATAGCGGGAAACAGTTCACGGCTTAACTGTGAAGAAATTGTTCTTCGTTGCTATCAGCTAAACTAAACAAGACTTTCAATTTTACATTATTGAGGACTTGGTATTCTTATTGTATGGCTGCATTTAACACCCCAGTGCTCGCTTGGGATACCACGGTATCCCAAGGTCATACATTTTAGAACTCCTGCTTTGTGATGAAATGTAGCCTTTTCCACCATGCACCATTTCAATACCTTCCAAGCAAAGCTTTCTTAACCACCCGCTGTCCTTTCAACCCTGGTACTTCTTAAATACTGCCAGTGTCTCGCAGCAAAGTCGTTTGGGACACCTTAATATCCCACGTGACAGGTTAGCACAGACAACATGAAGCTTCTCTATTCGTCGGTATTGGATAAGTTTGTTGTGTATGGTTGTTTTTCCTGATGATTACTCTTGAAAGTCTTATAGACCATCAATTATTGATATATTTTCATTATTTATCTAAGTGTACTTATTTTGCTCTAGCAGTTATGTTGTAGCAAAAGCATAGGACAGCTGAGGGCCATACGCATTGTTTATTCACTTACCCCTCACACCACCAAGATTCACTGTTCAATATTGCCAGATTAAATCATGGCATTCTTTCATTGATTCGATAGATTTTGTATCAAATTCACTCGTTTTTATTTGAATAAATAGGATCAATCCCAATCATATCCCACAATATATTGCTTTGTTAAGATAATGGTTGCGAGCAGTGGCAGGAATGGCTGAATGAATTGGAAGGAAATGAAAAGTTTATCGAAGGAAGTGAGGAAGAAATGTCAGAGGATTCTAATGACGGAGAACTATTCATGAATGGACACGATTCAGAAACAGAGCATGAAGTCAGTTCTAGCAGTGTGAACGACATATCTGAGAGGCCTTATACTTTGGAAAAGACTAAACTCAGAAACAGTAGAAATTATACTCAACAGTAGAAACTTTCGAAAATAATCCTCCGAATGAAAAATTAATGTTGGAAAAGATGAATAAAACGATTAGAAAATAAAAAATTGAATGATTTACTATTTTGAGCGTAAATAACTACTAATGAGCGCTATAAAATCTTACTTCGGTGCCGATAAATATCTTAATTTAAGGAATTGATATTTTCATGACCATCGTGCCATCTATTTCGCTAAGAGAATTAGAAAATCCACACTTTATTTTTAGATCGCAATGAAAGTATAAACTTTTTTACAGTATAACTTGGAAAAAAAGATTTAGTTATCTTTCTATCAATTACAATGCGGCGATGATTATGAAAATATTAATGATTTTTACTGCAACATATGTTGGCACGGACGATTAGATTGATGAAACTCAGTCCCTACATCAATTTTCAGTTTGGGATAGGCAATAGAAAAATTTTCTTATCATTTTATTCGTTTCATACGCGTTTTAAAATGTTATTTTTTCTGCGGAGAATTGTTTTTATATTCCGTGTGCTAAGCTCATTAATGATTTGGACCATTCACTCGTGATCGGAAATTTTAAAATACCAAGGCTCTTTATCGTTTCATCCAGCTCTGGGCTGCTCATGATCAATGATATTGCTAAATGAGTATGAAAAAATACACAAACGCTGTGACTGTTGGAAGTTTGGTAATGACTTGTCGCGTTAGGCAGATGAGGTTCAGAAACTCGAAGCAAATGAAAGATGACAGAGGAGAGATTACTGGACGTCGAAATTACATCGGTAAGGTGGATACTGAGGAAAAATATCCTCTTATGATATGTCTGCCCATTACTCTTATATGTTACTCAATATTGTAATCACCACCGTGTAAAAATGAAGAGGGCTTGATGGGGTATCCCCTGGTCTCCATCAAAATGGCGCCAAAATATCCAAATTCCGACGATAAATTTCATGCTGATATTCTTAGACGATTTCTTTCTTTCGGTATTCGTCGGCCAATCAGTCATCATCTTTAATGAGGGCATTTGCATACTTATTCTTATGGCCCGGAATGCCGTTGAAAATTTTTCTTGATGGTATCGGCCATTTGAAATAAAAAGGCTCATGAAGCTACCTATGGAACACAGCGCGTCATCGAATAGTCTTTGGGCATACTTCCACATCAAGGTAACTAATAACGAATACGCCCAACCCCTCCATACTCTTGTGCCGTCATAGTTCCTCGATTCACACTCAAACAGTAATTCAGATAAACTCTTATCAGTGTGATGCATGCAACGTGCCCCGGCAATACTGCCGCCAAATAACTTGAGATTTGCATTAGGGGTCACGCTATCAAGAATTTACCTAACGAGATTTTTGGTTGTGGATGGAAAATTACCAGTCCCCAAACAGTTAGGATAAGAATGTTTTTGACCATCTGAATTCTATCTCACCTATGCTAAAGGGACCCAGGTATAAACTGTTCACAGAGTATTTAATGGTCAAGCTCTGGCATCTATATTTAAGCTTCAATGATAATATTAATTTTTCGTGCCTGGGGCTGTCTAAACAGTTTTACTCTTGATGTTGAAATGGTTTACGTGAAATGCCCATTACTAAACACTTAAGCATTGTAAAATAGGAAATTTGTCGACATAAATTACCTACACTCTATATTTCACTGGGAAATATCTTTATTCATATTTAATGGAAGCGCATGCACAATTACGCTCAGTTTCAAATCCATTATATCTCATGAGGTGATTTCTTCTCTCTCGCTCCAGACGTGCAATTTACGGCGGAGACCCCGTGAAAATAACGCAATCATTTTCACCAGGAATGACTTCTTTAAAGGAGATGTATCATTTGCTTCGCTAGATGGGCGTATAAAAATGTAAAAAAACACGACTTCCTCCGCGATGTCAAGCGGCTTGAAACAAGATGATTCGATCAAGAGAGGGGAGCCATTTCATAACATTTTCGACCGTCAGAAATAAATAAAAAAATGAAAAATAAAAATGGTAATAATAAGAAAGACCCCTTTTCCTTTCTCTCTCTCTCTCCTCCCTCCCTTTTACCCTCTCTCAATTCTGTTTCTCCCTCCCCCATCGCGGAAGTTAATAGGCGGGTGGGACGGGGAGGAGTATTATCGAAGCAACGGGTAGGGCGGGCGAGTGAGAGTGTTCTGTTCTGTGTAAATGAGGGGAGTGCTAAGGAAGCCATTGAACTATAAACTCTAGAGAGAGAGAGAGTGTGTGTGTGTGTGTTCTGTGTGAGTGTAGTCTCTCCCGACTCTGTTCTTCTCCTCCCGCCGCGACCTCCGCCGCCGATCGCCGCCGCGACGCCATCCACCCTCCCGCTCCCCCGTCCGACTATACTTATACATGCGCCCTCTTGCCTTTCCCCCCTTGAATGAGGGGGTGAGGGTGCAATCTTCTCCCTCCCCCTTCTTTCTCTGCCCTATCTCCCCACTGCCTTCCCACCCCCTCAACTTCCCCCCGCCCCCCTTATGCTCTCAACTCTGCCACGATGGAAGTGGCAGTCGAATCGCAGAATAAGGTATAGGGCACTCCCGAGATCGAATGGTCCCGGAATATCTACTTCCACCCCACTCCTCCCCCCCATTCGCGATATCAAAGGCAGGTTTTAGAGAATTCCCGACGCTGCAGCGACTCTTATCCCTCTCATCCTCCATCTTAAAAAAAAACTGCGAGCGGGCAATCTTAGCCTGTAATTGACATAGACGGCGTTTAAAAAATTCTGAGTTTCCTCATGAGTGTCACTATGGATTCAAGGCGTAATTCGTTGATACGAGTAGTATTTACTACTTGTATCCTGGGACCAGGGTTTTGGGTTAGCTTTTGAGGGTAAAAATAATATTGCAACGACTATACAACAATCTTAATATTACGGCAGTCCATTCACACAGTGGGAATTGAAGAAAAATGGTTGGAGTCAAGGAAATTGAGTGTGGGACAAAGCAATTGATCAATCCGAATATTTTTGAAGAAGTTTATCCTTTCAAAATGTTCAGCTTATCGTGCTCTCTTCTACTGTTAGTTTGTTGAGTGCGGCCGATATCAACGTCCACTTGTAACATCCTACCTGATTCGTCAACAATAAAATCCTATGCAGGAATTAATTATTCGGACCTACGAAAGCTGTTTTGTGCACAAGTTGTTTCTTAAATTATCTGTGCTAAAATTTTAGTATATCTCACCACATATTCCCCCTTTTTGCGCGGTCTTGGACTAGCCATTGTCTCTTGCAACCTACTCCATCCACGCTCCTTACAGCTGCGCTTAAAAAGTCTTATTAGCGGTAATCCCTGGATTGATACGGATGCCTTTTGCATCAGAATTAATATTTTTTCTTTCTCCTTGAAGGTATTTGGAAAGAAAAGTGGGAACTTATTGGTAGAGGTTGTTTCTGAGGCGGCAATAGAAAAAGGTGATATTAACCCCGTTTGATTTGCTTATAGTTTTCATCAGATATGTAGCGTTCTCACTGTTCACGTAACAATAATAACATCATAAAAATGACGGTTGAATGTACGGAAATGAAACCCAGGCATAGGACAATTTACAAAACAGCTCCATGATTAAAACGGAAAATCACTTTTCCAGTCTCTGAGATACCAGACGAAAACAAGTATTTGCATTTTCGTATAGGAACTGACAGTTGCATTCCTTGTATAATAATAACTCTATAAAAATATAAGCTATAAAGTAATGTTCCAGGTCCTGCCATTTAAAACTTTTTAATTTCAATCCTACGCATCTCTAAGAATAACACCGCGATGTCAAGGCTTATTCCGTCATTCATTCAATTTTTGTACTACCTCGTATGCAGAAAATTTGGTTGGCAAGGATAGCTAAGTAGTTTTAAGTCACCACGCAAGATAATGTTGTGGATTTCACGAGTTTTTCTAATTAAAGTAGACCATTTTCCAATTTCACTTAAGAATCTGGACGATTCTTATGAGAGCGAAGTAAATGCAGTAGAATTAACGGAGAATAAACCATGTACTTATGGCTATACTTCTCAGTATTTTATCCCTCAGTATGAGCAACTTTTTCATATACGAATTTCAGTTCGGTGGGTATCGAACACCCTGGAAAAGTATTTTCTTTATTTAATGAGAACAACTAAAATTTTATACATATTTTGTCTCGCTAACTAATTTTATAAATTACATAAAACCACTTACATAATTTTCATTGGAAAGCTGGCCTCGAGAGTAGAAGTCACTCGTCTTTTGACACCAACTGAATTTTCAACCAAAAAAACATTGCACCAGAACATAAGTGAGAGCACAACTCATCGGCTGAAAAGTTTTGAGATCTCTTAGAGGTACATATCGCAGGTTATGAAAAAGGATGGAAAACTCGTCGCTCTCATGACATTACTATGAAAGACGCCAGTTGACTTGGAACCAAATGTCTTTACAAAGGTTCTACTCCGAGTAAACATTTCATTCCTTCACAGTTTGGTTATTAGAAAGTTTCAAACCCTGATGCATATTTTGTTTTCATGCCGAAAGAAATAATAATTTTAAGTTTTGAAGGTACCGTCTTCTCCCAGCCACAGCCATAACATGCGGCGAGGTATTATTCCGACTTGACTGTCAGAGGAGACTGTGACACCACGACTAAAAGTGACTAAGTTTGTTGCGTCATAGTGGTCAGTGGGTGCCAGACAATCCTGGTGCCTCAAATCCTGGTGTATACCTTGTTTTCATGCCGACAGAAATAACAAGTGTAAGTTTTGAAGGTCCCATTTTCTCCCAGCCATAGACATAACATGCGGCGAGGTATAATTCCGACTGGACTGTATCGGGGACTATGTCACCGCGGCAAAATGGAGACAAAGTTTGTCGCGTCATGGCGTTCAGTGGGTGCCGGAAACCCTGATGGGCAAATTATTACATCATTACAAATTTGGAATCTATAAGGGAAGCTAAGAGAAGGACAAAGGAATGGTTTTTATGCACATAAATTATGTTTGCTTATTTCGTAAATTCTTTAGTGTTATTTATATATAGTATTTAGTGCTAATTTTTGCATGTATTAAATAAAAGCACAACTAAAACATTGTAAAGGGCACCTACTGATAAGCCACGAATGGCTTAGCAGGACCATAAAGTTGATTATATAGCATTGTATTTGTACATTTTTTTTGTAAATTCCATGTAATTAACAAAAAAGGGCACTTAAATAAAATCATTATTGAAATTAAAAAAAACTAATATTAATGTCAATAGGTTGAAAACGACTTAGAAACTCATCTGCTAGAAAAATGGATTTCGTGTCGTAGAATGAATAAAAAATATAGCATTTGTAAATCTCTCTGTGTACAGCACTCAGGCGTCCGCACTCAAGGGTTAACTAAATCCACGTATTTGATTTATTAACTTGAATCATTTCCCGGAAGCCCGCAGCTGAATACACCTTCACCAACAAAGGTTTTTTATCGATTTTAATTGAGATAGTGCTAATGTTTTAAGGTAGCTAGGAAACAATGGAGCATTATATCGTTTTTTTCTGACATTATCTGTGAGTCGGAACATAATTATTTCAGTTTTTCTACGGTATCTCACTGGGACGAACAGCCGTAACCATGGAAAATGCCCTCCAAGTCGCAAGTGAGTGCATGGCTTAACGATCAGTGGTATTATTTGATGTACTTATCATTAAGAAGGTGAAATATTTACTTCAGAGTTCAACAAAATTTTATTTGCTCAAACTGCATTAAGCCATGCTTTGTGGTTTCAAAAGCCTTTATTCCAAGAAAGAGGAGTCTTCCAACCAGTTTTTCAGTTACGCCGATTAAAGAGAACAGCGGAATGGACGCATTCCGAGACTCCGGGGCGCGGGCAAACACTTCCCCGCTGAGCCGGTATCCTCCCACCCGGCAAACTCTCCTGCGCCCCTGCCGGAATCGTCCTATTTATCTCCTGACTCCGTCCGAAAACCCTTTCCCGGGCGCGAGACTCGCGCGCGGGAAAGGCGCCGCGATTCCGCTCATTCCCCGACATCGGGAAAAGGAAGGGTAAAAACGGCGCGAACGAAAGTTTTGCCCTTTTTTGGTCAGGGACCGACACGACCGACCCCTAGCGTGTGGAAAGGGCTCTCATCTCGACACTGGCCGGCCCCCGGTAGCCACCGCGAGAGGCACGGGAGGGCAGGAGAAAGGGTCATTTGAAGGAGGAGGGGGGAGGGGGCGGAGAAGGGAGGGCAGAAAAAGGGGTAAAGAAATGGAAGTTGTGGGGAGAAAAGAGTGGGAGCGGACACGTCACCGCTTATTGGGACGGCGACTCCGGGAATGGCTGAAAAGGGAGGTGAAATCTTCTTTTGCCTCCAAAACTTTTCGGCTTTCGATGAGCTGAAGAGGGGGAAGGGTTTTTTTTTGGGGGGGGTTAAAGAGAGGGGAGAGCGTAGGGAAATGGCGAAGTGAGGGATGGTTTAAGAGTGGGGAGAAAAAACAAAACTCATGCACATGGAATCCGACGCTTGCGCAATGGAAATGTGCTGCAGAAGAGGGGGAGAGGTGAGAGACGACGTGAAATTAAGGGAAAAAAATAGAGATAATTTTTGTATCGGTGTGCGTTTTCGAGAGTAAAATGGGAGGTTCCCGTCGACCCTACTTGCAGAAAAAGTGGGCAGGGAGGAAAAACGTGCCCGCCCACGCAATTGGAGCGAAACCTTTTGATTCGCGAGAGAGCGAAATAAAAATAATAATTAATTTTTTTCTTTTTTTTTCTTGTTCCCCGCCACCGTCGGCTGTCAATCTTCTTCCGTTCCCGATTTTCAGGGGTGGGGACTCTGGGGGGTAAGTCCCCGCTCCCCTCCGCATCAGTGGCCGGCTCCTCTCTCTCCCTCCCACATGCACCCGTGGTTGTGCCGCTTGCATATACACACCCTCCGTCCCTTCACGAGCGAGAGAGAGCGGGAAAACGTCATCCAGAAAAACCTCCCCTCCTCTTTCCCCACACCACTCCCCCATTCAAAACAAACGGTTGCCCCTACCTTTCGCCGTGCTCGCCTCCTCCTCCCCCTTCCCTACCTTCCCCGCCCCTCTACACCCACTCCCTCTCCTCATGTACTTAATTCCCCCTCCCTCTACAGACGAGAGCCGACGTATTCGGAAGTTTTAGGCTCCACCCACTGGGACTCTCCGGGCCACTCCTATCTCCGTCGGCACCGGCACACTGTCCGCGTACATCGTGCCCGAAGACTACGCCCATTCGACCAGCTCCCCACCCATTTTCGCCTCGCATTGTAAGGGAGGGGGGGAGGAAAAAATATTAAAACCGGCCTCGAATAACCCCGCCCCGTTTTGGACAAAGTGCGCCAAATAAACACTCTCTCTCTCTCCCTCTACACTCACACACACAAACGCACGTTTAGACGCGCATGCATACACGCCTGCATGCATACTTTCATGCACGCACACAGATACACTCTCTCATGAAGCGGGGGAGGGGCGGTGGGGGGTAGGGGGGGAAAGGAGGGGTGCGGAGACTCGCAATCACTCGTATATACATGCTGGCTGCTTTTCCCTCCCCGACTCCTCTGCAATACCCCCCTTACTCCCAAGTCACGCACGCACACATTAGCAAGGCGTGCATTCACGTTGCACTTGACACATGCGATCCCCACCTCTTGTGGTGGCCTCTACCTCACTCCCTCCCTCGACTCCCTATCCACTCCACACATGCATACGCACACATATGCAATCGTCCACTCCCATACACACACACATACGGTCAACACACACCGAGCCACCAAGTTCCTCGGTCGTCGCGGCCGTTCTGCTCTTCATTCGACTCCCATCCACCTCGCCGCTATGGTCGGTAGGCCGGGAGGAAGCACATGCACAGACGGAGTCGTCCCGTGAAAAACATTTCCACGCGCAACCACGCGAGGCTAGCAAGCTCTCCCGCTACGAAAAGCTTTCATTCCCGAGGGTCGACCGATCGTCAAGCCCCGCGGTTTGACTCCGAAAACGCACTCTCCATACCTCGAGGGGGAACCACCACGAAATTCAGCCGGCCGTTCCCCTTCTCTCTCGCCGACGAGTTGTAGGCGAGACTCCCGCAGTCTTCACTCACTACTCGGCGTGCGACTACCGGTCGGAGAGGATTCGCCGGCGAGAGCAGGCGTAACTCCGGGGGAAACGTAGACTGGTCGGGGCGCTCTCTATAACTCTCTTAGAGCTCGAGCCTACGGAAGGAAAACACTTAAAGGACTTTCTGAAGAAGTTGATGGCAAGACGATAGGTTAAAGGACTTGACGATATTTTCGGACGATTATCAGAACTGATACACAGGCACGCTTTCGCTACTTCAGCAAGTACTTAGAGACGTAGTATAAGAGGGGATTATTTTAGAGTATAGGAAAATTATTCGGATACGGACGCAATTAGTTTCTTCCAGGGTGCTAAAACGGATCGGAGGCAGGGTTTTTGCGGTGTTCTTCTGGACATTGTTGCGAAAGGTGCTATCTAGGTTTCACTATCTAAATTTGTGCGGGCTATTCAAACGGGTTGGGTACCTCCAAGTTGTCAGAGATAAGGATCCGGTGTTGCGTTCAGGAGAGAGCTAGAAGGATTCAGGCTACCTTCCCGAGAGACAGGTATTAGTCGAAGCGAGAAAAATCAGAAAGGGTTAACGCAAAATGAGATAACAGACGCGTCTGTCAATAAACCGAGTCAGGCTCCAGAAGAA
This sequence comes from Ceriagrion tenellum, assembly GCA_963169105.1. Classification (NCBI taxonomy): domain Eukaryota; kingdom Metazoa; phylum Arthropoda; class Insecta; order Odonata; family Coenagrionidae; genus Ceriagrion; species Ceriagrion tenellum. The sequence goes on from OY720632.1 coordinate 71,012,883, forward strand.
GGGGTCTGCTGACGTATCCCTCAAGAAATACGATCCGATGGCCACGACGCCCTCGGCTGCAGTGAACGACGTCTCGTGTACGGGGAAGGAATATTAGAGAAAAGGAAGGAGTTGGGGGTCTTTCTGGTAGGGGAGGAAAAGTCAGCAGGGGAGGAGAAGTTTTAAGGAGAAGAAAGAAGACGACGAAAAAAAGAAGTTAAGGGAGAGAGGGGATGCTTTGGCGCGGCGGGAGGAGTATCGCAGCCGGCCGAGCAAAGCCCAAGACATCGGGAGGAGGAGGAAGGTGATGGTGTGGGTCTGAGGCGACGGAGTAGGAGGTAGGAGCGGGTTTTTGTGTGCACGAAAGTGGGCGGGACCTTAGGAGGAGTTTTCTCAGGAGGAGGGCGGTCAGACGGAGAGGGGAAAGAAGCAAGGGAAGGGAGGGTTTAGCGGGCGAAGGAGAGGAAACGACGACGGCAGAAGACACCGCGACCGCTTGCGGGAGGAGCAGAAGGCCCTGCGTGCGGAAGGGTGAGATAGAGTGAGCGGGAAGAAGGGAATAAGAGACGGGAAGTGTGTACAGAGAGGGAGAGAGTGTAGAAAACCGGTGTTTTTTTCAGTGAGCCCTGTGTGTTGTGTCCCATCTAGTCCGGTTATCACCTCGTGCAAAAAGGAGTGCGTCCGGTTCCCCCTTACCCTCCCCCTTGTTGTATTGGCACATTCGGTGGAGACAAGTCCTGTAAAAAAGTCTTCTGAAAGCCGGTAGTACGCGATAGCCGGCAGGCATCAGTGTGATTTTTACCCTGCAACTGCGGTTTCGGAATATATCCTCACCGCGGCCTATCCCACCCCTCCACGCTAACACAAGGATTATCGTTTGCCGGAGGGAAAGAAGGTTCGATCCCGGCACTCCAACTGGGACCAGTGCGCGCTGCTGCTGTGGAACAGAGTGAAGCAGAGTGAGCAGTGTGTTAAGACCCTGTTCTACCTATACCTAAGTGACGGTGCCTACTGGATATTTTTCACCATCAATTTGATTGTCCCACGGCACAGTGTGGAGTGAGTCTTCTTTTTTAAAAAACAGAGGTTTTGTTATAGAAGAAGAGTGTTGACTGATTTGCTCCGAGGAAGAGTGTGTGTTTTCGACATTGTGTGTGTTGTCAGCTAAACCACCCACGAGGAACATAACCGAACGGATACTTTGTTCACGTTGGTTCGAAACTTGTCGTGGCGGCAAATCGGGATTGCGATCCCCGAGGTGGATGAGAACGTTGAGAGGGGTCGAGCGAATGCGATCACTTGGACGAGTGATCCCGCGATCGACTCAAAGGAGAGACCCGGCGACCGGCGAGATCCGAAGTCCCACCGCCGAGATGGCCCGAGCTTCGTGCTGGAGGGAGGCGTTTCGACACTCGAGGTGAATCCCACTGTCGGCGCCGTGGATTTGTGTTTCGTCGAAGGTAAGGCGAATAACCCTTTGTTCCGTCGGACTTCCTTCTTCGCCTTCTTCAACTTCACTAGTTCTCTCTCTACTTCTGTTTGGATGAATATTTTGAATCAACTTTCACTTCACGTGTTTTTCCTTGTCTCTTGCCGTGCATGCCCAAACGTGTTGTTGTATTTGTATCCTGGGAAAATTCCTGCGTCAAGGTCTCGGATTTCATCGTGTTCTCGTTTTAAGTTTAGGCTATACGGAGACCTAACCCCCTCGAGCTAGTTCTTATTGTTTAGCGTTTGCATCTGGCGGTTTATTTACGTTTTTCCCGAAAATGTTTTTCACGCACCGCGTTGGTGCGTAGTGGAGGAAAGAATTATTTTAGAGCACGCTGGACTGTTCTTCGAGTGACTGTGCTAACTTTTTAAATGAAACTGATGCGAAAAATTGAGATAGAAATATTGAAGTGTTGGATGATATTAAGGCATGACTTCACAAGAATTCCTACGTTTTCAGACGGGATCGGCGGCTTTCAACGGCGAGCTCTACTCTCGTCCTCCGAGCCTTGAGGACGATGGCAGAATTTAGCCGTCGAAACGTCGTAATTTCTGTACCCGGACTTGCAAAAGAATTTTAAAAACTACTTTCATCGTACGCTAGGAAAAATGAAATCCTTTGCAAGGGTTTTGGTTTTTCTTTGAGTGCCTCCTAGTGTCTCTTTTATTAGCCAAAGGTCAATACTCCTAAGGTATGCCCGCACTTATGGATTTAAAATATTCACTGTCTCACAATGTATCTCTATGAGCTGACTTCGATAAAATGTAGTTTTCAGAGGCAGAGTATGTGGACACGTTGTAATGAAATATAAAGGTGACAACTCCTCTGCTTCATTTGGGGAATCTATTCCTTACCCGCTGTAGTTTGTTAGGCACTTCGCCGGCGATGGATGAAGTAAAGGCGTCGACTCACCTTTCAAGTATGAGTCATTACGTCAGTAATATAGGTTGTAGCATATTTTTCTTTTCATTATTCTCTGTCCAATAGTGCTATCCACTTATACCCAATAAGTATGCGGAATACGTTTTTTCTCATTTTCGACCTTACGGTTTAGGATGATACATGACTGCTCAATCGGTGATATCGGACAAGATTATTCATTATTCATGAAACTAGAGAATTAGTTTGGATTTTTGACGGTGAGATTATTTTAAATCTGCAGTATTGGCTCTCAAATCCAGTCGAGGGTGTTCACCTTCGCATTAACCAAATTCGATTTTTAAGTTTATGGTCACTCCTGCCAACAGTCTTCGGTTCCGAATTGCGTTTATTGCCCATTTATAAATATTTATGTCGATATTATATTCCCAAAATTCGATTTTTCTCGCCTGAATATGATATGTATTTTTGCGCCGAAAATTTTGTGCCTGATGGACATTATTGAACTACTTTTACTCTGGCTTAGATCGCAGTAGTTTTACAGGATTTGAATCTAAGTGCATCTCATACTTCTTGTTGAAAAAAGGTCTATCATGTGTCTACGACGAATCATAGTTGTTGCCCTGAAGGTGACAACCTGCTCGTCGAGGTCCCATTAGAAATCATAGCCATAATGAAAATAGCAATTTTTCATGCGCTGGTGGTGAAACTTTTAGGGGTTTGTTGTATATTTTTCATTCGCATGCTATTTCCAGTCATATAATTCATTGAATAGGTATGTTTATTCGCACCGTAGCTGCCCATACTAAACACTTCGCGATTCACTTTGTGTTAGCATGTGTTCTTTGAGAATTCAACTCTCCCCCCAATATCTCCCTTCTTCATTCTTTAGAATTCGAGTTATATGACTTTATGCAACCATTACCGTTTTTACTCATACGTAAATGTCTTGCATATTTTTCTTTATTTCTTTCGTATGTCTTTGCCTGTGTAAGTTTTCGTTGAATTAAAATGTATCTAAGGTTACTCTTGGCGGTTATTTGTATCGTCGGCCCACTCTAATGTACCAGGACAGTGATTTTCGTCCTTGCCGGCAGCTCGAAGATGATTCCGACGGCACCTTTAGGTCTCCCCCGGGAGAAGCAGGGTCCATCGCCGAGAGTCAGTTGGGTATGGATCGATGCGTCGCCACCGAGTCCAGGCTACGGGCTCCCGGCAACAGCCACCGGCCTCGCCGAGGATGTTGACAGATCTTCTCCCCAATTCAGTGATGGCTAGGATGATGGTTCTGTGCATTGTAGTTATTGCCCGCAGCTGTCGTCTTAGACCGCCCTCACTCATTCCCACATGAGAATTTGCCTCATGCTGGAGAAACATCAACCGCCATGTGGCAAAAGTTTATTTTTGCGACACAGGCTAGTTCTAAGATAATCGGAGATGCAAAATGAAATTCTCGAGTCAGAAATCTGTGTGTTCTCCCCATATATTCTACCGCGATTATATCAGTGAAGAGATGCATTCGACCCGTATGTTTCTGATTGATTAATACATTTTTACTGCTTCCGATGGACTTAGTGCGAATATTAATCACGTAATGCGCAGTTATTAATTTCGTGAAGTCCAGAGGAAAATATGCTGCGCGCCAACATTTTTTTCCGTTTGCATACTTGGAATAACGAAGCAGGACGTTATTTACGTCTAATTGACCCCAGTTAGGTTTCATTCCGCTGTGATGGGAACGGGAAGAGAACGTGTAGTGAGGCATTCCTCTGCTCGTGACAGTTTTTATTCGCCGAGTATCCACGGTGGCAATTATTAACATGCTTCTCCCGATCAGAAATATATCTCTTAATCGCTGTTTAGAATTTTCCTGCCATTATCTCTGTCCTCACTTTCTCAGGAACCATGGAAGTAGATGGATTTCTCAGGACCTGCATGCAGTTTATGCATACTGCTCTTAATCGAAGTCCTCGCTTTATGCATTTCATCCCTGGGACTTGAAAAAGGCGGCGTGAGTTTCACCAAAATTAAGCTTTCCATCTTTTTTTCACCTACTCCTCAGCTTTATACATAATTTCTATCGATGATTATGTAACTACGATGTTTTTCCAGAGCATCTTAACTGTGAAGGCCATGTTTTCTATTTGTCGAGTGCGGTTCCATGTTGATGCGATTTCTGAGGTCACTTGGGGTGATTTTTCCTTGAATTTAAGTAATGAGACTGGTGTATAAATGAGACTTTGGCAGTATTGCGGATAACTTAGCTCTCATGTAGGGAAACTTCGGCGACGACAATCACCTATCCTTAGCTAAAGGCGCTAAGTCTTGAGTTATAGGCCCAATCCGACTTCTCGAGTGGTCATCGGGAGGTGCATTGTGAATACTTCCCCCTCGGCCGAGTTTTGATCCCTGGGCACGTACAAGAGAAGCCAGTACTTCGGCCCATCGGGCTTAATTCGTAATGGAACCGAATTAACCAATGCATGTGATCTCTTGTTACATCCTGATGAGTAAAATATTCCTAAATCGGCATTTTCGTTTAAATTGTATGACTTCTGTAAAAACGATACCATTTGAAATACTGTAGAAAAAACGTTGGACGGCCACTGCTACTATTTTAACTGTCGAGGCAAGATTCGAAGTCGTGAAAATTAGATTGCCTGGTGTCCCTAGCGGTTAAAAACATCAGGATTATAAGAGACTTACTGATTGTATTATTTCTAGCGCTCACTCCGTTCTTACTTTCGGTTTATTATTTCATCAACAGCTCCGATTAAGCGATAAGTATAAGGAAATATTCTTCGGAATTCGGAACTTGTTGGAGCTTTCCATTTGCCGACCCCGCGATGACCGTCCCGCGCGCCAGGGGATAGGGACTCGAGACACTGCCGTGACTGAGACTATTTAAAGAGTTATTCTGATCTTCGCTTGAGTCTTTTCGAATAGAATCTGAATCAGGAGAGGTCAAAACATCTAATGCTCATAATTTGAGCCAATGATCTCAGCATTCTCCGTCTTTGTATAACTCTACATTCCGCCACAACGGCGCGCGGCAGGGGGTGTTCGGTCGCCCGGTACGAAAAACTGATATGAATGTGATCGGGAGAGATTTTGTGCAACGCATAGCTTCTCGCTCTATTTTTGCTTATTCATTGATGGATCATGAGGAAAAATTCACGAGCCCATTTCATTGAAACTGCATTATCTTTATTTTTTTAGTGCGTATGTCACTTGCAGGTTTATTTAGACGGGGAAGAGATATACTTTGTGTCGGCCTGAAACTGAAAGGGTTCGAGTTTTTCCTACAATAACGGAGGTAAATGATGTCTAAATCTACATCTTACCCAGCTACTCGTCGCAAATGCTCTGTAAAATTTACTTCAGAGATCAGCCGTCAAAAAAGGAGAGAACTGGAAATTTGGATCGGGAGACAAGTGAATTAGTGACCACCTATTTTATTGCTGTAGGATTAAATTGACGAATTAACAGGGGAATGGAGAAGACGACATAATCGGGAACTATGTGACCTTTATCGAGACAACACCATAGTAGGATTACTAAGAAGCAGGCGATTGGAATGGATAGGACATGTGGAACGGATGAACGATCCAAAGAAAAGATGGATGGATAATATAAGAGAGGATCTACAGCAAATAGAAGCCTGGGAAGATTGGAGGGAAATCGCCAAAAGAAGAGAAGAGTGGAGAGCCTTGGTCCTGACATCGCGCGGTCCACTGGGGCTGATCGCGTTAAGTAACGTAAGAATTAAATTGTGCGTGGGGAGCTGGGATTACAGCGTATCTTTCCGACAGTCTAGTCGCTAGCTTTTATCAACCGCTTTCTTCTATTGTGCTCTCGTTTTGAGAGTCTAAAATAATACTCGCGCATCAACCTGAAACCAATTCGATCTGAATTTCTCTAGTGCTTAAAGTCTTACTAAATTAGCCCTCCATGCCTTTCACAACCGATCTTTGGTGGCGTTCCCCGTCGATTATTTTTCTGGAGTGGCATTTTCTTCTTCCAGATCAGCGGTTGCAAATCCTTGGCTCCTGTACTTTGAGAACGAATCTTGAACAAATGAGGGTTTTGGGTTGAATTATAAACAAGAATGTGAGTAATGAACATTTTTCTGAAACACAGGGTGCAATTATTGGAAATGGGTGAATAATAGATACGAAAGTAAAAAAAAAAATTATGGGTTTGGAACCGCTATTCAAGAACACTCACTCGTGCAAGTGAGGGCCGGGAATCTCCCAAAACATTCCAACCAGGCAGGACCAGCGGGCAGAGAGCGTTGCACCGGCCGAGTGGAATTTTTCGCGTGGTCCGGTGCGGGGGACCGGGCTTTCATCTCGCCGGCCGCCCATCCATCGTCCCCCGGTGAATCCGAATATTCCCTCCTCCCCCCATACCGAAAGGGAGACCCACCTTTGTTCTTTTCCGTCTCTCATTCCCTCGGATAGGAAGATGGGAAAAGATTCCTTCCTCCCGTCCCGTTTCTTCCATTCCGTTGCCGTCTTCGTCTCGAGGTGCCCAACACTTCACCTCCCCCGATTTCGGAACCGGGCACAAGGACTTTCCCCTCTTCCAATCTTTTCCTTTTCGGATTGGGGGAGGAAAAAAAAGCGATAATAACTCGGGATGAGAGCGGGAATTGGGGGAATAACCGCGAAGGCGACTCGGATTTGAAATTTTTCCATAAATTCCCTCTTTCTCTCACTCCTCCTCCTCCCACCTTCTTGAAGATGCAGCTTTGCGGTCTTCGGATTCGGGAAGGGGGTAGAGGGTGGTGGTTATCGAGAAATCGGAGAGTTAGGAGGGCGGGTGGGTGATTGGGTGGAGAGGGAGGAGGTGGGATTTTGGCATAGGGGGTGGGGAGGAGTTAGAGGGTGAGGATGAAGGCAAATGCGACGCAGATGGAGGAGGGAGGAGAGATGGGATAGTAGGTGTGGGAAGGAGGAGGTGATTGTCAGTTGGGGGCGGGGGTACGAGGAGTGCATAGGTGGAGTGAGGTGGCGGTAACACGGGAGGTGGGCATTGGGGTGGGTGAGGATATTTTCGGGTGGGGAGGAGGGATAGTAGCGGGGGAGGGATCGTGAGTTGGGGAAAGGGTGCGGATTTCCAAGGGAAGAAAAAGTTTTGAGAAAATTGCGTTCACTTGCGAACAGATACGGCGGTTTCTTCCGAGTATCGCAAAATATCCAACGAGAATTCATGTCTTTTTCCATTTCCACAAGTTTTTCGTTGTGCCCCGCGAGACGCTAGAAGTTTGAAAGCCAGAGAGAACTTTCTTCTTGCAGAGATGTTTCAATTAGGTTGCTATGAAAGCAGTAGGTGTTAGTGGAAGAAATGCTTATCAACCGTACCTATTCTGACTCTTCATTCATCTAAGTCCCATATTCCGAACAAATGTGCCACTTTCTTAAAATACATTCACTCCAGAGTTTAAAGTTCCAATTTTATGAACTGCATTCGTCGCAGTTTTATTTTATCTTATTTTATGATTTTGGATGATCGTAGTATTAACCAAGTATTACCCTTGATTTTGACTAAAATATTTTCATGTATTTTGATTGTCGCGGATGGAATTTATTGGGAGAGAATATGACAAATTTTATCATTTCTTCGTGGTGTCCCAATTTTTGCGTTTTGCTCAATACTTCAGTTTGCAAACTTCCCAAGTCGATTATGTCCTCTTAAGCCTGTGGCAAAGGGAAAGACCTGAAGCTGGAGGGCTCCAGAGTTGCCCCATAAGTTTTCCGGCGTCGAAGTGAAACCGGGATCTCGGCCAAATGCGAAGGGGATATCGTTCATTCCGTCTACTCGACGGTCACGTCGCGAAACTCTCGCCGGGCGGTGCTCGGCCATTCACCGCGAGGATTCCTCTGCGCCGCCCGGCGAAAACCCACCACCGAAAGCAAGGAGTACGGAGACGAGAGGTCCATCGGCTGTCTTTCACGATCCGAGACGGGATGTTTATTTTGCATTCAGAACAAATGCCTCGTCTTGGAATTCTCCTCTCGCTCTCTGCTCTTGCTTTACGAGGTACGCTGAACAATCGGTGGAAAGGCTCCGTTTTTCGTGAATAATGTTGTAAATTACGCTCCAATTCCAAACTCGATAGACTTGGGATTGCGGCGATTGATGGGTGCCCGTGCATACATACATCACGATCATTCGTTTTGGAATGCAATCGGAGGAAAGTGGACGACGAAAACAGTGGCGCTGAAGAATCCCCATTAGCGGCAATCGTTCTTCAAATGTCTTCTGGAGTGTTTTATTTTTATTTTTACGGGAAGAGGGAGAGAGAGGCGACGCGCATTGTGTATTTATTTATTACAAGTTTTCGCGAGGAAGTGAAAATCCTTTTTTTTGCCTCACTACATATAAATATTCATGGTTCGAAATCACTCACACATTTATTGTTGCTGCTGCGTTCCACCCTCGCCCTCGGCCCCTTTATCCGTCGATCGACGGCGGTTATGGATGCGTTGTAATATTCGACTGTAGGCAAGGGAGTAGAACTTACGTCACGTTCCGAAAGAAGGTGGCTGGAGTCAGTTCGCCGGCCTCGCGTGCCTTGCGTTACGAAATTTCTCCTTCTCGCAGTTTACCGCGTACTGCGTGGCCTCGAAATGCCTTCAACTGCCGCTGATGCGAGTGTTATTTTGTATGACTCTTCTCTTAAGAATTATTCATCTCTCGAGTGTGTTGAGGTTTATTTTGTTTCTCTCAAACTCTTACCCTTTCGTAACATAGTTCGCTTTTTATTGGCGTTCGAATTGCGTCTTCCTCTGTTTCCTGCTGATAATGAGAACTTCTTGGTAGGGTCATTCGTTATTGCGGTTTTGGGTAACTTATTACAGCTCTCGTTTCTAGGTATCCGAGTCTCCTGAAAAATTTAATGGTTCAAAATTTTAAAACCCCATTGTAGTTCAGTTTCCCCTTTGAGCTTTAAAACAATTATTTCAAGCATAACTTCCACTCTTCTGTTAGAGTGTGGTCCCTTGTAAGCTACCGCTAGAACATACGTGTGTTCGGGTGTTATTTCTTACAGGTCATGCGATTGGTCACACGTTAACGAAATGCTAGAGACACGATGGTGATGGAAAAACGTAAATGGATTGACTGCAGGTATTCACTCAAGTTTTTACAGTGTTCCAAGCACTGATGCTAGGTAACTGCAATGCAGTTACGATGGTATACAATGTACCATTGTTACATATTTCGGATTGCACGCCCCTCAGTTTTGGACAAAATTGCCTTACTGTTGATGGCGCCAGTCTCCGTTATTTTCCCTGAGTCTCGGCACTCCTGAAAGAATGACGAGAGAGATGCTTTTGCGCAATCCTACTCAAACCGGCCGTGATTATTTTCTGTGAAAATACGACACAGGGGGACGGCTTTTCGTCCGTGTTCAAGTGACCGGCCAACTCGTCCCCGTAAGCCTCCACGGAGCCGTCGTCCGCGAATTTACATTTCAAATTCGATCGAGGGGGCTCTTCCAACTTTCCCTGGACGGCACCGGTAACTTATCACGGGGGGAAGGAGAAGAAGATCACCGTCATCCCAATGGAAAACGGCGCGAGTGTGTTAACTATATTCCCGGTCGCGCTCGGCAAAAGGGAATTGTCGTCTGGTCTCTTCGCTCGCAAATATCCTCGCGATGTATCCTCCCCGACGTCTCCGATGTCTCTTTACTCGTTTCTTCGCACGGGAGGGAAGTGTAAGGAAAAACTGGCGTATCGTATCATGAAGCGTCTCAGCTTCTTTTCATCCTCCGCGTAAGAATTCTGGATGATGTTTTTTTTACCGAATGTGATGTTTCTCTCCTCCTTCTTCCACCCTTTTCCTTCACTCCTTTCGGCCATTTGTTACGTCGAGTCGATGACTATCTCCTCCCCGGTTTCCGCCGTAGATTTTATTTTATCCAGAGTTTTTTTGTTTATTTTTTCGTTGTTTTCTCGTCCTCGGGGGAGAAAGAGCTTTAGGAAGAGGATTATGGACCATTGGGACGAGGAAAAGGGCCGTGCCTGTGTCTCTCGCCGGTGGTCGTTGATGCGATGGCCGAAACCATCGACCGGGAAGCTCTGGGAAGTGTCGTTTGCTCCACCCACTTCGCGCTGAAGTTTATGCTCTTACTCCCCGTGCCCGGCGTGGACCAGGCGGCCGCCTATTCCTGCCTCCACCCACAGCCGCCCGCCGCGGTGGCGCACTCTTCCTCTCCGGCCTCGGGAATGCCCCAATCAAGCGGCAATCTGCGTGTCGGTCCGTGGGCGAGGCGAACGATTCCGCTCCCGTTAATTGAGGTGTGCTCTTCCTTCCCCGTCTCTCTCTCTCTCTTTCGAGGATGGTTGCGTTTCTGCGCGGGATATTGCTGCGTGTACGAGCGTGCTCCCAGTATTCCCACGCTCGGGGTATCCATTGGTGCTCGGAAGTAAACGCTCCTGTTGAGAGGTGGGATGCTGGGCATTGACAGACATGAGACGGGTTGAGGTGACGACCGGCTCTGTGACGGGTTGAAGAGGGAAGCTGTTGGGTTCCTAGTGTTTGGAAGGCAGATAAGGTGGTGGGAATACGGCGGAAGTAAATCATACTATGAAAATAGTTGGTTAGAGAATACTCCCTTTTTTAATTTTCAACAACCAACCATGGTTTCCGCACCATATATAAATTTCAAAAGGTTAATTTTTTAACCATGATCTTTATGGCGAACTTATGAAAACTAGCCCTGAAAATGTTGCCCAGTGTCGTACCTTGGTCGGCTGCCTAAAATTAAAAAAGTGTGCCAATAATTGCATCCTCGCTCAAAGCTTGCTTGATTTTAACCAATTGGTGTCTGAAACATCCTCTTAATGCATCATGCTTGTATCCAATTATCATGTCTCAAATTGTGCCCTTTGCATTTGAAATAATTGTTAGGCCGCATGAGTGACTGTGATAACACTGTGATAATTGCCTTGGAGTTAAGGCCTCAAGGAGGTGTAATGTAACCTTTGTAATTAAAGTCTCACGTATTCCCATTTTACCGTAGCTAATTATATTACCATAACATCATTCTTTGTCCTAAACTACAATTGTTCTTGACGCGAGTGAAGCTGGTTTACTCGCGGGAAAGCGCACTACAAGCCACTTGGACTTATTTGGAGACTAAACTAGCCTTCATTGAATGTGACTCGAATAAAAAAGAGGCTCTCTTAATTCTCCAATCCGGCGTGATGGAGTTGGAAGTCCTGGTAGTGAACTAAATACTTTTCCTTAACCCCCCGCGGACCGCAATCCTAATCATCGAAGCCCTTGGCGATCAGTGCTAGATTGGTTCCCCCCGGGGGTGATAGGGCAAGCAAGGGGTCCCCAGCCCCCACCCGCGGGGGGTTCTCGATGCGTCCTCGCACCCATCGGCGGCTTTCACCTTCGCATCCCCCGCTTCTCGTGCCCACATCGGCGGCGAGCACTCCTCCCAGTCGAAGGGGAGTAGGCGCGTAAAATTGCCACCTTCGCGTCGGATCTTCGATTCGTTGCCTCTCTTTCCGTCGGGATTTGAGAACGCAACACGCCCGTCCATTATCCGGCCGTGGAAACGGCGTCGCAGCCTTTATCGGCCAAATTGGTAATGAGTCGTTTAATGAAAGTCCACCCGGGGGTAGGAATAAAAAAACCCTCACGGGCAGCCTAGTGAAGGTGGAAAATTCGGGCGCAACAGCCGTGGAGGCTTGCGCAATGGCGACGCTGAAGATATACTCTGATAGTTTTGAAATCTGGTGATTTATTCAAAAACGCTTTCGATATTACATTATCTTTTTATCGCGAGTATGATGGTGGAAGCTAATGATTTCAGCCTAAAGTTCAGAGTGATTGAAATGAACTTTCTGATGGCTCTAAGAAGAATATTTTTCCCAGTAAGTAGTTGTTTTCGAATACTTCATGGAAACGAAGTATTTCTCGGCCTTTAAACGATATGTTTATTGAAACTGTGTTTCCCAGGTGACTTCCAAGACTTGTTTACATTAGTAATTGACTCTACTGTATTCTTTACGAAATAAAACGATCCTTATAATATTTGCCAATATCAAAACGGAATTATTAAGGTAACTAGAGACAGTGACGGAGGAGGTGATTGATTACGCTGAATAAGTTTGCAATATTGGGGTTCAGGTTTCATCACAGCAACTTGCATTTTCGAACGATGGTGATCACTTCATATGCGACGAACGGGTTGGCGATTGCCAGAAGTTCCTGCGAGAGACTTGAATCACGAAATTCTCCGCCGCAGTTAAAATTTCCGAAAAATTCCGCGCTTAAAGCTAGGATCGAGGCAAGTCTCTCGAAGAGCAGCCGATGGTGACGGTATGAGCGGCTTTTGTTTCTCTTTCCTCATTCTCTGCTTCAGAGTCAATTATCGTCCTGCTTGTCGGTTGTCGAGTACAGAGTAGTCTATTTACACGGTTCGATACACTGCTGAGTGAGACTTAGCTCAACTGTGAAGACAGCCGCGGAAACACTCCCCAAAATGCGTCATAACCTCACAAAAATAAAATATTGTACCAGGCTGCTGGATTACATACTTGGCCAATTCCTACTGTAATTTTCCGTTTTTTTCTCTGTGTGCTTCAGAGGATATTCTGAAAAATCACCTGCTGAACTCAAATCCTGGGTATAAATATCACCTTTATGGCGTTTTCGATTAAAGATTTCCTTTTTTTTTAAGAGACTAGTTCTGGGCGTAACTCCGCTGCGTGGGATATTTGAAGTACTTAATCGCGATGACGCCGTTTCCTTTGAAGATTTAGATGGAATGTGAAATGAACTTAAACCTCGGTACAACCTATTACCGAGCCATTATCAAGCTAACATTACAAATGAACTTCTGCAGAAGATGATATTTGAGATGTATGAAAAAGTTTGTTTTCATCCGAGAAGAGATTAAAATGCCTCATTCAAGATCTTGCTTAATTCTATCTAATTTAATTTCGGCATTCTTGCGAATAGTAAAATGAAAACTGAGGCTCTAACTTTACTGAAGAAGAAGACGTATGGCGCATTCCATACGTGTCTCATATCTAATCGAGTGTTACTTAGGGATCCCAAATATTTTGACGGAAATCTGTATGGGATGAGTAACGCTGTCATCCATCTACTTTTGAGGAATCGACCGCTAGTACATTGTTATGTACCAAGTCGCAACATACACTTTCCAATGACTCACCCGTATGGTAAACCCAATCTCCAATTCGAATTTCATCATCATATGACCGCATTTCCTGGCAAAAGTGGATTGCTTTTGCCTCCGTCCCTTCATCAACAATAAACATCGGAATTTATTCATATGTGGATAGTCATAACACTTAAACCGTGTAGCCCAAACTTAGCGTGGGTAATATGTTTACGTCGCGTTATCATATTGCTTTTTAGGGCTTATATTAAGACAAGAGCCATCGCTACACCTTGCTGCATTTACAAGTGATCACAATACTTATCTAAATCGCTCGTCATCAAATCGTCGTCTTGGAAACCATTTGCAAAAATAGAATATTATTCCTCCGGATGGAAATATTTTGTATGCTTAACATCAAATATTTCACATTGTTTTTAGAAATCAAAATATTTCTTTCTGCTTTGCTAAATGTTATTTAGCGAGAGTAAAGTTCGTGTGCTTGGATGGATTTTTCAGCAGGAGGAGATAATAATCGTCCATGTGATTGCATTCTCAGTGTTCTATGGATCGGTGTTGCATAAATTTATAGACGCCGCGGATTCTATTCAAGTATTTACCTCCCAATTTGTCAGATAATGATTCCACGTAAAGTGCACTATTGCTACTTCCTGTAGAAGTCAGTCCACAGAATTTGACAATTTATTTGGATTACAATATCCGTAACCTTCCTTTCGGCAGTGGATTTAAACTCTTTCACGCTGCAACTCCGTAGATAATCAGATCTTGATCGGCAACCAGTCCTCATCAGTAATAGATCATATATTATAATTGTGTTATGCACCGATCTAAGTCCAAAGAAATTTAGTTTATGGCTTATCATATTGACAAATTGCCTTCGGATTACTCTAGTCGACTTGTTTTTGAATGAATGAAAATTGTGAAATCAGAGAATGGTCGAGTATATGCATGTGATGTTGTTGATGTTGGAAGACGATCAATTCACTATGGTAAAATAGTGCTAGCACCACCTGGGCTTCAGCTCCTAATCTTCAAATTCCCTTCACCTCACTTCGTCGGCGACAGAGCTTTCCTTTCCGGGCGCGGTCTCGAAGGACGCGCCGGGGCGCCTCAGCCGCCTCGGGCGACCCCGGGGCCGAGCCACCATTACCAAGCGCAATCGACCACTTCTCTACGCTCCTAAGTTATTACGCATTTGCCTTGTGTTTTTTCGGCGTCGGGGTGGTGAGTGTGAGAACGCGAGGATGCGAATTGAACCAGAGGCTTGCCGCGGGCGACTACGCTCCCCCCTTTCAGATGGTGCGGCTGACAATTTGAGAAAGCCAAAAATTCGAGGGAACAATTCATAAATTGCATGGGCGTCTCCTTTCGGTGCGTGTGGAGCGGGTAAAGGAAGGATATTTGTCGTCTGCATAAATTATGGGGGTGGGGGGCATCTATAAAAGTCTTGCTCTGGGCGCCCTAATGCCCGGGCGCGTCACCCAGCGGTGGTGATACATTTTAATTGCCATCGGCGTCGTCATCACGCGATCCGCGGATGGCGCGGGGATCCCGCTTTTGGGTTCTATTCGACCCGCAGTGTTGGCCAATCGTTAGGAATAACTTCTTGCGTCTATCGATGAGAACTTGCTCCTGTCTTCGACGTCTGCGGGTGTTGATTACATGCCACGTGCGTCCTTTCTTTCATCTCATTCAATTTTCATTGACTCTTAAGTTTGGGTTACCTATCTTGTTTTACGTATTGTTAAACATTTAAAAAGAATTATTTTTGAAATTACAGCGGTTGAGACGGCTAAATTTTGGAATTGCGAGTCGATGAATGTAAAGGTAACGAAATCGGCGGCTGCCTAAACTCTCACAGTGCTCGGTTCAACCTTCTGACTCTTAGATTATTTCCTTTTTGAGTCCTGAAATTTTTTTTCTCTGATGTATCCAAATGATCCAGGTCCTACCCGTGCGGCTGATCGAGCGCGTCTCCTGAAATTTTAGGGTTGCAGCCGATTGCAGCCAGATGTTTTCTCCGCATTTTGTCGCTCTCCATTGTTTTCGGGCATTCTCTCTGTTTTTTCCGTAGAGACTCGTTAGGCGTCGTAGTTTCTTGAGAAAATTGATTCATACGGATGACGGATAGAATGTGGTGCAAATGATTGGGAGAATATTTGTTTTACTTGCATAGGTATAATTAGTTTGCCACAGCGGAGAAACGTATCTCCTATTTTGAAAGGTTATTTATTGCAATTATTTCTTAAAATTTGGATTGTCTTTATTGTTTACTTGTTACCCAATAGGTGAAACCATTATGTTTTTCTGAAAGAGATTTTTTTCAACCGCTTCATTGCCGGCAAGTTTCTTCATCCTCTTTGATGTCCATCGTTAAATATGAAAATTAACCCTGAAAATCTCGTTACAATGTGATCTGATAAGTTCATAATAATACTGAAGGCGTGGTTATTTGAGATAGAGCCATCGCCGACAAACAAGGGCCTCTCTGTGATATTCCGCATTTCGACGGTGCCTCTTCAACTTATAGCCAGATGGACAATATACACTTAAAATTCTCTACTTGGGAGAAAGGACAACGATAGCATAGGACGTTAACAACGCTGTCCAATCAATATATCTACCTTATTTTCAGAAGCCATTTCTAAGGTTTACTGAACATTTGGATTACATTGTAAAAATTATTTATTCCTTGGATTCAGCTGTATTTTCGATGGGGTGGCTATCGTTGAGTTTTGCCTCGAGCATTTCTTCGCATCAGACTCACATCAGATGCTCCACATCTTCTATTTTTAAGCCTTTTAATGATTCACAACTTTCAAGTATCATATTTTGATGTGTTGGCTTTTTATTATTCTCAACTCCGTAAAATGCCTATGTCCCTACTGTACCTCGTTCCGGTAACATAAGAATCCTGGTTAGATTTCTGAGTACGAGTAAAATGAAGGCGTATTTTTTGTTCACTTAACCGATATTGATTACCGAAGTCCATTTTAACGCAATGTACCACCTGAAGGAGGAAGATAACTTGAATGGGATATAGTGGATTATACAGTAAAGGGCGCTGCAGAGTACGCGGGTCTCGCGTCTAATCCAAACCTTGCAAGTTCTCCATTGCGGCTTAAAAAGGACTGTCAGGAAAATACAATGGTGTTGAATTAATCCCCGGATTCGTTCCAATTTATAATTTAAAAATGAAAGGCTTGCTATTTAAAAATTTAATATACAAAAAATCCTCATAAACCTTTAGAATTTTCGGTGTTTTTTTTAGTTTATATTCTCGCCGTGTAGTTCCTCTTACTCATCTCTTCACGTTTTTGTTCTTAAATTTCGCGCATGCAATGTCTTTCTACTCATAACTGAGTGAAACCCAGCGAAAAGTTTCGCTTATTCTCCATCTGCCGCTAATTCAACATTTTGAAGTGTCTCAAAAATACTCACTCCACATGTTTGCTGTGATTCTCATGGATTTAATGCATTCTTACAGAATGCCTGGCAGAAATTCTTTGTTGCTCATTTTTTTGTCCGCCGTGTTAACGTGAAAAGTTGTGCTTAAGAGTTCTGCTTATGTAAGGATAACAGAGGGAAACGGTTGCATGTGACTAATTTATAAAAGTAAGCCTTAACCCTTCGAACTAATACAAATTAAATTAAGCGTTCTATAGGGCTAGAAAAGGCTCTCCTTCTTACGGGTAATGTTACAGCGAGAGGATGAGGGAAGTATAACTTTTAAAAAAGCCAGCTTATTGCACCTTTAAGTTTTTGATTATTGCTCTATCGCAACAGCGCCGTTGCATTTCCTCTTGCAGCTATGATCGATGCTCAAATTTTAGGTAACTATTAAATATAAATGTGTAGAGCGCCTACTCCCTAAAACGTATGGTAACTTGCGGTGTTTCTTCTTCTTTTTGGCAATTTTTGACAGAATTAAAAAAAAAACTAAGTGTAATTCTATGTCTCACGGAAGTCACGCATTAGACTTGATCTATCCTCCAGATAAAGTCGTGGGTCGGTCGAGTTTGGGTTGAGAACGGCGTTAAGAGTCTTGCGGGCGCCTGCGTGGCCCCCAAGTGGGCAAAGTCATTCCCGCGATCCGGTGGCCCTCTCTCGTTCCCGCTCTCCGTCCTCTCACTCTCGCGGGGAGTGTTCGCTCTCCTCGCGGGCGGCTCGCGATGGGATCCGCCCACGCGCCCCGAAATCACATCATCCCTCCGCGGTCGCCCCGAGACCGGCGACACCTCTTTCCGTTCCCCGAAAAACCCGGGGACCGGGAGGACCGCACATGCCTCGCCCCGTCTCCCCGGTCGGACTCGCGGAGGACATAAACAAGGGGGAGACGGTGCCGCCGCTCGTAGGTGTGGGAGGGAGGGACTTCGCCCGACGGGTGAGAGGGGGGGGGGGGCGTGTGTGGAGAAGAAAGAGGGAAAGGGAGGTTTACAGAAAAAAAAGACAGAAAGATTTTTTTTCGGGGGAGCAAAAAAAAAGAAGAGACTCCGACACAGGTGGTTTTTAGGGGCGTGGCCAAAGGGGCGTTTATTGAGAGGCGGGGGGGAGATGAGGTGGAATTGGGGTGGTGGAGAGGAAGGGGAAGGATGGGCGTGTGTGAGTGCGTGTGTATGTGTGATTTCGTATGTGTTTGCATTCGGGAGAAGGAAGGGAGCAATGAATTAAAGGTTAAGACTAAAGGACGTTTTTCTGGTTTCAGCCAAGGGTGGAGGGAGTAGGTCGGTGAAATTTGTATATATTTATATTTTTAGATATGGAGAAACTTTTATCCATTACGTGTGCAAAAAAGAAGGGTTGATACGATCGGAAGGTTTGTGAGGCGTTGTGGATGCGGGAAAGATGATTATTTTGCTGGGTTGAAGACGATGGACGGAAGGGCGAGAGGGGATCAGTCGGTGGACGGCGATCAGCTGATTTCCTCCGTCTCACCAGATTTCCCGCTCTCCTACCATCTTTCGTTTCCTTTCCGTCTCCTCCTCACTTACCTTTAGAACGCCGAAAAAACTCGAGGGGGCGATGGACAATGCACTGGAAAAAAGTACTGAGAGCGGAAGGAGATGAGAGAATAAAAATCTTCCTTCTCTCGCATCATGATCTACATCCTTTCCTTACTACCCGACCAACCGTCTCAATCCCTGATTCCTCCGCCTTAAGAACTTTCACGTCCCCTCCCCTGAAAGTTACATCATATACTTTTCTATTATGGATGCATTTGTAAACCTATACTCAATAGCTACGTGTTTTCTTTGCTATGTCTGTTAAGTGTCATAGCCTAATTTTCAAGGAAGGACACTTATTCTGTTCAAATTGTTTTAGTTGTTCTACCTTGTGCATCACCGACTTTGTTTCATCGAATTTTCCTAATTTTATTATCTGCGACATGCATCTGATACCAATTTCAAGCCACTTTGAATTTGAAAAGTTTAACAGTTTTTCGTTGGGAAAATGCTTCCAGTAACCTTCCATTCATTTATTCATAAATTTTTCTCATCTTCCACTGCACAAAGTTCCATAAAATTTGTACTCAGAGCATGAAAATTATGAGATATTTATTACAATCCACCCGTTTTAGGATCATTTCCACTCATTAAGTAAAATGAAATTTAGTTCTTAGCCAATGAAAACAGTTGGAAAAAGACACAAAAAACATTTCGTCCTTCGAATTTAACTTTTGTTCCGACTAGTTTGGGAATACTCCTACTTTATGCATAGAATATGGTCTACAGTACGCACATTTGTACAGAGATAGATTGGGTAAAATATATCTGTGGGTACAATACCATTTTTATCGACAAAAATATTTACATATTTACACGCATGGCCATCATAATACGCATATTCATCTATGATCGCATATGCGCCGGTATAATTCCCATTTCCGATACAAGTGCCTGTATGGAGATAGGAAGAGTGGAATGGGAAGTGGAGGGGGGGTATGAGGGCCTGGGGATGAGGCAAATGGCCCCTTCTATTCTCCCATCCTCCGGCGCCTAGAGAGAGAGGCAGGGAGGTAGGGGTGCAAGCAGGAGGGGGAAGGAAGGTGTATGATGGGATATAATGGGTGGGTGGAGAGGAGGATAGGGGTGGGAGTTAGGGTTTTATGGAACGAGGAGGGACGAGGTGGGTGCACTGCGGGGCATAATAATACATGGAGAGTGAGGGGTCCCACGAGGAGAAATGTGGGATGGGTGGAGAGTGTTCCTAGAGGGAAGAGGGGGGAAAGTGAGAGGGGGAGGGGGAGCGGTGTGGAGGGGGGGTGGGAGGCTAGGATGACATTACGGGGGGAGGGGGAGGAGGTGGGCGGTGCAGATAGGGAGGGGGGGTTACATGGAATGGCGGGCCATCGTGCAGTCTGCGATGGTTGATAGCGAAAATGTTCGGAGGAAATGCGCATGACTGGGGCTGCCCCCGCCCTCCTCTCCTCTCCCACCCCCCGCTCCCCCCCGTTCCTCGCCCCCGAGAGTAGGGCGGGGACGGCGATTGAGAGGATAATTGGGGTTTCTGAGAGCGAGGATGGAGGAGGAGGAGGGAGGATGTGTGCGCGCCGGGGCGGGCGGGCCAAACGATTGATGGGACGCGAGAGATGTTTTTAACGCGGGCGCGGCGGGTGGGACTGCGGCGGCGGACGCCGCGGCCACGGCCGGGCCCCCGGTGCGGCGGCATGACGCGTCGTCCCACGCTCTCTCGCGGGGTGAGGCCCGCAGCGAAATGCTCGTACTTAGCCGCGTATGGCCTCTTGGGCACGTCGAGTATTTCCCCGGCGAGGAAAATTGGTGGTCGGGAATCTTCTCATCCAGATAAGCGGGAGATCTGATGAACTGCCTCTGTAATTTTATATTCTGCTCGTCACTATGAATGCATTGCGTGATTGTTAGACTGACTGGATTGAGCGTACTGAATTTTCATTTTCATTTATCGTGCAGGAGATGCAGCCCATTAAAAACATTTCCGGTCATTACATTTATTCTTACTATCAGGAAAACGAAATTATTTGGATGTTCCCTGCATTTTACTCCCTAGCACAATTTTGTAGTCAGCAAACCTGTTAATTGGGAGTATAAAATACTCCTTTGTTCTTAATCACAACTCGACTCTGACGTAACGAAATGCATTGGCTTTCCTAATGCGAATAGACCGTGGTGATCGAAACGGCGTATCCTATGACGAAGAGCTCATACCCCAACGTCACTGTTGTACTAATTTGTAGTGGAATGAACTTAGCGTAGGTATCTCCGATGAGGATTTTCGGGAGTGGGTCCAGTCCTAGGTTACTTGCTTGATTATCGGCTGAATTTTCTTCTCTGCTGTTTGAAACACAGAAATTGTATGGTATTGCAAGGAAAGAAGACCCATTCTTCTGTTCGGCTTCGGGTGCGTGATAGGAGTGTGGCGTCTTCGTCTTCCTTCTCATGTCTTGGCGTTCGTGGTGGTTGCGATCTCCCTTCCGGTTACCCGCGGGCTTTCCCGCGCGGTATCTGCCGCCGCCGCCTCTGCAGCTGCGGTCAAGGGTTTCTCCGCTCTGTCCGGGCGAGTTGGTATCGATTTTCCCGGCTTTAGGAACCTCGAACGCCGGCGTCGCCGAGACGCAATGCCCGGGTAAATATTCCGTCGAGTGGAAGTTTTCGAAGAGCAGAACATGTCGCTATCTGAATGCGAGGAGTATTTGGCTTCCGAATGACTGGCCTCTGTCTCTCGTTCGTTGCGTTGCACTGACGATGGCCAGTCTAAGAGTTTGACTTGCATGGAAGAATCCCTGTTTAGTTTTCTAGCGCATACAGAATGCGTTTTTTTCGTCTTGAGAATCGCGAGTTATACTCCATTGTGCTCGCACAGCACCTCTGTCCACACAATGGGTAATATTTCTTTCTGCATCATCATGGCGTATAATGGTTGTTTCCTTCGTTCCAATTCTAGGAAACTCAGGCGTTCGCTGTGGTTAGATCAGTTATATCCTTTCCTGGAGAAAACATATAATCGCGTATTTTCTTACTGTGCGCACCAACTTCCAACGTTGTAGTCGTTCATGGGATGAGCCTAGCATTGGGCATTTCCCCTACAAGCTCCAGATATTATTGTTTTGCTCGTTAACTAGCTTTTGTTAGAGAAACTTTCGGGTATAAAATTGCTCATTTGCCTGCAACTTTTTAAATTTTTAGATAAGGTGAAATAGCAATCGGAAATAAATATATAAATTGTAAAATTAATTTTCCATGGTTGCCTTTTTAGTCTTGTTCTTCGATATGTGCGATATTGCTGACAAACTAAATGTGCGGAAGAAGGTATCTAGCTATCAGTATAGGTTACCTTCAGTTGTTACAAGGTAGCCTGTAAATATGTACACTCCTAGTTGAGGATATTGGTGCCGTCATGGGATAGTGAGTAGCTCAGTTTAGGAATTAGGAATCAGAGATTGGCGGAGAGAAACTTGGCTTCAACACTAGTTTTATTTAAAAAAAAAGGCGTCAGGGGGTCTTCATTGTAATATGTCCCACCCAACGGTCCGAGTACTACACTTGAGAAGTACTTTCCGCATGACACCAAGGTAGGGAACGGAATTTTACCGTGAATTCTTCATCGACGCAGGGATGCGAACCCTTTCTCTTGGGATGGGAAGCCATTGCTCTAGCCGATGATCCTTTCACGTGCACTGCGTGTTATTTGCATGCGAGCTCCCGCAATGGTTGCATCGCCTTTTGTCGGGGAGCCGTGTGTACCTACATCTAAGCGCCGCCGGTTGAGAAACGAACGCCGCCGCAGCCGCTCAGAAAACCCCGAGGCGCGGACACAATTGATATGCACGCCGCTCACGGCGGCATGGAATGAGGCATCTAAGTGCGCACGGCGTCAGTTGAGTTTGCCTGCTAGAGACGCGCGATTCCTCCTCCCATCCAGTGGGTATACCTAACGTCCTCTCACGTGAATGAGCGCCGTTGTTCCAAAGCTGTCGCTGCGGTGAGCAGGTTTTATCAGTAGGAAAATCCAAGAAACTGTGCCATTTCTTGCCTCCGTAGGCTCTCTGGGAGCACAGTGGGAGAAAGAGAGATGAAGGAAAAAACCCTTTTCTCCCGAAAGATTCGTTCGAACCTCGTCTCGTGTGAGTGCGAGGGAAATGACATGACTTCGTCGTAATTTTAAGTGCTGTAGATGTGAAGGAGGTGGAGTCAGCATGATCCTGCGCCCTGTCGCCGATGTTGCGGAACTAACGACGTCCAAAGCGAATGCTTTATTGCGCACACTTACCGCGAAAAAGTCTATAGTCCATTGAAGTTGCATCACCATTCGTTGAACTTCATAGAAGTATTCTTACGCCTATGGGAAAATTGCTCTTATCCTGTCGTCCCCAGGGACGGTATGATTCGCTTTAACGTTTAGGTATCGAAGAAGAAAATGAAATAATCGCTGGTTATCATTGCTTGGTATCTCAATCCGCATCACAGCGGAAGACCTTGTATATACAGTTCGGATTAGAAACTCTCTCTGACAGCTGAATACATGGCAATATCCTCGCCAATAAAGGCAGAACGGAAGCAAAGCCACGGTAGATGTTGTGATATTACCGCTCGCGACAATAAATGGAAATTTCTCTCGTATGGTTGTTTTTAAATGTTCAATAATTGATTTCTTTCCATGATCATGAATGTAGATTATAAAAATCAATCGACGAAGAGAAAACGGAATTGATAACATCGGGCCCTTCTTTTAGAACCACAACATGCTTGCATCCGAAGCTGTTAATATACAACCAAATTGAAAATAATTAAATGAAAGAACTAGTCAAGTGTATTTCGAGGAATAGTACAATTACATGTGGTATTCATAGGTGATTTTTGTTGTTTTTTTGCAGAAAACTTGCTTTTCATTATTTAGGTTCAAATGGTCATCATTGTGTCGCCAACGACATTCGAACTTTGATTTAGTGAGAAGCGCACGTATCGTCTCATTGGAAGGACAGAAAAAAATAAAGAATTTACGGGTAACATTGCTGCGTTCATTGGAAGAATACAGGTCAATGCTTATGAAAATGGATTAAAGTTACTGAGGAGTATAACTCAATGCTTAAAATATATGACTTGCGTATATGCTATAAATTATGTATTCAAAGGGCATCAATCATTAATTACCACTTGGGTTTACCGTTCACTCACAGACTCAGAAGAATAACACTTCACGACGAAATTAGACGGGATTTTCATTAGATGCCACGTCAAGAATATGAGTGTTCTACGCGGCTCAGCTATTAAATGGGATTTTAATTAAGGCGAGCGCTTAATATTTGTGGGAAGACAGAAGTGCTGTGATAATTGTAGATTTCACAATTTTGGAGCTCAATTAGCTCTATCATACTGACATCCAAATAAGGTGTCACATCCTCAGAATACCAAATACATGCGAAGTCCGCCAGTTTCGAATGAGCGTCATGTTATACCACCAAGTACGTAAAGCGAGCGATGTTATCTTATCCTTCAGTCTCATAATTTTTTCGCACGCGATGTTAAATATCAACTGCCAGACGTAGCTCCCGTAAATGGCGAGTTATACTCGTCATCAGGGATGTCATTCTGCATTTTTTCTCCAATACCCAACGCAGTTATGACCGATCTAATAACGTCCTTCTTACATGCTTCTCTCTAAGACTGGTGACCTCTCCTGAGTTGGTCTCGATTACGCAAGTGGTCCACTGTGGACTCCAAGCCTTATGAGGATCAAGAAATTGCGAGAGTCAGATCGCGGCAATTTGTGGTCAAATGAGTTACGATGAGGCATTTTATTGTTTTTAAAGACTATTTTTGCTAAAATTATCAATTCATAGCTCGTGGTTTTCTGTCCTCTTTGCTATTCAACGAACTTAAGCTACTTGTGGACATGGTTAGGATTGTACTTGCGCCTATATGTTGAGCGAAATTCTAAGTATGCAGCCTAATTTTACATCCTACTTTTTCACTGCACGTTAGCGCCCGTGCCTAGAGTGTGAGAAAAACACCTATGCGGAACTCAAACCCGCGGACCTCTATTTAGCAGGTGAGTACTCTACACCGCCGCCACCGCGGCCGGCGCCATAATCATAGTAGAGTGATAATTACACGTACCGCCGTATTCAGTCCAGGTGATGGTTTCGTGTGTGGAGTGCAGGGGAAGAATCGTATGAGAAGGCAAGAGAATCATTGAACAGAATCAATCGTTATCATTTTCGCGTATCGTCTTCGTCAGCTGATCTCGTGGGCGCTCAAAAGTCGGAGAATCTATACCGCGGCTCGGCGTCCGCCGCGCGGGAAGCGGAGGCCGCATCGACTGGGGGAGTGAGGTGCCGGCGACTCCGTGGTGGTCGAAGATAGAAGTCGGCCGAAGGCGGGTATCGGATGCTAGCCGGGAGAGAGCGAAGCCAATGCCGGGGAAATAGATTCCCACGTGCCCGCGACGGTGTTATGTTTACACCGACGTGTGTGTGGGCTCGTATATACATATATATATATTTATTTATACGTTTCAGCAAAAGGAAAAATAAATGTGGAGGAGAAAAAGAGGGAAAAAGAAAAATCCTCTTCCGGCCTCACTAGATCACACCTCGACCGTTCTCTTCTCGCCCTTCCCGTTTACGCCTCAGCCCTTCGCCCACGAATTTTTCCAAGAAGTTTCCCTCCTTTACTGCAGCAGCACAACAGTAAGCACATGTGCTCACGTATGGATGGACATCATAGGCACACACTCACGCACACAGAACTCATTTCTACACATCGACTATCCCACCTCCCTTGGGAATGTAGACTTCGCCCCGACCTCCCCTTATCTCTCCCTCCCACTCCGTCCCCCTCCTCCATCCTCCTCCAACTATTTCCACTCAACCCCCCCAACCTCTTCCCTCCCTCTCCTTCCCTTCATATCCCTCCACCACCCTTAAAACTCCCTTTACGGCTCGTTAATGGGATTTTACGGCTCTGCTCGGAGAGCAAAGGTTTTGGTTGCGAAAGGAATGGTTGAGGGGGGAGTGAAAAAAGGAGGGAGGGAATAGTTTAGAATGGAAGGGGAATGGCAGGGAATGTAAGGAAAGTGAAGGGAGGGAGATGGCCTCCGGGGCGGGGCGGGCCTGAGGGCGAGGATTGGGCCTCTGGGGTTTTGAGACCGACTGCAGGAGCGGTGGCAAGGCGGTCGAAGGGTCTTGTTGTCAGCGAAACGTAGCGAGAGAACTGAAATTCGGGCCCTTATTCAGGAAGGGCTGGCATTTGTCGAACCTCGGTAATTTCGTGGATGTGACGCCTGATTGTCATCATCTTTTGATTTTTGAATGGCATAATTTTAAATTTTCGAAGTTGCGAGGCCAAAGAACTCTTTCTCAAAAAGTCTTTCTCGAATTGAGCATCGTATTTGTAAGGAAAAGGAAAGATTTGCGAGCAAATCTGCGTGAAAGAAATAATATTGCAAAGAAAACATTAAAGAATTTAAACTCAAATAACAAGAATTATATACAGGATTTTTACAAAATAACAGACAAATTTTGTCTTTGTTAAGCTGGAAAACGCTACATCATTATTTTATTCTTTGTCTTATATTTGTCATTTCATTCACTTGTAAATAAATTAAATATTACCAATTTTAAAATTGACAAGGCAGACTTGGTACGTAAAAATATATGGAAATGCTCGCTAGGAAGACCGGAAAAGAGAGGAGATGCCACCCTGCTGGAACGACGGAATGCAGGGTTTTTATCTCGCATACAGCACCTCCTACCCCTTTCCCGCTGTAACATTTCCCAGGGACTCAGTCCGCAGAAGAAGCGACAAAGAGATTAGGTGGAAGGAATAACCCTTATAAAGTGAAATAATAAAAAAGTATGTAGGTGGACATGGGGGATACCGAAGAAAGGAGGAAATAAAATGGAGGGATTTTTTGTAACCGAAGATCTTTTCTGTGGCTTTAAAAGGAGGCGGTGAGGTAATGGTGGGAAGACTGGCCACCTGTGTCATGTCCTCTACACCTATGGCCGGTTTATGGAAAAAAATTACGCCAAATTAACTGGAGCACTTAACATGAAATTAGCGTAATGGCTTAAGATCGCTGGTGTAAAAATATAGATGGGGCAGGACGCCATCTGTTCGAATCGAATTAACCGATGGCAAATTGGTAAGTCAGCGTATTTTGCCCTTTTTATTTTTAAAATCATTTAGATTGCTCTACTCAAAAATCATTATTCTAGGATGGTGGGCAACGTAGTATTCTGCTTTATTCTTTTCATATTTTCTTCTAACGATGCACAGGAATATTCGTCAAAAGACTGGCCAAATAGAGCTATAAAAGAAAGGCATCCTCGATGTAATTTCATTCTAGTTAATTTTAAATTTGAGAAGAATAGGAGTATTCTAAACTTTTTTAACCCGGTCCGGTATTCGTACTAATTTTTGCTTTCAAAGTTACTATTTCCAGTCAGGCACACGAAATTCTCATGCTCATGCCCGGTTTTATAACATTTCCTGTAAAATCGGTACAGCCGTCAGATAAAGTATAATTTGCGTCACTGACATGTAAACTTATTGTTTGGTTGTTGTAAATCGAGTCTAACTGACGTTTGAAATTAACTGAAGTGTTACTAGTGGGAAAACCTTTTACTGTCGGTTATGATGTGGACGAAGTATTTTACCTTATTTATAGAACAGGGTCTAAGTGTGCGATAACGTCAATTTGGCGTAAGATTTTTTCGTTTTCAGAGGATCATAAAACATTGAGAGAAAGTTCGAGATGGTTGTTCGTTATATAGCGATAGAGATAGAATGGCTGAATAAAATTTAGTTGATTTCAGCGTATACAACAATAATAGAGGAGCGGGAGGTATAGACGGGAGATATAGGCGGTTGGCCGTGCGGGGGTGGGAAACATATTTTAGAGGGGAGGGTGGATTGGCGCATAAAAAGGGTCGCGAGATGACTTGGGCTGCGCGGGAACCTTGAAAGGAGGAGAGATGTGTGCTCCTGCCATTTGTTCCCGTTTTCCCATCCTCCGCTGGGCGGTGTTATTATTTTTTTCTTTATTTAGTCTGGCCGGGTCCGAGAGAGAGAGAGAGAGAAGCATGGCCAGCCGATGGGTTGTGGTTCCGCCGGTCTTCCCCTCTCCCATTCCCCCGCGGCCGGCCGCCACCAGAGGTCCGCCCTCCCCACTTTCTCTCCCTCTTTCCTCCTCCCTCTCTCACACTCTCCCCCCCCCCCGCCCCGCGCGGCTGCGTCCCCCTTGATTGCCCGCGGGTAGAGAGGTGGAGGGTGGGGGGGAAGGCCGCCGTGTAGTGATGATGATGATGATCGTGTGGGCGACGGAGTATGAGGGGGGAGGGAAGGAGGGTGAAAGGGGTGGCTCTCCAACCTCCCTCCTCTCCTCCTCCTTTCCCTCCTCATCCTCCCACTCTTCGTTCCTCCTCCTCCTCCCCCACCCACACTCCCTTTCCCTCTCATCTCTTCCCCATCCACTCACTAACCCCCATCCCATTCGTGTATCATTCTGCATTCGCCCATCTTCGCGAGTCGTTCAGCCCGTATTTTTGCATCGTGCACCGCGGAGAGTGGATCGCAGTCCGCGGCGATTTTCGTCGGTGCGAGAGGAAAGAGTGGTGATAGCGTTTATAGCGTCGTGATATTCTGGAAATTAATCGGCCTATTTTTAAAAATGAAAACCTATGTACGAGATTGAGCAATAATTTTGATTCTTCCTCATGAAGACAACGAATCATTTTCAACTATAATGGTAGCGAATCGTCCCTTTTTGGATGCATGTTGGGGGATTTTTACCAGAAATTATTGTGTCTTTAGTTTGGTTGTATCCAGTATTAAAAATTAATTCCATTTAATTTGATGGATAAAGTTGGTGATATTGTGAGGTAATCATTTGCTTGGTTCCTTTGGGAACCGTGCAGAATAAAATTTTCATCTCGAAGGTCGTATTAGGCCATTTAAGATTATATTTTTACCCTTAGTATTCCTGTTTTTGGAATTAGCAGATCGAGAATATATTTAGGAATGAAGATACCTATTAGTACTGTAGGAAAAATGCATTCCTTGGAAGATCATTTAGGTTTCTAATGGAAGTCGTAATGAGCAATACCACACGTATTCGTTTGAATATCAATGCATTATATCCCCAAGGGTTTCAATAGGACGTTCAATTCTCCGCCTTGTTCCCTTTCTCCTAACTCAATGGTCCCCTCATGTTTTATATCCCCTGACCCCCACAACTCCTTTTCTCCCCTTTCACCGTTCAGATGTCTCACCCTTCCCTTTCCCTGTCACCCTCTGCCATAACCCTCACTCACGTCATTCCCCCACCCTATGCCGCCCGACCTATAACCTCTCCGCCCTTTCTCCAACCCGACCCCCTCCCCCGTCACTTTCTCCGCCCCCTCCTCCTCTGTCTCCCAACCACCCGTTAACTTCCGATCCCCCTGGCAACTCCTTGTGCGCGTTCAGGCCCCGGTGCCGATTCACCCCTACTTTCACTCGTTTGCGTTGTTCCATCCCTTCTTGCTCTTGTGTTTCACACTCCCATCTCCACGAGAATGCTCATCGGAATATATATCTAGGTATTTTTGGCTATCTAAGTCTCTCGTACCAATTCCATGAAATAGAAGTATTCTTTTGAAATTCTCCGCTGTTTGATTTTAAATGACTCATCCATCCTTTGTGGCGTAGATGTTGCTTTCAATTTATTCTCTTCGCTATGCGTTTGAAATAAAGTGCATACAGTTTGTGTGAGTACTGTATGATAACCAATTTCTACTGCAATAGGTGGTCTTTTATGATTTCTCAGAAGCCGATATCCCTGCTTACTCCAAAGTTATACTCAGAACTCATGATCATTTTGCAGGGGAGAGCTTTATCCATTTGGAACATCCGGGAGGTAGTTATTTTTTTGGATTTCAATCACTTTGATGGTCCGAGATAAACGCAACAGCCGATTTCATTGTTGTGATCCGAAGTTGCGACACGTGGGAAGGTGTTTAATGGGACGGTTGCCATCAGTTCCTCGAATATGACAGAGTTCTTAAGGATATACAGCGTATAGACAGTAAAATGGTACCATTTATAAGATTGGATAATTGATATTTCTAAAACAATTTTTTTTCGAAGTGAAATCCGTAGTATTTTTGTGTGAATTGCGTACTTTATTGCATACTTGAGGAAGGGGGCAAATTTTCAATGCATATAATAATGACTGACAACCGCTGGCTTGAGGCCCTAGTCACCAACACGTATGTCGACAAAAATATCCGTCCTCGGTGGTGGCAGGGTAGAGTCTCCGCCCCGAAACCTTGAAGTCCCTGGTTCGAGTCCAGCCAGATTGGATTTTTCACCAGCCTTGTTTGGGGTTTTGTAAATATAAATCGCTAAATTGTTAGAAAGTACTCTTAATTTTAGGAGCGGTCAATATGTACAATAATAGATATGACATTTATATATTTACATATTAATCTTTTGCTCTGTTTCGTTGGTGATTAGATTGATGTTGCTTATGATTTGTGAAGAGTGAATCGAAGGACACTGGTGAGTGGTGGTGAGCGTCAATGCTGGTCGCGGAAGATAATCTAATCCATACCGGGTTCTTCCTCTCTCGTCTCCTGCCATCTTGCGTCTTTCTTCCTTCCTCCTTTCGTCGTATACCTCACACCGCTCCCTCCCCCCCGCTGTCCTCTTCCTCCCTTCCTCTTCGACCTCCCTCCCACCCCGAATGAGCGACAGTGTAGCTTGTTGCGAGCAATATAGGCGAGGGAGCGGTCTGGGAAGGAATGGAAATGTAGATGGGGGTTGGTGGAGGGCGGGAGGGGGGTATAAGGAGGTCGGGTGAGTCGACCCCCAGTGGTTGGGAATAGTGGGTGCAGTTCACGGGAGAGGGCATGTGTGACGCATATCACCCAACAGCCACCCCCTCCCTCCCTGTCCTCCCATATCCCCTCCTCTTACCCTTCCTCTTCCACCTCCTCCTTCCTCTCTTAACCCTCTCACTCCTCCCTCCTCCCTCTATCCCCTCGCCCTGGCCCGGCCGACAAAACGGCACATGTGAGAAGTGCTTCCAAATTTAGTGCTTCCGTCTATCTTAGGTGCGCATGTTACGGCTCTCTCGCGGTGATGCGATATAAATTTCAGGGTCCTAAAATTGAGGGGTCTCTGGCTTTAATTCGCTCCGCTCTGCCATCAGAATTTGCGAGTAGACTGCAGAGCGACATCCCCGTGGGGGAATGGAAAGGGCGGGCTTTAATTCAGTAGCGCGACGCAAGATCGCGGGGTCTTTGTGGTCGTGCGTCAAAATGCTGAAACTAATTTCGTTTTATGATCAGCTAAGGTAAAATGGCTACCAATTGCAACTCGGGTGTTGTAATTTACCAGTTGCCTATGCCGTACTCTAGGTTTACTTCTATTATTTATAATAGTATGTTTGTAGAATTTTGAAGTAATAGTAATTTTTAAGATATGCGCTAGGATTAGTTGAAGACATCATTAATTTCCTTTATTTCATTTCATACAACGGCATGAACTAACTTCTTTTAGCTGTTTCTTTCTTTATTCGAAATATTTTATGAATGCATTTTACAATGTTATAAGCTCACCTCTCGGAAGTTTTGAGAGCACTTGTGTACAACGTGAATAAAATTTAATATGTACTTTCCACATCACGCATTAGGTTTGGTCTAAGCTATATACAATACAATTCACCGTGGGGTAAAATGGCTCCATTTAATACAAGTAGCCAATTCAATGTTTAATTTTTGCACTGGCCGATATGCGACAAGCGTCTTTTAAACCTTCTGATTTGCTGTTTTATTTGGGCAAACAAAGTGCTGGGTGGCAGGCCTGAGGGTGACAAGGGGGATAGGGTTACGGCGTTCAGGAGAGTGGGGCGGGGAGGAGGAGAGTGGAAGGGGCTTCTGGGAATATGGTGGAGGGAGAGGAAGGGGTAGAGGACCAACCCCACCTTCCCCTGGAGACAAGATTACCCTTCCTTCTCCCGATACCTCCGTCAGTCGGCAGTGAGTGCATCCATCTCCCGCCTCTCCCCATTCCACCCACCTCTTACTCCCCCCACTCCCGCCCACTCACCACCACCTCAAGTCCTCAATGGTGTTTGATCGTGCCCTCGCACATTCATCTATATATGTATGTTAAACGTGCATGCATTCACAGTTGCTGAGTCGCAATTATATCTCCCCGAGGGCTACCCTTTTCTGTTCAACTCCCGGGTTCGCCCTTCTTCTCCTTCAAATCACGCCCAGTATGAAGAGGAAGGTTTTTAAGTCGTTCTCGCCATCGTCATAGATGCTCCCGAGTCCCAGCTCTTATGGTCACGGGTTACTTTACCTTTGGCTTTACTTTATTTTAAACTCGAGAGCGCGTGATGTCGGTATATTATACTCGTATTGGTGCGGGTTGTGTCAATCCTAGAGGAAAAAAGAGGGTAGTCGAGTGGATTCATTAAAAGACTCGTAGTCGTAGATGAGGGCTCTTGAAGCTTTTTGAACTCTATGTTGGGGATGATCAATGGAAACCGTGTTGGATGGACATGGCGTGAGAAGTGTAAAGATGAGCGCGCAAAGCACAATGGGAAAAGGAGAAACGGATGAATGACACTACTAGAGGAGATGGTGAATTTTTTAAGGTGAATAAAGGTAAAAAATGGGTTGCATCATTACTGTTCTCGTTTCCGTTTTTGATGGAATGTAAAGAAAAAATGGATTGAAAGAAATTTTCCCCTCGTCACCCTCATCACTATGGGTTACGTGTTGAAGGCGGTGAAGCGATGAGGAAATCGACTTTTTTCACTGCTCAGATGCTTATTACGTGATGTGCGCCAATTTATCGAATCGTTACGGAGCTACTTCGGTTTTCCGTGGCAAACTTTTAATGGAACACCGTCCGTCGTCCTTCGTCATTCCTTCATGTTTCTTCTGAGCTCTATCGTCCTAGCCTGAGGCGCTACTAGGAAAAATCTATGATGATGCAATAGATACCTATATCCGAGTGGTCAGTACTTTTCGATGTTTTCCTTTAGTAACGATTTTGGTGACAAATATTTCGATTGAAAGCAATAAAACTGGTTTTGAACCATCAGCCATCTACTTGATTTGCGATTGAAATTATTAGACTGTGAACGACGCCATTGTTGCGAATTCTACGAAGTGATATGCTAAACGCTCGATACGAACTCCATTTGAGGATAAAAATGTAACACTGCAGAAAGGAATGATAATGGTGTGAAACTGAATAGGATTGATGCCATAAGTTAGTATCGGGAAGGACTTAGAAGGAGAAAAGAAGGCCGTGGAATAGATTTCTCGGAGAAAATAAATGAAAAGATAAAGCATTGGGATTTTCCAGACTATGGGAGAAACAGTGATGAAATGTCGAGACATAACACTTCTTCTTGGAATCGAGAAAGTGGCGTCGCCGTCATTTCTGATCATGCCATTGGGACGTAAAACTCTAATACGTCACACAGCCTTAGGCTCAAGGCGTGTCGTTGACCGAGGAGGACAATAATTGCGCTTTGCAAAACTAATGGACTCCATTCGTTCGTCCGGGACCTTTCCCTTCCTGTCCGGCTATGAATAGTCAGGCGACACTTCGGATCCGCCCTTGGGACACGAGGTCCGTCATGTGAAGAGCCTAACGGGTTGACGGGGGCACTGGCTCTACAATCGCACTATCAATCAAGCGTTACTTCTGGCAGGAATACAAGAAATATGAAGGGGAAAGGGACAGGATGAGGGGAAACGCTGAGGCCCACTCCGCACTCGGCGAATGATGATGACAAATGGTGAGAACTACGGAGACGCCCCGAAATCCTTCTTGACCAAGTCTTTTTTGGGGTGGGGTGGCGTGCCC
This sequence comes from Ceriagrion tenellum, assembly GCA_963169105.1. Lineage (NCBI taxonomy): Eukaryota > Metazoa > Arthropoda > Insecta > Odonata > Coenagrionidae > Ceriagrion > Ceriagrion tenellum. The sequence continues at coordinate 71,046,259 of OY720632.1, forward strand.
CTCACTTGGGGTAAATTCCTGTTCATTTCCGTTGAAAATGCATGTACGTCAAGCCAGCCTTTTCCCAATTAAAACAATAATTTTATACCTCCACGAGCGAAAAATCATTGTGGTTATAAGGCATGACATCGTTCCGATTTTATTCAAAGGGTAGAATAGGATGTTGAATTTCTGTGTGTACGAGGAGCTTAAAACTGTGCTATTGCGCGGCAAAAAATTTTTGCGCTAAGTTAGAAAAAGACCCCAGATGGAGAATCAAAGGCTAGGACTTCAAAACCTAATCATGAAGAAGTAGCAATTAATAATTATGACACAGTTTGATATCGGCCTGAGAGGAATCAAAATAGTACGAAATAAAAAATGTGTGTGTGTGTGTGTATATATATATATATATATATATATATATATATATATATATATATATATATATATATATATACATAGTTCTTGCGAGGATTCCACGAACGCGGCAAACAATATAAAACTTCGTCACAGGGTGACACTAAACATAAAACATATAAAAAGGAAACTCAGGAGTTTAAAATTTTCGGTGGGTCGCCCGCACCTTCATCAGTGATAGAATGAGGATTTTCAATCCTCATTCTATCACTGATGCCACGCCATTTGTTCCGTGATACGCCTTGAAGACGGACTAGTTCCGAAAGCTAGCTATGTAAGTGTGATCGTCTCTTTTTTTGTGTGTCTATCTCCTCCATATCTCCTCCTCCTCCATTTATATATATTTATAAAACTAACTTGAAAAAATTGCTCGTCAAGATGTTATTTGTTGGCAACGATGTTTTTTTCAAGGAAAAGTGTTGAAAATATCTCATTCTGTCGTCTATAACCATCTGAATTGTTTTCCCTACCAAGTTAGGCTGTCTACATTTCGCCACTTTTACTCCGAGTTACAGCGTTTGTTTCGCAACGCTGTCCTTCCCTCTGAGGTAGTAACTCTTGAGGCCTTCCGTTTCCGAGTGATCGAGGTTGCCAACAGTCGCAATCTCCACAAGCGGTCATCGCACTGTCCTTTTGCACGCGCAGCCAGAAGTCACCAGGTACGACCTCTACGGCCGTCTTCCTGACCGCGTGCGGGCGCGGGAGAAGAGAGCGTATGCCCACCATCATAATGAGCGAACCTTCGCGCAGATACTCGCACACAAACCAACACCCGGTCGCCCGAAGGAAATTTCTCCTCCGTGAAACACCACCTCCCCCATCCCTCTCGTGGGCCACCACCTCCTGTTCCACTCCATCGCCCATCGCCCATGAATAATGAAGTAATTACTCTCCCGCGATGGGAGGTGGTGGCGGTAAGGAGAAAGAATTGGAAGGGGGGATGGATGGGCGGCGTGCGCGTCCAGTTTGGAAACGACGCGCCCAGTCGCCGATCTTCAAGAGTGCCCGGGCGAGACGACCGCGCGTACTTTCTTTCCCGGAGTTTGGCCTAGCATCTCGGGCCTCTCTCCGCGCCGCCGGTCGCTCCCCGATATTACCGTCGGCCCCTCTTCGCCTCTCCGGCCGCCGATTTACGGCCGCGCTCCCCGGCGGCAGTACGCGCAAGACGACGGTCTTGGTAGAGAGAAAGAGACAACCAAAAATGTATGCCTATACCTACCAAGGAATTCGGAATCGGGGATAAATTTTTGTGGAGCCCGGCTCTCGACACACGCAACAGCCACTTTCGACCAGAATTGGGTATATGTACCCACTATGGATTGAATCTCCGACGAAAGATTATATAGATACGCCCTTCTCAAAGGTATAGCATTTATCTTTTCGAAGGTATTTGTTAGTGCGACAGTCTGGTCAGAGCTTAAGCTGCAAGTAACTCAGGGAGCCCGCTGTGACATTGTGCCTCTGTCATAAACTTTATTAGTTCGCGGCCTTTGCAAGTCGCATCCCCCAAAAATGTTCAGGCAAGTGTCACGAATGCATTATCGAGGCAACCGTTGCCCAGAACTGCGTGCACCTGTGAGGAAAAGCTCTACATTCATTCACGTGATGTGGATAAAGATGAGAGATGGCTTGGCCGTGAGGATTCTCTATCATCTCGGCTGGCTCTCTGTCCTCGAAACACGTAACGTGGATTAGATTTAGGGAGGGGTCCGAGACGTTGCCTTGTAACGCTGAATAACTTACATCTAATGCATGGCTTGAATGGTAATTTTATGGCCCTCCCCTGCTCCAACCTGATCACTAAAATCGGGTTGATAGTTATGTATATATGCCTCTATCAGGTTTCAGTAGTTATTCATGCCAATCGTTCCTGTAGAACTCTCATGCCGGAGATAAAATTTGATGAGGAAAGTCATAAACAATCGGGATTGTCGTTCTCAGAGAAAGCTAATCGGTGTAATTCTTTCAGCTATCGTATATTACTTGTTGCATTATAAATTCAGAATACCTGCTTGAAAATCGAACAGCTAATTATCAGCATTCTTTCCGCGTTATTTTCTGGGAATGTTAAATATTTTTTTCTAAACATCGGCCTAAGTGATCGTTTAAAGGCGGCGACAGTAAATCCAGCTTAGTCTACATTTAATATCTCAGTTTCTTTACGAACGAAATATCTCGCCATATAGTTACAGACAGATTGAATCAGCCTCATATATTTTGAGGAAAGGCATTAAAATCTAGTACAGGATTCCATATTGTACTCCACTAAATGAGAATTTTGTCTGAAGTCAGTTTAGAACATGTTCCTGCTTCTGAGGATTTCTTGTTGGGGTCCCTGAGTCTGGAAGAGATGAATACTTTTACTAAAGCAACAGATCCGTCTGATGATGAAAACTCATTACTCGATTTCATAGGAGTCTGTTGATTCAACAGAGGCTGCCCAACATTTCTGTGCGGTATATTTTATTCCCTGCTTGTCGATTGCTTCCTTTCCTCTGTACTTAGTATAGCGTGCGACTAGGCATTCATATGGGATAGGTCGTCGTGTTCCCCCGTCTACCACATCTCCCTTTCCCCAAACCACGGCGCCCCTTCCAGTACCCCTTCACCAAACCCATACCGCTTGGCTCCGTGCCTGCTGCCCCGTTTTTTTTTCGGATCATGCTTCGACTGAAGAGTCCCCTCTTCGTTCCCCTGCTGACACAAGTCACCCTTTTCCCCCTCCCCACGTTTATTTCAACCCTTGCGTCGAAGAGCACCGAAGGGAGGACAGGGGGAGGGTTGGCGGGTGTGCATCAGGATACTGGGTGGTGGGAGGGATAGTAAGCTCCGCCCTCGCCCAAGACACGAAACGATCCTGCGCGGATTCCTCTCTACTAATCCTTCATACTTTGCTGCACGCCTTTTTCGCTCATCCCCAATGAAACAGGAGAGGGGACGCGAAAGCCGGTTACGTGTTTGGTGCATGTGTGTGTGTGTTTGGCATTCTTTCTCGCTGCGGCGCCGCGGCCGTGGAAGATAGCATCCCCTGGGTTTAGTGATCCTCCGTATCCTTGGAGCATCTCCCTCCCGTCGCGGGGTAATTAACTAGAAACACGATTGCAGAAGGAAGTAAGGGGAGTGTATAAGGACGGTGTTTTTTCGCGCCCGGCCGTGCTCAGAGTTTGGCGTCGCGAGCGAAGGCGAAATGAAAAATCTCATTGATGGTTCGGGGGAATAGAGAGGAAGGAAGGAAGGGGGGACGAAGTCGTGGTGGTTCTGATGGGATTTCCTTCGCCTGGTAACGCGTGGCGGTCGCGCCTAAGGATCATTGTTGGGGGAGAGGGGGTCGCAGCACTGTCGGTGGCGGAAGGGTGCGCGAAGGGGTAATGAAGTGAACTCTCAGCATCCCCTTTTCGAGTCGTCCTTTGCCCTTCCCCTTCCCTCCACCGACCCCGTCGTCATCCCTGCCGTCCGAGTGCAGCTGATTTCTTAGCCGTCGATGATACGTTGTGCTGCGGGAGGCGAGCTCGCGAACATCTGGTGTCTTCTCCGCGATCGACGGTCTGTCGCCGGGAACGAATTCGTCGAGAGGGAACATGCGATCTGAAGCGTATTGGCGTGTCGCATCGGGCAACCGGTGATGAAGTTTTGTCCTTCCCTCCATATCTTGAGAAATCAACATGTTTCATATTAGAGTGGCGTACCCAAATATCACAACGAATTCGGTGGAAGGAATAGCTGCACGTTATCATATTCCTGGATCCGCTATCGTATTTATTTGGAGGGTATTTTTCGAACGCCATCATTTCGAGATAAGATCTGACGGCCATCTAACCGTCAGGTTCGTTTCGTCCGAAATGTATACTTAAGGTGCAATAAACGCGCGTTTCCAATTTACTTGTCCCCAGGGAAGTTGGTATAGGATTTAGGGCTACCCATTTTGATCACCTTTTTTATTTCCGCAGGCTTTCTCTAAATACTTATATAATCATCGATGTAATTTTCTTACCAGTGAAATCGTTAGTAATGGAATGACATGAGACTTGCATATCATTCCCAACTGAACCCAGAATGAGCCCAGAAATATTACTTGAAGGAAATTATTCCCTTGCAGACAAGCACGAGCCAGAGAAATGTAACCGTTACTAACGCTGAGAAATCAAGAATAACGAGTGATATGAGAGTACTTCTAAGGATCAACCGTCCCCCTCCGCTAAGAAGGTTTAATATTCCCTCTTTTGAAGAGAGATAGCGTTTATTGCCCGGTCAAGGATATTTGAACGCAAACTAGCTCCCATTAATTCACATGTTTTGGTGGTAGATTGTGCGACAACAGGTCAGCCGACTTGGTCGCATAGTAAAAAAATGACTTACGAAACGTTTCTGTCCAGCGGTCTCAAACTTTTAGTTCATGAGTTTTAAGTCGCTCCCTAAACAGGACGGCGGCGGAGCAATCATTCTTTTATGCTTCGGTCCCATGTGAATAAAAGCGATAATGACACAATTCATTTGCCCATTTCATGGCTGCGCTCACGACCAGTAGCTTTCCGCACATAGGAATGCCAGGGAAAGCTTCTTTTGTGCCGAAGTTTCTGGAATGGCGTCACTGGCCACTTGAGAGGACGCCGGCTCGGCTCAAGAATTTTCACCCGCAGGACGATGGGCAGTTTCCGGGATGCTGACTCTTCAAGCCTCTCTCAACGGTAGCCCTTTGAGTGGAGTGAAAAAACATGGTTTTTCAACATGGACCACTCATACTTTTATTCGGTGGATGCAAAACATCAGTAAGTCAGTGCTGACAGCAAAATTATAAAGATAACCTTTTCTGTTAGGCCACCGTAAGTCAGGATTAACATAGTCTGACAGAATCCCACCGAAGCTCGCCAGAAATTCATTGCATTACATATAGCAATGATGGAACAGATTTACTGGCTATTTTTATGTTATTGCTAATTTTTTACTACGGAATATGTATGTATTCCGTTTTGTCATCAAAAGGATGGTCGCAGCCTTCCGTCCTCGGAGACAAACTTAGGTGCTTAGGTACTTAGGTGCTTCGTTCTCGCTTTTGTAATGACACCTCAAGCATAGCTCGCTATTAGGAACATGTATTCCATTTAAAGTATAAAAAAGCAATATTTCTGCAAATGTTACAAAAAACGCGGAATGATTTAATTCACTTTACATAACGCAATTTCCATTAACTCATTGGAGTAATACAATAATTACCATATATATTTCAATAATTGACGGGCAAAATAACTAAGTCACAAGTTCTTCAATATCACTGACGATTCTTCGTCCAAGTCGGGTAGGATAAGTGGAATCGGGGATAATTTGGGGATGTCGCGAGAAAATAATAATGAGGACTGCTATTCAAACTTGACTTAATCCATAAATATCACGGAGTAGGTACGGAAACTTAGGGACCTACAATCTTTTAGTGTATATAAGTTTATAAGATATCTCCTGGATTTTGGGAATGTCAGGATTGCAGGAGTGAAGGGTGACATCCCCGACAAAAAGGTAGCTGTGAATGTTGGTCCTGGAGAGAATTGGAATTATGGTTTTCTAGTTTTCTCGAGCGATATCCCCGCGGATTCGCCTTCTTCTTGCCACCATCTCCTCTTCTCTCTTCAACTATATGAAGTGGCGGACCTTCCGGGATGTAAATTTAAGGGTACACATGCAGCTCCCGAATGCTGGGTGGGAAATGCTGCTGTTGCCACTGGACGGGGAGATGCGCTTGCGTGGTACATTGGCCGTGCAGATGAGCAAACGCCTATTTTATTCAAACACCCCTCCCCCACCCCCCTCGTTGGCGACTGCATCAACACGTGGACGTGACTCATTCGGCGCGTACGTGAGAGGACGTGTGTGTGTGTTTGCTAGAGCCGTGCATCCTCCTCCTCCTCCCTACCCTCCCTCTCCACCAGCGTCTCACTCATCAGATCTTCGCTCGCGTTCTTCGCACGGACGGTCCAGCATCACGTACCCCCTTCCCTTAACTCGAAAACACCTCCTCCTCCCAGAATTCGAGCCCCGCTCTCCGTTTCAGTTTCCTCATCTTGAGCTCTACTTTGCTTCGAGTGGAAACGGCGACTGGCTGCGGAGTTGAAAACCATTCGAGCCGAGCAAAAACCGTGTGGAAGAAACTAGTTTGATTGGATTATGGAGGATGCAGAGGAACCCAAGAGGGAGGCTCGGTGGAATATAATATTGACAACGACCTACTCGATTCCAGAGGTGATACATTAGCAACAGCCGTTGATAAATATGAATAATAATTGTAGTTCTATGTACAGCATACGGAAAATTGCATGTCAAGAAAATATCATTCCTGAAATTCATTGTGACTGATTATTAATCCAGAGATTGGCCTGCTGCAACTCTACAATTCATTCATCTAATATTTTACAGCTTCATTTTAATTTAATATTTTATTCATCCATAATTTTTTGCTTCTTGACTTCCATCCTTAGCAACCTTCAGCGACTCTTGACATTCTTTGTTTTTTATGCTATTGTTTTCATTTTGAGGCTGATATGTCTCGGGATGAGTCCGTTAAGAACTTCTTCTATGCAGAGTCTTAATTTTTGTTTCCCCACCTCTTCGTTGGAGGTCTTCATTGGTAAATCTTAATGTCAATTAAATCTTCGTCAATCCTCCCTTTATGCCTTAAATTCCTAGACTTCCGAAAACTAGTAAATTATAATTTCGCTCTAAAATATGGCAAAATATTTACAACACTGGGCGGTTTATTAAACGGGAAGTGGGTTCCATTTTTTTCTCTTCAATCCTCTTTCCACATGCCGAAAATTATTCTACTACCTAAAATCAATATATAATTACTTCTCAGTGGAAAAGGATGGTTGAAAATTCCAAGTGTTTGGCCGTGTATGAAATTGGAGACTAGTGCGCACTTAGTTATACGTACAGGGAGTAAAACGCGGACGGAAGCAAACGAGCGAGATCAGCAGTCTCTGCAGAGCGACGAAAAATCGTATCCCCGGCGGTCGTCTGCTCGGCGCCGGCCCGAGTATTCGTCTCCGTCGGCCATTCTCGGTCCCCTCGCAAAAACGACCGCTTCTCCTCTCTTTCCGTCTCCCTCTCGCCTGCTCACGCTCGCTCTCCCTCTTTCTTCCTTGCCCGCCTCACTCTCGCCTCAACCGGAGGAGGGAGGAAGGAGAGAAGGCCCGATGCCCGCCTCGTAACTTCTCCTCCTCGCGGCGGCAGCGGAGGCCGAGGCTCCCCCGGGCCGACTTCGGCATCTGGAGCCACCCTCCCTTCCATTAGCCCGGGCGATGGGTGGGAAGTATATCTCGCGTGTGTTGGGGCGAGCGAAAGGTGTGTTTCCCGATGCTTCCCGGATCGATGTAATCACGCGGATGGCGTTATGCGTAAATATTGTGGTGAGAGTGTGTGAAGGAAGGTTGCTCTTTCGTACCACTCTCCCCTTATCTTGACTTGAGTGCCTTTCGAGAATTTGTGGCCCATCTTCGAAATATTTGTTATCTAAAATGAAGCAAATCCAAGGTCAAAATCTAGCATATGCGTAAAAAATTGTGGAGAACAAAGAGTGAGATTCATTGCATTTTTCGAAGAACTGGGCAGGAAGGAGATCGATAAACCCAAGCCTCTAACCATAAGGGAAGAACAATAAATGCGGTGATTTTAATGCAGATTCTCAGCAATTCAACCAAACCCCTTTAATATCTTAAACTCAATCGCTCCGAACATCTTTGAGTAAGGAACTATTTCGGCGACTTTGCGCCTTAGATTTGTTCATTTTGTGTATTTTTCCCAATTTGCTCTTGTATCTAAAGCGCTATACATCGTTTCACAATTAATTAACGATATGGGCCTTATGTTAGACATTGTTGCCAAACTTAAATTCAGCGTGCTCTCCTCAAAGCCACATTGGTAATAATTTCCGGCATCGCGCATAATTACAGTAAGTACTTCAAAGAACTATATTTACGCCGGAAAAGACTCCCAGAAGTGCTGTTGGTGTCAAAAAAGCTCTTTGATAATTTTGATGGTGTTATTGGCAACATCGCGCCGCCGGCCGTATGGAGATTCACCCGAAAAACGAATCTCGTTAAGAGCCCAACACTGCCAACTAAATGCTGAACGCTCTATAGATCGTCTGCCGTCCGCGGAGTATCGCCGTCATGCGCACTGCTTACCTCCTCCAAACTCCTTTGCCATCGTCGCGTTTGTTCACCCTCCACCTCTCCTGTCCCTCTCTCCTTCCCTCGGCGCTCTTCTTGTACCCTTTTCTCTTCCTCTCTCTTACTCGCTCGTTTCGTCGTCGTTATTATCATTTCCCTCGGAGCGAGCGAGCGAGCGTCCTTATGAAATATTTAAACGGTGTGACTGACATTTTGCCATTTATAGACCACTCCTCCCGTCTTCCCTCCGTTCCTCTCTACCTCTCTCCTCTGCGCGAAAGCGCGACCCGTTTGATTTGGGCAAAAAACCGGGGTAAACTCTCTCCGTGCTCTGGAAGCACGGCAAGGATTTTGTGTGACGTCTTTGTAAGGCATGGGTGGTGAGTAGGAAGTGGGGGGAAGGGGGTCGTGTTGTGTGTGCGCATGCATGCTACTTTCTCGCTGGCGTCTCTTGACTTTTTTTTCAACCCTTACCTCCGTCCAGAGAAGTCAGCCTTGCGACAAAACGCTTTATATACGGATCTCTTTAACCTTAAGGGGCTCATGAATGATTAATTTATCAATACCTATATAGTTTGCTAGTTTTAAAGGTACGTGTTTTTAAAATGCCACGTATTTGTCAAGGTAAGGTTGAAGTTTTAATCCACTACTCAGAGCACTATACTTATGTATCTTGGAATAGGTACGTTGGGCCAGAAGGAAGACAAACGAGGAAGTTCTAGTGATTGGTAGGCTGGGTGAGGGGAGAAACTTCTAGAGAAGATTAGGAGGAAGGCAGAGTAGGTGGCTAGGGAAAAGGGCTTCTATAGATATGCGGAGAAGAGGAAGAGAGAGAGAGTTTAAAGACTGAGATTAATAGAGGTACGAGCGTAGGCTCAAATGAAAAAAGAGAATATTTTAGTTGATAGGATCTTGTGCTTGTAAATAACTGGACGCTTTCTACTCGCGTTTATTTAAACCTACTTGATGGGAACTCTATTGATGATGTAATAGTATTTACGTACATTACATACTACGCTACTATCTCTTTGACTTCTTACAGTAACATTAGAATGTACTTATTCACGTTGAGAAGTTTCTTATTAATTTAACTTTTGATAAGATGTTGTGAGTTAAGAAATGCCTACTTACCCAATCGGTGACTAATCTTCCATTTTTGGCCCATTGCCCCGAGATATAGATTACGTGCGTCTTGATGGTGTCTTAAATGTTGCCGCAGGAAGCGTGTCATTTTAGAGGGTTTGAAACTAAATGGCAAATGAGAGCCAGAGGAAGAGAGTGAAATGCTTTGGGCAACACATCGTGTGCTCATCAAAACCGATATAATACGCGAAGCCGGCTGGGGAAACATTAACGACGCGCCGTAAAAGACGCAACCACGGAAACGGGGGAAGGATGGTTTTTCATTCGTGCCAACTCCCAGTGCCTCCACGAAACTCGAAATGTTTTATTTCAGTGTGAGGGTGACAGTCTGGGGGAAGATGCGCTCGACCACTCCTTCCTTCAACTCTCCCTCCTGTCTTCGAAGGAGACGCACCATCTGGATCGGTACCCTTAGGCCGATCTCCAGGGTACGATCATTACTCTCGCGATGTCTTCAAAACAAGTCTTGCGGGGATATAAAATTCATTGAAAGAAGTATTTAAAATTTGCTCCCTCTATTCGACTCTCCACGAGGCAGATGTTCCACCCATGTCGGATCGTTTCTTTCTTCGGCATGTTTACTGCGGCACATACATATATTTCTTTTCGTCCGGCTTGCGGTTCGCTACTTTTTTCGCCCCTTCCGCAACTGATAACCCGCGAACCTCCAGAGTCAGGGGTGGGAGGCATATCCGGGATACGCCAGCGACTGCCCTTGTCCGGTTGAAAACTAGGAAGAATGAGAAGCAAAAAGTGCATAACCCTCATTTTAGTGTTTGGATCAGGGGCATGCCATGTGCGTCCTGTCGTGCGGGGTCCTAGTCTTCATGTCCCTCCTAACTCACTCAGCCTACTATCTCAAGCATCGTGTGTTTTCCCCACGTCATCTTTCCGGCCGGCTCCCTGCATCCATTCTCCGTATCTCATCCGAATCAGTGTCTTCCAATGCTGCTCCCAAAATTCCCAAATCTTATAGAGTATTTCGTTGCCTGGCTTTCCTTTTGTCGAGACGGTGGGTTCCCCATTGCTATGCACCTAGAGTTGGAAAAATAGTTTCCGGATGAATTTAAGCTTTTATCTGAGAGTATTAAAGCCTGTAAAACTTATTATATATTTAACAAAATTCCTGTTTTCTCCAAGAGCTTTCTTATAAAATGCTGTCCTTCAACTCACCAAATATCTTTCTCGTCGGGTTTTTCTGTCAACAACAGGATATTTGCAATTTTGTTTCGTTTAAGTTGAGTTGCTTTACATCAATCAATACATTACAGACTCATGCTCACGCAGCGATATCTAAACTAAAAGTATACCTATTATCGGTGTATCTAGACGCCGTAATTTTTTCTGTGTCCCCGTACTCCTAGGTACAAAAGTAATTAGAGCCAGGGAATTTGGGCTGTATCTGATAAATATTTGCCCGTAATCGAACCGATTGTGCATTCGATACCAACGAGATGTACTTCTCGATGGATGGAATGCACGAGGGAAACAAGTGGTGGGAGGATGAAAAAGGGCGGATGGTAGTGGCAGTGGTATTAGTTGAGATAGGAAGCATTTACACGCTCACTGTCGTCATTCTCTTCCCTCTGTCGAGTGTGTCGAGGTCGGAGGTGGTCCAACCTACGCATAATACATATCATACATGTGTGCCTCGACCCGCATAGAGTGTACGCCAAGAGCAAGCAATCTCCCCTCAGGACTCCCACGATATACTTTGTATCCCCATCCTCATGACGAGTAAATGCGCCCCACCTACTGTGGGTACTACTGTGGTCTCACCTTCTTCCTCTTACAGGGTGTCCACCGACTGAGATAAATGAGAAGTTGAATCATTCGGGAATTTTCAATATCAGGAAAAAGGCGGAAAAAGTTGGGGAAAAATGTAGTTCATCCAGAATGTTCCTGTTATGGTTTGCATTTTAAATTTACCTAAATTACAAAGTATGTATATCCTCAAATGCCTTAAACTACGTTTTCATAATGGCTGTGCTATGTCAGCCCAAATGGCTGTGCATATGTTGCTTTGTGCGCGGATTATATAATCTAATTGTTAATGATAGGGTTCGTGCATTGTTGCGTAAGAACTCTAGTATTTACGTAATTCTGACGCTACCAATGGATTTTCCGAGGCAAAAATTAAAATACAATATCTTAAAATGTGCAGGTTTTTTTCTTCTTTGGTCGGGAAAACCGGCATTCTGGCGGGACTATTTTCTTCTCGGTATGGTGGACAACTTTCCTTACTGCGTACATTTCGGACCTCCATGCGTGTACCCTGCTCGCCGGGTGCGAGATCCGATCCCGGGAGCGGAGTTATTCCTGATTCCGATCGTATTATCTCCACTTTATTGTTCCCTCTTCCCCCGATCCTCCCCGATCCCTGTCCTTCCAGTGATAAACTTCGAGGGAAAATTTATTACCTTTCCGTGTTTTTTTTTATTATTTCAGATGTACTTTCCCCTCCCACCCTCTTTCCCTTCACCCCTGCTAACTTCCCACCCCCTCCGAACTGTTCGGGACGTAGGTAGTAACCGTCAATCGTGAGCTGTTAATCTTCTTCGGGAGAGAGCAGACGGGACATTCCAAATGCGCGTACCTTTACCTATGCCCAGCCATGCACGGTTGTACTCTCCTTGTAAGCAGATGGTCGGCTCTCTCACTGCTGGTTTGGGGTTTGGCTTTTCGGTTCGCTGCGAAACGTTGAGCGATGGATTGGCAATTGTTGTGCTGGACGAGAGTTGCTCTGTGAGGTTCCATATAAAATTTTTTCTTCCTCTTTTTACCACTAAGTTGAGTAGAAAACTTTTATACGGATTTCCTAAGCGCCATCGCCAAAGCCGTTGTTGGAGGAGGTTCTATTCCACGCCCCTCCAACGCACCCCCCCCCCCGCTCTCCTCCCTCCTACGCCTTTGCTTATCGAAGCATTTACTTTTAGTCGGCTAAAGTGTGTATGCCTTGGATTATCAGCTGTGTTGACGTTCACGTCGGGTAAATATTTTGATTTTGAAAAGAATGTTGTCGCAATATTTCTTCGTTGATTCAAAGTTTTATATTGGCCCGGAAATTGTATGTGCGTTCGAGCGAGATAACAGAGGATACGCGTATCTTTCGTTCCTCCTTCTTCCATGGAAACCACGCTGTGTACTATTTCAGTACTTAAGAATACATCGTCGTCTCGATAAATTCGCTCTACCCAACCGTCTTCTTCGCAGAAGTAGCTGAGAGTGTTTTGAAGAGTTTGAGCAAGATATCAAATATTTCTCTGAGACTACATTGATCGTTTATCAGACCGATTCCTCATACGTTGCCAACAATAGATTGTGTGTTGTTATAGAAAAGATATCACATCTATCGGCTATCTAAAGTTTCTGATACTCCTAATGCTTTTGAAATTCTTAAAAAAATAGGATATGAGTGGTGAACTGACAGAAAGAATTATATTCATGGAGGAGGATCGGTTTTGCATTTCCGTAGGAATTTTAATTACACTCTTTCTCGCGTAAATTTATGCTCCCTTTCATTTCCTAAAGGTTTAAAGAATTGGTGCCATGTACATGGGAAGATGAAAAATCTGGCTGATCTGATGTTTTCGCCGATAAATGAAACTGTTCAAATTAGACGGCTAATTATACGCGTCGCTTCTGTAATTATGTGACCTGCAACGCTGACCTCCTAATAATTTATTAGCCCCCATTTTGGCGGGTTCGTTAACTTCTTTCTGCCGAGCTGAACACGAGGAACAGGCCTTTTTTAATTGGAGAAGGGCGAAGGTTTTTAGGAAAAAAACTGAGCTGCAACTAATGTTTCGAAAACTGGACTCATATGATTTACCTATTCATGAAGGATGGTTTTTTCCCTTTGGGAGAGAAATGAATTTATTTTTAGATTGTAATTGCTCGAACGGTAAGCATGAGGAAATTTGCGTCATTGAGGTTAACTGGTCAATGAGGAGTTGAAAAGATCCAGGATCGAAAAGATATGGGAAGAGAAATCCAGCGTCGTGAATAGATTGCCTCGGCCAAAGGCAGAATGGACGTGAGTTGAAGGACCGCGTGGAATTTGTGTGAAAATCATAGAGCCACACGCATGACACCCCCAAAGAGAAACGTAGAACTTTTTTTTCTCTCGCGTTTAGGTTCAGCAAAATTCTGAATTTCGGAAACTTTTTCCATACAATCTGCCTGGTTATCTTCCTCTTGGTTTTTCTCTGAACTTGTGATTTGAAATCCTCCTCAAGATAGTGATTCGACTCGATGTGCATTCGAGCCCGTATCTTCCGAACAACGGTCCGGAGTGATATCGTATTGCGCCACCAATCCAGCAGCTTATTTTTTAAAAATTTATTCCCTTCTGAATATCTTCATATTTGATGCATGTTTGGGAAATCTTGCCCAAATTTAGCGAATTCGGCGAGAGAGCAAGTTTTTATTTTTAAACCGCAAGCAAGGAGTGGGGAGTACCTCAAGGAAATGTCTTGGGTCCCCATGCGTTTCTTCGGCGCATAGGGGCAGTTCCGCCGCCAGTTTGACGTCGTAGTGTATCCTCGCGCCATCCACTTCCCACACCGAGATTCCTCACGGCAGGACTCTCCGCGTGGATAATTCATTAAGCGGATAACCAACGTCCGTCCGTCAGTGTCGTCCCCTCTCCAGGCATTCCCCATTTCGCCCCGTGTGCCGAACGCGTCGGTTGCGTGAGAGGCCGGAATAGTCCGGCTCCTTCCCACACCACACGACTGAATTCCCCCGCCCGAACGGAGAAAAACCCCTTCGGCACAGGACGGGGGCGCGCTCGCCCGCTCGCTGGCGGCAAGCGGGCGGTCTCCACGCGCCAGAGGGGGGCCCGAGGAGACTCTTTCTCTTCCTCCCCCCCCCCCAAAGGAGAAGAGTAGGAAAAATGTGAGTTTGGAAGTTTATTCCGGGAGAAATTGTTTAAGGGATTGAGGAGGGAGTATTTGATGGAACGGAGCTGGAGTGATGGAAAACGAGGATGAGACTTGAGCGAGTGTGTGTGTGCGTGTAGTGAAATGATTTATGATGATTAAAGTAACCGCTCCCACTTTCCCCGCTTCCCATCCATAGTCCGTGGCCGTCCGAAAAATACAAGGCTCATTCCTCTTGTGCTCCTTCTTCTACGCCGCCAAGTCTATCAAATCCCTTCTCTTCTCTCTTCCTTCTCCTCTCTCTCTCTCCCTCTTTCGTTTTTCTCTTCCTCCCTCCCCCCATCCCTTCCATGTCCATCGCGTATGAGGAAGAAACCGAAAAATAAAATATCCCCCCATCCCTTGTCTCGTGCACTCAACTCTGCCATTTCTCTCGCGTATTAAATTTTTCCACTCTTTTCCGACCCCGGGACTCCTTGTCTTGCATTCTTTTAATCTCTCCCTCCGCCCCTCCTCTGAGCAAAGGATCTCCTTCGCAGTCTGATATGATTACGGCCGGAAGGCATAATTTAAACCCGCCCTCTCTCCCACTCTCTCCCTCTCCCGACCGCATGCTGCAGGGCCAATTTCTCAAGCCACCTCCTCCTCCTCATCCTACCTCTTCGCCTCTTTTCCTTCTCTCGAATTTTTTTCGTTTCGCTGAGCAAGAGAGCGCCTCCCCTTTTGCTGACTAATTATGTGCAATAATAATAATAATAATATTAACAGCGTGGGGATGGGGTTCGCGGTGGTAGCTAAGGTTCTGGGTTCTCATTCAGAGGGTAAGACTTGGAATCCCGGCAGTGGAGGGGATAAATTAGGAGAATACGGGGAGCAGGAATAGGGCTAACCTTTACGGAGTCATCCGCAAGTGCGCATAGGTCAGAATATTTCACGGAGGAAAATAGTTGAAACCTAAGCGAATGATTTTTCATCTGCAGTGTTTCCGCACTTAAGTAGTGGAGATATGTTCGTGTGGAAATCTCGTCAAGTGTAGTTCTCTGTATGTCGAATGGTATATAAATAGACTCAGTCCTCTCAGAGTCGAATCGGGAGACTTCTATCACAGAGAATATTTCGGAACCTTTTCAAATCTCCTCAAATTGCGTTATGGGACCCTCCTTCAGTGAGGGTTATTGCATTATCCGTCAAAGTTTCTCTTTCTTCCATCGATATCATTCTTAATTATCTGCATACGTCTCAGCGACAACCAAATTGTCGATTTGAATCCGGCCTTAGATCGGGACACATCTGCAGATCGTTTCTTCAATTTTTTACTCGGATATCTCGCTAAACGTTTGGAGAACGGTGAAACTCGCTCGCTTGGCTGCAGCCCCGTGATTTGAACGCTCTTTTGCGAAGCAAAATTAGAACATTTTCCCATGAAATAAGCATACTGTAGGTTCGTACATTTCCAATGTCACTCACGAATGGCTTCCAACAATTTTTCTGTCAGTCCAATTCGAACGAGAATTCAAGAGAGGTTTGCGGAAGGGAACATGCTTTATTTATTTTTTCCATGCGATTGGGTTTGGTGCAGGAGAACTTTCCATGATTGTGATTATTGTCGGAAACATGGGTTCAAAATATGCCGTGGCACAAACAACTTCAGCCCGGTGTTTTTTTTCTGCTTTTAGTTTTGTGTTTCCGGGGGTCGTTAAAGGATAGTTGTAGACTGGCTACCGTTTTTCACGGCGGAGATTACGGTCGCTTGACATCCAGAAGCTAGACGATGAACCTGAATGAGCGATTTGAAGGCGAACGAGGGAAAGGGAAGGAAGATTGGTCTCACCGCCGCCGCCGCTGTCGGGGCGATTCCCCTAAAGGGAGCCTGCCGATTGCCCCTCCTCACCCTCCCGCTCTCTTTCTTTCTCTCTCCCTCTCTTCTTCTCTCCCTCTCCCCTCGCCTCCCTTCATCTCGAGCCCCATTCTTCCCCCTTCTTCTCAGATCTGCTTTCGTCACCGACCGGAGCAGCAGACGTGACTCGTGCGTGTGTAGGGAGTCGTCCGGCCGTGAGGACCAGTGGGAGAGGCTACTAGGGAGTTTGGTGGTGCATATGTGCAGGAGTAGGATTCTAGGCGATACAATTACGCACATTGTCTCAATAATAGTTGGAGAAAACGAAAAAATTCTCCTTACTGTTATGCCTACCCCGGAAGGGAACGGCGTGATTGGTATGTAAGCACTATTTTTATGAACGCCAATTATGAATTCAGCACATAGATCGTGCATGTTAACCTCTAGTTTAATATTTTCGGCATGGAAACTGATTTGTAAATAATCGAATTTAATTATTATAATAATAATAACTGGTAAAGCTCGTGGCAACTTACCGACAACCTTACTTAGAATGGAAGGCCTAAGCTCTCAGTTAACCCTAAGTTAACGTGCAGTTTACGTCAATTTAAAGTATGTATCTACCAGACGTTATAAAATCGGGCCATAGTGTCATTAATATGGTCCTTGATTATGAGTGGTCATGATTAAGGTGATCGTTTAAATCCGTGATGATGTCTTTGAGTCATGAAATCGAGTGATGAAGAAAGAGGGCACGTGCTGTTCTGAGTATATTGGATGAGGTATGTTGAATTCGTCCCCACCGTTTAATATGTGCATTTAAATAAAGTTACTACGCGGGTTTAATTTCTTTGGTTTATTATTTTCATGGCTTTAAAACAGATGCTTATACATTCTCTAGTAAATTACGCTTCTACCATCTAAGGGACAGCCTAATGTGATGGACAAAACCAAAGCTATTTCAAAAACTTGAACGGACTACCTGAATCATATTAAGGAAAACGTTAACTAGGTATTATAAAACTGCTGTTGCTAAGGATTTTTGTTATCTGTTTACGTTTTTACTGTTCGGCGCGATATTTATTTACGCATAATTGGGCCAGGTATGTTGGATATTCCTTGGTTGGATGAATTGAGGGCGGAAAAGTGGTGTGTCTTCCAGCTAGCGTCACTCTCCTCACACGCCTACGCAAGCGCCACAACACCTCTTTTTATTCGTCTTCCATTCATTTCCTCTCTGACTTAGAGCCTTCGAACCTCATTTTGTCGAATCCTCCGTCCTCTACAAATACACAATTGGTTGTTTCCACCTCGTCCTTGAATGTGTATTTGGAAGGGTCAACCACTGTAGTTAACGCGCACGCATCGTCGGTGTTACTTATGTATCATTTTTTTCGTCACTGTGCACGTCAAGTAGCTCTCTGATATTTCCTTGGAGCACTGTTTCGTCCCTGAGCAACTCCTAGTTGCATCCTGTAATAGTTCCATCCCAGGAGTTCACACAAGTAAAATGCATGCACTCCTCAAAGGCAGTCGTTGGAATCGCAGATAAAAATCCTTAAAAACTATATACGTGGACACAGCAATCCCTGAATTGCAGGCATTCGAGCATTCTTCATACCCAGGCTCTTCTCCGGGAAAAATCCCAGCGGTTCAAGGATAAGTCTTTCTCCAGAGTCCTGAAAAAAAATCCCCACCGCGCTCCAGTCTATTCCCCCTTTCCCGCCCCTCAAAACCGCCGCAATACTCCCCGCATCTATTCATCTGCACCCCCTGCCAACCTTCTCAACCCCATGTGGGAGGGAGGGGGTTAACGAGTTTACTTTTCGCAGAATGGGCGTTCGTTACGGCCACTTGGATGAGGGAGGAGGAAGAGTCGGGAGGGATGGAGATAGAGAAGGGGAGGGAGAGGGTGGTCGGGAAATCTGCTTTGCTGTGCGATTCGTGCGGTCTCTTCTTGAAGCCTCTCTTAACGAGGGCAGCGTGGGTGGGCGCGGGAGGGTGCATTCGGGTGAAAAGGCGGGCACGTGTTGTGTGCGCTTGTGTTTTGAACTGGAGACCTCTCTTTTACTCCCGCTTCCTCTTCTTTCTCCTCCTCCTCCTCTCCTCCACCCCCACTCCCTAATTCCAATTTATACCTCTACGCCCCGAGTTTTGGAGATTAGATCATTGTTAATAAGGATCAAAGTTTGACTCTGGGTTTTTCTCATGAAATCCATTTTTATTTTTCAAGAAAGTGGAACCACGCCTCCAAAAATTGCGCTTCTTTTTGTTGGTGCCATTTCATAGCTTAATCGTAGCATGCATTCGGGTGTTGAACGTAATCTTTTTTCTCGAAAGCATTGGTATATGGGAAGTGAGAAAAAATAAAGGCCAGTAATACTTTCTCTGAGATGCTTATTTCCTCGAGTGCTTACTATTTGAATGTGTCACCATCCAAAAAAATCGATGAGAATGTATATTTTTGAATTTTCTTGTTGAAACATTTTATAAGTCAATGTAATTACTAAGCATATTTATAAAATTCATAGCTTTGTCAGTTTTAAGACATTGAATCCCAATTATTTTCTGTTATTTACAAAAAAAAAGCTTTTTTCCAACTAATGTTCATTGTTCTATTGATATTATGCGCAAGGACTTCACAAAACGTCCGTCGTATCTCTCGGAAAAACAGGTGGGTGTACCGGCACAGTTCACTTGGAGCGTCAATGAAACTAACGAGCCCTTAAAAAATATTGTGACCATGATAGTATCACAGAGAAGGTCTTGTAATTTAGACTCGAAATAATTACATTGATATCGAACCCTATTTTTGATAGAGGATTGGCCCACAGTGTTGTGCGAAATATCGCTGGATCCCAGGAGGCCCGTAGTGCATTAATCATCGAAACTATATTTTGAAATACCGCTCGGTGACGTAATGCATTTCCTCTTCAATCACGGAGATCCTTAAGGGAGGCATGTCAAGATGACGAATGTGTATTCATTCGACGGTCTGCTCATCTAGCAGGTTGCGCTAAGTGCTCTTGTTAGGCAGACGATTATTTAATGTAAATTTGTCAAGAGGTATCGGTGGGAGAGAGGTGGGGGGCAATTAATTTATGTAGGGTTTATTTCGTCTGGGAACCTTGATTAATTAGCCGCCATTAATATTTGTTAATTCTTTTAACCTTGGGTATTTAATTTCAGTTTGTGTCGGCGGGATGGACTGCTTCCATGCCCCTTTGGCACCTGAGAGATCGAGAAGATCTTTCACCGAAATGGGGAGCAAAGAGTGAGACGGGGTGGGTGAATTGCGAGTTTTATTGCTCACCTATAAGAGATTCATCGTCCACAGGGACACCTGAAATTAACGGGTTGCCTCGAGCTGAAAAATATTGTGGCGGCTTCAAAGTAAGGCAGCGCATCGGCTGTGCTAGTGGTTTTATCATCCGTTTATGGCTGATTGGGGGAATCTTTTTACTGAAAATCGGCCACCTGGATTGGATTGAGAATATCTAGTTCCTTCACATACTCTTGTGAGCAGCTCCCTCCATACTCACCACCATCGTTTTGTTATCTCTCAATATCCATTCGTATCATCATAAATTAAATACCGCTACATGGTGAGATCATGGACAATACATGGTTAAAGTGTCTCTTGAGATAATTCTAGCCGATACTTTTTTCCTATCAGCCTTCCATTTCTCCCACTTATTCTCACCGAATGTTCCGTACAGCGAAATTAGCTTATTACTTTTGGGATTACTGGTTGTTAAAAAGACGTCTCGATAGCGTCATTGGGAAAATATTCAGCCTAAATTCGTAAGATCCAGATTCGTATCTCACGATATAGGCGAGTGAGTTTTACTCGTCTGTTCGTATTTGGCGGCCATTTATAGACGGTTGTTGCAGCGTACATCTGTTGAATTTTGTGGAAGCTTTGCCGACGGCCGTCTCAAAGGAACTGGGGAAATTTCTCATCGGTGTAGCGGCTCAGCCGCGTATTCTGTTACCTTGGATGGTGGGCTACTTAATGGCTTCGTTGGGTAGGGTGGATGAGCGGAAATTCTTCCCGTGTAGGGAGGCGGTACTAAAGGGAACTAAGGCTGCAAAATGCAGCAGTCACCGTGAATAAGCGTTTTTATTTTATCCCACCGGAGGGAAGGGGCTTTGCGGCCGAGTTTCATACGACCTTTTTACTCTCCAACGTCGTTCTCTTCCTCGGTGGAAGTTGCAAAAGTTTTCATTCGCGACGCAATGCAAAGTGCGATGCCGCGGTGAGCGTTAGGCGGAGCCGTTCCCGAGAGCGAGTTCGACGGTAATAATCTATTTTATTTATTTTTTATATTTTTCTCCTTTCATCCATCCCAACCCTTCCCCTCCTCAAGGGCGATAAGGGTGAATTTCCCAGAGGTGCATTCTCTATTTTGATATCACTCTTTCCTTGGACGGGACGAGGCAAAGGAGTGGCGAAGAGTCGAACGTGGACGTAAACAGGTTAGGTTATAGCTGTATGCACCGTGTTTGAAGCTTGGAAATGCGGATATCATCCACCGTTTATGGCAGGCGCTCTCTTACGTGTAGCGCAGTCACTGCCATCCGACAGGGCAAAAGCTGAAGGAATGCCTCGCCACCTTGGACACCGAGTCGCTAGAAATAAATAGGTATGAGATTCAGCCATTAGGTTAACCGAAGAATTGCGTGTCTCTCGCTTCATTTTGTTCGTATTTTGCGCACAATGTATAAGGCGAGAAATCGCGGACGGGGAATCCATGCGAACCGCTTCCCGCCTTCGTGCTCTCCGCCAACATTTCCTTCTCATATTCGCGGCGTCCAGCCTCGAGCCTGTAATTCAGAGGAAGAAACGTGCCCTCTGCTTACCTTTTTGTCGGCATGGAATTGTTTACGGCGGCGTGGCCTTGGTACCAAATCTCCATTCATGACCAAGGATATAATGAGCGGTGGGACTAGACCACATTCATTGTGACTGATCGCACAAAATCATCCCTATTCCTCGAGTGCTTCCTCGAAGTGGACCTTTGCGGAGCCGCTTCGCTTTGAAAGCGAAGTTTTGATTGCATGGCGACGTGCAGGCACTGCTGAGAGAGAGTGCCAATTTATACCATCTCATGCAGCTACGTTGCCGCCATCCACTTTGCTATATACTTTCAGTTATCTTTGCTTCATATTTGACTCTGTGGGCGTTTTTAATCAGCCAGTTTGTGTTGCATCTCATTAGAGAGAGGATAGATGTATTTTATGTACTACTCCTCTTATAATTTTTATTCTTTATTACAGAGACTTTTTGCGCTCTAATTTTGTCTAAAATTAAGATTCATGCAGACATGTTTCTATTTTTTTTAGTGGATGTCACCCAATGAAGAAAGACCTCCTTCAGAGTTGACTATTTAAGTCTCTATTATCCCATGTTCAGTCATATGCCGAGAGCTTTGACTTTGGTACTTCTCCTAACGGCAGTTCCAATAATGAGATTTCGTTGTCATTTCGTTTGTGTCCATGCATATATAGCAAATCTACCGGTCTCTCTGTTTTCTGGTAGGTATATTTTTAAGTGTATACGTGGTTAGCGAGAATTCAGACTCTCATAAACCATCCCAATGCCTCCAGGACCAAGGACATGATTATCTGGCCAATATATATGCTTCTGGCCGCATGGAAAATGGATCCATTTCCAAGTGGGAGAGCAGTGGTTACAAATGGACGAATATAGGCCATAATTTCAGGAGACGTCGGCGATTAGGTTGCCTCAGCCATTTTGCATCGCGAGAAAGGTCCTGATGGAGCCTCCGGCGTATCTTAACGCCCGGCAGCAGGGTGCCGATCCCTTTCCGCGGTGTCGAAGATTTGCATATTTTCTCATATCTCTATTTATCCTCCAGTTCTCCGGTCGTCATTTCCCGGCTCTTCTCCGGGAGATTCTTGTGGCGGTTTGCAATCATCTTGCGGCCATTCGATATAGTGCGCCAGGAAATGTGGTTTGAAGTCCCAAGCGGCAATCTTAAATGCGCACCGCTTTCTTTCAGCGGCCTTTTTCCATCCTTTTTGAGGTTTAAAGATAGTATTTGCATTTTCTCATGGTCATTCGTTTGGTACTGTGACTCTTCCAAGAGTTTTTTTCCCCAGCCCCTTGGAAACCGTCCGATCCTCCTCCACAATCTGTTTCTATCCATACCTGCCGATTCACATCAACAGTATGGCGTGCCTATGCAAACCTCTTCCGCCAATATCTGGGTAAACCCCAGTGTGCTTGAAGTGCGCATTGCAAGACAGAGGTGGATCTTGTACTCGAGGGCGGAGGAGTAGAGAAGGGAAGTGTCGAAACCGTAGCGATATGTTGTGCGAGTACTGAAAGGAGAAATTAGTGTGGGAGGCACAAATCCAACTCGTGGTATCGTTGCAATTCCCCAAGCGTATGGATAGTTTTTTGCTTCCACCGTCCAAACAGGACTTCCCTCTCATTGTCCCTTCGAACGTTTAAATCACTCACTGGAGAGGAACGTCCTTTTTACTCGACTGTTCCTTTTTAGCCTTCCACCTTCTCCCTCTATTCTGTGAGTTGCACAAGTAGATAGACTCTACTCAGGTTTTCGGAGTGCGTTCCATGCAGTGCCACCCTTTTGGCGAACTCAACTCTCCCGCCTTTTAGAACGCCATTGGCGCTTGCGGGATCTCGGCAGGTCTCGCGATAGAAAAGGGTATGACATAGAGGAACTAAACGCACTAACGTTGCGCCCACAAAATTGCTTCTTGTGAAGCGAAAACTTGCCCGAGTACGCCAAAACAGTACGAAGGTATGGTCCAACATTATTTTGAACTCCAGCTAAAATTTATGTCAAATATCTAGTAGAGAAGCATGTGCCCATGAATCTACTCGCGTCATGGAGTACTCCGCAAGTTTAGTTGCACGAGGTGTAGTTTAAAGAAGTTTGCCGTAAATCCTGTGTTGCATAGTTTCAGGGAAACATCAACGCATGGATACCTTGCCTTGAAAGGAAACGTACGGCATAGCATAAGTTCCTAGTGAATAGTCGCAATATCAAAGATTTTTTGAGTTTTTCTTCCTTAGGTGCTGATGACCTGAATTATAGTGCGTAATTAAAATCGTCTTTTTGCGTACGTACAATTATATATATTATATATTTCTGTACAATTATACGCTAACTTGTACGGTGGGGAAAATCAGGACAATATTTTTATGATTTCCGAAATGCGAAAAAAATCGTATCGTACGTCACCGCCACCCCATGGCGCCCGGAGACGCCGATGCCCGCGGCCGGGGACGGAGGATTGCCCGCCGTCTCGGGCCTGAAGAGCCCTCTCCTCTCCATCCGCTGCTCCCATTCCCACCTCTGAATCCATTTTCGCTGTCTCACTCCACACCCACCCGCTCCGCCCCCTTCCAAGCCGACCGTCCCCCGCATTATACTTAAGCCCCCTCCATCATTTTTGCCGCCTCCCCCCCACCTGACCCATCCCCCTCCTTATCTCGGAGGAAGTATCTACTCCGGCCTCTCTCGGAAGAGCACGCCCCCGTTCTCATCCCTCCTCCTCCTCCTAATTCTCCTCCCCTCTCTGCCAGCAGTCTCTTCACCTCGCGCCTACAATCCGTCACGAGTTCCTCTCTCCCTCTCTCTCTCACTACATCTCGCCTGCACCTCTCTTCTTCTCCCTCTCTTTCGAATAAGTGATTGACACGCGGCTAATGCGTGCATTGCATGCGTGAACAGGTTCGGCGACTCATTTATCAACGCCGCCGCCTCCTCCGTCCTCCACCACACCGCGCAACGTCCGCTGCCTCTTCCCCCTCTCCCCCCTCTCCCACCCACTCCCACTCTTTGCTCCTCTTCCTATCATCCTCCTCCTCCTCCTCTCCCTCCGTTTCCCTCCTCCCCCGCCCGCCACCCCTCTCTCACTCGTCTTCCTTCTTCGTCTCGACCGACATATCCTTTTTGTTTGTTTTTTCTTTTAATTCTCTACGCGGGGAAAAAATGAAGAGAGTGGTGAATTTTAAAAAAAAAAGGACTTGATTCCCACCCTTTCCCTCCCCCCTCCATCCCTCTCCCACGTTCTCATCCGAAGTCGGCCGTGTCTTCTTCCTCCGTTGCTCCTTCCGCCTTATCCTCGCTTGCTTTTTGTCTTACGCTTGCATTTTTATGGCCGATCTGATACCGGTTTTTTTCGATACCATTTTACTTAAAGGTGTTCCAATACCGCTAATCCGATGCCGTTAACTGTAACTTTAATTTTGAGAATCATTAGCGAACTTTTTGTATTTTCCCTCGGATACTTAATTAATAATGCGTGGAAAAGGTTTTATTATTCATCATTTTTTACTAATTCGTAAGATTGATTGATTGTTTCCTTCCATTCTACCCTGTCCCCTGATAATTTCTTTATTTCACCGTACATTTGGTCTTCAGCATCCGCCACCAAGTTTCGAAAGTCTTTAATCTCTTCTGTTCTAGCTACCCTGAGGTCTCACACCCATACAGCTCAATATTTTACATGTATTTGTAAGGTACCTCCCCCTTTATTAGTAATAATATTTCGATGAATACAAATATTGTATCTTGATTAAAATATACTATTTGTCTAACTAACACCCTTCTCACCCAATTCAATAGTTAACATAATGGTGTGTCACGATGATGAAAAGCTATCTGGCCTGCAGAAAACTAGAAATTAAAATTAAAAATCTACTCGTCGGCTGTACGCTTGCCATGCTGGACCATGAGCATGATCATGATGGACCCCATAGATGCATGGAAGACGTTTGTTGTCATCAAGAAGTTAGTTATCTCTGGAATGAGGAACTCGCGGCTGAGTGACGTGGTGGTCTCTAAATTTGCCTGGACAACCGTTTCTGCCAAAAATTCGAAATGGCGATACTTGCTGAAATATCGGATTGGCACCTTGATCTATAGGCGTCGGTCGACGAGTATCGGGTCAAATCCGTTCATTTTTATTTCTTCTCTTTTTTGTCCTTCCTGCTCCGGGCCTCACCTTCTCTTACGGGTCTCGTCGTACCTGCTCGCTTTTTTCACCTCATGCCTGCCTCGCCCCCTATTCCACTCTGCCTTCTTTCCTCTCCTACCCGTTCTCCCTCCACTCTTAACCGCCCCTCCCCAGGCCGCTCCACCCGCGCGCCATTGGTCGGCGGCCCTTGAAAAAAAAAAGTTGAACGGGCGTTAGAGGAGGTCCACCTTACTTCCCGAGCGGACCGCAGATGGAGAAGAAGGAGAGAAGTTTTCGGTGCTTCTTGATTCTTCGTCGAGTGTGCGCATCGCGAGTGTGAGAGCACTTAGTTCTGCGGTGGTTGTTTTGTGGGAAGAGCGAACGCTCGCCTCCTCCTCCTCCCTCCCTGCCACTCCCTCGCTCTCGTCATCAAAATTCGTGGGGGCGAAAATGCCGAAAATTTCGCCCGGCCTCCGCTTTGCTTTTCAAGGAGTCTCCTCAATTGCCGTGGACGGATCGCTTCGGGTGATTTTTTTTTTTACGAATGACGGCCGTAGGCCCGGGTCTCTTTCCGTCTCTTCTTCTCTTACCAACGTCCACTTCCTTTTCCTGTTTTTCATGCGGAGTGGTTAGTGCTTGTCACTGGAAAATTTCGGGATGCAGCCGCTCTCGGGAATGTATCGAGAAGAAAAGGCTGGGACCCATTTCAGTGAGTTGGATGTAGCTGACCAATTGACGTACACAGACCCACAATTCGGAACTGTAGTGAATACATGCTCCAGATGAAAGACGGCTAATATCCTAAGAATTATCATTGCTTGATCCTTAATTACATTATAAAACCTCTGCTATCCATTCCGCAAGTTTTTCTGCATATTATCTTTGCGAGCAGTGTATAATCGGAGGGTATTAAATGCGAGAGAAGTTCTAGAGCAATTTCAGAATAGGCATACAATGGAATGATATCGCTGAGCGCTATTAAAGAGGTAACGTCAAGTCCACTTCCGAGGAAGGTATTCTCTTACTTAAAAAATAAATTAATTATTTTTTTCCGCTTAATATATTTACATGCTTGGTGTATTACTTAATTTTTATTATTCCGACAGTGATGAAAAGTATTCATGCTGATAGATAAAACGAAATGATAAGAGTTACCTCAATTCACACAGCATAAGGAAGTTTATCTGTTTTTATCGACACACCATGTAACTCACAGACATTCCACTTCTCCCTCTCTCATTTGTGAGGAATTACATTTTGGTCGTACCGCATATCGCTGCTCGGTCAGTCTTCTCGTCCCTCGCTGAACTTGGACCCCACCTCGTACATCCATGCACCCGAAATATTTGACTTGGTGGTGCATCAAACGCTGTCACCATCTCCTCCCTTTCTATCCTCTGCTCTTCACGTCCCTTTTTCTTTTCCGCTTTCTCTTCTCTCAATCACCATCGCCTCACGTTGAATTCCCTCTTCGAACCGCCCACGGGATACTTAACCACTCTTGACTCGTGGATTTGGGGGCGGAAAATTTTGGACAGGAGGCGTATCTTCAACCCTTTTCCCCTCTCTCCCGTTCATTGGTGATATCGCTTTCATTCCATCCCATCTCCCAACTTTCCCTTTTCTCTCCGTTTGGAGGGCCGGGAAAGGGTTCCAAAAACACCGAGGCACATATGTTTTAGAGATTTTCATGCCCGCTTTGTCCAACGTTTCATTCATCTTCTCTCTGATATGTTCTTTCTTGCGCCCCCGCTCCTCCTTCCTCGCAAGCAAACACCGCCTTCTCTCTCCCCACCCCCAACGCTCAAAACTTACTCACCGACCCTCTCTTTCTCTCTTTGCGTCATTTTTTGAGTTCATCTCGTGGAATTACCGACAATGCGGGGACAATATCCGACCATAAATGTCGTGGTTATGTCCCGAACACGCGGTAAGAATCCCAATAAATCAAGCCGATACCTCTCGAACGGGTATATCTGTGACGTCGCTTCGGAAATAAATCATGGAGGGATCATGCCACCATTCCCTCACCCTAACTCTTTGATGATCTGTTCTCCCTATTTTCATTTCCAGTGATACACTTCCTTGAGTAATAGCATTATCTTTATCCCGTCTTTCTTCTCCTACCTTTAGTCTTCTTTTGTTAACCTCAGCGTCATTGGTATGATTTGGTGAAAAGTAAATGTAAAGCGTTTTTTAAATCGTTTAGTCTTCCTCATCGTCTCACCCAGGTTGCGATTAAACTCGGGAACGTATGTGTAATGTGCAAAGCTATTTTTCTCTAGTCCTTCTCGTCCTTATCAAACGCAGTTTAATTAATGCTCAGATTCCTAATTAAAACCTCTATCTCAGCCGTCCTCTTTTTTTAATTGTAAATGTGGTCCTCTGTCCTGTTGAAAACCCTGCACAAAATAAGTTATTGCATTACATATAATCCCCAGATTATTGAAATATTTTTTTAAATAAAAGGAACACGTGAGGAAACATTATAGGTTTCTCCGGTGTATCTGTTGAAGAAAGGTCTCTTGGTTATTCCACCGTGTTAGCATTTCCACGTGTCCCGATGTTTCGAAGATAGGCTTGTTCTTGATCTTTAGAAGTTCCGAATCATGGGTTCTTAACAAGTCGTTCTTCGAAACGTCGGGAGACATGGAGCTGCTTACCCGATGAGAATACCCAAGAGGCCTTTCTTCAAATGGAGCACGCATCTTTGAGAACGCTTGCTCTTCTTCTTATTCCCAATCATGCGCTGTCGTCTTTCAACTCCTGTCACGGGACGCTTCTGCTTCCTATTCTTCAATTTTCCTCTCGGCTTCGTGGCGGGAAGAGGGAATATTTGCCGGCACAGGAGCGTAAGCACCGCTACTACACCCCGCATCACTTCCCACGAGCCACCCCCACCACCACCACCTTTCCGATGGTCCAGGTGGTCACCGTTAACGCATCTCCTTCGGCCGCGGGAAAAGATTAAGTAAGTTCAGAACTGAGGGGTTGAATGGCACCGCAAGGATCGAGATGAGTCGAAGAAAGGCATGAGAGAGGGGAGTGCGGCAAGGATGAGATAAGAAAACCCCACCCCCGACAAGGAGCGACCATTTTTAAAAAAACGGAGGTTGCTTAAATCTTTCCTCCGCTTTTTTATGTCCCTTCGTTTGACCTCACTTTTCCCTTCGCCCCACGTTCAAACCCCTACCGGCCTTATCCGCTCCTCCTTTCTTCCCAGTTTTTTTGTATTTTTTGGAAAATAAACTCAAAAAAAAATATAGCCCAGCCCGCTCCGCTGTCCTTTTTACCCTCTCCCCTCTTCAGTTAGGAGACGCATTGCAAAAACCTGCACCCCCCCCCCTTTCCACTTTTCCCTATCCTTTTCCCCCAGTTTCTCGAATAAAAAGGAGGATTTCCAGAACAAAGGGGATGGAATTGGGAGGAGTATGAGGGGGAGATGGCCCTCTCCTTGCTTTTGCACTGAACCGCACGCACGACCCTATCGTAATTTCATCTCGAGTCCTCTCCTTCATTCTCTGTCTCACCCCCTGCCACTTGCCCCCCCCCCACCCCAATCCAATCCTCGGCCTCCCCTCTTTATCTTCACCCCCTCACACTTCTCTCCCCGTTTTGTTAACCCCTTCCCCACCTCCTCCCCTCTCCCTTCCCCTCACCGCCTTCTCCTTTGTTGGCGAGGGTGAGGGAACGTGGAAAATAGTAATGGTGGTGGAGGGATACCCTGGTCTTTTTTTTCGAAAAATAAAAACAAAATGGTTCCTTTGTCCCTTTCCAGCGTTCCTTTTGTTTGATTCTCTCCACTTCTGTCTCCGCGAGTCGACCCTCTGTCCTCATCCTCCATTATCTTCCTTTCTTCTCTCTCTTTTCATGAATTCTTGGATTCTCTGTGTCTCTTTCAACCCTTTCCATTTCTCCATGTTTGATCCGCGCACTAATTGCTTGCGAGGCCTATTTTCCATGTCGCATATTTCGATCGCAGAATAAAAAAGAGGAGCGGCTTGCCCGCCCGGTTGCTCTAAAGGTTTCCCCATTACCGGACGCCGATACAAGGGGCAGCGAATTCCTCTCGACGGAACCAGTCCGATCTGCGAAGACATCTTAATTGCTTACATTTGCGTGGTTCGGGCATGTTATGGACCCTTGTAAGGTCATAAACACGAGTTTGATTTACTTTTCCTGCTTTTAATTTTTTCGCATTACATACATACCTACTACTGCACCAGAAATAACTGTTCGAATTAAATGTCTTTCTGTTTCCTCGAAGAATTAGGTTAATTTCCTCGGGTTTTGCGTAGGTAGCACGACTGATATTTCGGTAGCTGATTGCTCTGAGACATTCTTCCCCAAAGACGATGGTACAGTGTTTCGTCGAACGATCAATTTCGTTTAAAAAACCTGAGGATTTTCCATATGTTCTAACGTTAAGGGTAAACTTTTTGAAAAATCTTATTAACTTTACACTCATCCACTTTATTCCATTTCTGTCTTCTGGTCAGCTAACCCAATACTCAAGAACTCACTGCAATCAAGTCATTCGTTTCCTTCGGTACAAGAAAGCTTCTCCACAAACTCCTATACTTGTCCATCAGACGAATAGGAAATCTAGTATACATCATTGAGTTCCAATGATCATTGGTCTATTTCGTATCTTTATCACCATTCCATTAAGAAATGTATTCGATTACCATTCCAAGCGAAATATTTTAATCATTTTTTTATGCCGACTCTCCGGATACCCGCTGGACAAACGAGATTTTTTTAGTCCATCAGTTCATGCCCTCACTTTTACGATATTTTTTGCCGGGAATGAACGCGACGACCTGCCTTCTGTATATATTTATGTACATTGTTTACGGTATAATAAGTTCCTCATTTCCTGGTGCAAAAAGAACAACTTGATTCAACACAGGCCTGGTTTTTTTTTTAGTTCCTGCTTATCTGCAACTAATAACCGAGTGAGCAAAAACTTTTTATGGTGAGTCAGAACGAAAGACTTAGTTGGAAACGGATCTTTCCCATGACATTTTTTTCCAAGAGGAATGACGTTTTCTCATCTGTTTGTCATCACAAGGCATTCGTCTTGTGGACCATGAATTATGGAGGGAGCTAAGAAATGCGTAAATATTTTTTCATGGTACCTCCTGTGCAAATATTTCATTTACTTTCAAGGATTAATGAACTTGGATATTTGATTTAAAGGCTTGGAATTCTTTCAGAAATAAAATGTAATTTTATGTATTTACTGAGGGCATATTTAGAGTGCTTTTTGCATGAATTTTTAGCCATTAAGTTTTTGCTCTAATGATTGATATATTTTTGAAACAAATTTCTTACATATTTTTCTTCTTTTATAGGTCAGTATCCTGTCTCCACGAACACTCTATTTTCTCATGGTCATCAAGGATGTACTGAGCCTTATTCATACCCTAAGGCTGTTATGGGCAAGTAGCAAAAAACTTCTTTTTTTTAAGAAACCGTGAAGTGAAAGTTGGGCCATCATGCACTCGTAGAAATTTCTTGGAAAAATACTGTTTCATTTTGATATTCGCTTATATGTACACATTTTCGTAATTCGGGCTAATGAATTAACTCTGGAGTAGTTTTGTGAGTCTCTGAATATATTTTTAATACTTACCCGTTATAGAACTATCATTATCTTATACCTTATTGGAAAATGAAAAGTTAGGTATTTCGTTTTATATGACGTAAAAAATTGTGCATTTTGAGCTTCGTTGTGAAGTATTTACTCAGCTCTTTAATTGAAAGGTTTGAAGAATCGATTACTAATGGTACCATATTTGTACTCATCTAATGTCATAGGTTTACATTAAGCGTTTGGCAGCTTCAAATGCTTTTCGTGAGTCAAAGCAGTTGGTTGCAAATGTGGCGAAATTTGAACGTTGTCTTACATATTTTTTCGTTACATATTAAAACTTTGAATCCATATGGCTATTCTTAACTCACAGTCAGTACGAGTCAAACATATAGGCCGACCTTTTCTGAGAACTGCCGAGACTCATCTCCTCTCTCCCTGCCAAAGAAACGCCACCATGGGTGCAATGATCCTTTTACTTTGCTCTGTCTTCCACCCACATCCAACCCTCAAACGCCTGCCGCGGCTTCACATATTTGCTCATTGCCGATTCGAAGCAAACTCCGTTCTCGTGTTCTTGCCTCTTCTTGCCTGCCTTCCTGCTTTCGCGCCCATTCCTTTCACCGTCCTCTCCATCTCTCTTCCTTTCTGCTTTCTTTCAGGGCCTGCGTCAATCGTCCCCTCTTTACCTCACGCACCAACCAAGCACCCCTCCCCCTCCTTTCACTGCTCCGCCATCCACGACCCCCAGTGTGCTTAAGATCTTTAAGAGTTTGCACACTTCTCCTGCGTCAGGCTCTGCTCCTCCCACCCGTCGTTCCAACTCTCTGTCTCTCTCTCTGCGCCCTCGTCCTTTGAATTGCCCCCTGCGACTCCGTCCCACGCCCGGATAACAAGCGAGCAAGCAGCCTTAAGACTGGAAAGGCTTTTCCTTCGTCCCCGGCGAGGAGGTCCTCCTCCACCCCGTGCAAAAAGGAGTTTTCTCCTTGCGCGTCTTTCGTCGAGTAATCCACGCAGGGCTCCGCTGAGTCTTTACGACATCACCTCCTTCTCAGCCTCCCGTCTTTCGCACCACGTGGAAACCGGGATGTGGAGCGAGAAAGATTTACGTGAGGGGAGTCTCCTGTATGCTGTTAGAGGGAGAGTTGTTTCGGAATATGGAAGACATGGAACTACTGGAAACGACAACCTCAAGTGGGAGAAGGTGGGGAATATCGAAGTTCAATTAGGCCTGGGAGAAATTAAACAAATAAAGTATTAGTTAAGTTTTCAGATGAGCTCCTAATTTTATAGCACCTGATCTGAGTCTGATCCAAGGAAGTTTGCCACCTCATTTTCCGCTAACTTTAAGGCTTTAACGCAAAAACTTTTATTGATGGGGGAAGAATATTGCATCCACATTTCCGTGTCTTCATAAATACGTCAACTCCTTTAAAATGCGATGAATGATGTGTCGAGGCCACAGTATGCTGCTCTTGATATCAGACTCTTTTATGAAGGCAAATAGACCCGAGGAAGCCGGAGAACCGGAATAGAAATTAACCATATCCCCCTCCTTTCGCTCTATTTCTCTCTATCCTCTACTGTCCAAGTTCACTCCGCCGTGCCTTCCCATTCACGCACACACCATCTCCCCCTCAACATCCGCAACACCACGATCCTTGCCCCAAAGCTCTCGTCTCATCCCGCTCGACCTCACATCAACCTCTTTGCCCTGCTCGAGTCGCCCCGAGGACTTTGCCTTTCTCTCACTTTTCCGACCTCCATCCGGAGCAGGACGAGTAGCGAGCGCTCCCTCGCGAGCCACGCCACCGAGGGAGAACGTACTGTGTGTGCATGTCTGCTCTTAACGCACTCCCTCGTCTCTCTCTCTCCTCTAAACCACTCCTTATGCGCCAAAATTTCTCCTGCCCCTCCTCTTTTCACATTTTTCTTGCTCCCGCGTCCTCGAGGGACTCTCTGTCAACGACAACGACCAACACCATAGGACTTTCGATGTAAACTAAGTTCCTGATTATTTATTCGTCAGTCGCACGGCGTTAAAATAGTTGTGAGAAAAGAGGAAATAACAAAAAAATTGGTGCCTTCTTGTATTGCTAGCTGTATTTACGGCTATAAGCTAGTAGTAGTACAGCAAGCTGTATTTACGGCTTTAACCATTCATGACGATTTAAAATTGGGGTTTTTTTCAGGTACACGTCGATGATGCGTTATACCTTAGCTCCGCTGGAGTGGAGGGCTTATTTTTAAATTGGCTAAAACCATCCCCACATTTTTATTTTTAATCAGCCGTTTTTAACTTTGCTTTTTCAAATAACCTCTCCTCAGCTGCAGGCAATGAACTCGACGGTCAGCCGCCTCCCTCAGCAAATAGATCTTTATCTCTTACATCCATGATTACCTATGCCTTTGGGGTTTCGTGTACATTCGATCGAAGGCAGTCAACAACCTCATATCTCTCCCTATTTCATCCACCGAGCAAATTACTTGGATATGTAGGCATGACGAGTTATTTTTATAAGTCGTACTTCTAGTTTTATCTCAACGTAAATTAAGGTCGCTGCCGTCTGTCTGCGACCTGCGGGCGCCGCCCTTCATTATTGAGCTCCTCCTGGTTGCAAGTCTCAACTCTTGCGGCTTGCAAGTTCCTCGGAAGGGCGAGGATCTCATCCCACTTTACCTTCACTTCCACGCTAACTTCTGTAATTCACTCACATTTCCCTACTCATATCCCTCCCCCCCCCCACCTACCCTTCCTTCTCCCTTTGAGGCCTGCTGTGACCTCCGCCCCATCCATAGAACGCGGGACGAGTCTGCGGAGAGAACCGAGTCTACCTCATCGCAGGAGTCTCTCTCTAAAGTCACCCTTGATACCTTCTCAGATGGCGCAAACTTGTATGTAGCTTTCTTCGCTCTACGTCACGTGGCTTATCCCGTTGGAGAAGAATTCTGAACCCAGGAAAGTGACCGTCGACTGAGGCAAAGGCTCTGCGGGCCCACCCATTCACTATTGTCTCGGTCAAGAGTAAGTCTCGTAGATCCGCGTTCCTCAGAATTCAGTTTCTTATGTAGCCGACTTAATTTTCACCGTAGTAGTCAGTGTTCTCTGATTTTGCATTCAAATGTATAAACTGGCTGTTGAAGTACGCCCCAGCTATACGTACCTCTTTGGCGAAGAACGATGAGTATATTTGTAGATAGGGTTTGATATTCTGTTGTGGTGCAATCAGTTCTCCATTAATCAATGCGTCGCAGCTAGCATTCTATATGCATAGTACCTGTAATTTTCATCTCTTTACCAAATAGGTTGCGTACCTTTTTCGCTTTGAAATGTAGCGTTGTTCGCACAAATGTCACAAACCTTTAGCCGCGTTGGTCTGATAGATGACACGCCCCCTTACTGGTACTTCTCCTGGTTCATTATTTCTCAGATCTAATATCTTATTTGTGCCATGTATTTTCCGCAAGTTCCATTATTTGTTATCTTTTAGTCAATATGAATGCTAATATCTTATGCCCCGTGGTACTTGAGGAAAACGCCGAACGCCTGAACCATCTGAAATGTAAAATAACGTAGGAGATGGAAACTGCGGTACATAGATTAAAGCATTCTTGACCCTTAAATTCTCGTTCAAAATTTAAAATAAATGTAAGAATCGATTATTTTGGTAAGTAATTCAAAAATAAATTAAATTTCTTAATACATCTATTCCGCCTTTCAGTGGCATTGTAGCGGTGGTGCAAATGAATATTGCGCTATCAGCTCACGTGACGTCCGCAGACCTTTAGCAGATGGTGGATCGTTGTGAGTGACATCATTCCGTGTCCACTTCGCGCCGTTCTGGCGATTTGGTCAAACACGCCTGATACGTGCGTGTCACGCACAGCTAGCCACTCTCTCCTCCGAAAAAAAATGCGCCATGCGCGAGTAGACCTCCCGTATAACTCGGAAGCATGTCTCGCAACATGAAACCTGTTCATGTGCTCGTAAAAGCTTACTCAATTCGCGAAGTCCGGAGTCCTAAAAATATATATATACGTCCCATCGGAAAAAACTTGTTATCGGTCACATTTGGAATCGATTCGAGCATTTTGACGAGGGAGGACATGTGAAAGTAATAGGAAGTGGTAAATTCGTTGCGTGATAATCGCTAGTACTGCCCTTTTTTTAAAGTGGGTTTCTCCCGCATTATTTTTCGCGCGTGACATCATGTGCTGTTCATCCCCACTCTTTCCTGTGGCGTATAGGATTCGTCTCGTTCTCCCCAAAGGCCATCACCCACTCCGCCCTGCAAAGTGCTCCAGCATGCGATAAGGCGGTTGGTTGAGGAGTAAGGACATTCGCTGGTGGATTCACAAGAATAGAAAATAATGTAGTGGATAGTGTTAAGTATGATCGAACCATTCTCTCAAGAATATTTGATACATTTGGAGCCGCTAAATACCTGTTTATTTGCAATATAGCTTGCGGATAACGTCAGCTTAGTTCATCTAAACCAGCGGTTCCCAAAGTGGGCGCCACCGCCCCTAGAAGGGCGGTGCTTTCATCTATGGGGGCTGCAAGGGGTCCCTGGAGACCCTGGAGACCTGAGCCCTTACCGAAAATACATGTCCGGGGATGAGTTCACTGTCTCTCTGTTGGATTTGAAATAAAAAATTGTTTAATCACATTTGTTTTAGCTTTATTTTTATAAATATCTTGCTTTGTTCATGTAGTCGACGACGTTAAAGCTTATGGCTTAGGCGCTGGGTAAAAGTTAGTGGAAAAAAGGCGGCGGTGACTCGAAAAAGTTTGAAACACACTGATCTAATCCGTAATTTGTCCGGGGGTAACCGAACATAAAATCTATCTAGGGGGGTGGTACTGGAATCTAAAGGAAAACGGAGGAAGAGGGCTCATTTTTTAGTAATTTTTTTTTTCCTTTTGCTTGGGGACTATTCTCCAAGTACTCGCATTCGTCCGGGCTCAGAAGCAATAAAGTTAACTGCATTCTTCGAACATCGTAATTTTGTATAGGCTATCAAAAGACTGCGCACCATGAGAGGGCTGCAAGCAAATGAATTTTTTCTAACTGAAAACTGTCTAGCTCATCTGAGTAGCCCCATACTAGATAGTTACGGATACTTTGTGGATACTCTGTTTTCAACGCTAATCATCAAAAGCATTTGCTTGGTAGGGAGAAAAGTGGACACAAAGGCCTGGGAATCCACTATTCATCAACATAAGAACTCACTCTCTTCCAGTTAGTTCCCCGCGCAAATATATTAACTGTTTCTATTCAATTATATTTCACGTGGTGTGCACATTTAGATTGAATAGATAAATCTGGCGACGAGCGCGGCGTAACGGGATCAGCCCACCTCGGACGCTAATGACGGTGAGACGTGTGACGCAAGGAGTCGGGTCGGCAGTAAGAGGAGAGTATAACAATCTGGACGCCCCTCTCCCA
Organism: Ceriagrion tenellum; assembly: GCA_963169105.1. NCBI lineage: Eukaryota > Metazoa > Arthropoda > Insecta > Odonata > Coenagrionidae > Ceriagrion > Ceriagrion tenellum. The sequence goes on from OY720632.1 coordinate 71,082,681, forward strand.
AGCCTTCCCGCCACCCCCGCTAGCCACCGCCCCTCCTCCCCAAACCTTTTTCGCACCTTCGCCCACCTGCGATCCCTCTGGGGAGTGGGAAGTGGGTTTGGGGGGGGGGGGAAGTGGGGAGAGGAGGGGGGAAAGACGCGTTGAGGAAGGGAAGAGAGCAAATCGCCACCGTTTTCTTTTCCCGGGCCATAATTCACGGGCTCCCATCTTCTTCCCTCCCGGCTGGTAAAGGCTTCCCCCCCCCCCCGCCTCTCACATCCTCCCGTCCCCTCCCCTTCCCTTACCATCGTCAAGAGTTCCACTCCTTCTTCCTCGCCTCATTACCCTCCACCCCCTCCAATTCCACGGCATAATATATATTCCTCTACTCTCCCTCCTCCGTCCCATGTGTCTCCCCCATCCCTCACTTCCTCAGTTCAGCTGGAGGCATTGCGCCCCCACCTGCAGCGCCCAGACCTCTCACTCTGTCTCACAACCTTCTCTCTCACACACCTCTCTCAGTAAGAAGTTCTGCGGAACACGGTCGGATGAGGGAGTTTCGGGGCAATTGGTAGTCATATTTTGGGTCCCAGGGAATTCGGGATCCAGGGCGGCTCGGAGGAGCCAGGATGTACGATCTGGTCGTCAGGATCATTTGACTGGCCCACTGGTTGGATATTTTCATGTTATAATTTATCCTGTTTTTGATATGGCGCTCCTATTAACATTCTCCTCCTCTCCGCAGTTTTCCAGAGTTTCAGAAGGTATCCTTGCGATACAAAATATGTGTCAAAGAAAGCTATAGTTGTTATCAAAATAGAGTAAATAGAACACGATATTCTCAGAATGTTCGGAAATACATGGTAACTGCATCAGTAATATAACTATTTGGTGGGGTCATCTGTTGGCCAGTTTCACCACTACGGCGACGGAGCCTGATGATGTCGACTTCACGATGAAACACGTCGTCAGGAAATTAACCCTCTGCAAAATTTACGAAGTCAATTCGCTGATTCAGTATCAATAGCCTCTTTAGTGTAATTGGGCGTTCTCGTTTTAGAGGGACGGATTATTAAAACGTCATAAATTTCATCTACCATTTTTCTGAAAATTTTCGCTCCGCGAAGAGTTGCCTGGTCCATTTGTAATCATGAGAGATGGGTAATACAGTTTTCCTTCGAAATTGTTAACTCTGTCCTTTACAAGCAGCAAAATCCGATGAAGATCTAGAAGTAAAAGTACCCCGTTAAATGTTCATTTTAAAAGCACCGATGTTTGTTGGAACTAGGTAGAGTAGCGCACCGACGAGAGATATGGGCCTGCTCTTTCCTTCTGCCTATATATCTCAAAAGATGTGCGCTCGGTATAAACAAGTCCGTCGATCGCGACGGCAGAGGCGCGTATGAGAAACGCAAGTGATTGAGGTTTGCGATTCCGAACGTCACCACGGGGGACATGCTGGAGGAGAATGTAGCTGTAGGAGGGCATGGAAGGGGGGCGGCCGTTATCTACTAACCTCCCCCTCCCAGTGGGGGACCATCAGATGCAGTCGAGCACACTCATTTTCGGTGTTCTGGGATACGTGCACGATGGGTACACTCTGACTTTGACTTTTGTTCGCTCAATTCCACTCGGCTCACGAAGGGAAGTGCACGATATGAAATAAAATGGGGCGAGCGAAGAGGACCCCGGAGCCGCCGGAGTGACCGCCCCTCTTCTTTGAATCGTCTCGCCCCGTAATTCACGCTCGTACGACCTCATGAGGGAGCGGGAAAAAGCCACGTGTAGCCATTGAAATAATGTTAATGAAACTGAAGCAAAATAACTACGGTAACGTGAAATAAGGACTAACCCAACTTGTCTCATTTATCTTCTGTGTAGCTATGCAACAATTCTCCGCCAAAAAATAAATTAATCCAAGCCATTAGCCACCACTCTTAGTATGTCAAGCTTGTGGATGCATTGCGAGGTGAAATAACGAATATCAGGGTAGAATAAGTTAATGCCCCTTTTATTATTCTCGACAGTTTGATCAGCCCACGATGCGCTGCGACTGACTAGTTGATAGTCGATGTTTCAGCTGATTTTACATTGTATCGACGCTATGCTGGTTTATGCTACCTCTGGTTCTATATTTGGCGGTGATGGGTTGCTATTAGACCGCTTCTTGCACCATCATCATACAGTACAGTGGTCAGATATTCGAGATGCTACGCAAATGGGTGTAGGAAGAGGCAGTGAATCCTTAGCCTCGTCTACGCATCCTCAAACTTCTCTTGTACGTTTTTGCCTAGTCTCACCGGCGGCATTCACTTGCTGTCCTATATCACCTCCTCGGGCCCTCGCCCTCCTCCCCCCTTCTCGATTCAGAGATGTAAATGGATGGAGGGGAGTTGGCCCTCGGCTTGGACGGAGAACACTGGGTCGATCCCGGCGGAGAGGATATCCGTAACCGTCACAGAGGAATGGGCGCTAGAGTGGACTCTTGAATGGAGCGCGGGTAGGTACTCACAAGATGGCCGGTCAACACGCGTGCACCGCCACGAGGTTGAAATGGGAGGGCTCGGAAAATAGTATCGAAAGGCTCGAGTAGACCGAAACGATCCCATGAGGGAGAAAGCGGGTGAAAATCGACGTAATGCGGAAGAATGAAAGAAGTACTCATATTTTGTTCACAATCGGCTAGATATGTAACCAAACGAGACACTGCCTCACCCATCAATATTCATGAACTAACTTCTAAATTAAGTGTGCGAATTTCCACAGAGAAAAAATCATCCGCCTTGACCGGGATTCGAAACCGGATCCCTCGATTTCCGGCCGAGTGCTTTAGCCAGTTAAGCTACCGAGGCGTCCTCTTTCCCTGTGGATTTTTATGACCTTTACGGGACTAGGGATCCGGGTTCGAATCCCGGTCAAGGCGGATGATTTTTTCTCTGTGGAAATTTGCACATTTGTGCATTGCGGGTGACTCCGTAAAAGTGAAACTCTGTGGCTAGTCCCGGATAGCTTAAAATTTGTTCTAAATTAAGGGTTTGATTTGAAAGACTACATAGATATTTTCCAACAAGCCCTGGGAGTAAGTAGCAATGCCTCATTTCGATTGGTAAGTGTAGCTACTTCTTACGTACATACATTAAATGCCTTAAAAGTAATCAATGTGGAAGCATTTTCTGAAAAGTAATTTTTAATAGTTCAAATCGCGTCGCTCACTGTTAGTTTTCGGCTGCTAAGAAAACAGCATCTTCTTCGCCGAATGATTTGGACTGTAAGCCTTGCTTTGAGTGATTCACTTCACAGTTTCATTTTCTTGAGCGTCCAGTATAAACAAGGGAGTCATCTGAAATAATATCGGCGTGCCTTATCCCCTTATCTGCCGGATCAAGTTGGTGCTGAGTTTGTAGAACTTGGCAGTTCCTGTCAGTTAGCCATGCGTTCTAAAATCGAGTATGCATGCTATCCTCGGGGGACGGTTCTGAGGTATTTGACATTGAGTGAGACCTGGAAATCTTTCAAAAGAAAAGAAGATGGAAAAAGTTTGTTTCTCCAGTAGAATGACAGGAAGCGAGCCGCCGTTAACATTAACGGTGTCCTACGGTTTGCGGAGATGTCTTTTGTGATGAAAGCGAAGGGAGTTAAGAGGTCAAGTATCTGTAGTTTTTAACTTGAAATGTGAATGTGGGTTTTGGAAAGACTGTGAAAAGTTTTTGGGTCTGATGCGAAAGGGCAAGGATGAGAGAGGAGGATTGCTTTGAAGATCCGGAGGCTTGGTTTCTGTACTATTTCTCTCTCTTCCCCTCTTTCGATACATCACGGGACTGGACAAAGGGCGTAGCAGGTCAAACTTTGACCGCGGATACTCAAAAGGGTAGGAAGGTTTTGATGGGAGTTCTGAAATTTTAAGGCTTTAAAAATGTCATTTTGGCCCATTTTTAACGGCTCACCCCAAATTATGCGCTGGCGTAATCACATTCTACAAAAATTGCGTTGGACAAAGTATATATAAAAAACAGTTTTTTACATGATTCCTTTTTAAATTGTAATTTGGCATCCCGCACCATTGAGAAAAAAAAACCCTTATGGTGACTGCAGTGGAGGAGAAAGGTCAAAGTAACGAAATTAAAACGCAACAGAAAACGAAAGTCTTTCCAAAAGGAGTTTCATATCGTTGTGAAAGTCCTCGCCGAAGAGTTTTACCTGGTTACCGACTCTTGTTGGACTGTCGCGTCTCTCAGTTTCAATAGTTCTACGAAAATTCCTCTCTTTATCTACGATCCGACAGCTTAAATTCTTTTACCCAGAGAGGTCACACCTTTATCGATCATTTCGTTCCAGTAAAAGTAGGTGTCACATTATCGCTCAATCCATGTCCTAGATGGCGACAGAGACACCACATTGATGGATGGGCGTAATTAATTCTAAAAGGGCTTTAAAGTGTCAGTGGCTTCCGTTTGTGTTCAACACAGCCATGTTATCGTCGTCTTAATGTTTGTCTTTTCATTTCATATTATCAAAGTCAGAAGTGAACTATCTTATCAAATGTCTCAACGACCAGACATTACTTTTTCAGGTTTACTCACATTTTTCCCTGTATAGTCTAAGATCATCAAGAATTACTTCTAGCCAGATATCTCAATTGTTTCCGAAGGACAATTTCATTAACAATTTTTACGCTTTTACAGTATGCATAATTGCTCCCTAAAACTCCCACCCATATCTAAAAGATGATTAAAAAGAGCTGTAAACTTTATTATATACCGTATTTAGATGTGAGCGCGTCGTAGTGTGATATAAATCGGGCGACCTATTACCAATTACGGCAAAAATTGGGGGCTCTTCTTACCTTAAGTAGTTATGAACGAGTAATCCCAGGAATAATTTGAGTGTGACCACGATGAAATTCAATCGCGTAGCATATCCAGTTCGATCTAATCGTGTTATGATGATGGCTTAGTTCGCCTCCGATGTTCCGCAGTGATTTGAAATGCCACAATTCCATACAGCCGTTGTAAGCGTATTTCATTGATTACTGTTCGATTAATGCAACGCCGCATGCCGGCGCTCACGCACGACGCAGTCATCTACATGAAATAACCTCCAAACGGCACTCAAATCGAATTGCCGCACTTAGGGAAACGTATCAGCAGATAATGCCGTTCTGGATTAAATTTTGTCGGCGTAAAATCGAGGCGGAAATTTTAACTGGTCTGGTGGTTTCCGCTTTGTGTACAGATTAGGCAGTTAACCATTACTTGCTAATGTATCTTTAAAAATAAACTGGAAAGAGCACTTTATGGATAATGTAGAAAATTTTGCTCTCATACTGTGAGGGGTTCATTCATTTTTTTCTTTTGAAAAATTTATGAAGATTCTTGCTTACGAAACCCATGGTCATGAAGTCAGCTCTTATGGTTCCTTCAATTCTTCATAGGGTGGAGTATTTTCCAGTTTAAATTTCGTAATAGTTCAATAATATAAAATCGCTTATTGAATTTAAATGAATGAAAATATTTGTTATCACATATTATGTTATAGATGTTATGTCCGCGTCAACGTCATTAGGCCTGGTATAGTTTAATATTATACCTACGAATCTGATCCATTACTTGTTTGAAAAATATGTTAAATCTACACCTTTTCTTCTACTTACACGGTGAATGTTATCAAAATGTGGCCTGAAACTATATTGGTTGGATAGGATATTTGGGGAGGCGACCGACGGCTAAGGTCATTTGCGGCCTGATACTATTAAATCCTTCACATTGTTTATCTCGTGATATCAGGTGAAGCTCCACTTCTGCGAGGACTTTAAGGACAAGGACGAAAGTAAATTATGGTTCTTTTTCGCAAGCAGTCGCTTATTCGTTTCCAGGGACTGAAACTAAAACCTTTGCGTGCCAGGTTTGCGTCCCACGCCACGACACTCATCATCTCGACGTATTCAAGATCCTCCCTCCCACTCTCTCTCTTTCTTCACTGCGAATGCGACCGAGGAGCCCGAAATTTTAGGGTCGCACTTAATCACTCACCCCATCCCACGCATTACTTCGCCTCCCTCTCCCCCGGAATATAAAGACAAAGCAGTGTCAAGACCCCTTCTCTCTCCACAGTAGTGCAATTGTCTTCGGAACCCGTTTTTCAACTCTTCTGCCTCCCACCTCACGCATGCATCTCCGGACGACACCGAAGTACCCCTTCGGAAAACAATTGCGCTTCCCTCCTCCTATTTAATCCTCTCGGGCAAAACATTCTCGCCCATCAAATCTCTCCCTCCCAGCCGCTTGCTGCCTCTTCCTCTTCCTTTGCCACTTCCACAAATAAGCGCACTCGGCCGAAATACATCGATCTTCTTGTTCCGGTGCCTCCGTCATCGCAGCGAGGTGCCTCCACGACGCTGTTATTGCGACGACTCTCCTCCAAGCGTGAGACATCCCGTCGGAGTTCAGGTTGTACTGTTTGGATGTGCGCAGTGGGCCAGGCTTCAGTGGAGACCAAAAATCGTTTTAGGGTACGACACTGATTGCTAAAGTAGAATACTATTTTTATACCTGAAACAGGGCTGGAGTAAACATAAAAATTTATATTTCCTCCAAAATGTTTCATCGTACGAATAGTTTCGACGCATTGGTCTCATCATTTATTACTTACCTGATATTGCGCTACGTAATGATGACGTCGATACATAGGAGCTAGTCGTAACAAATAAATATGCGTGAAAATGGTCATTGTTTTTTTTAACTTCAGTTTTGATATATTTGCGCAAAATTTAGCCTAAAACCAGCTGATATATTTACAAACGTAGATTTTTTATATTATTTAACATTTGCCCAATCTTTAACTTATCGTACATGAAATTAGTACTCTTGCTTTGTTATTGTGAAACACATGCAATGTGTTTTAATTACAACGACCCAATCCCTATACTTAAATAAAATTTGAATGGTGCGAAGTGACCGTCGCCGTCGGTGCTCCCTCAGTAAATCAACTGCTACCTACCCACTGAATCCGCCACCTTCTCTTCTCCTTCCTCCTATTTTTTTGTCATTCCTCTCCGTCTCCCATCTCCGCAAATTCACGCGGCCATCCAGCGCACAGCAATCCATTAACGCCCGGCCTCTGTTACTTCTCTTATTTTAATCAACTCCCCACTCACGTTGCGTAAATTTTCTTTCCGCGTCATTTCGTACGCGTTCGAATTCTCTTCACCATTTTTATTTCCCTTTAGCATGCATTCGCTCTCGCTGTACTCCTTGGCCAGTCTCAACTCCCCCTCTCACACCCGGAAAACTATATCTTTCGGTGAGCAACTCGAAAAGGCATGTCAAAAATTGAAAATATATGTGCAAAAAATACTTAGAAAACGGAGGGTTCCGCAAATAAACGCTTTCGTGGGCAAAGCTGTTCCTGCCTCCTTCATTGTGACCATCGTATTTGCCGTACTTTCTTTGAGTTTTTTTTAGCCTACTTATCATCGTAGTCTCAATTGTTGGCTGTCAACTGTTTCTTTTCTTTAACGCCACGCACATGAATACAACCTAATGAACACATAAATGAGCGGTCAAAGGAAAATAGCTTTAACAACTAAAAATAATGAAGAGATCTAAAATTTTCAACCAACTAGCTATCCAGTACCGACGTATAAAATCCGAAGATTCTTGCGATACTGAGTGTAATTTATGCATGATGAAGAAATAAATGATTTGCAATTATCCACATGAATAAATTTTACTGCGGCCTGGGTTTCGACGTTTTTACATCATCACCTGTTAGTGAAACTAAGGTCGCAGTAAAATTTATTTCTGTGAATAATTGCAAATTTTATATCTGCACCGGCACGGACTTGTTTTGAGGGCTATTTGCCGTTTTCAGTGCGAAGAAATGTAGTGGTTTATCGTGAAAATGCTGACCAACTTCAAAACGTTGGCTGTCGTCATCGAGCGAGGACAAACGTCCATACTTTTCCAATCTAGAGCTTTTATTCCAAGTGACCAGCATCGACCTCTTCATTATGTTTCAGCCTCTTTGCCCAATACACACCCTTCCCCCTCGATTTCTCCGTCTTTCGTCTTATACTCCCACTTCTTCTTCCCGTTCCTTCCGCCCGTTTACCTGCTTTGTGTTCTCCCTCCCTCGTAATCTCATCCCCCACAAACCATCCTCGCGACTCTCTCTTCGTTCCTATCTCACTCTTCCCCTCCGCTTCCGCACCCGAGCACCACCACCCGTAATACTCTCGACCCCCGTATCCTCCCTCTCCCTCCAGACACTCATTTCCACCTCATTAACCTCACTCCTCCTCACTTTCTCCCGACGCATTCCTTAAATATTTCGCTCAAGTCTCCTCTCAATGCTTCACCAATCCCCCCTTGGCATAAGCTGAGTGACACTTCCCTCCCATGTGACTCGTCTCCCTAACATATTTCTGGGTTTGTTCTTGGCCCTGGAAGGCCCTCCCCATGAAGGGATAGATACCGATATAATCGGTCATCACATTGGAGTTTTCGGTTATTTGTGGGAGTCGTACGGCAACTGACGTCATTTTGACTATGAAAGAATAGTATATCTTTCGGATAGGATTCATTGCCGATTCGGGAATGAGTGAGGAGAAATCCGACGTCGGCATTAGCATATTCTGAAAGAAAGACGTCCGGACAGTTTAATATCGGTTGGTTGGCTATTCATTAGAGGCGGCATACGATTGAGGTCATTTTTGCCATTGAGGAGAGGTGGGTAGTTTAGTAATGAGAGAATTTTTTAAGGAATGGTGGGAGGGTGGAGAGTATCCGGCGTCGGCCTTAGTGAAACGACTCCTTCGAGTCCACGGTTTGATGTCCGGTCCGACGGACGGAGTAGTTGACTTCGTGTACCAGACCCATGGGCCCAACATAAGGTAATGGATATAATGAAAACTATCCGCCACCGCATCCACACCAAGCAAATTCTCCCACGATTTCCTTTATCCACCTCAACCCATTTTCTCGGGAGTCCTCACCTTCTCTTCCTCGTCTGCTCCCTCCTACGTGCAATCCTGAGCCCCTTCCTTCTTCCTTTTCATCCCACTCTCGTCTCTCCCTATGCAATGACGCCCTCACCTTAATCTTCTGCTACCACCCCTCCCCCATCCCGGGTGAAAGAAGAGAGTTTTGCCCCCACCCTCTCGGCTCGAAGCTGTCACTCGCCCCTCCCGTCCTAACGGTTACAATCCTCCCCCTCTCCGCAAAGCCTCCCTCGTTGCTGAGGCAGCCGCCCTCCCTGAGGAGTCTAGCTCCACCGCCGGAGCCCGCTCCGCCTCTTCCTCCCCCGCGGCCCGCAAGAGCTTTATTGCCCATCCTCTGCGTCTTATCGCCTCTTCCTCCCTCCCTCCCACTCTCTCCTTAGCCTCCCCCTCCCGTCTCCTATCTCTTCTCACCTCAGCTCTTTGTAGACGCCTCCAAATCCACCCGACGGGATGCGATATATAGGATGTTGTGGGTGGTAGAGTTCTCGGTATGTTTGGCGATGGCCGTTCCCACGGGCAGTGTCGCGAGGGGAAGACTGGAGGCGGTTGGTGGGTAGGTTGTTTGCGCACGGTATATACAACTGCGAGCCCACTTCCCGATAGTGCTTCAAGTTCGCGGCGGACGATTTCCGAACGCTTTTGTTCCGTGTTCGAGGCAGGCGTTTCATGAGTTCTCGCCCAACTCATTTAAAGAGTTGAGCGAATGTCTGCCTTTGTTATGCCAAACAGATCTCTTTGGTGATAGGCGTTTTTTGCACTTCTTCTGTGTTCGGATTCCCACCAGTCTGAGGAACACTAGAAGGAAGCCCTATGTCTCCAGATAAACCTTTTCGTATATGATTGAAATGGAAGGTGTAAATGCTGATTTTGATACTGTATCTGTATAGTTCTTGTCCAGTAAAATGAAGCTCCTCTTTTCCTGAACAGTGATTTCAATTTTGTATTTCCCTGGCTTAATTATACTTGCATGTCTAGGTTTGCAAGTGCATTTATTAATGCGTGAAACAAATTTCCGTTAACTTTTTGATTTACTGAGCGAGGTCAGTCTGAAAAAGTAAAGAAGAATTAGAATATGCACACTACTTGTCCATTTTTTCGGCTTATCTCCTATCAATCTCCCTTTCATCCCCTCCTACTACCACTCAAGGCACGAGGGAAGTGACACAAGAGGCACTCGAGGAGAGATGAAGGAGTGGAGGCTAAGGCTGTTAAATAAAAAAAATGAGGAGACCGTAAAAAAATGAATGGTCAACCCCCTCGATCAACCCCGAAAATTTATCACCACTCGAATTTATACGCTTCCCTCGTCATGCGGACAAGGAGGGCAGGCGTCGAAGCGGGGATGTCGCCCGGGAGGGACTGGGTCTTCTTCCTACCAGAGAACACTCCGGTGTCTCCCTTCTTCCTCGGAGACTAGCCGAGCCTCTCTCTGAGGTGGTGGTGGACTCTAGCAACGTGGGGGTGGACCCTTACCTCTCAGTGGAGAGAAGCGGTGGAAATTAATCGGGGAAAGGAGCGGGTCCTATGAGTGCGTGGGCGAGGGTTTCTCTCCTCTTCCTGAGGTCAAGGCGAGATCCAGTTTCGCCAAGTTACCGATATGGGCGGCCCCAGCGAGGGGAAGGAAGGCTCTGTGTGGGTGGAACGCTTTGTGGTAATTCAGGAGCCCTAATCTCGGTCAATAGCGGGGTCTCATTTTGTTCTATGCTTTCAATATGGCCGGCCGAGGTGGCTAGGTGGGTTACGCGTCGGCTTGGAAAACCAAAAGTGCAGGTTCAAGTCCCGCATCGGGAAAGATATTCTCAGCTGTCGCAATGAATGGGTGGAATAAATCTTTGAAAGTCCTGGGAGAGAAAACAGCTCCATTGGCCGGGAAAATGGACTCAAGGCTTTCTTGTTCAATAAACGGACGGCTACGCTTATCTGAAGTCGTTGATATCGAAAGTTGGTCTGTGAATTGACCTCTAAAAGCCGAAGATTCATGGTTTGATTTCCAGAGCAGGAAACCCTTTATTCTACCACAATTATTTTGGGCATACTATTTTGTTAGAGATTCGACAGCATTGTTTATACGGTGCGATAAAGCCTCCTAAGTTGGTTTCTCTGAATCTCACATCTACTTTTACTATTCTCCATCTCCTACTATTTATTCTCCTACACTGCTTGCTCTTTAGTGTGGAATAGAAGTGTTTTCGTCGTTCCTTCATTTTTCTTCGATGAGTGGATTCACGGAGGAGATGGCACATGCTCAAGCATAAAACTGAGCGCTATCGGCACGAATAAATACATCTGTCGATACTTATAGTAACCTTTCTAACTTTTTTAGCTTAGTGAGAGGAACGTTTTCTCTTGAGCCCCGTCAGGCATTCGAGGTGCTGGTTTGCGGTTAAAGCAGTCTTGGCTCAGAACTTTTATCATAATGTGTTTCGGTGCATCGAAAAGCGCCCTAGAAAGTATTTTTAACTAGACGGTCGACCTACGAATGTTGGAAACTTCACGACCACACAACGCGGAGCTTGATTCTGCGAATATATCGCAATATCATTTATAACGTTAATAGATGCATTGCGTCACCTGGAGGTTTAAAATGCATAATGATGATGAGCATGGACCCTAAAGAATATATCGGCATATCGCAAACGACATGTCGTTTTTTTTGCAAACAATACATCCGAGGATCCTAGCCGAGGCAGAGTCGCCTTCCCCCTTTCAACGGCCCCGCGATCATCCCGGGCTTTGCCCTTTTGTACGTGACGATCACAAAGGGGGCAGAGAACGAATTCTACCGTCGTCACACTAATCGGATCCCCATCCGGGCGTGAGTTCGACCCCCGGCCGCAGCCCTCATCTTTCTCTCTCCCGTCTCCTTCCTCGCAGTCGGAGGGTTGAGGGGGTTAGACTTTGCATTGTGGTGCCCTCCTAACGGGGCACTTTCTTCGTGACCATGACATCGCGGCTTCAGTTCCCTCCGTCAAAGAGTGCACGGATCTTCCTCCTCACTTCTCCTCCGACCCCGTGGGAAGAATTCCTCCCCACGATCTCTTCCGGAGAGAATCAGGGCGGAGGAGAGCAGAGTGCGATGATGCTCGGTGAATTGCTTTCTTCTTTGCCCGTGGGGTGGGCGGGCACGAGGCTTGAACGAACATCTTCCCGATCGATTCCGAAAGAACCTCTGCGAATGATTCCCTGATGCCGCCCAGAAAACGGTTTTTCACTCACCATTTCACAAATCTTTGATCGATTTTATTTCAGGTGTGCTTTAACATTATTTTAATTTTTCCGACTGAATTACAGAAATTATAGTCGAAGATTCTTTTAACACACTTAAGAAATAGTCATATAGTATTAGGAGGCATCTTTCAAGCTTGAGATGCCTCTGGGGGGATGATATGAAAATTGAAATAACTAATAACAAATTTCATTCGTTTAAGTTTTACGCCAAGCTAAAACTGGACGAAAATTTACCGGAAGAACGGTGGGAACTGCGTCCTTCCTTATCGAATAAACTATTCTCAATATTTGACCTTTCGTCGTTGATTTTTATACCTTGGAAAATCAGAAATTTGTCGGGATATCCTCATGCTGAGCAAATTACAGGTCCTTTTATCATAGCATCAAAAATGATGCCATTGATTCACAATTCTTTGGTAAGTTTTGCTACTTGCAGCAAAATAATATAAAAATGTATCAATTTCAATCTTAAAACATTAGCAGTATTGTTAAACAGATGACTGCCAGATCGTATTCCTCTTCCTGAATCATTTCGCTATAGTTCCTCCTCACCCTTTTTCTCAGAGGAGCAGGGTTCACGTTCAAGGATCATTTCATCTCACTGAAATGTCCTGCCCTCCCCGATATTCACGCCTCGCCCACCATCCCAAAGTTTCACTCATCAACCCCTTGATATTCCTCCCCTTATTGCCTCCATATTTTTTCCAACTTACCTCCCTCCACCTTCTCTCAGGAAAACCTCGGCATCTCTCCTCTCCCCCAAGGCATCATACCAGTGCGTGCATTGCGCTTAGCGGACGCAGCAAATATGCACGTCCCTACCTCGTCGTGAACACAGCGCGTTCTCTGCGTCTCGCGCACGCTATGGGGTTTCATTTCGTTCCTCGCTCGCTCCTCCTCGCAGTCTCCCTCCTTCCCCCGGGCTATCTTCCCGTCTCCGTGATCTCCCCTGCACGCTCTCGCTTATATTTTACCTTCCCCTCCCCAATGAAATCCCCGCCTCGCCGTGTTCCCTCCCGTCACCCCCGCGACTGTTGTACTCCCCGACACATGACGCCCAACCCTCCACTCCCCGACGCACCTCTCTTTTTCGCGGGCGGACCCGTCGTTCGCTTCCTCCTCCGCCGTCGCTGCGTGCATTGTGCACGTCGTCGCGCACCTTACGGCTCTCCCCCCTCGCCTCTCGCACTTCCCTTACGCCTCCTGCCATCCCATTTCTCCGCCTGCCCTCGGGAACTTATCTTTGCGTGCCCTCATGTTCCTTCGCTCTATATTTTGTTCCCAATTTTCTTGTTTCTCGCCGGCCCCCATGGCCATGTGCTGGGCTCAAACTTTGCCATCGGCATGATGTCTTCGTTTTTTATACACTGTCATTCCATGGCTGCGTTTTTAATCATGCCTAAACTCATTTCAGTTGCGTTTGCTGAGCTTCTTGAACATCCGAAAAATAAAAGTGATAGTATAACTATTATTATACATTAAATTAAAATATTATTGTTTAAATAAAGACACATTATTTATCTTTCAAATTGAGGCCCCACGGAAGTATTGTGGCTATATGAGTGTATCATTCCAGTTCCATTCACGTAAGCAGAAGGGAAAATTATCTGGAGCTTGCAAAACTATAGTCGAATTCCACTGCTAGCGGTAAAAAAAATATTCTGGTATAGTCGTCAATCCCAGAAGAAATGTCGACGCTATAGTTTTGACGGTCCGACATAATTTTAGCAGTTCGGAAACCCTAGCACTTTACTTCTTTTAGTGCATTTCTTCCATGCGTCAGTATTCCTCGGACAGCGGAATAGGAGGTAATTTCCCTTGCACGTAAGTTTGTGTCCTCCGTTATTTACGCGAGTCACTTAATAGTCCGTTGTTCACTCTATCGACTGTCCTTTTCTTCGTCTCTATCGAAATCTTGGCCGTCGTAATTCTATTCATTATAACATTTTAATTGGCTTCCTATTTTATAAATGGGGCATTTCCCGCCAATAAATTTAAATTTTCGGTTTCTGAGTTTAAAAGAATTTTCGATTCGTGAGATCCAATTCCAAGACAGAAGATGACAAAAATATCCACTTCCGATTACAGTCTTCTATCGGTCTTTCCTTATCTGTTTCTTGAGCCAACGGGTGTTTAATTGTAATCTATACTCCTCGCATAGACTTTGCTTATGTGCCTGTTTAATGTCCCCAAATCGTTTTTAAATTGCAAGAAAAGAACGCCATTGGTCGTTCTGATAATTTCCATCTTGCACAATTATTTTCATATTCCAATTCCTCCACTAACTCTCACTCCTCAGCCCTGCTCGCTTCCTTAAGATTCCAAACTCGTCGATAAACTCCCCGATTCCCTTCTTCCATTCATTTGTCACCGTTGGAGATTTTCTCGAAATTGTCTCTTCTTATTCCACCGACCAACGATTGGAAAGTGCATTCACTCGAGCCGGCTGGGGCGAAAAAATCGGAATGGAAGAGTGATTGTGGCTAGGCATTGTAGTGTGGCACACATAGCGCGCGGAAAACTGCACTCAGGGCGAGTGGTTCCACGCATTTCGAGAGACGCTCGACGGGAGGGGTGGAATGAGAGAATAAAGGACTGATCCGACACATTTTTCAGGGAGATATTTCCCAGCCGAGGAAGCATCCATTTCCGCCTCGCAAGGATATGAAACAATCTCGCCTCGCGCGTCCGCCCACACTCACAAAAACCCCTCTGCCATCATCCCCCTCTCCCCTACGTATCCTCTATTTATTCACCTTCTTTTGTTTCTCGTCTTCTTTTTGCCTCGGCGTCCGTATCGATGAAAGTGAGCGAGTCGCTTAGGCCGCACACCCCCGCATCCCTTATCCCAGTTCCTCTTCCCCCTCTTTTAAGTGACGCGGAATCTCTTTCCCTCCCTCTTGCCGCCCACCGAACTCCACACGGCAAACAGTTCCTCGGGGAGGACGAGAAAAATCATCGCGATGATACAAATTTTCCGCCCTGGGAGTTCATCTCCCTTCCTTTCTTTTTATTTCCCGTGCGCGCACTCGTCGCGTTGGTGCGTCTGTTTTCACCGTCGGGCGGCAGTGAAGAAGAACGGCTGCCGTACGCGGGATTCTAGTTCCCCTCCTCTCTTTGCCGCTTCGGTGGTCGGAGTATGTTTTTTTTATTACTAGTTGCTGGAAATATTACAAGTCTGCCCATTTTATTTCAATAAAGATCTGGAGGCGTTGGATCCAAGATTTTAGAGCAAAGTACGACCGATAAATTCTGATTAATTTTCGTTTGTAATTCTCCTCGATGCGTGTCAGCTTTTGTCATGGTTTTCAATTGCGGATGCATCAAATTATTGCCAGCTTAAATTTGCAAGTTATTCTATTTGCAATGAATGTGTATACAAGTTTGAAAACTTCCTCCTTCATAACTTCCTGAAGTAACTGTGAAAAATACTGCTTTAATGCTAAAAAATTCCAGTTTAGAAATATTATGTCTTCCCTAGATTTTTTTGCGGCCACAGTGATGTTATTCCACTTGAAAGAGACTAGTAAAGTGCAAGACCCTTCGAATTTTTCTCTCTTTATTGCACAAATGACTTTGTATTAGTCCTAAAACCATCCTGGGCGCTTTGAAGTGAATCTTAATGTCTGTACTATAAATGAACTTCCCCGACAGTACCCTTACTACCCTTAACAGGAGAATTGGTACTTGTTTAGACTTTTAAAATTTGTCTCTATTCTCCCCGCTTCCCAAAGCTGTCGCGTTCCGCTTTCGTTCTCGGAAATCTATTATGTGCAATAACCCGCCGCTGCCGAGTCCCTGCTGTTGAAGTTTCCACAATTTCAAAGTTCCAGCTTAAAAGCTTCAGTTCTTCGTGGAATATTAACGGCCGAGGCGAGCGCCCTCTGGAGTTTCGGAGATCCATCAGGAGAAATGGAGATCATAAGCCTGTGAATGAATCAAGTTATCGGCGCAAATTGAGTGGAGTGGTTTCATTGTAACCTCCCCTATTAAGTATATTACGCTGTCCCGGCTATCTATGGACGTTCGACGCTGTCCTAGGAAGCATCTTGCCCGTGAGCCGAATGAATCCACACTTAAGTCCTCTACCAGAGTTCCTCATTTCCTCTGAACCCACCGGTGCTTTCTCAGGATCCGTTTTTGTTTTGAGGTAAGTCACCGCAATATAGGAGAGTCATTTAAAGTAGGTACTCTTACCAGATCTTGCTTCAGCGTCATCCAGCAAGTACATCGGACTCGCAGCTGATAAGTAATATTTTTTAAATTATAGGAAGGAAGTCGAATTTAATCAAGGCTTGAAGATGACTCCTACGCGGACCCTAAAATAAAAATTATCTCCGTATCCCTTGATTCTAATACCAAGCTTCCATAACCACACGATTTTACTTCCGGATTGGATCCCACTAAGTGGGCTTCGATGAGCTTCAATGCACCGCTGTGCTTTTGTCGAAAAATAGAAGGATTGAAGCTTGCCAGATGTTCCTCCAACATTTCCGTAACCGCTGGGTAAAAATAACGACCGATCGTTGGCAGTGGACAAATTACGTCGTAAAAAATTCAGAAAATTGTCGGTATCTTCAAATGATAATATGCGTAGATTGCCGAAAATGCCTCCCATTTGACCTCGTATCTTTTTCGTTACCTACGTGTGAAGTAGTCCCCACTGCTAGAGAGGCATTCATCGGTAGGGGGATTCTCATCGCGGTGATTTTTGATGAGAATGTTAAGGAATGGCAGGTCAAGAGTTTATCATGGGGTGTAGCTTTGCTAATTGCAAAAACGTGTACTCTTAGAAAAGAGGAGAAAGTGGATAAGGAGAGGAAAACGTTTGAGAAAAATACGAGATGACAGAGTGAATGGTTGGAACTGGTAATGAGAGGCGATTGGACGCTGAAGGCCGTGATTGTGTAAGAATGTTGAGTAAGTGGGGAGGGATAGAAATAGAATAGTCTTTATGGATCGATTCCAAACTGAGGAACGAAGTATTGTATCGAGAAGAGGACCTACAGCTGTAGCAATGATTGGTGTAGGAATATCCTTCCTAAACCAGCTTCACCGCTCGGTAACGTATGATAATGATGATAGTAACAGTAGACCGATGACGACATCACCCAGTCATCCACCGCCCTCCTCTCCCTCGCGTGCTTTGCATCTTTCTCCCCTTCTCCATTCCTTCCCCTCCTCAAACCCGAATCCTTATCGCCTCCAGTCCACCCCTTTCACCTCCCCTCACCCACCACTTCCACCTCACCTACGCTCTCACACACAGCACCGCATGCACGTCTCCCTCTCTAAGGAGGAGGTCCCCCTCGAAAGAAAGAAGGAACATCTTCCCCATCACCTTCACCTCCCAAGTCCCCTCCCCTCCGTATCCCTCCTTCCCCCACCCCACCTCTCCACCGACCCACCCCTTTCCTCTCCCGTCGGGGGAACCGGTTTCTTCTCTCCTCTGCGGCGCGGTACAAGAAGTGTGTAATCGGGGAAGGGTGAGAGCGGACTCGAGGGGGAAGATGGGATCGGGAAGTTAAAGAGGAGGAGGTTGGAAGGCGAAAGAGTTCGTTAGTGGCGAGGAGAGAGGGATGGATATCAATTCTTTTTCTTCTGGCTGGGCGGGCAGTCGGTGTGTGGCTGGCGGCCGAGCGGGTTGGTGGAAGATGAAGTCCGAGCCGGCTTGTTGCCCGACGAGGAATCGGTCGGGGTATACTGTATGTGTGTGTGCTTCGGTGCACCGTAAAACCTTGCTGTATCTCCGCGGGAGATTCTTTTCACCGCGCACGCATACATCTCTTCTCCTCCTTCCCGTTCAGTTTCATCGTCACCGGAACCTTTGGCGAATATTTTCTGTTATGCGTGGGCCCGGACGTTCCTCCTGAAACTCAAGATGCGACGAGTGCTCAAACTTCCAGTGAGCTGGGAGGTTTTTGGTGTATAATACATGCTTGCCCCGTGCGCGGGTTTTATATGAAAGTGGGCTGCGCGCGAGGTTTACCGTCGTGGTAATGAAATGTATCCGTAAAATATTGTTTATATTTCTATATTTTGAATTCGAAACTCGCACGACTGTGAACAATAGTTATACGCAGTCGCGTTTACCAAATTTTGTTCAGTGCCATAGTTATTTCTACCCAGCAATAGGAAACAAAATAAATGAATAAATCCGCATAAGAACCTTTTCAATACCTTGAATCATAAGTTGTGGTCATATTTAATATAGAAAAGGATTACTGTTGTGCATCATGGAATATGATAATTTTTTCGGTCCCGAGGAACACAATCTGTAGTCAAATGGAGGACCAGTTGATCTCAGGATAAGCAATCTTTTCTTCACCGTCCTCATCGTACAATTCACATTCTTATTTCCATCCCTCTCTCCATTAACCTGACCACTGCTGGACTGATGTCCTTGGCCATCTAATGGCCGCAGGTGGAACCCGAAAATGCGCGGGAAAATGATAGTGATGAAGGTTTTTCTCCCTCTAGCTTATTCAGAGAATGGCTCTCATACCGTAATAACATCTTCAGTTTATTTACTCATGGACTGCCCGGACGCTACCAATAGTTGCAGGGCGTCAGAATGGTCAATGGGAATATATATTTAACGCCATGAAAATAAGTGAATAGTATGAAGATTCCTCGAACCAGTAACAAAACGATACTGTAACCGCTGTACCTGCTCTATGCTATGTACGAGAAATTCTGTACACAGTAAAGCTGATGGTCGCTAATATGACTTGACCCGGCTTCTTTAACTTCAATTCCGTCATAGGTCACGTAAAAATCTTAGCGTTGCGCTACCTTGAATTCCCTTCTCGTCATCTCTGCGTCGTAAGCTCCGAAAATTAACCTCCACAAGACCGAATTCATACCCATGCCCGCCAAGCATTGGACAGCTGGAATAACGTAGGCCTTCGGGTGATACTTGAGCACGCTCTAAGACCTCGTCAATTATGCATCTGACCCTGGGAGGAGAGGAGAAACCCAAAACCCTTTCTCTCTCCTTGCATTCGCGTAGGGAACACTCGCGGCGCTCTTAACACTCACCCCCTTTAAGACGACATGAGATGAAGTTTTTATTAAAAATTTCAGACAACTTGCTCAGTCCTCTTTCCTCCATATTTTCGTCCCATCTTGCTGGCTGTTTTTGTGAGAGACGGCTCGCTGTGAAATGTTGAAAGCATTCTTTTGAGAATGAAGTAGGTGACGTCGTGACGCACGAAAGTGAAGCCCTTTTTTAAAGAAAAAACTATGCATACACCGCTTGCTATTTGTCTTCAAAGTTTATAAACGATGCAGTGACTGGTTAGAATTGCATTTGTCTTGAATTTTTTAATGATTCTTTGCGGTACTGTGACATTTTCCCAACTTTGACCCATGCTATTGGTGCATAATTTATTGAACAAGTAGTCCATTTAGTATGGCAGATTGAGCATTTTAATTGCTTCAGTGATCCCCTATGCTGTTGTACGGTGTGATTTAATTTTTTCTCATCTTTAAGATATGGCAAAAACGAACGCTAAAACTAATGTACCCACGCGCGGACAATATAAAAAATGGGCACGTGTCGGAGGAAAAGAAAAGATTGTTTTTGAAAAATATATATTTTTTACTTCTTGTGAATAAAGTTTCTCTTCCTCGAGGCACTATAACCTTTTTATCCTCACTCTTTCTCTCTCTCTCTCTCTTTCTCTCTCGTCATTTCCGTACAAGATAGGAGAGTGGAACATGGCAAGAGGAAACGAGAGAGAGGAGTGAATGCGGAGACGTTAGAAAAAAGCGTAGGGTTAAACCGGAGGTTGGCCGAGCGTTGCAGAGAGGAGAGGGAGCAAGACTCCTCCTGCTGCATACGTGCATTGCGCACGTGAAACCGCCTCTCCGGGTTCTTTTCAGAACCAAGAGTATGCTCGCGGGCTTTAAGGGGATGGATGGCTTAAATGGGGGTCGAGGAGAGTTATAGGGAGTCAGTTGGGGTGGTGGGGCTGTCGTACAGCGAGGGGTGTGTGTGTGTGTGTGTGGGGTGGTGGCAGTTGTAGCAGCAGGCCTCCGCCGCAGGGTCAGCGCCAAGGAGGCCGGCCTGGAAGGCAGGCACTCCGGGAGAACGCCATTCATCTCCCGGCCGCTCCCCACATCTGCCGCCCACAGCATACACAACCTCCTCTCCCTTCCTCTCCTGTTTTTTCCACCTCCCACCCCGCTTGCCCCGTCCTCCCATCCTCCCTCCTTTCTTCCATTCCACCTCCTCTCTCGAATCCTCACTCCCCCCATTATTTCCATTCACGTCCCCTGCACCTCTCTCCACCTCTGTCCACCTCTTTCCCCTCCCGTAGGTTTTTCGCGAATCCTGCCCGGTCTGGTCCTCTCTCTCTCCCTCCTTGAGCGCTCTCTTCGCATAAATTCTTTCGTCTCTCTTTCTATCTCTCCTTCTCTCTACCGGACTTGCTCTAACCTTTCATTCGAGCCTTGCGCCCTTTTGTGATCACCCAGTGCGCGAGCGGCCCCAATTTCTCCCTCGATGATGACTGTTATCCAGTGCTTATCTCTCCGCCCCTACGCTCCTCCCCTCCCTCTCTTCTATCCTCAGGTCTCGCCCCTTTCTTGCATCCATCCCCATGTAAAAGGGGAAGGCTCTCCTTGATCCTGGTTTATGTTTTTGGTTTTGTCTGTCCTGCGTCTGGAGCAGGACTGTGTTCGGCTTTCGATGCCACGAATCTTGTCACTGGGAAAATCATGGTAAACTTGCCTCCCACCACTCACCCTCCACATGCTTATTTATTTTATTTATGTATTTATTTATACTCACAACCCCGAAAACAGCACAACAAAGGCCTTTTACATCGGGTGTTTTAACATTAACAAGAGACGAACATTCACACCCATGTCCTGGGCAGGTAATATTCTACCCAGTCGGGACTCGAACCCGCGACCCTCTGGTTAGCAGGCGAGGACTTTACCCCACCGCCATCGGGGCCGACAAATATAATAGAATATAAACCAAACGTAGGGTTGCATAATTTCGGGTTTGCCTTTGATGACTTTTCCGTGGCTAGCGTCAGAATTATTGAACGTTGAATATGCCAAGCATTTATTACTAAATCTTCATGCAAATAAGATTTTTGTCAAAATTTATTTCGGTGCCGGCATTATTAAGGTTACGTCTTAGAAAATCAAGGTCTAGTTTCCTCCAAAGAAATGAATGGAAAGTGGAAATCTTTGTCCAAGCCCCAAAGTACCTATAAATTCAATGAGTCACAAGAGTTTTTTTTTTGTTTTTTGAAGTTCTACTTTTAATAATATTATCATATAGAAGTTATCCTCAGAATGCCAGAAGCTTCTCCCCGTTTGCAGATTGTCAACTTGTTACACAATAAATAATGAGTTCTGCTGTCAAATTATGTCTTGACGATGCTCGTAATACAATTTATTCTATCTGAAAACAGTTTCTTATTTTACTATCAGCAATCGATATTCGCAGTATTCCAATGCCAATAAGACCTTAAGGTGAATATACATGTAGTTTTTAAATTGAAGTTAAGACAAGTTGTTAGTTTTCTCTAGCGATTGTACGTTACAAAAAATTAAAATATGGAATATTTAGGTCGTCACAAGCGAAACCATCCTGATCGCCTGGTACTTTTGCGTCCTCTTCGAAATGCGATGATGAACAAATGTGGATCGTACTCTCTCGGTGGCGGTGGCTTAAAAACTTCCGTATTCCCTCATCTGCTTTACGTTCCGGGAACCCTCTGGTTGCCAGCCGCGGCCTTCTGTCAGTGAAGGGTAATTCATGTAACACTCATTTTCTCCCTTTCGCCTTCGTGCCCGTCCTCCGCCGCGGCTTTCCTCCTCAACCACTCATCTCACACTTCCTCCTCCATCTCACCCGATCGTCATGAAAGGCCTCTTCCCCCTCCACTACTCTCAACGCTCCCCCCACCTCCCTTGCCGCCCAACCTCCCCCTTCACCACCACCACCACCACCACCTCTTCTTTTTTAACTTCCTTCCGCCCCACAAATCATTTCTCCCACCCTCCACCTCCTCACCTCTCTCCCTCGCCCTTGTGTGTTAACCCGCCGCCGCCGCCGCCCGCTACGGCCGACTGATGCCTCATCTACGCGGCCGTCGCTGGAGTGGGTGGCCGGCATCCCAGTGGAAGATCCCTCGGCCTCGTCATCCTCCATCGTCGGCTGGGCGTATGCGAATTTTCTGCGAGATCTCTTTATGGGTCGAGGAGGTAATAATCTTGGAAGGTCTTTTCGTCTAAGGTGCCCCGTTCTTTAATATCCCTTCTCGTCCTCTTCGATTCGGCGAGCCTCCAGATAGGTGGTAGATAACGGAAATCGAGAAATACTGTCCACAATACCCGATTGAGCATTTTTCTTTCATTTTTTATTTTATCCTCTTCGTTGCGACGTATTTAATAGCATTGCCGATGAATTTTAAGGCCTAGAACTGAGATGGTTTGGTGGTGTCTCTGACTAGCTCACATGACTTGTAAATGGGAGATTTTGGTTAAATTTTCGGTCGAGTCACATAATTTTTCACTGGCAAATTCCATCTCCTTTTGTGCAATTTGCATATAAGGTCATCCCTCTATAACCCCATATCATCCCCTCTCCTTTCTGAGTAGTATCGGTCGTACGATAGTAAAGCCTATGCCAATATGATCTGCCTATAAAATAGTTTTAAACTGACACCACTGTCTCATATTTCATGTGGGCTTCATATTGGATTCCAAAAACCAAGTATGATATGACCCCCTGCATTTCGGCTGGAGCTGTCCTTCGCGTAATGGTTTCTCTTTCTTTGAGCGATAATCGAGATTCGATTTCTGTACTATATGCTTCAGAATTTCTATAATCAATGCTTTCCGGTGATCGGGAACTGGTCGGCAGAAGTGCAAGTTTAATTCTGCCGCGGAAAAATGAGACATCGACAACAAAAAATAGTTCAAACTCGTAATTTAACAACTATGGATGAATAAAAAGTTATGAACGCTTCAATTAGCAAAATACGGATGGGGAACTCCAGCCACTCGTTACGTCGGTAAGAGCAAAGGATATTTTTTTCCAGGTATGTATATATATGAGAGTGATCAATCGGGAGTCAAAATCCGTGATTTCTAATTCATTCAGAGAGCCCTTCGTTAGCGAGGGCTTCTCCCTCCGCGTGTCTTGATTGCGAGTCACAAGGGTAACAAATGGAGTCCACTCTTGGCGTCTTCTTCCCTTCGGGGGATTTTCTCGGAATATCTTATTCAAAAGAAGAAGACTGAGGAGGAGGAGGAGGAGGAAGAAGAAGAGACGATCCTCTCGTAAGGCAATTGCCTCACTCTGAGGAGAGAAGTGGTAGCAGCAGTTTGCTGCGCGTAGAGGGAGGGAGAGAGGAGGAGGGGCGATAAATTTTAACCCGATTCGTACGGAGTGTCGTCCCATTAAGATCCCCGAGTTTTCCGGAGAGGAAAGGAATTGCGCCCACCCCTCCCAACCGTATGAATCCCCTCTCCTTCCCCCTCGACTACTACGAAATCCATGTCAATTAAAATCCCTTGTTCGCCCGGCAACCGTCGACCAGCCATGAGAGCTCTGTGTCCCCATCCCGCTGTCCCAATTCCTCCGAGCCGTCCCGAGTGGGATTTTTCGGGGGCAAAAACAAGTCGCGCCAATCGTTAAGTACACCACTGATTCCCTCCGCGTTCTCTCCGCCCACCTTCCCTCTCCGCCGGGGTTTTCCTCCTAATCCAGAGGCTTCTTCAAATGTCTCTCTTCCCATGGAACAGCGAGCACTCTCCGGGACGTTCCCGAGAATAGCGTCGAGTGGTTCACATCTTTCGATGGCATTTTTTCCCCCCGCTTCCTGATTTCCTCGCGACTATCTCAGTGCCTGCAGAATTTAGGTTTAATGGCTGAGAAGAAGTTGTTCGACACAAAGACTGAGTTTTCCACCGACAAAATACCCTCGGGATCCCCTTGATCAAACAGAAATGATTACTGGGAAATGGATAAAAATTACATGACGAACATGAGACTATTTCCCTGTGGTAGTCAGGTTGTTCATGCGTCGGCCTGCCAACCCAAAAGTCGCGGGCTCGACTACCGTCTCGGGCATAGAATCTGTGTATATGTGATTCATAATAGGACAAGGATAAATCCTACAAAACCGTGATGAAACTCTAGAAGTTGGAACTCTTGAAGTACAATTTTGCCACGACTCCTGTTCCGGTATTGCTTTAGTTCACGTTTATAGCTGTTTGAGTCTGAGCCGCGATGTGTCAACATTTTAAAAATATTTCGATATTTCTGACGGTTTAATTTAGGTTCTCAAGAAAATAAGGCCCTAGTGTGGGCTATGAAATATACTTGTAGCCATCGTGAAAGCTTTTGAAATCAGTTTGATTTCCCCCGCTTGTGGCGTTTACTTGATGTATATACTATGCAATCCTGATAAATCGTATCACAAATAATATTTTATAGTCAAGAGAATTTTTCTGATTACTTATTTGACATCTCATGATAAGACAGTATCAACCCTTTAAAAAAATATTGAGGAGAAATGGCGAAATGTCACTTTGATTCTGCTCCACTTATTGAAGTTATGGGATAGTTCGGAGGTCTCAAGTTTGTATCTCATCCGGTCGTTGAGGTCACACTCGCATCCTCATTATCGACTCCAAGAAGTTCATCGCAAATTGCGTTCCGTGTCGCTTGCGAACTTGACGATAAATTTTATGAGAATCCACGGATTTCCTAAGCTTTCGTCTCACGAGATCAATCCTTCGAAGTAATCAGAGGCAAAGGGTTGGACAGGGCAAATGTCTCTGGCCGGCTTGTTTGTGCGGGCCTTCTTCGAATATCCATTGAAGGCTGTGGCTTTCATATCTAACCATGCAAAATCAAAATCCTTAGTATACACGAGGCCTTGCATACGTTTCTGGCTCGAAGCTAATGGTAATCTCCATCTGGTTTTGTCAATCCATTGAACACTTTATCCGTGGAACTCCCACGTTGGCAGCAATGTGGATAAATAAGGTTTGGTGTAGAGGAGATATGGGAATAATTTTAATGAAAACGAACACGTTTGCAAAGATGGAATGGACAAATTAGCCCCTGATACAGATATGAAGAAAGGATTGGGACGTTTAGTAATAGGGGCATCCATTAGATCTTGATATCGTGGAATGTTGTCGTGTGGGAAAAAGAGAGGCCTCGGACTGACAGTATTTGACTTTAGAGTAGGGGAGTCTTGGAGAGTTTTTTGTGATAGAGGTCGAAGTGAAGACGAAGAATTTGGGGGCTAGATAGGAGAGGATAGTCTCATTGGACACAGGACAAGAGAGGATGAATTTAAACAAGAGATATTTACTAAGACAAAAAGTTTTTGTCCTGAGAGGAATAACGAGGAGAGCAGAAGACATTAGAAAGAAATATAGAAGATGGCAACTTGAGAAAGAAATATTGTGACGTAAATCGTGTTGGGCCAAGAGTGAGATGAAAGAAGGGTAATTTGAGATGTCAACGACGGTGTCCAGTTATCTGCCTCACGGAGTTGACATCGAGAGCTCCGCAAAATAATGCCGGTGTGTTCCGGTACTGGTGGAATCAGGAAAGGTAGGACGTCTATGGGATTGCCCTTTACCATGGTGTCTCAAAGCGAATCTTCAGTTCCTTTCATGTGTATGCCCCGTCCTTATTCTGCCCGAGCTCGGGGTTTCGTCTGGGCGGGGAGTCGGGAGGGTTCGCAGCCGGCGCGGTCCCCTCGGGGCGGGCGGCGACGATCGGCTGGCTTCTTCGCCGAGATCCGGAGACCCGGCGGCCGCCGCCCTCGCCTACCCCCTTTCCCGCTCTCGTGCACACTCCCTCCCGTAAACTTCTCTCTCAGTGCCGCCTTAATTCATTTTATCCTCCCATCTCCCACGTCTTAATTTGTACACTCTCCCCCAACCTCACACCCGTATTCACGCAATCACCCACCCCCACACGCTGTCTTTCAAACCCCATCCCCTCCCCGCCCAAACGTTCCTCCGCCTTCCCATCCCTCGTCTAATTTTCCCAATTTTCCTCCCCGCTGCCCTCCGGCCTCTCTCTTCCCCCACCCCCCTCACCACGTCCTCACTCCCCCGCCTCATCCATCAACCCTTCCAGCACGAACACACATAAGCGTATACATGAGCTATTTCCACGGGGGGCTCCGGCTCCTTCCTTCCTTCCGTTGTCCTCGCGGTTCCATTGCGGCGGGCGTGCATCGTCAGTTTCCGTCCCTCCACCCTCCGCACCGCTCGCCGTTTGACGCGGGAGATGTTTCCGTGAAGCGGAGATCGGAAGCTTCTCGTCTCTAAAACCTTTTTTTTGTATGTCGTTTCCCCCGGAATTTAATTCGTTCCCTCATCGTCGGGCTCGGATAAAAATCCTTCTTGATGATGAGATGGACAATCGGGTATCGAGAGCTCAGAATATGGAGTCTAGAATCAAAAGTCTGATTGAGATTGTTGTTGCAAGAATGAAGGCACTGGTACTGGGGGGTAAAGCGCTGTTCTGGCAATCCTTGCTTGTGTTCAAGTACCGCCTTGAGTATGATTGTTTTTGTGTTAGGGTTTAGAAATAATGTTACTTCTGCGTGATTTGGACAAATGTATCTCGGGTATTCCATTGGGTAAGCAGATCAATCTCCCCCTTTTGCAGATAAGCAGATAGCAAATAAGCAGAAAGTCTCCCGACGTTTCGGAGAACGACTTGTTCGACATTCTCAGGGGTTCTGTGCGATTTAATTGTAGAAGTCGTAAAAACGTCAAAGGATTACTTTAATATCTGCTTACTACTACGAAGTATCAGGTTAAAATTGCTAAGAAATGGTTTCCTATTATTTCGTTAAGACTTTGATTAGCAACCCGAAAAGAATTATTTTCGCAGAAATGCCAAAATCTCATTTCAGCAGTAGTTTTCACTTCAGCCTGTATGCTCTTCGCTCGACTGACTGCTGATCACGAATTATTAGTATTTACGCGGAAGAATCGTAATTTTGCGACGGCGAAGTACTCTAAAATGTTGTTCCTACTTGACAATTATGAGATGAAAAAAATGTTGCATATCTAGAAAGAATGTTCATATCTTGCTGAAAATCTTCAGTAAATTCACACATGAAGCCTCATCTCTAAATTATTTCAATGAAAGATTGAGCGTAAAAAAAGTCCTATTAATGAATTAATCTATAATTTTTACCGCTATCTGCATTGAGAATTATTAGACAGCATAGAAATTCTTTTTCAAATGATGTATTTTGACAAGACACTCTCGAGTCATGGTATATATTACTAGGATGTGAAGCCTCAATTCGAGAATTGCGAAGCCAGCTCAACCTCAGTGAAAACATACTGCAGCGGCTCCGACTCAAATCAGAATTCTATATCTCGAGCGACGGGTGCTGGGCCACGCATTCGAGCATTATCCGCTGCACATCGACTTTACAACACTTCACCCGTTCGAATTTTCCATGGCATTTATCGCCTCTGCTACGGAATCGCATCGGACAAAAGAGATAATGTCCTCGGCACACGTGTGCAAAAATATTCCTCCGTTCCGATTGACCGCAAACAACGTCTCAAGCCGTGGAAGCTGCCGGAGGTCCATAAATCGAGAGACAAATTCGCAACCGCCCCTTTCCACTTAGGGAGCGGCAATGTCACGGGGATTTCTTTTCGTGAAAGGATGCAAGAGACCGGACTGCCTAGGGTCCGAGTCACCCCACAGAGTTGTCTGTCCACTCCTTTCCTGGTGCCGGGGAATCGCCTTTGCCTCGACTGAGGGACGGAAATGCTCGCGAGCTACCTTCCGTCCGTTTCCCAGTTAGGATAACGCCATCTCTTTGTTTCGGTATAATCACCTCCTTGCCCTATAGAAATGTATTTTGTTGGGTGAATCATCACAGAAAACCATTGGTATATTAAGCAATAATTTCTGCGTAATGCAAGTAATTTTTCTTTTAGAATCAAGTTTTGAAAAACCTTGAAGCTCCCTGTCTTTCCACTTACCTAGAGTCTTCAAGCAAGTGGCTGAACAAAGCAAAAAATAATCCTTCCACGAAATGCACTCAATAACTCTGAAATCCAGTCAAACTGTCGAGCAAACGGTCGAAAGACCAAATCTTATCGTGCAAAATATAGATACTGACATGATGTGGTAAAACTGTTCCATAATGATATAAATGAAACACTTTCCCACTCACTCTTCTTTGCTATTCATACTGTAAACGATTCTTCTAGGAGAATTCAAGGCATTCAAACAGAACGAGGGAACTTCAGGGGGCAGGAAGAAAAGACGGTGCGGCTTAGTGCTCGAATGCCACCCTATGGGGAAGAGGTCTTAGCTAGTGTCAATGCCACCCCAGCGAGCATTCCCTTCTCTAGAAGCGAGTGGCAATCGGGTGGGTGAGGAGACGGGGAGTTGCGGCGGGCTCGGCCGGGTCCGCCGCGCGGGACACGTCCCACCCGCCTCCCGCGCCGAGAAAACTCACTCTCTCCCTCCACCCGCTCGGTGCGGATGGCACGTCCGGGGCCCGGGCATGCATAACGCATGGAGACCGCGGCGGCGAGTTATCCACCACCCGCCCCGCCTAGACCGCGCCTCGCTTGCCCAAACGCGGGGAGGGCGATGGAAAAACTTTTGGGACGATACCTCCCGTTTCCTCCCCACTTCTCCACCCTCCTCTCTCCCTCTGCGGCATGTTGGGAAGTTTTGGCCGGTGGTGAGGTCAAGGAAGGAACGAAGGAAGGCTTCGAACGAAACATCCACCGAATGGAAAGGTTTAATCGAGGAGGATGGAGTGGTGGCACTGCAGCGATACGAATGTGACTGCGGTCGCCGATAACGACGCATTGGGAATAGTTGAATGGAATTTTAATTAGGACTAGCTTCCATTCAACACAAGTCTCACACTCGCTCATTTCCATTGATGATTCCCGTTTTTCTTTTGCCATTGGTGCTGGTAGTCGGTACAACTCATACTTCAGTGAGGTTCGGAAATGAACGCATGAAGAAATATGACTCCCTCATGACTTGACGATGACTCTCCACTGCTGACGTAATGTTATTTTCAGCCGTGATCGAATAAAGCCAATAATTTTACGGTGATTCAAACATTAAGAATGGTATCTGTAGCAACCTTTTTGAAATTCACTGCGGAGATGGACGCCATTGGCAGGTTAATAATATCGGTAAATATCCTTAAGACAATAGGCTCGTAATTGGTTTGTCTAGGCTCAGGTTGCAGTCCGCCAATGATTATTCCATAATGATTTACTCATTTTATTGCCAAATTTGTTTTAGTATTTTTTATATCGGCCTAGAAATCATATATTTCTGGCCGTGTTTGAAGGAATGTGAGTAATACATTTCCGTTCCTTACCAACACTCATCATTGGATGCAGACGAAAGTAATAAAATACGCTCTTCTTTCAGGCGTTATCATTGATAATTCTTGAAAAAGACTTATGGAGAAACTGTCCTCGAGTTAGTGCCGAAGTATGATTAAAAAGCGACTCGTCGTTGAGATGCAGTGTTTTTTTAAGGGAAGGCTAATTTGAAAATATACTCTCGAGCGCATGGAAACTTCTCGTATGGGTTGAGCATAAAATTCATTTCTGGCCTTTGCTATCGACACGGCGAGAAATTCCTCGTCTTCTCGATCCCAGCTGCACTTCCGACTTTCGGTCAACCCATTCCCTCGGAGTGTGTTTTGCTTGAATTCCCCGTAATCCGCGTACCGGTCGCCTGGGCACACCTTCCCCACCAGATGGTCCGCCGCTGCTCCGAAAACATTGACTCGGGGTATAGGGAGGGCCTCGCTCTCTACATGTGCTTGTTTGATTTACTTCCCTCTCCTTCGTTTGCGCGGAGGGAGGCGTCCTCCTTGGACGATGCGCCCCACACGCAGGGGCGGAGGCCGCGGGAGATGTCGCTAGTACAGTGCCAATCGGAGGAAAAGAAAGTCTTCCTCCGATCCGACGAGCGTGCGTTCGGACGGGGTTCTTCAGAACATTAGGAGGAGAAGGGACGAGGGCGAAACAAAATGGGACAGGAAATAAGAAAGAAGGAAATGCAAGAAATGAGAACAGTAGAAGGAAGGGAATGAAGAGAGAGACAAGGAGGTTCAGTGGAAAGGATGAGTGTGGAGGTGGTCCTTCCCGATGCCGAAAGGAGGAGTTTCTTGTCTCCTCCGCGACGCGGCGCCCCTCGCGCTCAGTGTCTCCCCCCACCACCACTCCCGTTCCACTCCCCCCTCTCCCTTATACTCTACTCTCCCCCCCCTTCCCTTCTTCACCCTCCACCCCACACCAACTGCCTTACTAGGTCTTCCTCTCCTCCTCCCATCTTCTCATTACTTCCCTCTTCTTCGTCTTCTTCTCCCGTCCCTCCGCTCTCTTCTCCTCTAGCAGCCTCACTCTTCACCCTCTCTATAGCATCTCCCCTCCTCCTGCCTCCAACCCCTCTCTCACCCTCTGCCCCCCTGCTCTCCCCCCCAGGGCGAGAAGGGCCAAGGGGGAGGCGACGATCCCTGCCGCCGGCGAGGAGCTTGGAGGAGGCGGCGGGGGCAGCAGTGGCGGCCGGCCTCCTCTTGTGCTTCCTTCTTTCCTTCCCTGCCGGAGGCGGCGGGGACGCATCGAGTTTCAAACTCGGGTAGATGGGACGGGAGGCCGTTTGGGGGGACTCTCTCGCTCTCCTTCCCGCTCACTGGCTCCTCCGCCACCTTCCCGTCTTTCCCTCCCATCACTTCTTCTCTCCTCTTCAACATCCCCCGATGATGCCCGCGTTCCCTGTCTTCCCGGTGTCGCCTCCGCTGCTTCTGCCTTCGCCGTACCGCACTCCGACCTCCTACTCACTGGACACCTTGCCACATCGAGACAGAAAATGTAGAAAGATAAGAATGAGAGATAAAAGATTCAAGGGTTGTCAATCATGTTAGAAAGTTATGGAGCTCAAAAAATCAGCAATGTTTTAGCTCTATGAATCGACTTACTTTCACTAAGGGCACATAAAATTGAATGTGAAATTAAAAAAGTATCAAGTACGGTAAATTCGGTATGGTACGGTAAATCAAATACGGTACGATAAATGTCACAGGTGATGAAGGATTTTAAGATGATCGCAAACTACTTTGGTGATTCGGCTTGAAATTTTTCCCTTTTTCCTGTCACTTGCACTGCTTATGCTGGACCACCGTACGTGATGATTTAACCGCCCTCTTCAAACTGAAATGTGGTCTTAACTTAGGTCACACATTTTACGTACCCTGGAAAACTACTAATGAATTTCATTCATTCCAGTTGAGAGTTCAATTTATTTTCACTGTGTGTAGATTAAGCTGAACGTGCCCGGGAAGGTTTTTTTAGCGGTTTTGAAACCATGCCATCTGCAAAAAACCAATCGCTCAATAGGCTACTACGCTATACATATTACCATTAGTTTGTATCCTAGTAGGCTCTAAATTTAGGCCGAGGTTCATAATTAATGGTGCGCACAAATTATCTAAGGCCGCACAAGAATGAATTGTATCACATTATTGTATGCGGTAGACTACCGGCACGCTACGCCTTGAGCCTTGTCCGTTTCCAGCCGGATGTGAATCCCCGGATGGATGTCCTCCCATCTTTCTCCAGGGTACGCCCTCTGCCTCTACGCCCTTCATCCGAGTCCATCCAGTAATTCCTAATTTACTCTCACTCCGCAGCCTCCATCTTCTCCCGAGTCCCGACCTTCTCCACTTCTTCCCATGGACTGAAACCTCTTTAATTTGAGGCTCCTTTCAACGTCACTCGGTGTTCGCTCTAGATCCCGCCATTAATCTTCTAATCATTTCTTGTCGCCTCCTGGAGGGCCAAGGGTGGAAAGTAATTATCCAATCGATCTAGCGTAAATTCCCTCGCCGTGTCACGACGACCCCTGTTGCAGAGAGACAGACCATCGCCGTCCCTCCGCTTCTGTCCGTTTCTCAGCCCCATTGCCTTAACTACTGTATCCTCATCTTCTTTTTTTCTTGCCGTCTTCATTCACTCTAATTTCTTCAAGAAGTCATTATCAGTATTTCAATTCTAGGATTGTTTAACTGCGCTCCTTATTTTTCTCTGTTCAAGCGGAGTCCATGATGTCTTGTTTATTCTCCTTTCTTACAACCTTTTTTATTTTGATTATCTACTTTTCTATTAGCCTTTCCCGCCTTTCTTTCCACTTCCTTTTTCTTGCATCTTTCCATCAACTCACTTTATAACAAACTCGTTGAGTCTAAGGGAATGTTCGACCTTATTTCTTGTAACCATCTCATGTTCTGCTGATTTCCTCTTTGTTTTCCTTGTTACTTGTCCATTTGATCGTCGGCGTCCATGTACATCACCTGGTCTCGAAGGTTTATTATCATTAATTAATCTCATTGATGTAGTGAGCCGTAATTTTGATTTTAGCGTCCTAGTGCGATATATATTTGTTCAGTATTACAAATAAGTATCTCATGAGACAAAAATACATTTTTCATTGGTAACTTCCTGCAACGACCACTGCCGAAGTTAAATATTTTTGTTATTCGCGCCACGGTAACTTCCAATGAAGGTTTGTATTTACTCCGAGAACAATAAATGTCTCGAGTCTCCATACTTTTTCCAGCAGTAACAGCGATGTATCTTGGAGGAAAGCCTTAGGGGGAGCCCCTCTGCGTCCTCTTACGCAAGATTTTAATCAAACTCCCCCGAAGTATTTCTTTCTGCTTGGGGTCCCTCCAACAATAGCTGGAGACCAGCCCGCAGTACTGGGCCTCCCCGGCCAAAAATCTTGGCTGCGTCACCTCCACCAGACTCCCTCCTTCACACGCAGCATCTTCTCTCACAGCTTCTCTTCCTTTTCCTGCCCGCCTGCCTCCCCCGCCCGCCCCTCCCTCCCCAACACATTATTATCCCCCCTCCGCCCACCCGCACATCCCAACCCCCCTTATGATTCCCGCTCTCGGTTTTGTCCTAAATCCCCGGAACCCCGCCATTCTTTCATTCTCGTGCCCTCCGAAGTCCTCCCGCCTCATTTTTTTCGACTCCGTCTTGGAGAAAAAATTGAAGGCATAAGAATGAGGAGGGTGCGCGCCTTTGTTGACTCTTCACGGTGAGGATTCATTCATTCAAATGAGAGAGAGAGAGATGGCGGGTGGGGCTATCAGGCCGACCGGGGAACGAGTGAGTGATGGTGGTCTTCCTCTCATTCCCTGCGTTCGTTCATTCTCTCATTCCATTTCTCTCTGTTGACAATCCTCCAACCTATTCGCCCTCTCGCAACCTTCATTCCATAAGCTGTGAGCTCTGCGTTCTGATACTTCCATCTTGCTGCGCGATGAACTCCATTTTAGGAATTTTATAATTTCATTGCCATGTATGATGAGGATGAAATTTGCATGAATTTTGATTGTAATGGCGTGTTCCCTAAGGCTAATTGTTTGGCAGTGGTAGTGTGGACCGAACGGAAGTATTTTCACCTCAAACGATATCGAACTAATGAACTGAAGTGGCGCGAGTCAATTTGAAAGTAAACTAGCTCTATATCTTCTTTTGAAAACCTATACTCTTTAGCAGCATCAAAAAACTCTACCTAGGTACATACATAATTCAGTTATCTTATTTAATATATTTGACTTCACCATGGGCAAATGTATTATTGCCATAACCAAAATAAACATTGCAATTGAATGGAAAAAATTAGTACATGCTGGTGCATAATTTAGCATATTAATTCATAATAATATTAATTTTCGTTGAAACTATTTGGAAAGTTTTACGCTAAAAATGCAGAGGAGAATCATTTACTATCTCAGCATCGCAGCTTTTTACTTACCATTTGAAAGGAATTTAGGGTGGTCGTAATTAGTGGCGCCAACGAATTAGCTTAGGTCTTTGCATCGGAGTGTGTAAAACCAGGTCTAATTACGATGCAAGGGAATCAAATATACGCGCACTCTTGCCCTGTTTTTGCAATTGCCCTGTTTTTCCAGTTCTTTCTTCGCCCCAATCTTTTTTTTTCCCAATAGAATCCAGATTGTATTTCTTCAGACTGCCATTTCCGCGTCCGATTCTTCCCAAAAGTTTCTCGGATTGCGGAAAGCGTTACATTGGTGCACTCCGAAATAGGTGAGGGCTTTGGAAAACATTAAAGATGCACTTTCCTAACTTGATACACTTATTTATTCTGTATTCTGTTTTTACTATTCATTTAGTGCTCGTCGCAATATCGTGGGAAGGTAAGTTTACCATTTAAAAATATACGATGCCGAATGAAAATCAAGTGCGTGCATCAATTAGGTCGTTTCTTCGCTCCGCCAATAAAAACAGGTGAGGATCGCCGTGCGTGCTTGCATAGAAGGGCACGCAGTTGTCTTTTTTTCCCCGGGGAGGGTTGATGGGTGAGGTTCCAGGGAAGAGTATTTTTTTATTTTAATGCAGGTTGGGAATGTGATGTTCGGACGTACGGTCGTAAAGATGTTCGTTCATTTCCTCATCCGAGGAATTGACGCGGGCGTTGCAGAAAATCTCCTTCGCTCTGTGTGTTTCACCGCGTCGCCGTAAACTCATTCGCGTTTTATGTCCAGGGTTTTGAGAGCAGGCATATTCCTCGGCTCTGGACCCTTTTTTTTTGGGGAGAGGGAGGGAATCAAGGGTCGTATCCCCTATGAGTTTCTATTCGCTCTATTCCCTATTCCCGTAGAACAGGTAATTTTTTCGGTCTGATTCTCTCCTGCTATGTCCACCTGGCCCACGCCTTCACGGTTGCCGAGGAGTTCCTCATGCAGTGGAGATTCCGTTAAGAATTCATGCATCAGAAATGCTGGAAAAGATAACAATCTTTCAGATAAAATTTTTCTCTCTGATGATTCTCCGCCATCCATCATCTATGGGCTACTAGAGACAGGAAAACCCTAGGACATCGTGTGCCAATGGTTGAAGGCAAGATATTACTCGGTTTTGTCTAAAATTAGGCCTCTGAACCTATAAGGCAAGATGAATCATTTTCAAAATTAATTGCTACAGTGATGCCTATAGTAATAAATTACTTAGGGCGTTAAGGATGTCATACTTACACGACTCAGCGTGTGCAGTTCGGGTAATAGAAAACATTTTGGTAGTGTAACCATCGGGGATATATTTCTTGCAAGCAAAGAATTTGTTTTCACTTGTTTTTAACAAACACAGCGCTAATTTCTGTCATATAGATATGTTTCTTCTACTCCCAATGAGTCAAATGTGACTTGTAAATTATATTATCGTGAAATATCGAGCATATCTGGAATATAAGTAAGCGATTTCACGCAGTACGCCTTTTGGTCTCTTTGCGCTTGTCCTTGTTTTCGTGTCCTTCGCGGGGTAAGAACAATATGCCAAAAAAACATTTTCCTTTTCTCTTGCTTTCTTCTTCTGATTCCTCATCTCTCTCCCCATTTTACGTTTCTGGTTATCTTTTACTTATTGCGTAACATCTATGAGGCAGCTTGCAGAGTTACCCTTAAAACTCAGATCCCATTTCATGAGACGGCGAGCATATTTTTAAGCAAATAAGTTTACGCGAACACGTCTTGGAAAGGAAGAATTGGTCTTACTCGCTGGCTTAAAGCTGGATTCTCGACGTAAATAACGGGAAGGTTGAGCAACAAACTCGACCACATTACTCTGCCCTGCCTCCACCAAATATTGCGTCGTGGATTTTATGAAGAAAAACATAGTTGAGATGCACTTTGTAGCGACCTGGAAGGGAGAATTTTGTTGGCAACCTTTCGCCCTGAAGCCGCTACACCGTGAATCCTCCACTCCGGATGGCGAATTAAAAAGTTGGACGGAAGGAAGGAGGGGGAGTTGTCGTATTTCTTTCGGCGCGGCATGAAGGATCTGTGTCGGAAATAAAAGCGCGGATGTTAAGGAGGAAAAATTAAGCGGAAGATCAGAAATGTGCGTCAAGGGAGGAGGGACGGGGGTCTACAGCCGAGAGACGTGCCCCGTACGTGAGTGCGTAGCACATGAAATGCAAGACGTCGGTTACACTGAAAAGCTCTCTTGAGTGGAGTTATATGGTGCCTCCTCCCTCCCCACGTTAGAACCCATCCCGCCCCTTCGGCAATCGAAGTTTTATTTTTTTTATCCCCGCCCCTTAACACTCTACGACCCGCTTTAATATGCGGCTGTAAAGTTTTACGCCCTCTGCCTCCTCCTCCCTTATAACCTTCCGTTTCCTCCGTCACTCACCCCTCCAGGCAGCCCTTTCCCCTCTCCCCTCTCTTCTACCCCCCCCCAGCCTTACTTATTTCCCCCACTCTTTCAAACCTTCACTTCATATGGGACCCCCTGCCGTACTCCCGTGTTCTGTTTTCCGTCTCCTATCCCACCAAAAGGGATGCGTAGTGCAGCGGTGCGTGAACTGTGATATGCGATGGACTCGAGATATTGCAACCCAATGTATCGCATTGTGCGCGGAATCGTACTTCTATCCAGTGCAATGGAAGGTGTATTCAGCGAGATGCATGCATTGAGCGCATAATTTAGTGAAACGAGGAATGAATGTATGCTGTATATTGTGAAGTGTGAGATGAATCAAGTAATGTAGTATGAAGTCACTCAATACGATATGAAATGTTGCTCGATACAATGCGATGCAAAAATCTATGCGGAGTTGTGTGATGCAATGTGAGACATAAGATACAATGCATCTTTTGAGGTACAAATTTTTTATCTCACTGCGATGTTGAAATTTGTTCGTTTCCCAGCCCCAGCAAATATTTTAAAGAACAAATGGGCGCATACTGCTGGATAATACGGGTGGCCTTGAAGCCGTTAAAATGCTCTTTCTACCAGAATGGATCCAGGAGGGCTGTAGCTACACTTAATACATAGGTATTAGTAGCGAAATTGCTGCGGTACCAAAATGGTTTCTCTATAAAACTGCAGAATGGATAGTTTCAAGAAAGGCTCTGTGTTTTTCATTAAATGGACCAAAAACTGCGCGCAATGAACACGTTAGGTACATCCTTTTTTTGCAAAAAATCGGGTTCTATTGCCTACGTCATGAGGCCATCTACTCTCTCCTTTTAACCGTGCTCTAACCATAGATCCCCCTCCTCCAGTGGTACCCTTCAACCTCCCTATAACACTTCGCAAACAACCTATCGTCATGGGGACACTGTTCCCATGATTCCGGCCTGAGACAGGACGCCACTCGGTGGATGCGTCCGATTTTAACGTGCACCCTTAACTCCTTCTATTCGTGAGCGTCGCTTTTCTTTCACTCCTCCCCCCATTTCCTCTCCCACATGGGTGTTCTCCCGCGAGACATTCGCCTCAAACGTGCCTGAGATCGCGTCGCGGGCCCGCGGGCCTGCAAAAGTTGGCAGCGTAAGGGAGCGGATGAGGTACGAGGGAGTCTTCAAGTCCGCGCCGGATGCGGACCGGGCGACTCGGGATGAGTAATATGGCTCGTCGACCACGCACTTCGACCCCCGATCGACTTCCTCCTTTGCTCGTGTTTTCCATGCGGTTTTCCTCCTAAGTGTTTCATCCTGAACAGATCCGGACAGGCCTTATCCCTGCGATCGTATCTTGGCGTAGCTGCACGTACTGCAGGGCCTAGTAAGAATCACTTGCCCGAATGTTGGGCCATACCTCCTTGGTTTCTCTATGGAATACAGCTTTCGTAAAGGCAGCCAATGCAACCTAGTCGTTCCAAGATGTGGAGTGTGCGTTTAGCAGGGCTTTTTATTAATGTCTTATGGAACGGATTCGAATCAAATTATTTCGATGCCGATCGTACTTCACTGAGGTTTTTAAGATATATATTATATTTCATATCCTGTAATCCATATCATTAATGTTTACTTGTGTTAAATATTTGTGATTATTCATTTTTACCGACGGCTGATATCGATATTTACCATGATATTTGTTTCAAATCTTATTGTGGCCCAATCGACACATGAAACTCCCAGTCCTCTTCTAAGAGAACAAAAACCTCTGCTATTCCATATCGTTTTTTGTGTTCACAATACGCGAAGTGAACAATGCAGCATAGTCGTGATTATAGTATTAAACGCAGGAGATAATAAATGGAAATAGTTGACGTCAATTGTATCCCTTTTTATTGTATCCGTAGAGAGAACTATATAATAGAAGTGAAAAAAGAATCGGGTTATTGTGTAATGCGCTTTCTCGGGGAAATGTTTGGAACCAAAACCATCCGAGCAAGAGTCTCGTGAAAGAAATCATCAGTGTTCTTTCTTCGTTACCCTTTGTCCAAGGAGCGATTGAGCATAAGTTTCTCTGAGGCGCAGTATTCAGAGACTGTTCCTCGGTCGTCATCGTCTTTGCATGAAGGCGAAAAGAGATTTGGGCCATGTGCATCTCCCTTTTCTTTTCCCAAATAATTTTTTCGCGGTCCTACTCCTTCAGCGCAACGCTCTCTCTCCCTCCCTCACCCCACCCCCTCCACATGCTTGGTTCCTCTCCCAACGGAGAGTTCTTGTCCCGAAAACGCGCCTCAATATTCTGCACCACACCCAGTTCCATGGCAAAGCGTGAAACGACTTAACCTCTTAACTCCCTTGAGAAAGGGGTTCCCCCGTCAAAATCCGACAATGCTCGTGTGCGAAATGGTATATTCTTGGTTTAAGTCTTCGACGCGTCGTTTGTGGGCGTGGTTGGTCGTGGCGGAAGTCATTTATAACTGACCATTTCTTAACGAACATCATTACGTATCCCGTACTCGGAGAATATGCATATGAGACAACTAATGAGGTACCAAGAACGAGGCGAATGTATAACTCTTCTTGAATTAGGCTCGTGAGGAAAGTAGTCAATTTTGTTCCATTCGTGCTTGGTTGTTTCTTGTCTATTGACAGGATTTTTACATAAAATTGTCCCATTGATCAAAATCAAGTTGAACTAATGCTTTGACGAAACGAATAGCTCTGACACGCGAAATGATTCCCGGTTCATGATTTTCATCTCAGCTAAAGTCTTACGATCCGTCCATGAAGCCTCATTGTTCAAAATTTTCCCCGTCATTTTTGGAGGAGAAACACAGGTTCAGTCTCAAACTCAGCGTCACATGATGAGACCATTATTGCATTTAAATCAGCTCACTACAATCCAGGAGTGGAGAGGGGGCAAATTTCAAGAATTACGGTCCCCTAAGGAGTTTCCGCACTATCGTAATATGGTAGGGTTTATGGCGGCCGACCTCGCACTTAACTTTTTCGCCTTCTTGATCCCAAAAGCGCCTTCCATTCGAATCTGATGCCTCTAACGAACCAACCGATCCTCCTCCCTCCCAGCCTCCGGGGACCCGTGTTCTCCGTGTTCAACCCCCCCCCCCTTCCTCAACAACCCATCCACGCGGGTGCAAAAATCAGGGTGATGTGCTTCGTCAGTCGTATTTCTGTGGATAACCCATTTCTCGGAACGAATGTCTGGGTCCTTTCAATATGCGATCGAGCGATAAATTCAGTGAGGGAAGGGAAGAGAGGGGGGAAGGAAATTTTATCCCACTTCCCCCCTCCCCGCTACACCCGCAGCTGGCTCTCTTTTAGATGTTCCGCTCATGAGCCAGGTAATGGAGGAGAGAGGGTGGAGCAGAAGATACAGGGAAGAGAAATAGAGGGCCAAAGGAGATCAAGGAGGAGAAGAGGGTGGGAGACGGAGAGGAGAGGGAGTTGGCTACGTATCTTGGCTCAAAGGAAGAAATATGGATGCCGAATTAAGAAAAAAGGAATCTGACAAAAAATAATTTATTTCTCGGACACATCTCTAAGGAAGGGCACCAAACGGGTTCGGATATTCCATAGCATCCAGCTTGCTTGGAAGCGGAGACGAAAATTATTGAAATAGATCGATATATTGCCGAAAATGACGCTCCACAAACATGTCTCACTTGCGAGCTCCTTAAGATTGAGCAAAAACCTATCCTCAGCGACGAATAAACCAAAAGTAAAGAGCCCGATTAAGCAAGGATATTTGTGGTTAAATCTCTCTCGGTGTGTTGTCGAATAAATTACTTGAAATTTCATTGGTTGAAGGTATTGACTACCTTATCTCAAAAACTTCTACCATACCAATTAAGATAACATTAACAGGGGGAAATTTATACCTTCGAGTTGTTCGTTATCTTTCATTACAATTTAAGTGAAGCACCGCCCAGTTTTTATAATAATTATGATATGATGATGATACTACCTCAGCCATGTATTTATGCATAAAAACTGCAATTTCCACGGTTTCTTTTGAATCTCAAAAGGTTCTTTGGGACTTGTTAAGACAAGTAATTTACAATTAGGAGCCTTTTCTCTTTGCTGAACCCTCCCGAAACAACCTGCTTCGAAATAAATTTGTACCAATGGAAGAATGGTTTTATTCTATCCAAGTCATCCTTGTTATTTGGGAGTGGCTCAGCAAACGCTCAGTTCTCCTTTTTGACAAGAAAATTTGAATGTGTTCCGTTTGTGGAAATTTGGTCTTTTCTGATAAAACTCGTGCCAAAAACTTTGTAGCAATTTATTCAGATTCAAGATCTGTCTCAAGATCAGAGTCAGATTACCAGAATGCCGTGAGTAATTTTTTCCCAGCGTTTGCTCGTCCAAGGTCTTGCAGTGAGTATGCAGTAAGTTGTTTGCACCACACATTCGTGACAAGACCGTGAGATCTCTCCCGAGAGTCGCCATTGCTGTTTTTCTTCAAGCGTATATCTCCTGTTTGAAATACGCACTCTATAAGAGAGAGGCAGCTCGTGCTTACGTCGGTGTGGGAGTGACTCTCGCAGCCACGACCCACAAGTGTAATCTTTCCTTACATGGAGAGGGAGAGTCTTCTTCATCCCTCTTGCATTCCGTGCAGGGCGTCCATTCCCATGCTGATTGCAGGGAATGTGACGACCGCGGATAGGAGCTGGATTCCGCGGCGCACTTCGCGAAAGGGGCGTCACCCGCGCATCGTGATATGTCCGGCGGACTTGGATCGGCTGGTATCTGCTCCTAAAATCCTCAAGTAAGAGATTGCATTCCTCGGTTTTGAGTCAACCAGTTACTATTACGAGACGGGATTTGCGTTCGCCACCCTGTGATGTACTCAACTGGTTCGTACTGGGGTTGTTTTTGAATTGTAAATTCTATTGCTTTTTGGCTACATACTTCAATCCTCATCACCGTCGATTTACAGCAACTCCTTTCATGCTACATGGACTGTTTTTTAAATCAAGGTTATGATCGTTCTTTATTAGTATAGGTAATTAATAGCACCCATAAAAATGTCTCTTTAGTTATATGTTATTTTGCTGACCACCAGGGGCTTTGCAGAGGTTTACTTGAAATGACATACTTATTTTAGCTGACAATACGCTGTTCAGCACTATAAAAACTTGCGCAGTTCTAACGCTCTTTGTTGAGGACCACCCATCGGTGAAATTTCTGGGAATCTCCGCTGGGTTGAATGGGATTCTTGAGTACCATTCCAACGCAATTGTTTGCCCTTCCGAAGCGGTATCAAAAGCGGCCTCGTTAAAGATTTTGATTTTTTACTTATATCGTTTTACGCGCTGCTTTCTTTTCAAAATTAACAGTCGATTCTATGTATAGGTGGGAGAAGCTTGTTCAGTTTGTTCGCATAATTTTTTTCATTATTTCTTCATTTTCCGAGGTAACTTCAGCGATGGAAGTCACCGTGTTGTCATTTAATTCTCTGCCCATTAAGATTTGTGCCTTGAGGAAATTGTGAAGAGCCTCCTCTCTCCTCCGAAAGCCCAAGTAATTCCCTCTCCTTCATAATTCCCGTAAGCCACCAACATTTCGTGCCAGAAATGAGAGAGAAGGCGAAAATTTTGAGGCACTCTTCCCTCCCAAGTCCGCACTGTCTCCTTCCCTCTAAGGGAAGGTGGAAGGCTAGAGGGAAATATAATAAATCGGGAAGAAGAGAAATAAAACAGCGAGGCTTTTCGACGACCCCACCCCCCTGCCCCCCTTCTGCCAATTTCCTGGGAAGTGCGCTTTTAAAATGAAGAAAAGGGAAGGTGGAAACCGGCCGTTCCCACCAATTCCCCGCATTCCTCAAAATATATGCCGAAAGTTACGACCTTCGCTCTCCGTGAGGAGGACCCCTCAACTTCCACCACCCAGACTCGCCCGTACCCACCCCATGAACGGATGGTGGAGAAGACTGCCAACCCCGACAAGTCTTGACTTTGCTAGAAGTCAGCGCGAGGAGAGTCTGTGAGGTTATTCAATCACATCGCTATCATACAAACATGACCAATATGCTTGCATTCGCACTAATTCTCAAGTTACCACCGTATTTTCTTGTTGCCCTCTTCAGAATCTGTCATGAAAGAATGAGCATTAGGTTGTTGATCTCAAGCGATGGTGGGCACCCCGTATCCCTATGATATTTTGCAAATTTGAGAAATTTTCCAAGGTAGATGAGGTTCCCATCTAATTGCTTATCAGTACATTGGTCTCATTTTTCCATTTCCTTCAACTGATGTGATAACTGTGTTTCATTTTTTCCGGGTTGCCTCCGTGGTTGTAACGCTTGCGTAGGTAATTTGGCTGTCTAACCTCGCATATTACTATTAGAACTAGTTCATACCGTCTTTTCTGCCTGTGATGGTGATGGTCGGTTTTTCGACATTGCGAATGGGGCACCATAGATAGACGATTTGCCGGGTGGCGGCCGAGGGGCGAGGAGATTTACGGGGGCGGTAATGCGCATCCACTTACTTTGCCAGGGGCGTCTTCTGCCTTTTTTCATCCCTAGTACCTGCCCTTCCGGCTGTCGCCGTGGCGAGAGAAATTGTTGGGGTCGAAGCCTGAGGAGTGTTTTCCCGATCTTCTGTTCTTCCTTCCTTTTTCTTGGAAGCGCCATCCCCAAGGGAAAGGGAGGGTGAGCCGCTCGAGTGCGGTCATCCCGGCCGCTTGAGCGGGAAACCAATTGGTGGTGCGGTTTCACTCGGATCGGATGCACCATTTGGAAACGTGTGCGATTTCTGCCATCACTTTTTCGCCGTTTCGGCCTCAAATACATTCGTGGCTCATTTTCAGTTGGAAAGACGCGCAAAACTTTTCCTTCGTTCTGCTGCGGAGTGAATTTTACCAACAGAATAAGAATTTTACCTTATGACGAGATGGATGGGTGTGTGATGGTTGGAAGGGCAGAGACACACCCTTAAGCAGACACCCACTATACTAAACGCCGCGGAAATCTTCGAATCAATTTTGAGTAATATTAGGTAATCGTGGTATCAGAAAGGTGAGCAATCTAATATTTTTTTCCAAATTTACCGATTAATGTTTCATGAATATGGCATATCGAGTCATCTACATCGGTAGTACACTTTATTCACCAAAACTCCTGTTACATTTTGCCAAGCGGTGGATAGCATTTCTTTCTGTGAAACGAGACAGATTCATGACTGGAAATAGTAAAGTACTCATGTTTTTTTAAGCTGTTCAAATAACTGAACAACTGATGACGCGGAAGCGATTTTGAACTCGTTTGTCGACAGCATAACCGTTAATGCTTATGGATTCGCTAAGAAGTGCTATCGAATCATTAGAACTCTTTACTCTTGATGAAATAATCATGCCTCGTCACATGCGTTCTTGTAAAGTTCATTTATATTTATTGTGAGTACCGCGTATTTATTGCTTCCTCCATGGATTAATAAATGAGGCGACGGTGACCTCAACACTTAGTAAAAGAGCATAAGCAGCGACACAGGCTGCAACCTCGAAAAAAGACTAGACACGCATCGGACTGCTTCGCGCGATGTACCCTCTTAGAGTTGACATAGTCCAAATTTTCAAATGACACGGTTTTTTCCGGGCCGACTAGACGCCGGCCGTGAAGTGCAGCTTGAGTAAACGTCATCCGCCAGCAAAGTTAATGGTCCGCAGCTTCGGCAGCCCCTGAAAAACCATTCTTTCAAGCGACGGGACGGGTGAGCTCGTCAACCCCCATCTTCCCGCTTGTGCGCTTTCACAGTCGGCCGATGCGAGTGAGCGGCCGGTCTCGTCTGGCGGGCGT
Organism: Ceriagrion tenellum; assembly: GCA_963169105.1. Lineage (NCBI taxonomy): Eukaryota > Metazoa > Arthropoda > Insecta > Odonata > Coenagrionidae > Ceriagrion > Ceriagrion tenellum. The sequence goes on from OY720632.1 coordinate 71,126,944, forward strand.
TCAACTTTCCCTGCGCCCGTCCGTCTAATTTCGCCTTCCCTTTGCTCCCTCGCTCTCCTCCCCACCTCTCCAGAGATCCATTGATTCCTCTCGTGGACATACACCCCGCTCCGCTATCTCTCTCTCTCCCTCGGCCGGTGATTTGTGTCGGCTCGCGTATGAGGTGGGAATTTATTTGCCCTGCCTCCCCATCCACCCGAGTGTTCTCGGGCGAATGCGGAAGTCACCCAGGCAGCGCAGCAAAAGTGCTTCCTCCGGATACGCACTCGGTTAATTCCCGTGTCGGAAAAAAATAGAAAAAAATAAAAGGGAATAAAAATAAATTCGTTGCCTTTTTGTTTACGATTCCCTGGCTCTCCTTATCTCCATCGCATTCTATTCAGATGCGATTGTTCCGATGTAAAACTGTGGTCGTTTTGGGGCCATTTGATTCAATTCCCAATTATTCCGACCCCGAGTTAACTCCACCGACTGTGGCTGCGAGAAGAGGGGGAGAGGAAAGCGGCGGCCTAATTCCTGTATCTCATTTTGAGGTCGAAACAATAAGGTTAATGGCGAAACCGAGTGCTTTACTTTCCCGTTGTTGCACCGTGGAAAAAAAAGAGCGAGGGTGTGTTTCGTTGCCGTCGCCGCGATTTCCATTACCGCCCGTGAGTCTCTCGTGTTTTCGTTCCGCTTTCCTGTATCAGAATTCGTCCTGCGTTGTTCTTTCGTCTCAAGGGCATCCAGATTGTCGGACTCGCACTCAAATGAAGTCGTTGCATGTTCCCTCGTCGGAACGCCAATTGCTTTTTTGAGGAGTATTAATATTTTTCTGGCCTTGAAATTCATAAAAAATGAGCCTGTTGAATTTGGACGCAGGCATATATTTCTTATGCATGACCACAAATCCGATGCGTCAAATGGTTGTGGTTCGTCAGGTGGGAAACTTGATGACTGACCAAGAGACACTCATATGGGATAGTGGGGCATAAGGGCCATCAGAGTCGTCTGGAAAATAAAAAAAGGAAAAACTCTGAGCGTATATTCGTCTCAGTGGCTTGAGATATTATTGCATTTGACATTTCATCAGTAAAGATGTATGTGTATTTGTGTCGTCTCTATAGTATATGCTATTAATATTTAAGCTGAATTTCACTCGTAAAACTTTCCAAAAATGTTTACCGGCTAAAGTTCATGATATAAATTTTTTACAATTTCCTATGGACTATCAATGTAAGAAAGGCTGTCCTCCACGATACAGTTAGTCCTCGAAAGCCTTGCCGTAACGTTTGAGAATACGTGCTGAAGTAAACGGAGGTAAAAACGGGCTCGCGTTAACCTTCAGCGTGGCGAGTTCTTGAGCTAGTTATTTCAGACCCTACTCAAAATGTTTCTGATAAAATGGTGAACCCGAGAATGTTTATTGGAAGTTTTGCTGGAAGTGTGGGACTCAATTTCACACTCAATGGATATTGGGATCGATTTCACGGCTTCACCAATGGAACTCCCATCCGCTACACTGCAAGTCTCCTTAGGTTCTGATGGCCTTTCAGATTATTCTTTCGTGAATTTTGGTCTCGAAGGTGACCAATTAATGCCTTAAATGGCTCCGTGCTCCTGTCGGGGAGAAAATTCCCTGCCTCCTAAAGCTCAAGGATGCATCCTGTAAGAACCCTTTTTTTGTCCCAGTTCCCCTCGGGCTTTGTAGTAACCACTGCACGGTATCTCCAATGCGCCGTCGCGACCCATCTAGCATGTTCATTGTGACTCCTGCTTCGCCTATTACTAGGAAGCTTCAAGGTTTCCTTTTCGAGGCGTAGAAATTAGTCCTCCCATTTCCATCGAAGGGCGAACGGGAATGATCAGAGAAAAAAATAACATAGCGCCGACCTTGCGAGGAAACCCTCGACTCATTCTAGCCAGCATTTTGATTGGGGATGGCTTAAATCGATGACGCCATGGAAACGCGTGTGGCGACAGTCTTCCTGCTTTCAAGGAGCTATCAGCACTTTTGAAGTCACGGTGGTCACAGAATTGCGATTTGCTTCCCTCAGTGACTTTCCCATGCATGCGAAGCTGATCTCTAGAGAAACACTTTTTGCGTGATGCGGCTGTGAATTTTTGTCTTGCATCTCTGGCTAAACGTTTAGAGTCCATCCCCTTCGACTTCTCTTGGTTAAAAGGCTGAACTGTCAGATAGCTCTTCTTGATAAAGCATGAATCTAGCCTAGCCTTCCCTATTCTTTGGGTGTTTCCTATTTGAGCGATTGGGGTAACAAGGCAACGGGCTACCTCGTGCCCTAGTTGGCTTTCCAATTATGGAATAGTGACTATGGTTATCGAGGGGGATATTTAAAAAAATCCCATGATTTTCTGCTACAAGCGTGAGTAACAGTAAAGTAGTCTACTGGATAATATAGGTTTGGATGGATTTAGAAGTAACTGTAATGATAGTTCAAAACATTAGCTACAATGTGAGTTTTAGCTTCTGATACTAATGTTCCATACCAAAATGTGATTGATCTAGCGCATGATCGTATATGATAGCTAGCGCTTATAGCCAAGGACATAGGAGTCGAGCATTTTTCGTGATATAAAGTTTTCTAAATTTTCCTCTTATCAGGATAGTATAATTCGTATATCCCAGTAATTGATTAAGGAGTTGACGATCATAATGTTTCGTTGATGAGTGAGTTAAGTTGTTTGCTACTCGTTGCCAAAATTATTTGCCAGTGTTTCAGCATTTTTGCATGATGCAGAGTAGTTCTTTTCAGAGGGTAGGCGTGGCCCCTGGGAGGCAGACAACTCCTAAAACTCCCACATTCAAACTCGACTGAGCCCTTCCCACGCACATCTCGAGAACATTAACAAATAGATGCAAGGATAAATATACCAGGGGTTAAAGTGAAAAAGCATGTTTCCCTTAATTGCTCCGAATTCTTCTTTGACGCGTTCATTTCTTATGTAAATAATTTTCAATAATGAAGAAACCATCGGCTGATGAATGAGTGTGCCCTGGGTATCTGTCTTCCACCCCGGCGGCGGGCAAAGCGTCCCCGCGAGTGGGATTCCTGTGGGCTAGCCATAATTCACGTCACGCCAGGGGACTGGGTATGGGTGCGGCCAAGGGTGACTGTGTGAAATGGGTGTACAGTTACGTCACATAGGAAGAGACTGAAATGTTCATGACGTTCGTGATATGACAAAATTAAATACTTAAAATTTAATTAAGGGCGAACAAGAGCCGTCGATAGCCACCAATGAAATAAAATGCCAATTTATGCATAAATAATTCATTGGTAGTTGCGAGAAAGTTTTGTACTACATAAGTCGATGATTTCAATTTCGGACCAAGGTGACTCTTTGGAGGTGTTAATAAAAATCATGAAAATAGAACTCTCATCGTATTATTGACAAAGTTTTCCTTTGGTATGCTCTTCATAACCATAGTATACTGCAGATGATCTATACTTACCTAATATCTTTTGTGAAGTACCTCAATACTTTATCCTGGAACAGCATACTGAGTCAGTTTTCTTCCCATTATGAATAAGAGCCAATGGTAAGAATAATTTGCTGATTAATCCGTATTTGATGAATTAGCCATCTAAGAGGAAGCATTAGGGGGAAAGTAATGGGACAAAAGTTTTTCAATATCTACATGGTTAATTCTAACACTCGTATTTCATTAGTAGGACGAGTCGGATGATGAGCAGCGTTATATATCCGGATATCGGAGCAAATCCGGCTCATCTTCGCGCTCCTAATAAGAGCCCGCATTGTTCGTCGGATTGGTTGGGCCTATGGGCCCCGTTTTTCAAACCTAAAGCAATCCCGGCCCCATGAGACAGCCACTCGTAAACCACTTGGGAGCGAACGTCATGCTCCCGCGCCCTGCTTTTTTTCTTCATGCATCCGCTCTCATTGTATTTTCGTTCCCCCCACCGTAGCCTTAATACTTTTACCCAATCATCAAAAGGACCTCTGAAGCTTGGGGCTTTTCTTAGGCTTCCCGGAAACAATTGGGCTCTCCCTCCTCCTCCTCCTCATCGACTTACTAAAAATATCTGACTCCCGCCAAAGTCTCCTCGCTCCACTCTTTCAACTCTTTCCGCACGCTCTATACCTACCTCTCTACAGTCCTCCCAGATTTCCCTCTCCCTCTTTCTATTTTTCCTCCCCTCTTTAAAACCGTTATTTCCATTCTCATTCATGCTATCTCTCTTTCTCTCACCTAAGAAGTCTAACCTTTTCCTTTGTCTTGTCTCGCCCTTTGCATGGGAACTGAGGAAATGGGGCGTAAGTATGCGAAAAGCCTCTCCATCATGCCGAATCACTCGCGTCTCTCTTTCTCCACCCTCGGTTTCATTTTGTCAGCGCGTGCACAGAGTGCCGCTAACGGTTTTCTCTTCATCGGTATCGTCAAGCGCAAAAACTAGTGAAAATTTAGGGGAAGAATTTGCTTTACTTCACTTTTAATTTGAAATATCGAGTGACGTTAATAAACAGCTAGGAAACATGTAATTAAACTTCCTTTTTAACTACCGACTACAGACACAACAAGATTGCCCGGGATTTTGCTCAAAACATTATGCCAGAAAACCCGCGAAGTACTTCTGAAGCAGTACAGATGTTGTTTACATAAGGCATTGTTGCTTGAATGTCGATAAAGTTTCAAGTTTATCCGAAAATGTTACGGTAAGGAAGACTAAACTCTGCTTCTCGAGGAACCCCGGTCATTTTATTTAGCTTTTTCTGTGGAATAATCTCGAAATTATTTGCGTTGCGTCTTCCAGCATAGGGTTGTTGAATCCACAGTCTTCGATTGATTATGCCATATTTTATTTAAAAAACTATACGCCCACAGAAGAGGCAGCGGAACTATTTGCGAGCTTACTGAGTGGAAAATACGATGGTGATTTTTGTAAATTTCGTGCATATTAATACTCGGCTTCTGCTCGGCGAGTAAGCGAGTCTTTGTGCGGAAAACAACCGCTTCCTTGTTTCTTCCGGAACTGATACCCCTGATTCCGAGACGGATGCCGGTATTTATGTTTATTTATAACAAAATTCTCCTCCCCACCCTTCATTCTGGGTAATCCGCGCAAATTTTGGAGGGCCGTAATTACTATAATTGGACCACTCGGTGCGATCCACATCCGCTACCCTTTCAATGGCCACGCCAAGGCGAGGAAGATTTTAATCTGCTCATGAGAGAGATAGAAGGTATTATGCCTCGTCTCGAAAATATCAGAAGAGCGCTCTCCTTCGGCCAATCTATCCCAATTTTCCCGTTTGATTCCGTCCCCCCCCCCCCCCCCTGGAGAGGAGGTGTGGAGACTAAGGGAATAATTGGACCCAGCTGGGATCACCTCTATCCAGGCGTCTTGTCTCTCTCCCTCCCGGGCCGGGTCGCCCCGAGCAGTCAAGGGACACGCACACGTGCGACGGCGCCCGGGATACACTCCTCCGCTGCACCGGCGGACGATAATCGCCGAAGCAAACGTCTCGCCGGATATTTTGTCTCGCGGGGCGAAGATAGCGCACGGACGGAAGGAGAACTGCATTTGCAGTCTGCGTTTTGCCTCCGTCTCAGTGTGCCGACAGTGGTTGGAGTAGACCATAGGTTTTAGATTCTCCACCGCCGCTTCTTCGCTCGCTACCATCCAACTTGGGACCGTAATACTTCTACTGCTGGCACATTCCAGGTTAGGATTTGCGAGGACTGCCAAGACTACTGCAAGAAGTTTTCAATTACCCAGTTCATTAATTTTCGAATTCACTAATGCAATTGTAGTTTTTTTAGCCTTTAGATGCATTTGTAGTTTATATGGCGGAGAAAATTATTTTGCGTCATATAAACGGTATAATAGTGTAAAAAAAGGGTGGGGTAGAAAAATAGAAGAAGGAAGTGCCGACCCCATTTAAATGGGATAAAGACAAAAGAGAGCAATGGCGGAAAAATTATTTTCATCATAATGTTATGAAAAAATAAAAAGCAGTTTCTTCCAAAAAATTCCATACGCTGGCACAGCGCGCGTTTTGCCCCTCTGTGAGAAAGATATGTGACAATCAAGCATCGAGACGAAATGGGCATTGTGCCGGAATAATACACTTTTGTTTACCGTACAAAGTTTGTTCTTTCAGTACGAATGTCATTCCATTCCTAATCCCATCAATTTCGGTTCTTTTGGATTTTTAATCAGAAAATAGAAAATGTAAATGCGTATTTACAAATATAAAAATGCTGTTCCATAAAGTGCCTTGTGAGTTTTCACAAAGGTACAGAAAGGCCAGCAGGTTGATACTCTGGTCAGCCAAAAGACAGCCCAATGGCAAGTCTTCGTTCTCGAGATGGAATTCGAAACCTTAACCTTTGTTTGGGTCATTCTTGCCTTGATGGTAGGCTAGTGGCCGCCGGCCCCGACGGGCAGTTATCATTCGCGCGTGTGTTTGGCGGAGGTCGGGGCGTAGTAATGTAGAGGATGCGGACGAATTCTTCTCCATCATCGTCTCATTTTCTTTTTTTCCCCTCTGTTTTCATTTCCGAATGGTAATATGCCCATCTGTGTAATTATCGCCTTTTCAAGACACTCCACCTTCTCCCCACTCCTCTGCGTCCGCGTGCGTGGCAGCGTCTCCAGAGAGAGAGAGAGAGAGAGAGCGCAGCCACGCATGACGGCTTTGTTTTGAGCCCGCTGCCTCAGCTGGTCGCCCGGCCGGCCGGTCGGATTCCTCAGGAGGAGCCGCCTTCCCTTCCCTGCGTCCTTTTTTTCTCTCTCCCTCTCTTCCGCTCACGGCGCTCCATCTCGGCTCGGTCCTCTTTCTCTCCTCCCTCCCGACTCTCTCTCTCTCTCTCTCTCTCTCTCTCTCTCTCTCTCTCTCTCTCTCTCTCTCTCTCTCTCTGTCGCATTCTGAACGCAGAAACCGGCGCTTCTTCGCCGCGAATATTTTCGCGAGAAGTCTTCATTACGGAGGACGATGGGGGGCGGGAGAGGAGGGTTGGAAGGGAGTGGTTGGGTTGGGAAGTGGTTAGAATGGGGAGAAGGATGAGGGTGACAATTGGAGATTGCTCGCGGCGGACGTTGCGTAAGGGATTGTGCTTCTCTTCTACTTTGCTTCCTTTCGTTCTCTTCTTTTTGCATTCACGTTTGCTCTCGGTGCTCTCTCTTCCTTGCGTTTTACTTCTAGCTTCTTACTCTTGCCTCGCTCTCGGTTTCAACGTTTTGAAGGATCTCACACAGTTTTTCGTCCATCACGAATTGTCATCGTGATGAGGCTTAGGATTTGAGAATGACCTCGTTCTATCAATAAAGTATTCGTTATTTGATGTAGCTGAATTATTTATTACGTGGTAAAATGACTTAGGTCTGAAGGGCAAATAATTGGTCAATCTCGTTCATTCATGCTATCTGATGCATGTTTTTGTCACGCAAGGCTTGTAAAAGATGGATTACTCTTACGTCAATGATTACCTGATTTTAAACTCTTTATTTAATTCATGCAGACTTCTCAGGACTTTAAAGGTTGAACATATAAATGACGAAAGGAAAATTCTTTGCCATTTACCGTAGATAAATGTGAAATGCGACTGCTTTCGATGCCTCACATCTTTGTCAAGCCAACATTTCAGGTTATATGAAGGCACATGTACAAACATTATGAGGGAGGCCTGATATCTCTTCTTCCGTTTTTATTTAACGTTTTCTTCAAATTTAAATGCACCACTGTATATCCTTGGAGAGAACATGAGTTCCCACAAAATGGCAATCTTGGTGTAATATTTCAATAAAGACGAGAAAAAATCCGCGAATTCGACTCGATTCTCCAAAGAACATTTCTTTGAGGCTGAAACGGCGGGGATTTCCCGACCAGCCTCAGCAGGCTCCCTCCAAAGGGGATGGCCACGCCGCCTGAAACACTCCTCCCTCGCCTCTCTCATAAATGATAATACGCTAAGTGAAAAAACAATGGCATCCATAAAATAATGCTCGATAACAGGATCGGCTCGCTGGGGTGAAGCCGTGGAGATTTATGGGCCGATTCTGACTTTTGGTTAAAGAACGGTTTAAGATGGAAGGGACAGGAGAAGAGACTATGGGGAAGGAAGAGTTGAGGAAGGCGATGGAGGGTGTTTCCTTTGGCGATAAAAATTCTCCTCTTCCTATTCGAATGAAAATCATTCTCCCTTGCCTTCGGGAAAAGTTTGGCTGCGCCCGCGATCTTTCCCCCGCAGCCTCGATTTCATGCTTTCATCCTTCTCTTCTTCCCAGCTCTCATACTGTTCTAACTGGAGATACGTGGGAGGATGCTATTTTTCCATCACCGGATCTTCGCGATGGGCTGTAGTGAGACTGGGCGCTATCCGATGCACACCAACTGGAAACGAGATTCGGAGCGTGGATTCTCATGAGGCGTTCAAGTAGTGATCCTCCCGAACTTGTGTTGGATAATGGTCAATTCTCAGTAAATGAAAAGTAAACCTCATTTGCGTGTACTCCGAAAGCAGCCATGAACTTATTTGACGAAACTCGGGGTGATTATGATAAAATGAAATGCGAAGTTAACGCTGTCCATGATTTCGCTTGAACTTCTTGTCTCTTTGACTTCCTAAAAACCTGAATTAGCTTTGAAATGATGAACGTTTTGGAGCTTGAATAGAAAGGGGGAAGGACAACTCGGATGCAACGCTGTCTTAAGCGTAGTATCCTCTACTCAGGCCATTCAACTTCGCTAGCAGTTTTTTAAAATTCAATCGGAAACTTATGAATGCTTTAGGGTACGCGATCTTCGCGAAATTAGGCAGCATCGACCAGTTGCGAACGGTAGCTGTGGTGCCATCACGTTGGAAATGGCTCGAGGCAATTTAAAGAGATCTTCGACCGGGAAAACTCTTTGAGATAGGGGTTGATAGGGAGGGAGAGAGGAATAGAATGCGAGGGTAGGGATGGGAGACTGCCTTATCCCCCTCCTCATCCTTATCCCATTTGTGGATGAGAATATTCTTCCCTAAGGGGTCCTCTGGGTAAGGATCAGCTCCTCCCTCCGCCTAACCTCTCCTCTACCAAACCTCTGCCTCTCCTCCACCTAACCTCCGCATAACCTGCGGTTAGCCTGCGTTTAGCGTACGCCCAACCTGCGCATACTCTCCATCAGCCCCCCTCATCCGGCCGTGGTTGCCCCGGCGGAGGACCTCCGTCTCGGGACCCGTGAACCCCTCCTGCCGCCCCTTATCCCGAACCAAAAAACCCCTTCTCCGTCCCTCCACTTCGGCAAACACCCTAGAACCACCCCAGGCCGCTCCAATATCGTCTCTCCTCGCCACCACCCTCTTCCAAACGCGATACGTGCTCGGATAGCGTTTTCCGCGTCTCCGAAAAGAGAGGAGGAGGCATGGGGTGGAGGACTTGAATAATTTCGTTCCGAACGATCGCTGTTGAGCGCGCGGGGGAAGAAGAACAGCGCGCGGGGAGGAGGTTGAAAGAAGGGGAAATGGCAGGGGGTTCAAGGGGAGAAGGTTGAGTGGAGAGTGGGGGAGTTAGAGGGAGGGATGCGTTGGAATGGGAGGGGATGTATATCGGCTTATTTTTTTTCTCCAACTTCCTTCCTCTGCCCCTCCCACTCAACTTCCTCGCGACCTCCCCCCACCGCACCGCCCCTCTCCCACTCACCCCCACTCGGCTACTACTTCACGCTCCTTGCGCCCAACCTTCTTCGGGAATCGATTGGGGTATGTGCTCTTCTTCTCGGAGAAGCGGGCGGGGAGAGAAGAAGACGATGGTGGTTGAGAGGGCTCTTTGAGGGCGGCAGGTTGGGGAGGAAAACGCAGTTATGAACGAGAGCGGAGGTGGAGGTGGAGAGGGAATATGAGGGAAGGGTGGGAAGGAAAGGGGTTGGTGGAGGGTTTTGCAGTGTTTCGTGGCGGGGTATAAGGGTGGATAACTGGAGCGATATCGCGGAGATGTCATTGCAATGTTTTTTTCCTTCGTTTCCTTTTTTGTCGCTCCCCCTCTGCATCCGGTTCTTGCGCTCCGGCACGCGGTCTTTCCTTCTATGCGAATGCCGAGTGGGTGGGTGTAATTTGATCGCTGCGTTTCCGTCAATTTCTCCCCCTCCATTTTCTTTTTTTCCCTCTCCCCCTTCCACCGAGCGTAATTTGGTTCATCTCCAGTGTGATCGTCGGTGGCAGATAACTAATTTAACCCGTTTCTCAGAAATATGCGAGGCGTGCGGGGATGGCAAAAAAATCGAATGATGAAATCAGATGATTCGGAGAAAAAGCTTAAACCCCCTCGCTCTGTATAAAATATGACTCATATGTTAATGCATATTCTTTCATTGTTAGCAAATTATTATCGTCTGTGTCTATACAAAAATTGTCCATATAAGTCATCATGCAGAAAGATGACTGACTAGGCAGGTGATAATAAGTACAGCTGTTTAAATCCTCTTCAGCTTTGGAAGACACATGGGATAATTACGTTAGAAGTATAAAACAGGACATGAAATTGATGAGTATGATTCTTTTAAAAATTAACGGAGGGCAGTGGAAGGCTGCAGTCAACCAATCTTGGATTGGATTACGTGTAATGATAGTTATACCTAACGTAAGGATTAAACCCAACCCTGTGTTCATGCCTTTAATATAAAAGAAAACGTGAGTTTATATATAACTATCCAAATTTTCCTTTGAAAACGAGAGGGATTTCAACTCAGTCCGCTAGAAAGCGTAGATTTTGTTTTAATTACATTCGGTCAAGTGTCTTATCTTCGTGTCCATACAGGTGATATCTATTCACTCACCTTCGACCCAACACACTGAAACTATAGAAAACTTGGCTGAGAAATCGAAAAAGTAAAATATTTTGATATGATCCAGTCGTAGAAACATCTACGTCGGCGCTTCGAAATCTAAAATATAGTCAGACTAGATAGTTTTCATCTAGAGTCATTTACCTATTAAGTCCTTTAAAGTTACTCCTAAAACAAGGCGCCATTAAGGCATTGTTATTTAGATATACTGTGGATAGTTTTTTATGATTGATTACTTACTTTGTGTGCAACAACGACTCATAAATATCCTATTTATTTCATTCTCCAATAGCCAGCACTGAGGACCTAAGGTGAAGTGAAAATTGCCTGAATTTTTCATGTAGTCCATAGCGGATGTGCCAAAAACCACCTCAAATCCTTGATTCACTGATTTCATCGTTTCGCACGCAAGGGTGACCGTACACTCGTGTGGCTTCCGTGATCGGGCATGTGAGATTTTCCTCACCAGAGGAAACAAAAAATGTACGCGCCTGCAATCACACCAGCGTCCTGCCAGGTGCTCGATTTGCTGGAGAATGGAAACTAAAATGAAAAAAATAGCCATAAAACCCTTCAAAGCCCACCCTCTTCGTCCACGTTCAATCTCTCCTCATCTCTCGCATCGGCGATGGATCCGTGTCGATGATCCGGTCTCTTTGCCGTGAGAGAGAGATAGAGGAAGAGGGAAGTTGACTCCTCTGACAGGTTGAATGACGTTATTATTGTTTTGCGGTTTACTCGTTATCTGCCGCCTAATCTCAACGTTCTCTCAACCCTGACGCCGGCTTTTGCCGATCATTGCTTTGTGTGAGAGGGACTTTCATATCTCTCTCTCTTCTAGCCCTTTTCCCTTGATCCCACATCCGTTCTCGTAACATATATATATATACTATATGTTATGCATCGTTGCGAAAATTGATCAGGAAACGGTTTACCATGGGTAGGACGGATGGCATGGGCGCATGTTTATTTCACGCTCCGAAGCGAAGTTTCGAAGCCTACTGCCACCTTTCTCACATCTCGAAACTGGAAAAAAACTTCGAACATTTTCCTCTCGAAAAAATGAGAAAAAGTGTAGGTTTGATTTTGGCTTACGTTACTTGGGATGGTTGTGGATGAAATGGTTTCGCGGCTTTGAATGGGACTATACATCGCCGCGATGGCAAACGAGTTGTCTTTTCCCCCCTTCGGATCCGACTTTTTTGCGGATTCACCTGAAAATCTTGCAGTGCTTTCCAGGTTGGAGCATACATTCGTGCTTATTGATACGAATCCTCGGAGATTCAAAATATGTAAAGTGAGTTTTCGCAACCGAATTCGGGCCAGTTTCGCGGTTTCACTTCCGGTGCCTTATTTGACGACTGTTTCTTATTTTCACGGTGTACTACTCTCGGGTCACCTTCGGCATTATCAGAGCTGGGCCTTTTTACTTGATTTTTCCTCCTGCCACCATCCTTTGAAACCTTAAAAAAAATGGTCGGGATATTACGCGGCAATGGTGATAACTGTTTCGCAATTCCATCGGAGGAAGTCACCGTGGAGAAATTTGCGGAGTTGATATCTGTGACCGAAAAGATGGAGGATGGTGAATACCTGCTATTTGTTCCATTTCTCCGCCTGCATGGTTCGTGCAAGAACTTTGAAGTGCGTGAAAGGAGTAATCTTTGGCCGGAAGATCCCTCCGCTTTGGGTGTTTTCCAAAGCTTTGGCCGGGTAACGTACCTCCATCCACTGCTGCTCTTGCATTGATCTTTCGGGGAGTGATGTCAGTCAAAATCTATCATGCCGCACGTATCACTGTTCAATACAGAGAACGGTGTACTCCCTTGAATGAGGGTGTTGGCATTAGCAACCCACCCCAAGGGCCTACGTTCGAGTCCCCCGAATGTTGGAGATTTTTCTGTGAAATCCCAGATATCTACTCCAGTGCCATGCAGAGAACACATGTAGGATAAAACTTCCTCCGTGGTATCGAACACTGCAACTCTGAGCTCCTTCTGTTAAGAGCTAGCTTGAGCCGACTTTGGGTATTTTTCCACCTTCTCGCCACTCATCCAAGTAATCATACTTAATCATTATTAAAAATCAATCGCTAGTAATCATAATTAAACCTATCCTTCCCTACTCAGGAACTAGTCAGTGATTGTATCCTTCATTGTGCAAATTATCTCATGTATCGGTCACCTCCTCAAAATAACTACTACTAATACCTATATTAATTGCAAACGATTGGCAAAGCCGTTTTCAACCTGCTGAAGTCCGTCCTAATAATAAAATAATATTTTCTTGAGATATATTTATCAAAAAAAATTTCTAACCTCTGCATGTCCGTATTTAGGTAGCTGTTTTTGTTGGCGCTAATGATATCGCGGATTGTCAAAGTGCTATTTTTAAATTTGACTCTTGTTTTTCGCACCCCATGAACGTGGTGTGTGCGTAACTCGTTTGGAGATATGTGCGCGCGAAGTATTTTTTCCTCGCCGTGAAACGCCGTGTTCCACCTGCTTCCTCCTTCGGGCGGTTCATTGTTGCGGGGTCGAAGCTGAGGGACCCGAACGGCGACCCTTCCCCTCCCAGTGGAACAGGTGCCTTTGCAAGCCTACCTGCTTCACGATAGACTGGGGGACCGCTGATAGTAATTGAAAACCTTCGAGGCACCCCTCTCCCACCCGTAGTCATCTTCCCTCAATTTTGTCCCCTTCAACCCTCACAACCCCTCACTCCATTTCTCAATTCTTGACGTCCCCCTTCTCGGAGCGCCCACAATAAACCCTTCCTCCCCGCTATAGTGTTGCCCCCCCTTTCTATCGCTCTAACCCCTACGCGACAAAAAAAATCGTGCCCCTTCCACCGACACCCTATCCCTTCCATTCGCTTCCCATACCACGTCTTCGCTCCACTCTCTTTGTCATGCGTCACGCCCCCCCTCAATGCCGGCGTCTCCCACATCTTCGCCCCTTTTGTAGTTGTTCCGGCGTCTCAGGATTCGGGGGGAGGTCCCCCCTGTCGTGAAATCAGGAATTTAGTCCTGCTTCTATAATAGGCTACGGATAGTAGCAAATATGATCATTATGATGCCTTACCCTGCATTACATAGCTGATTTTCTTTGAGCATAACATACATTCATGACCAGGGCCGCTTGCTCATTGTTTTTTAGGCTCTTCATCTAGTGGGCCCTTCTCTTACGCCTCTACTTCGTTGCTTCTTCCTCTCGACGAGCTCCAAATATAAGGAGACTAGATAGGAGACCAGACTCCCCGCTCTAGCATTTTTTATTGTAAGGCAATAAAAAAGGTTAGCTAGATAAATTGAAGAAAACCTCATTATAAAATTCATGAAAGTTTAGAAACATTGTACCATCTAAAAGCTTTTCAACGAATATTGCATATTTTGGATTAGATTAGATTTTGGGGAGGCGACCGACAGCTAAGGTCATTTGCGCCATGGGGAACAGGTAAGGGAAGAAGGATGGATAGAAACCGGGCGTCGGAATTAGTCTTCTCTAAACGTAAGGCGCCAAGGGGACCACGGATTAACGTCTCATCCGACAGACGGAGTACTGTAATTGAAGTGGCCTCCACAAGACACTCCAGTAGGGATCGGGTGTTCTCTGAAAAACATCCTCCTCTGCTGGGATTTGAACCCTGGCCACCCGTAAGGTTAGCCAGTACTCAAGACACCACACCAACCTGATCCCCCATTGCATATATTATAAATATATGTACAGTAAGGGTGTAAAAATTCATAAGGAACTGCGTCCTAATTATAAACATACGGGTGATATAGTGTGGAGTTCCTGTTCCCTCCTGCCTATACTCTAGCTTGATGGACGATTCTGCTATTCCTCCCCTTCTAGGTACAGCCTCAATACAATATGTGTGTGCTCTCTCGTCTTCACCTCCTCGCCACTGTATCGCTCAAGACGACACAACCCGCCCCCGCAAACGATCCCTTCCCTCCGCTACACAACCCCTTGTTCTCTTCTCCGCCGTGTTCTCCATCTTCTTATTCCTCCCATTCCCTTTCTCCCTTCCCACCCGCGGCCCTGCAACCTGATCTACGGCTGTCACGTGTTTCCTTGTGGGGGGGGATTTTTGGGAGTTTGGGGCGGCGAGATAAGCAGGAAGGGGAGGGAAGGGAGAGAGAATGAGAGGTGGAAGGGAGGCGCGGAGAGGAGGATGGGGATACGGAGGAGGAAGAAGATAGATTAGTCGGTCCGGGAGATAGGAAGGGGGAGTACGGGGATACGGGGAGGGGGGAGTAGTGAAGGGGCGCTGGAGGGGAGGTGCAAGGAATGAAATGAGGAGGATGGGGGAGTAAGCATCTCGGGAGGAGGAGGAGGAGGCTGGAGGAAGTTTGGAGGGAGGGCGGTGCCTCCCCACCCCTCGCCCCGGGCGGGAGGTGGAGGGACTGGAAGGGAAGTGATAGCGAAAGACGCCCTGGGGGATCGATCCTCGCGGTCGGCAATTTCGTGATTCGCGCCTATCGTCGATATCCACACAAGACGCTTGAAAACTCTTGGGATGTGAGAGTGTTTCAGGGAGATGACGCTCATTTGGTTCTCGGCGAGCAAAGATTTCGGATTTGCTTTCGTCACATCTGCGTCTGCGCAATTCCCACTGAGCCGCAAAAGGAAGCGTTGTGGTGAAGCTATCAATCAGAGAAGAAAATGGTATAGGAAGTGCTGTTTTTTTGATAATTGTGTCAGAGTTTTGAATCGTTAGGAAACAGTTGATACCCATTAACGACCCCGAAAACATTCTGCTCACAGCTTCTTACAATCATCATTGTGTATAGGTACAATTATTGTACCCATAGTTGATGGTATTTGATGATAGATCGTCGCAAAGTTTTCGCTTTCTTTAAAATTTGCGGCATAGTGATTTTGAAAGTGGAGATACAGTCAGGAGAACCGAATACTGAAATATTTTCCGGGTCTCGAGCTGTGCTCCCGTTAGGTTGTTGATAAGTTGCTTTTACACAGATTATTCTATGCATAAAGATAGTCACTGTTCGCACGAGTGATCGTCATTTGTCAACGTACTGGAGACTCGGCATCTTTTAGACGACTCGCGACCACCAAAACAAACGCCCTAGAAAAAAAATTTGACGGCTCTTTAGCGCGCGCGCGCTTTGGCAGGAAGTTGACGTCATCTTGTGGAGAGATTCAAACCCGTGGAATGTGTGTGTGTGAGTTAGCGCTTTGCTGCCGCTACAGCTCCCTTCGTCTTCTTGAGACCCCGCGGCCGCGTCGAGTCGGTCGGCCGCGATCCGTTACGCGGTGAGACGCGGGCGATCCTCTGTTAGGCGTGTGTGAATAGATTTCAGGAAGTTTATCTCTCGAGCTGAATCAGCCCTCACTTCAATCATTACGTCCCAGCTCCCTCTATCTCTCTGAGCTTCCTCGCGCTCCATCCTCGGTCAAAAATCCTGCCGCTCATCAAAAGGCTTCCTTATTGCCCCTATCACCGTGTTCGCTGCGCTTTTCCACGAAATCCAGAGCTCGTGATACGCTGACTGACGACTAGTGCCGCCAACATCGTCTTCCCCTCCGGTAACGTTCACTCCAGTTCACTGCGAACAGTATGGATAATTCGTATTTAAAGAGGTTCCCAGATTTTAGTGAAATATTCAGTATCTTGGAGGAATTTTAAGGCTTGATCTCACGTTTATTCGCCGGAGTAACGACCCTGTCGCTTGTCGTTCATATATTGAAGTGAAAACATCACTTTTCCATATTAATGTAAGTAAAAGAGACCGGTTCCCGAATGGATTTTTCTCTTCAGGTTTAGTGTTCTCTGTCACGAAACAGGTCTTCTTTTTTAAATGTATCTGTGAGGAACTGACACGAGGTCATTCATTCTCCAATGAAGAAGCAATTACAATGAGAATATCCGGGGACAGTGTTTTAATTGTTTCCCGGTTTATTAATAAGTTTCCATTATTTATACCTTAGGGTAATTAAAATATTATTTGTTGTTGGAAGCTATCAATGAGGGATCGTCCCCTGTATGATCTTTCCTCTTTTAAGACTTGCAGGATATATTAAAGGTGATGACGACTTGTAAGTAGAGTTGAGAATGTCACCTACCACATTGTGGATTTGGGGCAAAGCAGGGGAGACTCTGCGAAGGAACGGGATTGAGTCTTAAGAGGCAATGAGTGGAGATAGCCATAGAAATTCTCGGGAGACCTTTTTTTACGCGATGGACGACACTTTTACGCTTCCTTAGGGAGAGAGGGAGGGGGGAGGGTTAAGGCAGGTAGGGCGATGGAGACCAAAATACGTGGGAGTATTTTATTTTTTTCGTTTTATTTCCGAGTCGGGTGTGCGGGCAGGGAACCCACCGTTTCGTCGGCCGCGAAGCAAAAGGGAGCGCGATTGCCACCGCCGTTCAGCCACACCCGCAGGATTTTTATTTTTTTTCCGGCCCTCCTTTCCTCACTTATTTCTCCCGGCCGAAGATGAGAGGAAGCAATGGCTCGCTGAACAGGTTTCCTTTTCTTCCTTCATTTATTTCTTCCTCTCCTTCCCATCGGCCATCTCGGACCCGCCCAATTCCCTATGCCACCCACCATTTTTGCCAAGGGAACATCTTCCCTCCAATCTGTCCAGTCACAGCTCGTCTCTTAGTGCCGCTTTAATATAGATTTTACGGGTTAAGCCCTTTGTAAATGTAATAACAGCTCTCAATTTTTCACTCTGCTCTGATTTCCCTACCCTCTAAAATACCCTAGATTTTCTTTCTTAATCTTTTTTACATCTATTTTCCTTCCCCTTTGCCCTCTTTTTCACTCTCCATCGATTGCCCTTAGATCGTCTTGTACGGAGGAAGCCTGGGAGAAAGCAAAATGCGGGAAATAGAAAATTGGGGAGATTAAAAGGGGCGGCATGTGTTTGAAGAGGTGGTTCGTCGCGAGTGTCGAACCCGGTTCATGCGAGAAAAAGGGACGAGTGAAGAGTGAATTTGAGCAGAGACGAAAAACAAAATTATATTGTATCTCCTACATCATGCATGGCGTGTTATGACTTACGCATACAGCATCCTATTTCGCTCAGTCAAAGGAAGTCGTTCGAGAGGGGAAGGGAGGGCGATGATATTCGAGTGAGAATATCAAGGTGGTAGTGGGTAAGGAGGTGAAGAGGGGAGGAGCACTCGGGGGAACATAATTGGTCGCCTGGGAGCCATTACGGTGCTCCCGCCAGGCTCGCAGGGAATCTATTTTTCGGGTTCTAAGTAGAGGCGCGAGGGACTTGGGAGGGGTTTAACTAAGGACCGAAACAAACTAGGGGAATCGGCGGAAATCCTCCAGCCACCTCTTCATGTGCGGCACCTGTTTCTCCAGCGTGGATGCAATTTCGAGCCTTGCTCGTTTAAGACTAGGAGCACTTCTAGCCGTACGACGGGAAGTAAGGTTGAGGCACAGTCAGTGTAAGCCCAGCTTTGACTCAATGTTTCCTCCGCAGCTTGGCGTTGATCGAAAGCCATCCAATCGAATAGATTTTATTATACATGTAGAGACATGTTATTGTTTCAATACAGGTTTTATGTAATTGTTGAGGTGAAGCTGTGGAAAGCGGCGAAAAGCACCCACAGGGAGACTTCAAAGCTGAACGTTGCGTCTAACTCAACACTCAAGTCACGGAGTGTCTGCCAATGAAATTGTTCCTTGTTTCTAATGACTTTTCTGGCTGTGAATTCATAGCATTACGGTATCGTAAATAATTCACGTGGTGCATAAAAATAATGCAGTGAAGGTCATCTTAGTCCATATGTGTATTTGTATCCGTCACTTTTGGACTGACTTCGGTCATTACCGCACGTATTGAGAGCGATGGTATCTGGAAAGAGAAAACACTCAACTTTATCGCGATTGATATGTCATAACCTCAATTCATTTTATTCCCTCCTCACTTCTTCCTTGCTGGTTTCATCTCATCGGCACCAACACCTTTAAGTACACGCCTTGGTTATGAAATGGAAAGTCCTGGACATATTAAATGAAGGTCCTATTCTACAGTTGAATTCACTAGAAACTGATCAATAATTTCAGCCACATGTATGTCGCAATTAAGGCCCTTCACAGCGGCACGCTTAAACTAAAACCATGGCCGATGGTTTTAAGATATCGTAGTGGAATAGAGCCACTCGTGTCGAGCCACGTCTTTTAAATAGCATGCAAAACGAAATTATTCCATCAAGTTACACCTGATACATTCTTAAGTGTTCGTAATGGAGGAGGTCCCGGTTGTCTGACGTGGATGAGGCAGCAAAATTAACGCTAAAATCTACGAAACTCACTCGGATGCGAAGTCGCAGCGTCTCGCGAGATGACTCTTCACAAGATCCTCCGATCTCGGTGACTCGGATTAACTGCCGCGACGCTTTGGGAATTAACGGGGTGGTCATTTGTCGGCACGCGCATAATCAATCTCTCCGAGGCGATGCCTATTTGCAAACATGCTGATTTATTGGGCGGCTGGAGAAGGTACGAGTCCCTACCGAATTCCCCGTGCCGTGCCATCTTCTCCATCCGAGAACATGTTCCATTTGCGAGAGTCCGTTTCGAGGCTGCACTTAAAGTGGGACGCTTTCAAACGTCTGTATGTTTCCGAGGGGATGCAGCATCGCATCCTCTATACCTTCTTGCGTACTCCTTACATCCTCGCCTCAAAAGGTAAGCGTCTCGAGATGCTGGCGCGGCGGGATGCTGTCCATCTCCCTCTCCGAATTGGCTCTCGTTCTCGGCCGGCGGCTTTCCTGCTCCAAGATTTTAATGGGGTGGTAAGGTAACTCGGGTTATCTAACAAGACGATCTCCCCCAACCCGACTCGGGTAATGGTAACCACTACACGGGAGTGCCCAGGAGATACACCATCGTCGAGATGCCACGGGATTCGAAAGGTTCTCTATAGCTTGAGAATATGGGACAGCATCCGAGGGTATTATTCGCGCTGCCCGTGGAAAAAACTGCAAGAACTGCACGCGCGCTCAAATTGCGCGACCTTTTATCCACGTTAATGTACGAGAATGGCTGATCGTAGTGTTGTGTAACTCTGTGTAACAGGGACGACGTTACTGCGGGAGTCCTTGCATAAAACTTCGCAGAATTACGTCAGACATGCGTGTCCGACTAGATTTTATCATTCTGTCCGAAACGAGTATCTTGTCACTGAACAGTCGTGTACAGGAAATCCCACCCGTGTGTCCTCGGAAACATTCATTTGCCCTCATATTCAAATTTTCTGCGCTGGGATGCCGGTGAGGGATATTTTTACTGGAAGTGCTAGTTCAGCATTGTCGTTTTCCAGCTAACTGGCCTCTCCTTTTCCAACCATGGCTTTGCAGAGAAATTCTGCGAGTAAGCTATCCGTGACGTCTTATACCATGTTTAACAATCGGAGAAACGAGTTATAATTCTTTGGAATGTAGAAAATTTTCTCTGACCACTTAATGGCTAAAATTTGTCATTTTCTGGCGATCCTCTCTCTCGCAGACTTTCGTGAATTTGCTCACTCACCCGTCCACTTGTAAATTACATATCATCATTAATCTTTGTAAATATCGTAAAATTCTCTACATTTACTGATAGATCAACAACTTCACAAAACAAGAATAAGGAAAACGAAACTAAAGGTTATTTCACCAATGATAAGGCCGATAACAATAACACCATCAGCGCTGAAAGAGATACCCTTTTGCTTTGAGAAGATGATATTCACGTGCCTTGTATAAAACTGCACCGTGACCTGGATATGGAGAAGACCTCCAGCGAAAATATCCCACTCCAGGCACTTCCGAGAACCATCTGCACTATACTTTGTTATCGATTCGCTGTCCTCGAAAAATAAAAAAAATGACATGCGTAATCACTTTCCTGGAAGTCAGTATGTAGTATGTGCCCCACTCCTGAAATTTTACGCTCATACTTGGTAGGGGGAAAAGGTTTGTTCTTGTTTTTTTACTCTCACCGTTTCTTTTTTCGAATCGGAGGCTGCAACAAGGAGTGACCTGATGTGAGAGGGGGATGGGCAAGACCTTCCCACCCGCCTATGGCACATGATCGAATCGGGTTGGTGCCCTTGGCATAGTAGGAGGAGGCATTGTGGGAAAAAAGATGCGGGTGAAGGAAGGGAAGTATGTGTGTGTGAGATTGTGAGTGTGCGTTGAGGCCATCTGCCGAGAGGGGGAAGGCGGGGTCGGGTGGATGGTTGATTAACTGAGGCTATCCATCGGGTTGGCTGGCTGGCTCTCCCCCCCTTCACTCTTTTTCCCCGTGAATGCGTTGAGTTGCGGCGCTATGCCACCCGCCACTCCCCCATACATCAGTCTGCTTTTTTCCCATAACCCGCTTCTCCACCGTCCCTACCTCTCTCTCTTTCCTCCGCCTGCATGGGCCGTGATTATACTTGGAGAGAGAGTTAAGGTAGTAGACTGGTATGAGAGAAGGCTGTAGGAACTTGGATTTTATGCCTCACCGAGGGGTTTAGCAAGAGAATAGATTGGCGCCATTACGTACGAAAGTGAAGTTTCCCTCCACCATTGCCCACTCTTGCTCGGGCAATAATTTTGTGCCTAAATAGTGCAATCGCGTGATACGTACGCCGCTCTCCCGTGTATTTTTTTGTGAATCACGGAGTAGGAAAAGAGAAATCCGCATGATATCTCTCCATTTGTTTTATTAGTGCTGTAGTTTCCTAAGCACTCAAAATATACGCCGTTCCGTCAAAATATGAAGGATTAGATGCGATAGTAATGGTTTCACCATTCAGAGGGATATTAAGCATGCTTTTGCTGCTCCAACTGTTCGCCTAATGTATCATTGTGTGTTTTATTCCTCCATCCTCAGATCTACGTCTAAGACGGGGCATGTGGTTGTAAATGAGAAAGCCATATTGGTTTATTATCACATGAAAAGAGAACAATATCCCATTTAATTTATGGTGCAATGCATTAAGAGCTATGACTCAGGCAAGCAAAAGTGTACCACCCTAAAGAAGTAGTATGAAAAAATCTGGGTATAAGCTTCGTAATAATTTCTTATGACGGATTTCATATGGACATCCAGCTATTTCTGTTTAGTGGTGACTCATGAATTTAAATTTCAAAGCTACCATCACGATCTATAAATCATTCATCACAAAGCTATGTTAACCAGCGTAATCGTTCTCTTACATTTCCATTACCAGGCTACTGCTATTAGGGTAAGATCCTTAACTACGCTAGCTTCGCGCGTTCCCAAAGTACCCAATATCACTGTGGAGAAGTTAATGAGTCGGGGGAACAACTAATGGCGATTATACCCTCGAGCGTGACATACAATGCAATCATTACAGATGACTTCAGTTGTTTGTGTTCAAAGGAAGAGAGGGCTGAAGGAGAGATCCTTGTCTTCCCCCCATCGCCTTGATGAAGACTAAGAAGTCTTTCCCCATCCGCGGGCCCCTCCCACACCCTCATGTAGTAAATGCAGTCAGTGTTTCTGGGAGTTAAGTATATAGCTCGAATCGGATATGGGTTCTTTGTTTCTCTGGGAAAAATTGTGGTAATAACGGGTTCCGTAATTGGCTCCGCGGGGATGTTGTTACTTTCCCATGATGCGCAGCTATTTCGAAGCTTTGATTCTTGAATATATGCGACGTTTTCTCGGCCAACTTTTACGGTACACATTTGAGGGGTGTTACTTGCGTCCTGGTACCTAAAGCTGCCGTAGAACAAAGACGTTTTTGCGGCGAGAAATTGATGCTGGAGTGATGTAGGCGTTATTTCTTAATTCTAGGTTGGGAGTTGGACTACGCAAGTTCCGTTTGGCGAGTCTAAGCGAAATATTCATGCCATTCCGACATTTTATCCACGGAGAGGATCATATTTTTAAATTCATCGCTCACTCACGTCAGTTTGGCGTATTCTTAAGTTAATGTTTCATTTCATTCTGATTATACTTAAAATCATCCGCCTTTCTCTGCTCATTCGTTATAATTAATTAGGACCTGTAGAGTTTGATGTGTTGTATATATGTGGCTGCCATTACTGTGTATTGATATTTTTTTTATCCTTTCAGGTCAGTATGAACACACTATGGCTGCATGAGAGTTCCTTTGAAAAGAGACATTTCTGTGGTTTTTGAATGATCCATCTCGGCAAGTAGAAAACAATTCAATCTTAATTTTGTGGTTAAACGAATGACATTGAAATAGTGCACCTGACTGTTCGCGAAGTAAGTAAAGCCAGTGCGACATAATACTCATTGAAAATGGAAAACGGGCTGTTCATAATTTCTCTTTTGTGGTGGGTAAACCCACTCAGTTAAATGTTTACTTACAATGCCAGCCTTTATTTTTAAAGTTTGACTTGCAGTAATCCTTGCGCTGTTGTGCTAACATTTTCACTTCAGTCACCATTTACGCTTTAGTTTACTAGTGCTCTTTTATTCCTCTACTCTCTCGATCTTGAGCCTTTATATTCCTCATCTTGAAGGTTTATTCATTACTATGTTGCATCGAGGACCTTAAAAGCACAGAGGAACGAGCGGCGAATATTGAATTGCTAAGAAAGATTGGAAAGCCATTTCCGTCGTCAAAGAAATCGGAAAGCCGTCATCACTTTGGAAAGCCATTCTTTTTTTTCCAGATAATGTTTACACAAGTATGAAATGAAAGTTAACTGACGTCTGGGCAATGAGTGGAAATGTTCACGTTACACCTTAAAAATAACTCTTTTATGCTCAACTTTTAATCGTGTCATTTCAAAGAAATACTTATAGGTAGTTCTTGTAACTTTTTCTTTCTCTGATATCCGCATATACTGAGCCATTAAAAACTTTTTTGAGAAGTCCTTTCATTCTTGGCCTTCAGAACAAACTCAATGCTCTCCCATTGTACAGTCCCCTCCCCTCCAGTCCCTTTCTCCATTTCCTTCCGTCGCATCCCCCCCCCAATTCTCTGGGCATAGACCCAAGTGTTTATTTGTCACCGTCCAATTGCGAAGCCACCACTCTCACGGAGATGACTGCGAGGGCGTAGAAAGGGTGGTGGCGGGACCTCGCCTTCCCCGGTGGTTCCTGAGGGAGAGGGGGGGGCGGTTCAGCCCTCGACCCGAAGCACACAGAATAGAAGAGTTCCCCTCGCTTCACGCCTCCCTACTTTCATTTTTTTTTACCCCGTTATAATTTTTAATTCCTCCTTTTGTCCCTCGAAAATTTCCTCCCGAGTCCCAATCTCCGGTCCCCCTTTGCGATTATCGCATCCCTTTCGCCTTCCGTCCCGTTAAGGAGGGCGAACCCACTCCCTGATATTCTGCCCTCCCCAATCTTCTACTCCCACCCGCCTTTCATCTCCATCCCATCTCCCCGACTATACTCCCCGTGTATCCCGGTCTCTCCTTCCCAATCATTCCCCTTTTTCGATGATTTTATTTCCTGCCCTCCGGTGTATTTCTTCGACTGTTGTTGATTTTGTTTTGACCTGCCGCATCCGCCCGATAAACTCGGTTACTCAAGCGACGGTCATTCTTTGTTGGTGTTTCAGGACGTCACCACTTTGGAAAATAGGTCCCAAAATACCTTGATGGAGTTGATGTTTTCCCCGCGCATCTTTTGAAACATGGAATTAAGCCCTTTTTAACTTCACTGTAATCAAGTGACAGGAATGTATGATCGTTTAAGTTTTTCTCTGTGTCAAGTACATTGCCTAATTGAGATAATTATGACGTAAATTTGAAAAAATTGAGGTCACGAATGTTGTGTGACACGTTATATTTACATGGCAGTGATGGGAAGACATTGAAGATGATACCTGAGGGAGAGTGAGTGTGCCTTTGGTGATTTAATATTTTAATTATAGTTCACTCTCCCGCAAAAGGCTCATATGTCTTTTTACAACTGGGACGTCAACGACCAATGTATGCTCAGAGTGGGGGAAAATCCACCTAGCCGGCAATCTAATCCAAGACCCTGAAATTAGTAGGTGGGGACTTCACACCACCGACAGTGGTGCCGAATTTCTGGATACAATTGCATATTTTTACCCCAGGAGTTAATGTACTATGGCATTTTGGTATTTCAACCTTGGAATTCATGGTTTGCAAAATAAGTGTGGGTGCCATTATGTCGACCTCTCGGTGTTCATGAGATATTTTTAGCCCACAACGCTCCACACCCACTTCGTCGCTTCAAACCGTAGGATTTTGCGAGAGGTACGGGATCTCACTTTCGTCTCCTTGTTTTCACATTTTTCTCATTCAACCACCTCTATTCCCCCATAAAATCTTCAATCGTTAATTTCCTCCCTCCCCTAGCCTGGCTTCACTTCTGGCATCCCATATCCGGACGCGCAGTCTCACGAGAATGTGTCGCGGACGGCTACAAACGATAGGAATTGATTTCCCCAAATTATTTCCTTCTCCTTTATTATGGCAGCGACCCGGGAATCGGTAGGAAAGTTTTGTGACCGATCTTAGCGTCGAGAAATTTCATTTCCTTCCATCTTCCGAGAAAACTCCCTCACGTCTGGACCCCTTTTAATTAGATCCCTTTTATCCTGTCCAATCTTCATTCTCCTCCATCTCCTTACTCTAAGGGTACTAAGGTTTAAAAGAATAAGGAGCCAGAAAAAAATAATAATCTCATTCTCCTCTCTTTTTCCCTTTCAAGCTCTCCCTACTCTGCCGACGAAATCCCTTAGCTCCTCCCCTTAAGTCCGCTTGAAGACGAAAATCCATTTATTCCCAACTTCCTCTCGCTGACGTCTCCGCTAGCATCTATAGATAGTCGATATTGGGTAAAATTCCCGTTTTACTTCCTGTCAGTACATTTTTTTAAACTTTCTGTCTGGCGCAATTGTTGCGAGGAAATCGCTATATTTCGTTAGATCTAAAGAAGTCGCGTTTGATAAGATTTGTGGTATCGATCAGGTTTCAAAGTGCATGGAGACATTGCATCGCGGATCTCAGTCCTTAGTTCCATCTTAGAAGTCTGTCTTCAAAGACATGTAAGTATGGGAAGTCCCCTGTTCGTATTTATTCCTTCTTCCTCCAATCCTTCCACTTTTTCTTCTACTCTATTTTTTTTAGTCTTCACTTACTTCTCATCTCTACTCTTATTCCTCCTTCAGATGGGCTCCTTTTTTAAATCATACCTCGTCCTCGCTGTCATAGAGGTATCCCGGAAAGTTCCATCTATCCTGCAGTTTACTATATAAGAAGTGATTCTGTTGTACATGGGGTAGGCTACAAGGTACCGAAGGATAGTGTCTTGTGGGAAACCTGCATTAATGTAGTATGTTTCAGTATTAGACTTGCCTCTCTGGCGCTACCCACTCCTCCTGTTGTAACTTGCCGCTTTATGGAGCACTATTTGAAAAAATCTTGACTCTAATTATTTGCGCCAGCTTTGAATCTGAAATTAGTCATCTCGTAGTTAACGTTCAGTCTATTAAACCGCAATCGCGGAATGGCCATCTGATGCTCAAGAGATATTACCTCAAATCGCTTTCATTTGCGCGAGGAATAATGAGTTCTCTTTCTCCCATGCTTCTAGCCTGCTCTTATTTCTATCCCACGCCTAGTGGTTCACAAGTGTCTTACCATTAATGAACATTTGTCAATTTGAGAACTGAGGAAGCACTTAAAGTGTACTGGTGAGGTGGGTGATCCTATTTTGATTACATTAATGACAGAGTATGGTGCAGAATGAAGACTAAGGAACACATTTTATTTGGTCAATGAGACTTAGAATTGCGACTAGTTAGGGTATCGTCCCTATTTCAAATGAAAACTTCCCATATATGATTTGTATGCGCGTCATTCAGATTCGAAAATCTCCCAAGAGAATGGCCCTACTGCTAACCAGTGTCTTCCCAAACTTATGCTGGATTCCTTTGATAAAATCCTCGGTTCAAATCACAACTATATCATTTATTAATGGATCCTTTGAAGCAGAAAAAGGATTTTCCCGAACAGAGTGGCTACCTCTTAATTTTACCTTCTTCTCCTCGATCACTCCTCCTTTCTCCTGCTCAAACCCTCGCTTTATTCCGTCTCTCCTCTACCTCCCATCTCTCGATGATTTTCCGTTCCGGATTCCGTAGCATACATTTGCCTTCCTTTTATTTCGTTTTCTTACTCTCACTAATACATATTCCCGCGGCTGGGAGAAGGGTAAGCGTAAGGAGAGGAGGAATGCCGAACTAATGATAAACACGTTATTCCCATGCCAAGCCGATGAGTCTCCGATCCCTCCCGCGCTCTCTTTCCGCGATTATGAGTCGTTACTATCGACGGAAATCGCAAGAAACGACCTGGCTTGCGGAAAGGTGAGCATTACTCGCGGTGTCGGCCGCAATAACCGGATGCCTGCTGGACTTGAAATGAGGAAGTTGCAATCTGAGATTACTTAATCAAGAGAATTAAAGGAACCCAACATTTAGCTCCGGAGGAACGCTTCATATCGATAGCAGCGCTCAATAGCAGTTATAGTGGTGGAATACTTGATTTTAGGATCTCAAACTTCTAAGGTTATACGTCGTATCAACTGACCAAGTGCCAGAATACTAAGAGAAACTCCACACCCATACTCGAGTGGTACCAAATGCGGGACCTACGGGTTAACAAGCTGTCCGCGGTGGCTGCCGCGACTGTGACCATAAGTCGTTGATATTGGCTCATCGTAATGCAAAATACTACAAAAGAGAATTTGTAGTTGAAAACGAAATTCAAAAATTTTCAGTTCTGAACTTTGCTATGAGAATCTTCAAATCTCTTTCGACTCGAAGAAGTTCTGGCAGGTTTTTGTACGGCGTCATTAAGGAGTTGTCTGGAACGAGCCTGGGACCAAACTTGCTTTCCCCTAGTTTTATTTCGAGATCGGGTACAGAAATAGAGCGAGACACGTTTTGGAGACCATTCTGACTCGATTCTTAGAGAAAATAGACTCCTATAGGAGTTCACTTTGCAGAGTTTGAAAACCCGGTCGTATTTTCCCTTAATTCCTCTGTTTGGAGGTTCGTCTCCGCTGTTTGATCTGAAGACTTCTGACGGTGTAAACACGAAGCAAGCGACGAGGAGAATAGAATGGGGGATTGGTGTGGCGGAGTCAGCGGTCGGAAAGCATCTTTTCCTGGAGTGGGAGGAGCGGCCTTTTTCCTCAGAATTATCGGAGGGGAACGGAGGCGTGAAGCGAGATATCTTCTTGCCGGTAATTGGTGTCGAAGGGCTCCATCTTTCTCGACTCCCAGCCTCCCTCTGCTTCCCTTCTCCCACGATATCCTTCGTGGGAGTGTCGGAGGAAAATGGTGCCGACCGCACCTAGCTCTGGCGTTCATGATTTCCCATCCAAGGTCTGTGAAATTCGACTTTTTAATATTTCCACGGAGTATTTTTTATCTTCGGGCATCTTGCACGCCGTCAAGTACCCGAACAGCTGATGCATTGTCCTTGGAGGAGAGTGGTATCGCCTTTTTCTCTTTGCGAGACAAATCCGCCGAAAGTGCAAAAGATTCCACGGCTGAAAGATACTGCGACGCTGAAATTCCCGCATTACGACTCGACGTAAATGATTGAATTTTACTATTCCTTCCGAGGGTTTTTACGGCCCTTGACAGCGTGCGTCAACTTTCTGTGCGTTTTATTGCCCGGGATTTCACGAGGGGTGGTGGGCGAAGGGCGAAGAAGAATCTTTAACTCACGGCTTATGTGGTATGAGTTGAAGATTGACTTACCAAAGATGGCTGGTTACTCCCAGAGATATGAAATTGCCGTAGGAGAAAGGATCCCTACACCAGCCCGAAATACCAATGGTTTGGAATTTCGGTCAAAGATACTTTTTTACTCGGTGAATTTTTATCGCAGGATTTTTCGTTTTCATCTCATAGTATTTTTGAACAACATATATTACTCTCGGGTGCGTTGTCCTTTAGCGTTACACTTTTTAACGTTACTAAAATGGAGGACGAGACAAAACCTAGAGCAGGTCGTAACGAATGTGATTGATACTGTCTATCAGTTTGTTGGGCCATGTATTTCTAATCCTCGAATAAAATAAGAATCATTTTGTAGAGATGTAGTTCGACATTAATGTGAATATAAGTTTGGGGATTCGAATTTTTATGAATCAACGTCAATGTTTCGAGCTCTGTTTCATTAGTTCCACTACCCATGCGATTCATTAGACCCCTCCTTTCCTGTTTTCTGTTCCTAACTTGGTATCAGCCTTGTGGCACAATATAGGCGGAGAAGGATTTGGCACGAAACGGATTCGGGTGGTCTCCATTCCGTCCTAGTTTCTCTCCTCCTCCAGTTTCACCAGTCCGGCCAAAACGTCCTCCATACGACCTCCTCGACTCTTTATCTTCCCCTCTTCTTAACCGAAAAAGTGTCCCTCACGACTCCGGGTGCGACGAACTTTTGATGCCGCCCATAAAAAGCGCGCGCCAAAAACCCGCGCCGTACACGGGCTGAAGGGGGACCGGCCCCGCCATTTTTTTGGCGGGAACAAGATGGCGACACTGCGCAGCGCATATTTCGTAAAAAAAATATATATATATATATATATTTATATTTTTTTTAAATAATTTTTCTCAACGCGAGTTGAGAGGAGAGATAAACGGCGTTTGTGTGAGTGTATGTGGGGGTGGGAGGGATAAGGAGTAGCAACTCGGAAGTAAGCACGCTCGAGGGTTAAAAAAATAAATTGCGCACGAGGGATAATAAAAAAGAAGGAAGTGCGAGATTTAGAGGAAGGATAAGGGTTGGGATCGATGGGTTTCGCGAGAAGGGGTGGAGGAATGGGGCGGGGGGCATAAAAATGAACTACGTTGACGACTTTTCCGCAAGCAAGAGTCCTCTCGGAGCATCACCTGAATGAGAATGAGGGGAAATGAGTCCGTGGCGGTGGATTTTTTTCATCTCCTCATTTCTTTTTTTTGCAAAAGAAAAAGGAACCATGTTCGGGAGAAGGAGGCGAGAGGTATAAGGAAATGAAGACTGGAGAGAGGGAAGGGAAAGAGATTTTTTGATGGTCATCTTGGGTGGTGTGCAGAGGAAAGGGAACGACGTGAATGGCTATCACGGCCGTTTCAGTTTTCGGGTTTTTTTCCCGTCCCCCATAATTCTGACGGATGGATGTCTTACGCGTCGCCATCGGTTTTAAAGGGCTTTTGGAGACCCTTAGGCTTTGAAACGAGGATCGCTTTTGGGTTCATAGTCTCCCAAAAGTGAATCGTACTCGGGACAAAAATCTGAACAGTCGCCCCTTAATCTCTGTATTAAGACCCCTCAGCGTTACAGCCGAAGGTCCCCTGATGAGTTGACTCATTTCCTCGAATCTCCTGCCCTTGGATTGTTTGAATTCACGTATTGAATAATAAATATATTTATAGATCCCCTCTCTTTAATTCCCCCATCTTTCGGTTCTCTTTACTGATCTGTCATCTGCTAGCGCGGAATATTAAATCGATTCGTAGTCTTAGGTAACCAAAAGTTGGAAATAATGAAACGGGTATTTTGACTTCCCACCGGGGTGCAATGAATTTTTTCTCTTTATTTCTCGAGTCCCAACATTATCTCGACATGCGTTTATGGCTTGGAGTGAGTTTGCTCAGTTGCGTCTTGCACCAAGCAGCGACGAATTCTATAAAATTTTACTGAAAATAACAAGTTGCAAGAATAAAAGGTATACCAATTGTCCTCCATGTGTTTGCTTTTATCTCGCATCTGCCAGGTACTACATACAACTTTTTATAAGGTCGGTAGACTCTTGGTTCTCTCCTGACCGCCCAAAATGATGACGCATTATGAAGACTATACGAGAGCCTTCCGTGGACGCACAATTTTATCCCTCCCCTCCCGTGGTGTCAACAACAGCGGCATCCATTCGTCACTCGGGAATCAAAGAGTACTTCTCGAGACCAATCGGGCCAAAGCGACCCCTATGATGGATAGCTAACGTCTATGAGGCCAGCAGTGGGACTTCTCTTTCGCTCATTGGTTATTTTTCCCAATTGCACATACCCCTACCCAAATTGCGCAGGTTGGCGTATGTGACCCTTTTGGGGGTGACCGCGGACACTAAGAAGAGGAGTATAGGAAAAATATGTTGTGTTGTCACCTATCACAACCGTCCGTCCCCTGGGTCCCCTGATCATGCGCCTTTATCTAATCCTTTCGTCCCCCTTTCAAGATTTTTTTGGCAACAAGTAATTATTTCATGAACTAACTACTGCCAAATGATGTTGTGGATTATTTTAATTTCATTTAAGAAATACTACTTTTTCGGTAATATATATGAGCGCACATTCACCAAAGTTGTAGTAGTAGTAGAACTGAGGTAGCCTTTAGTGTCACTTATGGAAAATTAAAAAGTTGTATAACCCCGAGACATTCGTACACCCTTAGCATAATATTCTAGAAAGGGTTTTATGTTAGCGAAGGAAAACAATTTTTCTGATCTGTTTAAAACGGTAAAGAACTCCAAAGTGATGATGATTTTGTGGCAAAAGTAATTGGTATGAAATTTTGCGATGCCTGTTTTTTGTGTTAGTGAACCTATTGCTCCTCGACTATAAACCACCTCCCCGTTCCGTTTTACATCGTTACTCTTACTCCCTAATTTTACTTCACTTTCGGTTACGTTGTCAATCTTGTAGTATAATGTTGCGGTCTCGGGGAGAGGAGTGTTTTGAATGAGATGACGGCCGGATATTCGCTCTCTCGTCTCCTCTAACAAATCGACCCTCAGCCTCCCATACTCTTCTCTTCCCATCCCCGCTCAACTCACCTTCCTCCTCCTCTCCTCCTCCTCCTCCCAACTCCCACCCCGCCTCTTTCCTCCTCCCACTTCACTCTAACTCCCCCTCGCGTCCCATCCCCCTAGCTACTTCTCTCCATTGAAGCAGATCGCCGGCCCTCCACCCCCTCCCCCTTCTCCTCCCCCCCCCACACACACAGTCATTCCGTCGGTCGCCCCCACAATACTCTCTCCCACATCTCCCCTCACGTCTTCCGTCTTTCCCCCCCCCCCTCACCCTCCCATCGACACTGTGAGAGTCGCACCCCATCTCCCACCTCCCCCTCCTCTCTCTGCGAAACCTATCTCCTCCACCGCACACACATGCATGCATTTGCACGGGACGGTGGTCGGAGGAGGAGGAGGGAGTCCGACTCCTTGACTCGCGGCGGTCGGTCGCGCCCGCTCCGGCCGCCCGTTCCCACTGCTTCGAGGGAAGACTCGGGCGGCGCTCGCCGCTATCGGTTGAAGAGAGCGCCCCGAGGAGATCTTGGCCGTCACCCGGGGGAGAGAGGTTGCGCGATCTCCCTCCGCTTTTTCCTTCGTTTCTGAAGATTTTCGGACTGGACTCGGCGGATTCATTGGCGGCGTTTGACTGCCTCGGCGATACACATGCGCGCATAGGGTTTGCGTTTGAATATCAGTCCTGGGGAATGATTTTTGATCATTTTGAATTTTGTTAATTCATCTTCTTCCCAATTGGCCGTTTCTTTTGTATTTTGAAATTTCGAAGATACAAAAATGTCAAGTCCTCTGAAGAATAATGAGGCGAAATGGAAGTTTGCCATATATTTAGAATAAATGTGTTACCAACTATGCCTGATCAGTTTTTTCTCTCATTCAAAGCCTTTTACAATGCTATTTCTCATACTCACGCAGCTTACCCCTATATTTTTGTATGGCCCTTTGGAATTCTGGGAAGTAACGAACAAATCCGTTCACTTCCAACCTACCCCTCAGCCTATATTACGTGCAGGAGCTGCTGAATGGCCGTACGTACAATCTAAAACCAACCCACTTCAATAATAATATGGATTTTTTAAATGGATCTTCGCTTTTCATGGGTCTTCTAATTGGAATGAAATCAATTCAAAAGAGAGCCGTTCA